>OX465112.1:14868454-15538454 GCA_949987565.1 Luidia sarsii
CTAACAGCCAAAACCAAAAACCTAGAAAGATGCTGATTGGACAAACAGAAACCATCTTCCCATTGGCTGTAAAGGAGAGCCAATCAGAGCACACTACCCTTGAGCCCTGATTGGTCAAAATACCGGGATCTGATTGGTCAACAGAATTGTTCTTGGATCCCAGCTTGACACGAAATTGTCAATGGGATTTCATGTGTTAAAATTATCCCTAGGGCTGTGCAGTAAGGTCCTGCTAGGATTGAAACGTGAGGCCCTCTCACTTTTGAGATTCATGTATTGCAGGTCATTTTAGTCAGTAAGCAGTTTGCAACAGTTTTTGTGTTAACTTCAAATTCCTATGTACAGTAGTTTGCTCTGTGATTCCTTCTTTTTAGCAGAAATATTCCTATTAATTTTCCATTAAGTTAGGTTGGCAGCTACCGGGGGTATGTACCTACAGTAACAGTACATTTAAGCATGTCCTTTTTTTCAGAATCCCATTGATTGTATTCTCATTTGAGTTGAGCACATGCTGTATCTCCCCCTGAAAATAAGGCTTCTGTGTCCACTCAATCCATTCTTCATGTTGGGTCTCTGTGTTGCATAGATGATACTCACTCCTCCATTTGGAGTGATGCTATGATTTGACAGTTCCATCGCCCATTTCTTGTTCGTGGGGGGATTTTGTACACATGGATCTCTCAGTATCCACCCCCCCCCCCCCCCCCCGTGAAACCATACAGGTTACCCCATCTGCTTGATATCTATTTAATCCCTCCAGAATCTAAAATTGTGTTCGGTCAGGGCACTTAGGTAATTGCAGACTTGGAGCAGGCTTACAAGGACGTAGGTCTGATTTAATATTGAAACTGCGAAGTATGGCAGGTTTATGAGAGTGAGATTCAGCACAGAGTGTATAGTGTTTTGACATTACAGTGTGCACTGATTTGCCGACCTGCCCAAGCCTGCCTTGGATTCACTGGATACAGTGGCCATGTTTGCATCCTGTAATGTTCAATCTGGCTCCTCAGCTGAACTGGTGAAATGCTCAAATCAAAAGGGAGTTCAGCTGTCTTCCCTGGTTCCCTGCACATCGTGGGAACGGGTGGAAAGCGGAAGGGCACCAGCTGTTTGAATAGGAGGCTTTCCCCCTGTGACGGGAAATTGGTTGTGGTCTGTGGGAAACTGTCTGTAGTCTTCTGCTTCATTAGGGCCAACATAGGGGCTTAGCACGTGATAGGTTTTCCCAATGATTCTGGAAAAGGTTGTGAGAGTTGTGTTTTCCTCCAACTACAGTGCACTGTACAATCAAGAAGTGGCAGATGCAGAAGAGGATAGTAAAGACAGTGGAGTGCCTTAAGTCTTTGGTCTAGCGCCCTCCCAACACCCCCCCAACCCCCCAAAAAGAAGAAGAAAAGAACCACCCAAATCTGAATCTACTTTCTCTATCCATTTGTGCTGGAAAAAGGGTTAAACCATGTAAATATAGACCTACATGTAGACTGGGAATGCCAGTATTCAGGCAAATCCTACATTAATCCGAATTTCTGCCTATTGTTTTGCCAACATTGCTGCCATTAGGCCCCTATACTCGACAATTTTTACGTTTTTCGTTTTGGCCTACTGGGCTCTGAAATTGAATCGATGCCCCCCTACAGCGTAGCAAAACAAAGCTTATTATTATTCATTTACATTGTGAGATGGTTCTGACTGGCACCCCCACCCTGGAAATGACCAGTTGACTATTTGAGAGGGTCACCATCTAAGGGCTGGATAGCTCAGATGGTAAAGAGCGCTGGTACAGAAAACCAGAGCCCTAGCCCAGTCAACATTTTCTTTGCCATTTTTCAAAATAATTTGATTACCTTGCGACATTTAGAATATTTTATACCCTTGGCAGTTGCAGTTATTTCATTTTAGTCTGCAGATACGAGCAATTTGTTTCTTCATGTAAATATTTGGGTAAGCTAGATTGTTTTATTCATAATCATTCCATGCCAAACACATCTTAGGATAATTCTGGGTCTAAAACAGGATTTATATTTAGACTTCTTTGAGCTTATTTTCAAAAATTTGGACAAATATTTGATACAGGATTTGGACAAATATTTGGACTTTATATCTGTTGTGCAGCATTACACATTTCATGTGTATATGCTGCACAACCATTGAGCAACATGTTTTTTTTTGTGGTGTTTTTTTTTGCACTTGTCCAAATGATGTCAGTCCCACTGCTTGGGCAATGACGTCATTCTCGTCCCAGGTGTCACAACTACGGCAACTATGCCAGACTCAGCTGAGAATTGCAGGGAGAAATTGAAAGACATTCTGTCAATAATAGAACCCCCCCTCCCTGTAACCCCCTCCTCCCACTCAGTGCTTTGTAAATCTTAAATATCTCATGAATTTGACGCTGGGGAGGGGAAATGGTTGAACGATGAAAGCACAGAGCTAGAAAAGAAATGAAAACTCATTCTAAAATAGTCTCACTACGATCTGAAATGAGCTTAAAGTCACCGGGCATGGTGTTTTCATCCAATGAGGTTTTCCTTTCCCTCTAAAGTCTGTAATTTTAGCTGTTTGCTGACAGATGTTGTGTTGAAGCCCCAGTCATATTTAAACAAAAAAAGTCCCTCTGGCTAAAAGAACTGCCTTTAGTGACTTAGCAATTTGTATGTGTTGTTATGTCTCACAATCATGCGTGTTCAACATTGCATCTACATTGTCCACGCCTGAACCTACACACGTGCTTAAAATAGCAAAGCTGCATAGTCCATTGTATTTTATGGTTAACAATCCACTTTGTACGCAATTCATTTCATACCTAAGACACTTTGTATCTCGATACTGCTCAATTTCTATAGCAATGCAATTTGGATATTATTATAAGAGGAGGCATGTTGGTGCGTCATGACGCGTATTCAACATTTGAAGTATTTAAATTTTTTTATCTTAAACCAAAGTATATAAGTCATATTATTATCTATTTGATGGTTCCAACTTCAGCTGTCTTCAGCATGGGTCCTTTTGTTGTGCACAATGCTTTTTGATGGTGCCGGCCCCTGTGCTGCAGAACTTTGTACTACATGTACAGTGCCAGGAAGAAGCATAGCTACTGGGGTGTTTAAATTGTGCCTGGATTTGACAGTCTGCCTTCAGTTCTATACAGGAACATTCTCTTCACTTTGCGAGCGTCAGAGTTGACCAGCATTGCACTATTAACTGCAGTGATATACCGGGACATGAAATTCTCGATTTAGTCAAATCTCAAGGGAACAGACTCATATTTTGTGTTCAGCAGAGTTTCTATTTAAAATAAGTTGTGCCATTTTTTTATTATTACTGAAGAAAATAGTATTGTTGTTTGACTTAACAGGAGTTTTGAGTTATCAGAATTTGATGAGATTTCACTGTACATGTAATAATAAGATGTACAGGTGGAGTCGACAATTATTTCAATTTGATTTCACAGTATCATTATCAAACCAGGATGACTTTGGTACAATGTGATTTGGGCCTATGAGGTGACCTGAGTACAAAATGACTTGGGTTCCAAATGACCATCATCCATAGAATGCACTCACTCTACACAGAAAGCTCATCTCTGACGTACATTGTACGGTACATGTAGGTTCTTAGTGTTGTTGGATTACACATACAAATGCTTCTCGCCCCTTGTTTTTTTCTCTCTGTCGCCGTGTCGGAGCCAAACAAACTCTAGCCTTAACAAACCAACAAGATTACTTGGAGATAGACATGCGTACATACAGTGTACCTCTTAGAATAAATTAATAAAACAAACAAAAGAAGACACTCAGGAGCCGGCATTGACATACTATGTAGACTGTGATGTCTGGATTACATGGTCTGTCGAAGAAGAAGAAGAAGAAGAAGAAGAAGAAGAGGAAGAAGAAGAAGAAGAAGAAGAAGAAGAAAAAGAAAAAGAAGAAGGAGAAAAAGAAAAAAAAAACAAAGAAGAAAAAGAAGAAGAAGAAGAAGAAGAAGAGGAAGAAGAAGAAGAAAAAGAAGAAGAACTCTGCCTTTGAGAAAGGTCCTGCTAGGAACAAAACGTCAGGCCCACTAAATTTTAAGATTTGCATTTTGTTAATTTTAGTCAGTAAGCAGTTTGCAACATTTTTGTATATCACAAAAAGAAGAAGAATTAGAAAATGAGGAAAAAGAAGAAGAAGAAAAAGAATAATAATAATAATAAGAAGAAGAAGAAGAAGAAGAAAAAGTAGATGAAGAATTAGAAAATGAAGAAGAAGAATCCAAATGGTACATACATGTACACTGTAGGATGAGGATAACGAGGATGCTGATTTGGAGAAAGGAAGGAGGAGTAGAGGAAGGATTTGGAGGAAGGGTACCCTCCCCAACTTCAGCAACAAAACATAAAACCCCTCCTGCCCAAATTAAACTTGATGCATCAAATTCCAGCACCACAGCTGCTCCATCCAATCAAAATATAAGGGGGTGGCGGAGTGGGAGAGAGAGGGAGAGAGAGGAAGAGAGAGAGAGAGCGAGAGAGAGGGAGAGAAGGGGTTGGCAGGGGAATTGCAACATAGATTTCAAGATAAGCAACAAGGGACATGTTCTAGGGAGCAGATGGAGTTGCTGATGGCAAGCTGGGGGCCAATTTCTTTGCGGACTAGCCCCTCTCTTCCCCCCGCCAGCAAATAAAGAAGACAAAATATCGATGGCTGTTGTACTGATTCTACCCAAAGCTTGGTGCAGCTGTTGGAGCTTGGCTTCCGAAGCATCCACAGGAGTTGCGGGGTTGTCATTGGTCGAAAGCTTTCACGTAGCAGTCCAACTCATTGCTTCTCCTTGTAACAAATGTAACAGATTTTAGGCTCTGTGTAGATAGAGTCTTCCAATGAGACCACATTTAATGACGGGCTACTTTATAATTTCTGAAAACATTCTGTTCATGTGCATGTACATGTTCTTGGTATAAATTCTTCGTACTCAAAATAAATCATTGCCAAACTATTTCACAGTGTTTTACTTTTAATTCTAGAGAGGTCCTATACCGTTGAGAAAGGTCCTGCTAGGATTAAAACATCAGCATCAGGCCTTCTAATGTGACTTGTTAACATCTTAAAGCAGTATTCTATTGCCTTCAGTGGCATTCATACCTACATTGAATCTTACTTGTTCTCATTTGTTCTTTTCTCTTCTTTTTCTTTCTTTCTCTTAGTGATGACATGTTGAGCAACTCTGTCTACAGTGAGATAGCTAAATATGTTGCACTGACAGGAAAGGTAAGGTTCTCCTTTAAACAATAGAAGCATATTTGTCCATGTCTTCAAGAAAAATCCTCTCCCCCCAAAAAAGAAAATGAAACAAATGAAAGATAGTCACTGCATCCTGAAAGAATTTGTGTTGGAACTATCCATTTATCTCCCAAGATGGCGGTTGTTTATCTTTAGACCAAGGAAGAGCAAATGTTTACCGATGCTTGAAAAGGAACAGGGACAGAAAGCCAGACTTGAAAACCAGGCATTGACAGACAGAGGTGCGACTGGGGTTCTTTCTCTGTAGCAAGAACCGAACGTTGCTCCTTTATGGTATCTACCTGGATCTCCAGTCAAAAGCTTGTCTAAATTCAGCCAGATTTGCCGCCTCACTGGACTGCACAGAGGGCAGTGACTAGAGCAGGGTGCAGCTCAGTCTCAAGCATTTTGTTCTGCATTATGGAAGGAAATTGGTGCGCCCATAAGGCTTGCATTGATGCCAACCGTTGCCCCCGTGCACAGACTCAATCGGCCGGAGCATCTCTGAAAGGAGAGAGGCATGGCTTGATACCTATCTGCCCAGCTTGCCTGCCGCCAAGTATTATTGCATTAAAGCCGCAGCTAAAATTAAGCCGCCCAGGAATTTTTCCACCGGAGAGAAGAAAGAAAGAGAGAGCGAGGGGAGTGGGGGGGGGGGGGGCGGTGAGGAAGAAAAAGAAGACGGAGAAGAAGAAATTGCTGAGCACTTGTGCACATGCGTATTGGAGAGGCTCCCCTTGGCTCCCCAAACACCCATCTGTGAATTGTATTATTATAATTATTATCGTTTGGATTTTGCCTGCCAGGAGAGGAGAGGGAGGGGAGGGGAGGATCAGGGATGCTTTGGTTGATATGGTATCAGTTGGATCTCGGGAGTATAAGGCAGACAGATTGAGCAGGCAGGGAGTAATGCGCGGGAAATGGGTTTGAAGGGAGCAGACTGATGCAAGGAGGGGGGGGGGAACATGCCGGCCCAGATGGAGGGAGGAGGTATAGAGGGAGGGAGGTGAGGGGGGGTCGGGCCTAGTTGCATTATAGACCAGGGAGAGGTGGGGTGGGAGGGAGAGGGTTTGGGATACACGGTGCAGAGGCAGGGAGGCCGGTCCGATACATGTAGCAGGCAGCACGCCATCCTGAGATGAGAATCTCGGGACTCGGTTCAAGCGGTGACTTATTACGGGACATTCCTGGAGATGATGGATTTAAGGACTACCTAGTATGATGATGGAAGGAGGAGGTTGAGGAGTAGGAGGAGGAGGAGGAGGTTGAGGAGTAGGAGGATGATGAGGAGGAGGTTGAGGAGGACGAGGAGGACGAGGTTGAGGAGGAGTAGGAGGAGGAGGAGGTTGAGGAGGAGGAGGAGGAGGAGGAGGTGGAGGAGGAGGAGGAGGAGGAGGTTGAGGTGGAGGAGGTTGAGGAAGACGAGGAGGAGGAGGATGAGGAGTAGGTGGAGGAGGAGGAGGAGGTTGAGGAGTAGGAGGTAGGAGGAGGAGGTTGAGGAGGAGGACGAGGAGGTTGAGGAGAGGGAGGAGGTTTAGGAGGAGGAGGAGGTTGAGGAGGAGGAGGAGGTTGAGGAGGAGGAGGAGGAGGAACGAGGCTGGAGTGGTGGAGTTAGTGACGTCACCTCTTCTGGGATGTCTTTAAGATGGTTCACTCTAAAAGGAGCTGCAGCCGTGGGGCAGTTCTGCAAACAACAGACTATGGCCGCATCCCGCTGCAAAGCTTTCCTCAGTAAACACGTCATATTCAATGAACCCCAGAGGAGAATGAGACTGCAAAAACAAAACCTTTTCATCCCCGCCAATGGGCACGATATTACCCACTGATTGAATTACCTCTGAGTAATTTGTCTCTTAGATAGCATTTATTGTATCAAGAGCAAGAGATAAGAGGTTGGGGAAGAGAGAGAGAGAGAGAGAGAGAGAAAAAAAAAATCCCGACAAAAAACTCCTAGCGAGAAAATAAATATGCACAGGAGAGTGAGATGCAAAGATGCAATATGTGGTGAGTGAAACATGAGCTCAGAGATACAGGCAAAGACTGTGTACTTGCTTCAGCGCCCAACTGTGCAGACAGCAGAATGGGCCTTTGTGGCGTGCACAAATTATCTTGGCTGCAGCCGCTGGCCATTAATATAACATTTCTTGAACATGCCTCGCGCACCCATTATTGAATCACTCCTCTGCCCGGGCTTAGACTAGAGCTCCAGCTCTTTCCCCCCCGACTCTTCTCGGGGAGGCAGAGAGAAAGAGAAAAGAGGAAAGGAAAAGAGGATGGTGAGGTGAGGAGGAGGAGGATGAGGAGGAATTGGGGGGGGGGGGAATAACCTTCCTGATAGCAGCCAGGGATGCTAAGCTCTGAGGAGTGCCTCAGTGGTTTGTTTCCCCCTGGAGCCATCCAGGCCTCTCGTCACACCGAGCAAGGAGTCCAAATTGCCAGCACAAGAACGGACCACCCCCCCCCTTCCTTCTCTCGCTCCATGGCATCGCTGGAAACAAAACTACCCGAATTTCTTATCTCCAAGGATGGCATATGTCATCAATTATTGCCAATTTGTGGCAGTACAGTTGCCCAGCTGCTGATGTTCGTCCGCTGGTGCAGACTACTACGGTAACCAGTTACTGTAGGACGGGTACCGGGACAGGCAGCATTGGTTGTGCAATAGTGATAGCCACTTTTAGCAGCAACATCAAATTGGCAATTAACACACTTCGCCTGAAACTGCTGGTATCTGCTTTGCTTGGCATATGATTTCCATGAACTTGGATTCAAGAGACATCATCCTCAGAACATTTTGTCATCACTTCTACTAAGAAAGTCGAGGGCATAGACAGTTAGCCGATGCCTACTCGGGTGTCATGAACGAATCCCCTCCACACTAATCTGTCCGGCACGGCGGTCCCCAGCTCTTCAACTCTGTCGAGTCCTGTGTCTCTCTTCAACGTGCTATTACCGATGTCATTTGTCTGCTTCCTACCCCCTTTTTCTCCCATTGCCACGTGATGGCTCCGACAATACAAAAGGACTAACCGACAGCTCTGGATGACGTACACAATGCCATTATTTTTGTCATTGTTCAAAGTCAATAATCGTCATAAAAAAAGTCCTCGGAGATGAGGATGCCTTGTTTTTCTCTTTCACCACGGAGAGGGAATCATGATCCTTAACTCATGTAAAAGGGAGGTTGTTTGCTGTGGAACTATTGATCACCCTTTGTCGTCACTTTTTGGAGAAAAGGGTTTTTTGTGTGGAGATTACAGTGTACATTTTGGTGCTGTTTTCATAGCAATTCAGCACATTGCCTTCAATAATGTTTAGAGTGTAATTCTAGACTTTAATTTTTTTTTTACCTAAAAATTATTTACTTTATATAACAGGATGGATTTGAGTTTGACCGCAAAGACAGATGTGTACAGATCATCTGTGTCTGATCAACTTAAGAGCTCAAATGAAATTGTGGAGGTGCCCCGGAACAGCCTATTGAACATTCCTACCTGGCTGAATGGTGAACTAGAGGAAAAGACTTGATTACACTGACCAATCTGCAAACCTTGAATTCATCAGAATGGTCTGCCTTCCCACAGATAGACCATGCGTGTCTTGCCTCATACTGCCCGCATATTAACTCCTTGCCCTTCCTTCTGCCCTTCCCACTTCTGCACCAGACCATCAACATTGAGAAGTTTGACACCCAGACCAAATTCAAGCTGGTCTCCAATGTGGACAAGGACTTCAAGCTGCACACCTTGCTGTGCCAGCCCATCTACAACAGCCAGAATAAGATTGTGGGCGTGGCTGAGATGATGAACAAGCAGGGGACGTCCATCAACCCAGCCTTCACCGACCAAGATGAGAACCTGTTTGAGGTGAGTCTCTTTACCCGGGCTCCCGGTCACGTGGTTTAACAAGTAGGGGGTCACGGGAACAAACCACCCGTTTTCCACCGGTTTTCACCGGTTTGCACCGGTTTCCACCGGTTTTCACCGGTTTCCACCGGTTTTCACCTGTGTTCACCTGTGTTCACCTGTGTTCACCTGTGTTCACCTGTGTTCACCTGTGTTCACTGGTGCATGTGAATTACGCCCTACGCCTTGATGCAAAACAGCTTGTCAATGGACCGATTGCGCGATGTCATCACGTGACTTAATACACGTGTATAGTGGGTATTCCGGTAAGGTCTCGGGCTCAAACTCTGTAATTTTCTTCTTAGATTTCGAGAAGGAAAAGCCTGAATCGAACAAATAAGTGCAACAGTCGTCATGTACTTTACAACAGCGGCACCTTGATACGGGAGCCGCCATGTTTTTTTTGTATTGCTTGATACCCACTATATAGGCCTCAATCGGTCAATTACAAGTCCACAATGTGATTGGAATGCAGCAATAAGCTAAACCAGAACTACGTGAATATGCCACAAGGCGTCCTCTTATAGTCAGTAATCCCTCTACAAGTGATGACATGTCTTCATCTATAAAGTTCCACTGTAGGCCGAGGGAGAATTTTAGATGGGATTCCTCGGTGCTGATTTTTGTTTTTTTCCGGCTTTGTTGTTTTGTTAAGAGGACAATCATTTCCCCTCTCTTCACTTCACTGTACCCTGGACAATCACCTTGTAGATTTCTCTGCTCCATTTGGTGTGTGTTTGGCCAAACGTGTTCTCATGCGCCCCCTGTATGGACTTCTCTAGACCCATACTTCTTCTGCTTTTTCTTACCCTGGTTTTCCAATCCTGTGTTCCCACAGCTACACACACAGATTCCATCACCCATTCCACATAATTTATTTAGTAGCAAGCTTTTGTTTTACGGTCGGAGAGCGCACAGTAGGGGGGGATTTCATAGAGTAAGACTATGACTGTTCCCGCACCCAGGGTCCTGTCCTGTTCGGAAGCAGTTTGGTTCTGTTAATGGGACGGGTACCCACTGCACTACACTCAGTATATATATAAAATTACATGTGTGTATGTATATGTGTGTGTGTGTGGCACACCATGTTGCTCACGTACATTGCACAGTGACTGTCTACTCTATTTGGGACAATGGTCACAGATATGAGGTGGTACAGCGACTTGCAGATTGTTGTGCATGCGCAGATCAATGTTGGACTCAAATTTTCGTACTAGATTTCTCCTGTCATAAAGCAAAAGCTGGTCGCTCACAAGGATTTCATGGTCTGCCCTGTTGAAAAAATATTGGTCACTTTTTTGCTCTCCCCTCTGTTTTTTTTAAACGAAACAGCGCGAAACATTTCCTTTTTTGAATCGCGATTCAAAAATCAATTTTGTGTGTGAAGGCCGAAATTCAAATCGCAGTTTATTCTTGCGATTTTTTTTGGGGGGAAACAGCGCAAGTATTTTGTGTGTGAACGCTATCGGAAAGAGAAACTCAATAAGTTGCATCCCACAATACAGAGTGTGCAGATAAGCAACCAGCTATCTACATGTATCTCCATGTGGCTGTACGCAAATTGTACGTTGTGCATGTACCGGTACGTACAAACCAAGCATGTGCAGTCCAAAAAGTGCCTCCGGCTAGGTCTTAGTCCAGGCCTGTGCAGTGCGGGTCAGACACATTGCAGGCATGCGCAGTTCGGTGCGCAAAAAAAAATACAGTATATATCTTTTGAATTTTAGTTTTAGTGTGTGAATGTGCCCCCCCCCCAAAAAAAAAAACCCCACCCAAAGCAACCACGCGGTTTTCCTATCGAAATCGGGTAGAAACCCGTAGTGGCCCTGCCTGGTTGCCATGGTTTTTCGCATTTTTGCGAAAATTTTCCTTGTGAGGAAGCACAATGTAACGTGTACATTGCAAGGCATTTGCAACTGACCGATGGTCACCTTTCACTTTTGCGCTTCCAGCGATCAATTATGTGGACAAACCATCAAAGTACATGCATGCATGTGTCTTTAATCTCTCTCCTTGCTGTTTAATTGTTGATTTTTTTTGTGATTTTTTTTTTTTTTTTTTTTTTGTGGGGGGGGGGGGGGTTTCAAAGAGAGATGAAAGCAGCCAATTCTTTTTTTATTACCACTTAGGAAGCCATTAAATATTATGGCCTGTGAAGATGTTTTGGTTAAAGTGTTCCACCCAATGCCTCAGCAATTGTCCTCTCTTGTGACAACAATTTTTTTTGGCCGAGTGGATGGGCAAATTTCATCTTGATGAATAAATGAATCAATCACGTTTCGGTGGTGGATTTCACTTTCTTTGTGTTGCCAGCATTTCCAGCAGTCACCAAGCGGGCAATTTCTACCCTCACAATCAGAGCCCCCCCCCCGCCCGCCCGCCCGCCACAAAATGGGGGCAGAGCAGTTACTGAGACCAAACGAGTGCTCTAGGTAAATGAGTAACCCAGAGGCGGTCGGAGAGAGTTAATAAATTGGACTGGATGGGAGCGCATGCACTCTGCCCGCGCCCCTCCCTCCTCACACACACACCCACGGGCCGAACATGACAACCTGACACATTCTGTAGTGGCCCTGCCTGGTTGCCATGGTTTTCCACCGCTTCAATTGGATTTATATAATCCCCTTGATGGGTACCCCGCGCTGGCATTGCCCATGTTCATTTCATGTTGATGTACACGCACACGTACATGTACATGTACATGTACATGCACATTTACCGGTACATGTGCATGTAGGGTACATGTACATGTACATGTACATGGGCATATACATGTACATGGGCATATACATGTACATGGGCATATTCTGTACATGTGCATTTACAGCTACATTGTACATGTACAGTACATGTACATTGTACATGTACATGTGCATGTGCATGTGCATGTGCATGGACATAAACATGTACATGTATTGTACACGCATGTACTGTACATATACTGTAGCTGTACATATATATGTATAGGGGTATATGTACATGTACATGCATGAAGTGCAATACATGCATACCATATTCCTCCATGGTGCAACTGTACGTACACATGTACATGTGTGTTCATGTATAGCAGAGTCTATAGCTCAGAAATTGTTTGTTTATTGTATGAGCTTGGGTAAAGAAAAAAACATTCTTGAATGATTCTTGGGTACTAGAACTAGACGAGTATTTCTTGGAACGGACGAGGCACTTTTCCTTTCCCTTTGAGAATGTCCTCTCCTTCCATTAAATCCTGTTGCATTTTTTCCCAATGTATTCCACCCCTGCGCTGAAATCTCTAGTGGAAGTAAGTACTGAAAGAGCAGAGAGGTTTTCACGCCACTTTTTGCCGGCCTGTTATTTATGTGACCTTCCTCATGAAGTGTTCTGCCTTGCCGGGGCTATATCTAGCTCTATGAAGATTTACTGTGGCCCCTTTTAACACAGGGCTGGTGAAGATTCAGACGTGGAGTACCGGTATGTCAACATCGGCATGCTTTTGGGCCTGTATATTCTCTAGTGTAACAATTTGCTTTCCCGGGTTGTTTTTTTTTATTAGAAGGTGTTCAAAGCTGACTATTTGTTGTGTGCTTTTTTTTGGTCTGGAAGGGGACATTGACAAGATTTACAAGAATTATTTTAATTTTAGAGGGGGAAGTTAATGTACAATGTCATAGCTGCCAACCATCCCCATTGAGGAGGAAATATTCCTCTATTTTGGTAAAACTTTATCACTTTTTACAAGGTCTTGACACTAGATTCCGATTTTGGGCTTGGAAATACACATGTCGTCCTATGTAGTTTGCTCTGTGATTCCTCTTTTTTAACAGAAGTATTCCTAATTTCCTTTAAGATTGGTTGGCAGCTATGCAATGTACTGTTCATGTACCTTTAAATTTATGGCAAAATATTGGATGATGGGAGAGAGGGAGGGAGGGAGAGAGTGTTAACTCGTGTCCTTGTATGGAACACACCTAGAAACTGCCTATTACACTACAGACTGGTGACAATCTGACAATTTCACAGACTCGTTTCACTATCGGCGTTAAATCTCTGTTCACCGAATCGCAGAAATTGTGCGCTTGAGTGTAAGAGCATTTCACAGTTTATGTAACGTAGAAATTATGAATGGCTTGTGGGCATGCGAGGGATTTTTGGCTTACCGGTAGGTTGGTTTTTTTTTTTTCAGGGAAGTGATGTATAAATCTACAATGCAGTTACATGTGCAGACTGCATTTGGATTGGCTGAATCTCCATGGCTGAATCAGCCTCTCTGATCCACCTCAAATGATAAATGCAATACTCGACCCGGGAGCTTTTTCTGCATGACCGCTCCTGTGGGATCTCTTGACTGGCCCTGACTTTTCAACTCTCTGAAGTCTGAACCCCCCCCCTTTTCACCTTTGACCGTTTCTTCCCTCTTCTCTCCAGGCATTCGCCATCTTCTGCGGTCTGGGCATCCACAACACGCAGATGTACGAGAGCGCAGTCAAGCTGATGGCCAAGCAGCAGGTGGCCCTGGAGGTCCTGTCTTACCACGCCACTGCCCAGTCTGATGAGGTTGAGAAACTCAAGGTGAGGTGGCTTGCTGCCCAGGCTGGGAGGGAGGAAAGGCAACGAGTTTGGATGCAGACCAATGCCGCAAGGAACTACAGATGAAATGAAATGTGGCAGATATCAGTCCATTTTCCTAAATCACTATTTCCCAACCAGGGTTTAAACGTCTTAGAATATTTTTTATTTTTTATTTTTTGGACAACTCCACTGTGTTCTGACTACCTAATTTATGTCAGCTCAGTGTTTTTATGTTTTATTGTCAATATTAACAAAAATATCTGCCACATCACAGGTGGGTATAGTTTTTTTTTCAAGACTCAAGACCAATCTGACCAGCTTTGAGTGCCAGTAGTGTGCTAAACGAGCCTAGCAAGTTACAGTTTAAAGCCCCTACACAACATTGGTAAGATCGAAAAACAGAAATGTTCACAGAATTACATGAAACTTATACAGTTTGAAGATGGTCATAGTAGAAACCTCTCACTGAAATATTTCTGCCTAAAATATTGTATTTTGGGAGAAATGAGTAAAAGAAATAGTTTACGTCTCATCGAGATCTAAACTATTTTTCGGAACAGTACGGCGTTTAATGCTGCATTTTCGCGAAACAAATGAAGCGGTTTTTGACTATTTTCTCGAGACTCGGTTGGCGGATTGAGCTGAAATTTTCAGAGGTGTGGTATTTTATGCATATGTTGGATCAGAAAACGTATGGATGCTTTTCTTTGACCTCGACCAATGTTGTGTAGGGGCTTTAAAGGATGTATTATCACATGAGTCACAGTGCAGAAATTGTAGCTTTTAGTTTGAAGAGATTAGTATTTAGATTGCATCTATGATGCAGTGTGGTACCTGTCGCTATACAATATTCAAATCCGCCACACAACCTCGACCAGCTCGGTGGTCAAGTGGTAAGATGTCTGCACTGGAAAAGCGGGAGTCGCGGGTTCGAATCCCGCCCGAGCTGCCTGAAATGTTTCCTTCAGGCATTGAGCAAAGCACGGGCCACTAGTGCTTATCACGCCAAGCAGGGCAAACCCTCATTGATTATTTTATTTTAGTAGAGTAATATTCGCAAATGTTGCATTCAACTTTTTACTGACTAAAATGACCGAAGAAATGCAGCGATCAAAAATCAGGAGGGCCTGACGTTTTGATCCTAACGGGATCTATTTCAAAGGCAGGGTGTCATTGAGAAAGGCACTGATAGGTCCCAATTTTTTTTTTATTATTATCATCAGTCCAATTCCAAAGTCCGAGATACTCTTGCCAGTGTATCTATGTACCTAAGGGTGTTCTTTTTTTTTTTCTTTTTTTTTTTTACTTGGATTCATTGACCTGGATTCATTGACCTGATCACTTAAGATGAAAAGTGGCCCAAAGCATTATGCTTGAAGCGAATTGCAAGAGTTAAAAAGGTGGAGCATAAAATGAACATGATTCATTCGGTGGTCACGGTGTTGGTAACCTTATCTCTATGCCCTGCCTGAAAAAGCGCCTGACTAGGCGTGCTGTTCACCCACACTTGATGGGCCCAGGGCCCCGTAGGCTGTCAAATTCGCAGGTCACCATCTCCTAGCAGGGCTTTAAAGGCCCTATACAACACCAGGAAGATTAGAAAAACATCAATGTCCACAGATTTCCTTCTATTTTACACAGTTTGTAGATGGCCATGATATAATCCCCATGTTGAAATCTTACAGTCTGGAATGCTGTACTTCTTGAGAAATCTTCACTCAAACATTGACAAATAGTTTATTATTCACAAGTAAATAAACAATATCTTAAGAAGGGAATGACTAATCCTCACCTCATTAACACCTCTTTTCTTCATCTTCCCTGTAGCTTTCTCCTTTGATCTCCCACCTCCCTCCCGTCCCTTTGATCCTCCCTACCCTTTTGTTTGTTGTCCCTAATCTCCCCTCCCTCAGTGTACACCTGCATCCCACTCCCTTCCCTTTTGTCCTTCCTCTGCCATGTGTTTCAGTACTTTCCTTCCCCCGACTGTCTAGATGTTTGTCACTTGAACCACACCTCTTTGAGAGACCTTATAAATGGTGTCACCACAAACCTTCCTATATTGATTAACCCACCATGCAAAGCCTTAAGTCTTATTTAAACTGACCTGCATATTTACATAAATCTCAAAAGTTAGAGGGCCTAAAAATTTCGATCCTACCAGGACCATTTTCAAAGGTCCTGCTGAGAACGGTCCTGCTAGGATCGAAACGTCAGGCCCTCTATTAACTCTTGAGAAATTTAGCAGTTGCTTCATGTTCTATTTCTATCATTCATGTATGCTCTGGCCGTCATCAGGAGACCTTAAACATGGTGTCGCCGCAAACCTTCCTATATTAAAAGAGAGAGAGAGAGAGAGAACAAAATGTTTGTTGTGCTGATGACTCTCCCCCCCCCCTCGCCCTTCTCCCTGAAAGCAAGCTGAGCCCATTGAGAGCACTGAGAAGGTGAACCTGCAGACCTTTGAGTTCAGCGACTTCACCCTGGTGGAGGACGAGACCCTGCAAGCTGCCATCTGCATGTTTGAGGAGTGTAACCTCATCAACAAGTTCCACATCCCCAACGATGTGAGTATCCTCGTCCCGCAGCGTGCTCTTTCCTTTTCAGACGGCAGGCCTGAGGGGGATGAGGGGGGGGGGTGGATTCCACAAAGCCTAGTGGCACAGCTCAGCTTACGGACGGACAGCCCATCGTCAGCTGTGGCAGGCCCGTATGGTCTCCGTGCATCGCTCACCGTCTTGCGATTCATAGTAAGCCACGATGAGTTTGAAACCGACTGCCGGTGCCGTATTGTCAGTTGTACATCACCAACCGGAAAGATGGCGGGTTATGATCTGAGGAGAACCATGTCTAATACAACATAATCACCACTGTACCTGAAATCAAAAGAATGGATTTGAAAAAAAAAAAGTCCATCCCAATTTTTTTATTATTATTATTTTTTTTTTTACAAAAATTGTATAATATTTATAGGGAAAAAAAATTACAACACAGCTTGCTTACTACATACCTGTCCCCACTTGAGGTGGTCATGTGCTAGCTTCATACAATGCTAGTCAAATATCAGACATACATGTACTGTGCATGATGATGATGATGATGAGTTTGGTGGTCAAATAAAACCCGCATTGTTCATGGATTTGATGGGGGCTAATTACATGTGGTAGGTAGACGTAGGAGATACATGTACATCAAAAATGCGGTTGAATTGTTGGTTGGCCAGATTAAGCATGGTTGGGTCCGGGTTTTTTGATTGATGTACTGTATGCATGCTCTTTGCATACATTAGTTTAAGCTGCACTTTTCATATCAGGTGTCTCTGGATGCCGTCCAAAGGGATGATATGTGAAAACAGGACATTTGATTTATTGGGAGTGCTTGGTTGCAGACGTCGTGGAACGACCCAAATGGGATTCCCGGGACACGGGCCTCCTCTCTGCCTCCCTCCCTGGGCCTCTCCTTCTTGGAAAGCAGTGCCCTGATAAAGTAGGCCTTTCATCACCCTGATGGCAGGAACCACAGTGCTGTGGATAGTTGTGTTTACATCTCTCCACCTCCATCGCTCCCTCCCTCCTCTCCCTCCCCTTCTCCCTGCCCTTCTTCCTCTCCTTCTCTGCCTTTTTTCCCTTCTCTATTGCTCCCTCTCCCCCCTCTCCCCCTCTCCCCTTTTCTCCCCTTTTCTCCCCTTTTCTCTCCCCCCTCTCTTTCTATCACTCCCTCTCCTTATCTCCTTCTCTCCCTCTCTCCCTCTCTCCCTCTCTCCCTCTCTCCCTCTCTCCCCCCTCCCTCTCTCCCTCTCTCCCTCTCTCCCCCACTCCCTCCCTCCATCAATCTCTCTCACTCTCGCTCCTCCCCCTCTCTCTCCTCTCCTCGCTCACTCTCTCCCCCTCTCCCTCTCTCCCTCTCCCCTCCTCCTCTTTCCCTCTCTCCCCCTCTCACTCTCTCTCTTCCTTCTATTTCTCTCTCTCCCTCTCTCCCTCTCCCCTCTCTCCCTCTCTTACCCCTCTCCCTCTCTCTCTCCCCTCTCTTTCTCTCTCTCTCCCCCTCTCTCCCTCCCCCTCTCTTTCCCTCCCTCTCCCCCTCTCTCCCCTCTCTTTCTCTTTCTCTCTCTACCCCCTCTCTCCCCCTCTCTCTCCTCTCTGTCCTCGCTCTCTCTCCCCCTCTCCTCCCTCCCTCCGTCCCTCCCTCCCTCCGTCCCTCCCTCCCTCCCTCCCTCCCTCCCTCCCTCCCTCCCTCCCTCCCTCCCTCCCTCCCTCCCTCCCTCCCTCCCTCCCTCCCTCCCTCCCTCCCTCCCTCCCTCCCTCCCTCCCTCCCTCCCTCCCTCCCTCCCTCCCTCCCTCCCTCCCTCCCTCCCTCTCTCCCTCCCTCCCTCCCTCCCTCCGTCCCCCTCCCTCCCTCCCTCCCTCCCTCCCTCCCTCCCTCACTCCCTCCCCCCTCCCTCCCTCCCTCCGTCCCCCTCCCTCCCTCCCTCCCTCCCTCCCTCCCTCCCTCCCTCCCTTCCTCCCTCACTCCCTCCCCCCTCCCTCCCTCCCTCCCTCCCTCCCCACCTCTCTCTTTCCCTCTCTCCCTCTCTCCCTCTGACAGCGTCTGATTGCTGAGGCAACTGTCTCCATGTCATAATAGGTCATAAAGGCGAGACATGAAAAAAGTCAATTGCTGATGCCTCCCCTCGCACCCATCCCATCCATTTGTCAGTTCTCCAAACCGGCTTTTGCACACCGACTGAAAGCCGCAATTTGCATATAGAAAGGGCGGGGGTGGGGTGGGAGGGGGGATGGGGGCTCATGCTAACACAATGGCGTACAGAAAAATGCTGTTTGTAAGGTGCTGCGAGTGTGCCAGATTGATTTTTTGTTCTCTTCCTCTTCCTCTCTCTCACACACTCTCTCTCTCTTTGAGGTAGAGGGCGAAAAAAGATTGGACATTCTTTCCATGCAATTCATTACTAGGCCTTTCGCCGGGCAGTGCAATGATTGATAGTCAATCAAGCATCTTATGTGTGCAATCGACGGTCCAATTTCACCTGTCTCCCCGAAGATGTCAGGACATCCACATCTCACTCCCCCCCGCCCTTGCGATGAAATAGAAATAAACAGACAAATAAATGTTTTCATGTGTTGATGTTTGTGACCATGTGAGTGATTAATGAAGAGGGCTGGATGTACGCGTCTGTATTGCATTGGAACGGTGTCAGGTACCCTTGACATGTGGTGTATGAGTTTGGGCCATGTCCTGCACTGCACACTGCTCTGGCACAAGTACATCCATGCACTTGGACTGATGTTGATGCACGAGGGAAACACTTCCTCAACCAAAATGTGGTTCAGATACATGTGGCTTCCACTACTTATGTAGAAATCCAATGAGGAAGGGGTTTGGATTTTGGAAATTGGCGGGTATGGGTAAGGGGAGGTTGAAGGGAAGGGTCAGAGGAATGAAAGAGATCAAGTTGCTCCTCAACTTTCAGTTCATCTAGGCAACTTGCAATTTCCTCCAATCTTCATGTGTCTGGAGTTTTTACTTAAATGACTGCAGGCATATTCTGCCAGTTGACCAAAGAATTCTTTATTTTCCCCTTTTTAGGGGTTTCTTTTCCTCTTTTTTTTCTTTTTTCAAATTTGGAAAAGGGATGCGAAACTGGTACTTACTTCATGGGTGTGAAATTTGTTAGTGCTCATACCAGTACTGAGAAGAGAGGGAGAGAGAGAGAGATAGAGAGAGAGAGAAAGGGGTTGGGGTTGGAATGGTTTGTCAGATGAGAGAAGGAGGGATGGATAGGAAGATGCCCTGCGGCCATTGGAACATTGGTCTAGATAACCATTGCAGTCTCCCCCTAGGCTGTTTGTTGAAGGCTCACAATATGGTTACCGTATTGATTTCAGCCTGCGTTTGACCTTATCCTGGCCCCTCGCAAATGGAGACATTTCCCCCCGGAATGCACCAGTCAACTTCCTCCCTCTCTCCACCGACCCGAGAGGAGATGAGGGAGAGAGAGAGTGAGAGGGAGAGAGAGGGAGAGAGTCAGGTGTTCACATTTCTTCAGTCCGAGGAAGGGAAGGGGGAGAAATGGAGGGAGGCTGGGCTTTGCCGGGGCTGTATTTGTGTATATCCGTTGCAAGCAGCTTGAGTGGTTGCCTCCTTTGGTCAGTTTACAGGAGAGTGGATGCAAGGAGGATGTCCACGTAGGCTTGCCTACTCGCTCCAAGTCATGTGGAAATGGGACCAAGTCATGAACCTTTACTCTTATGGAGTGAAAGGGGGAGGAGGGGGGGGGGAGTGGGTTTGCTTGTGTGATTCCAGTCAGTTTGTGGGCCCTGTTTGCCAGACACATATTATTCACACTTTGCCAGGTTAGTATCTCCGGAGTTGAGTCTTTTAAACAATTCCTAAAGGGAGCTCCCACACTTTGTATGAAAGAAAAACAAAAATCCATAACTACAAGTACATACATGTACATAAGTTACTATCCTCTGTTTTCCCACAAAAGATGCCGTTTTCATTTCAGTATTTTTCTCAGCATCACTAAAAAAAAAAGATCACATAGACTTTGCGTGCAGTGTCCCTGAGATCTTTACCCCCCCCCCCCCCGTTTTCCTGACTGATTTCTTGGTCTATGGTTTAGCATACATGTCCTAGGCTAGTAGATAATAAGTATAGGCCTATGGCTCAGTGCTGTTCCTGCCCCATCACACCCGCTTTGATTAATCTTGTGTTTGCCTGTACACTCATTTGCACAGTTTATGTACATGTACACTGACCCTTGATCACCTCATTAGTGAATACAGGGGTACTGGAATCGTGCATGGAGGTGATATGAAGCTACAAGGCGGCAGCTATTTCTTCATTCTTCATTTTCTTAAAAAAAAAATAATAATAATAATAATGATAATAATCAGTCAAGAAGATCATATTTCAACATGCATGTAATGCAATTACTCTGTGGAGTTTTCCTTTGAAAGATTTCATGCAGCATTTTTTTCAATTTTTACCTTCTTTACCAAATTGAATTGAAATTTTGCAACCACAATTCTTGAAGTTGAAGTGAAAATACCAGACAGATTTGAATTGTACTGAGCCTTTATGACAACTAATCTGTATTAAACTTATCATTGCCTCCTGAAATCCTGTGCGTCACAGGAAGGCTTCCTGAAAAATCAGAACTGGGCTTGTTTGGATTCCTATGGCAAACCTTTGCCACGATATCCAGTTGCCTGTAGGTGGGCTCGAGTAACATTTGTTGTTGAATTGCCGTGGCAACACGAGCCCCTCCTTGTGTGCATTTGGGACGTTCGGCAAATTTGGCGGAACGGAGAGGAAATTAAGCCTTCCCTGTTCAACCCATCCAACTGTCTAAATATCCTTGGGAAGAGGGAGGTAGGAGGGGGGAGGGAGGGGGGGGGGGGGTTGAATTGTGTGCGGGCATTCCTGTGTGTGTTTAAGCAAAGAGCAGCTCAGTTTAACTGACCATTATTTTGCTGGCTAAGCAGAGGCAGGCGTTATGTTTACAAGGTGCATTATTTGAGAGACTCAAAGCACCGTTTGATGAGATTGGTTGGAGAGGGAGAGACGGAGAGTCAAACCATTCACAGGGGGCCAACGGCGGTGTTGCGTTACTCACGGCAAAGCTCCAAAAAAGCTGGGGGGGGGGGGTGTTTGGTTGGCTGTGAAATGACCTTTATCCCCCATCTTTGAGGATTTGATTGTGCAGTTTGTCTGGAGAGTCTTGTCCTTGGATGAATACAGCTACATGCAGGCCCTGAGTGGTGGTGGTGGGGGGGGGGAGGTTATCGCGTCACATGATCTTCCTATAAAAGTCGCCCCGAAAAGATAAGAGCAAATAATCAGAAGGTGGCATCCATCTGATAGTCGTGACTACAGAAATGCAGAGCAAACATTCGGTCGTAAAAAAAAGAAAAAAAGAAGAGTTGAAATGAATCGCGGAGGGAGGAGGAGGAGTGGGGGGGGGATCTGGTTAAAGAAAAGACTTGTGTGTCTGTCTCTTCTTGCATGGACGGACATGCGCATGCTAGTCTCAAGGAGGCTTGATGAGGCTGCAGGTTTTATGCCACGGCCATTGCCGTCGTCTCCAAGCTCTGTTTCGGTTTGATTCTGGTGGGTTGAGGGGGTGGAGACATTCGGCCCGTCGTCAAGCGGTGTGCGACGTGTACGTGCTCAACGTGCGCGGCCGGCCGGGCGCCGCCTGACGGTAAAGGTGTGAGCAGCGGGCCGGTTGCACGCTGATAGAAGTCGCAAGCCGCTCCGCTGATTAGAATAATCAGAATCGCACAAGTGATAGTGATGTACGGGGGCCTCATGCTCTGATTCCAAGCAGGAAGTCTTGAAAGCTGTCCGGCAGATCTGCATGTACATGTATGCAATGTTACGCTGCAAGTGAGCGGATAATTTGTTATTGGTTCAGCGGCTGGCATCACTTTTGACATTTGAGGGAAGGGCCACTTTGACCGTGAATGAAGCCAATGTAGTGAAAGGTCATCGCGCTGAGTAGTGGGCACTAAAGCAGAAAGGGACCAGGAAATAAATGCACTACTCTGTTTTGCTCTGCTCTACCAAAACGGAGCTCTCCGACCCTAGCCCTATCCGGGCCTCCTTAAAAGAAATCAGGGCTATCTTTGCTGGGATGGGGAATGGAGTCTGAAGCTACCCGTATACCAAATTATCATCCATTGGTTGGATTCATTTTGCTGCCAGTCATTTGTTGAAGCCATGCCTTATTCGGAGGAGGAATCTTTTGGCTAGGTCAAACTTTCAAACAGTGCTTACCTTTAAGGTCTCCGGGCTGAGGGACACAGGGTAGATAACAGTTGAGCTCTGTGTAAGAGTATTATGATATTAGGACAGAAGTAACTGTGGAGATAACACCAGTACTCTCAGGCTGCAACCCACAACGTACGTGTATGCAGTTGACAGGACAATGACCTAACAGTGAACGATATGGTCTTGCTAAAGATAGCTACATGTAGCTACATGTCCCCTGAGTGGTGGATTGAAATCTGTAATCCCTCACTCTATTCCTTAGGTAAGCAACTTGTTCTTGTGATTGGCTGCTTTTCTTACTTTCCTCATCTTTCACATCACTCTGACAAATCTTCACAAGATTTTTGAAAAGTCCTTCAGAGATTTGAATTTCCCCTCTGTTTTCGTTTTGTTTGGTTGAAGTTGCATTTCTGATTGTTGACCAGTTCACACTTCTGGCATACATGTAGCTGCCAACCATTCCTGTTTTTGGAGAAATAATTCCTCCTCTTTTGGGGTAAAAAATTATCAAGCTCTTGACAGCAGATTCTGATTTTTGGCTGGGAAAATACACATTTATTCCTATGTAGTTTGCTCTGTGTTTCCCTCCTTTTTTTTTAGCAGAAGTTATTGTTTGCTTGAAGAATTGACCAGTCCCTTGACTTTCCTATGTTGCTTGCCTACTCCATTGTCTGAAGAGACTGCCGGGAGGTTCTTAAAAGCTCGAAGGTGACTTGCATTATTTTGTATACTGTACAATACTTTTGAGTGTTACACCGGAGGAGGGACACGGATGTTTGTGTTATTGTACACGTAGGTCCTTCCCTCCATCTGAGCTGTCGTCTCTTTAATCGACTCAACTCCTGCACCATCTCAGCGTAGTTCCTAGTGCTCAGCAGTATTAAGACAGAAGGATGGAGAGGTGCAGCTCATCAATGAATCTTGATTTGTCCAAGGAGTGCCAAGACATAATGGCCATTACTAGCTAATCTCACGTGTTATTAGATCCTCGGCTGTAACCAGGGTGATTTCATCTTTTTAATCAGATACCAATGACAAGATCTGGCATTTTATCACGCAAGCCTGTCATCATTGGACTCAAGTTTTTTTTTTTTTTTATAGGATTATCTTTTCCTCTTTTTTTTTTTCCTTCTCTTGCTTGGCAGGTCCTTTGTCGTTGGCTGTTGAGTGTCCGCAAGAATTACCGGCCCGTTATCTATCACAACTGGCGGCATGCCTTCAATGTGGCGCAGACTATGTTTGCCATGTTCAAGGTAAAAGAAATGAAATCCTGAATCACCCGGAAAATGAAAAAAGAAAAAAAAAAAGAAAATGTTGCCCTCTTAACTTTAATTGGAAAAGATTCAGTTGGGCAACCCTTAAACCCCTGTGCTCAAACGTTTTTTTTTTGTTTTTTTTATACGGGCCTGAAGAATGTTGAGTGTTTTCCGAGTAAATGCTTCCCAGATTTCATTGGCACAACTTCAAGTTGAACTGTCTAGGGCTCGGAGTTCACTATGAAAGATGATTGCAGTAACAACATGTGCTTACTCTCTTTTCGTGCGAGTCAGTGTGTGTGCACATGTACACATGTAACTCGGAGAAAAAGGCAGTAGCGTAGTGTGAACAGTCAGTCCTGGTATATGGCACTGGCTTTCATCAGGAAACCAGAGGATTCTAATTTACAACACAGAATTGGACCTACTTGTATACATATGTGCAAAGTGTTGCCCTTTGAAGTATATTGATGCTGGTAGAAATGACTCTCGGCTAAGAATGTAAATCATAATGAAAACTCTGATACGATGTGAATGTATGGTACAATGTAGTAAGCAAGAAGTTATGGCTGCTATTGCTGGTGGATTGCTATTTCAGACTGGTGGCATGAGCAAGGTGATGACGGACTTGGAGGCTTTTGCACTTCTGGTGGCCTGTCTCTGTCATGACTTGGATCACCGTGGCACCAATAACGCCTTCCAGATGAAGTAAGTACATGGACGTGTCTGTAGATGCCTTCCTGACTGGCAATCGCCTGTCTCCCTGCTCCCCGCACACCCCCGTCCATCCCTGTCTCGTCCCCCCCTATCTCCAGAGAGGTTGGACTAGGCTTGCTGTCCCAGAATCGGTATTGGGTACAATTTGGGTACAATAATATTGCATAAAGAATGAACAGGTATTCAAGAACCACTAACCCCCCCCCCCCCAAAAAAAAAAAAAAAGGAAAAAAATTAAATAGATAAATGAATAAATGCCTGAAAAATGAAAATAAATAAAAATAACATAAATGAAAAAAAATTAATTAATATATACGTGAAACATGAAAATCAATAGGCAGAACAATAAAATAGACAGTAAATAAAATAAACATAAGTAAATAAAATAAACATAAATAACCATCTACAGAAAATGGAATAATATTGGGTGAGCCCTGAATGATTACAGGGCTTGACATGCTACATGTATTTCTCAATAATAAAACAGAGTGTTTTTCAAGGTCTGTAAATTACATGTAGTTAATATCATTTTAGTTTTCAGTGACAAACTTTAATGACTTGATTCAACTCCTTCGTAACACATTTGGAGGTAATGTCTATGACATTATAATACACCGTAGCTGATTAATGAGAATGCGAGAAAGTTGTCACATATGTAGTCAATGATCCATGCACATCTGATGTTCCATGAAGGTCATTGTATCACCGATATGACCCAGTGTTAAACTCACTTATTAAAATGTAAAATCTTCCCAAAACGACTTCCTTCAAACACAGACAAGAAGCGTCTTGAATCCTGGAATCACTAGTATAGTATCACTATCAACTGCCAATTGGAAAATCACTCCTTCTTTTTCATTCCCCCGAAGCAAAGAACTATTTCCAATTGAGCCGCAAATGAACTCAAGTTGTGGAGGGGTGCTGGATGGTTTTGTGTCTAAGTATATTACCAGATGCCTGCATGGCGTTTTCTCTGAATAACCCCTTCTTGTATGGTTGGCTAGTTGGTAGTTCAACCCCCCCCCCCTTCCCCCGTGACATGGTGGTTGGGCATGGAGTGCTGAGCGGGGACTGAATAATTAACGTCTAATTAAAGTAGTTGTTAATGTCGTTGGGGGGGCGGATGGTTTCTCGTGTGTGGCTTTGCAGGACGTCCTCAGCTCTGTCTCAGCTGTACAGCACCTCCACCATGGAGCACCATCACTTTGATCACTGCATCATGATCCTGAACAGCGAGGTAAGGTTGGTTGAGTCTGGCCTTTAAAGCCCCTACACAACATTGGTCGAGGTCAAAGAATAGCATCCATACGTTGTCTGATCCAACATATGCATGAAATAGCACATCTGTGAAAATTTCAGCTCAATCCGCCAACCGAGTCTCGAGAAAATGGTGAAAACCACTTCATTTGTTTTGCAAAAATGCAGCATTCAAGGCCGTACTGTTCCAAAAAATAGTTTAGATCTCGGTAAGACGTAAACTATTTCTTTTACTCATTTCTCCCAAAATTCAACATTTAAGGCAGTAATATTTCAGTGAGAGTTTTTTACTATAACCTTCTTCAAACTGTGTAAGTTTCATGTAAATCTGTGAACATTTCTGGTTTTCGATCTTACCAATGTCGTGTAGGGGATTTAAAGGTCCAATGTAACAATGGGAAGATCGGAAAAAAACATTGATCTCCACAGATTCTAATTTACACAGTTTGTAGTTGGTCATGATACGTAGAATCCCCATGTTGAAATCTTATGGTCTGTTATTCTGTACTTTTTGAGAAATCTTTACTCAAACATCGACAAAAGTAATAAACTATTTCTTACACTACTCAACGGTTCGTAAACCGTGACGTGTTTTTTGCATTTTCCTACTTTCTCAGATTGCCATTTGAGCTAAAACCTTCGCAGTATTGCTTTTTTTTTTAATGTTTAATGGTTCAACACACAAACTGTGGGAATCTTTTGACCTTTACCAATGTTGTATAGGGTCTCTGATAGTAAAATGTGCGATCCAAATAAAAAAGGGAATTTGAAATGCAGTGTGCATAGTGAAAGCAGATGTCCTTGTCCCAATGACCCCAATCAGGACGCTGTCAACTGTGATGGAGTTAGGTTGTCAACTCCAGAGGGCGCTGCAACCACATTTGTATCAAAGTGTAGGGCAGAACAAATGGGTTTGGCTCACAGATGGAGGAGGTTTGCATTTCTAATGAAGTGAATTCACAGATTGGTCATTGGTTTGCAATTCAGTTTTTTCAACAAAGAAAGACTGTGGTTGAAGAGGTCTAACTTTCAAGCGGTAGGAGACTGGGGGGGGGGTGATTTCTGAATCTCGAGTGTCATCTCTCCACTTCCTGAGACATGCCAAGGCAGTGTGTACGTCGCTGGTTTAAATAACTGTGAACACACAAGCATGTACAGGTAGAGAGTCAAGCACACACTGTACATTGCTGACTGACTTGGAGAGGACCCAAAATATACAAACAGAGATTCAAAATCCAGAAATGTTTTGCTCTGTGAGAAAGGTCCTGTCCTTTTAGTTTAGTGATTCCGGTACTGTGCATACACCTACATGAACCTATGCTTGATTCTACTAGGATATGTACAATGTACAGTCTACCGTGGGTTACCAGCTCTTTTTAGAGTCATACTCCTTCTCTTATGAGATGATGTACCGGTACATGTACACGGTGTTACTGCAAACCTCCTACTTGGTACATGTATTTCCACCATGCAAACCTTCAAATCTTATCTGAGTGTACAGCGTGTGATTATACGATTGTCACAGCGTATCACCTTAAGTCTTGGCAGCAAGGCTTGTCCGATTCAGTCTGGTTTTGAAGGTGGGGCCGGGCATGTAGGCTCGGCACCCTCAGACTTTTTAACCAGAATGGCGATTAATAATATGGCCTATTGATGTGCGCCAGCTGGTTGCACTCACTCCGCCACCGCTCACAAGATAAGGGTGAGCAGAGCCCATGAAATCTTAATTATCCGGTGCGTGCAAAGAGTTCCTCGGATATCATGCCGGGAATTAGTATCGCAACATCTGCCATCTTCAAAAGAAAAATACCGCGCGATGGGTACAATGAAAAGGAAAGAGGGACCAAAATTATTTCTTTTATCTCCAGTGGATGTCCAGATCTGTTCAAGACCATTCTTGAAAAGTTTCCTCTCAGATTGAAGAGAATTAATTAGTTTAATTAGTGTAACAGAATGAATGAGATGGTATAGTAGATGTATTGCTGTAGGCTGACTACCTCTAGTTGGGCTCCCACTTGTTTCCCATGAAATGATTTCCTAGGGGGCTTCTCTTTGTGATTCCTTCAATGTGAGGTTGCAGCAGGGCTGACCAAAATGGCAGTTTGAAGACTGTAAGAGGCTGTTTGATCAGCCAGGGTCTGGCCTACATCGCGTGTGATTAAACACTGTGCTTTGCCCCATTGCCTGCCGAAAAAAAAAAAAATCCAGGCGGCTCAGGTGGGATTCGAACCCGCGACTCCTTCTTTCTAGGGCGGGCATCTCAGCCAGCGGACCGCTGAGCTGGTCAAGGTCTTCTGGTGGATTTGAATCCAGTAGCGACGGGTACCGGGTTGTATCATATCTCTGATATGACTTTGCCTTAAGGAGAATGTACATGTACATGTGTACTGAACAGAGGCTCTGCCCCCACTCAACTTGTGATTAAACAATGTGTGCAGGGTGCTTGGGTCTGGTGGCAGCAGCCTTTAATCTCAGGGGATGTTGTGCATCAGAAGTCAGTCTGTAGACCTTTGGAGGGGTGGTGATGTGACCTTGGGTCAAATCCGATAAGATGTAGCCCCGCTAATCTTGAAGACCCGACTACGGAACAACCAAGTTTTTGAATGAGAGAGGCCTTGCTCTCTGAACAGCCAAGGAATTGTACCTGTACACGTAACTTGATTGAGAACCAATCAATCCATCCTGGGGAAGTTCCCATTTTCCCCCCTCCCATCCCCCCCAGAGTCTTTCTCGATCAGAATTGGTTGCTATATATAAATCTGTGTCAATATTTGAGAGTGGCCTTCCAGAAGGAGCGAGACAGATTGAAATGAAAGAAGACCTTGTTTCTGCTCAGAAACACCCCGCCCCACCACCGAAAAAGACGTTGCAAGAATTGTGTCACCTAACCCCCACCCCCCCCCCCCCCCCCCCGCCACCCCACTCCTCCGTGCCTCACCTTCCATCCGATGTGATTTGCTTTTTGTCACCGACCGTACACATGGGTCTTTCCTCAGACGTAGGGACTCGCATACATTGCTCATCAAGATTGCCGTACATAGTATGCCCCCTATGTAAACACTGTTCAAGCAGATTCGGCATTATGCAGGCCAGACAAACAAATTGAATGGCACTGGGAGTCCTATTCTACTCCCTATGCCTCAAAAAAAGAAAAAGAGAAAAAAAAAAAGACCCTGAAGTCCAGGTGAAATAGATAACTGACCTTATAAAAACTCATTTGGTCAGGCAGGCATTGTTTTCCCCAGAGATTCTAGATGTTGTTGTTGGATGTAGAAGCACGGGAGTGTAACTGGAGCGTAGCCAATGTGGCCAGGGGGATGTGTATTGTCTGCAGGGATTTACTCACTGCGGGTGTAAATACTAACGCACGAGCCTGCCAGCGCAGACATCTTATACGCCCGCCAATGCGCGGGGACCCTCGCTGGCAAGTGCTTTGGAGGCTAGGCTATTGCCGCGCTCGCTCTTCTCCGCTAGGCTTGGACGCAAGGAGGCTATTCAAAGAGGGCACCAGAAGAGAAAGAGGCAAAGAACCAGAAGGAATGTATAATATGTAAAATCACAATTGTATGGAATTGTTGAGAAACCAATGCTATCTTCAAACTATGCAAAGGTTTTTTTTTTTTTTTTTGGGGGGGGATTAACCATACAAAATTAGGAATATTTATCCCTCCATTCTGCCTCTACCCTTGGAATTAAATGCTTGATGAATAGTGTGTCTCTCTTGAGCCTTGGCCGGCTGTCCAATTTTGTGCTTTGTCTTGTTGTCATGACAGCCGATCTAGGCCAGTTTTTCTCCTTAATCATCCCACGGAAAGCAACAACACATGCAAATTGTACCCTGGAGAACCCGTCCTCATGGCAACCGTGGACGTCAGGGTTTGCAAAAGAACGAAAGAAAGAAAGAAAAAAACCAAAAAAAAAAACCAACACATCCAGCACCTGTCCTCTATTCTCTCTCACTGTGTGTGTGTGTGTGGGGAGTCAGGACGCCAGACCTTCTCGGTCATCTAGAACAAATGTTTGCCGTGTTTGCCCGGCTCCAGGGGGGAAAGACATTGACCGCATTTGGTCGTTGAATGGGAGTCACAGACCAAGGAGGTATTAGGCTCCTTGCACAGACTAGGCCCATACGTATGCATTGCACTAGGGCATAATGCCAAAGCAACCAACGGAAGGACCTGTGCTGGCTCTCATGGCCATTTGCTGTGCGCTGGATTTCCGAATAGTGGAGGCTGGTTGCACACGACCCTCCTGATGTAGGATTCTCTGAGAAAGGGACGTGTTCTGTCTCACGTACGGGTACAGTCAAATTTGGGACAGAGTTTCTGTCACAGCACAGCTTCCCAGGGATATGGTAGCCATGATTTTCTTAGGTGTATTTTGTCATTCTGAATCATTGTCACTTGTCACGATTACAAGTTGCTCAAGCCTCTTTGCCAATTGATTCCCTTCTTCATTAATGCTCGGCTTCCAAGTGTCACTGAGCCCAGCAAGCATCTGGTCCCCATTAGAGAATATTAGTCCTCAGCCTATTCAGCTGGTGAAGCGAGAAAAATGATATGAAACTGAAGAGCAATGGAAGAATTAGACAATTAATTAGATCCTATATTAGACAGTGGTGTCTTGTGAACCACCCTTGGGAGAAAAGTTGTCTTCGTCCTCGGCCATGATTATGACTAGTTTCCTGTCAATTCTGGAAAACACCAGTTATTCCTTGCCTCCCTCCCCCTCCCTCTTCCTCCCTCCTTGCCTCCCTGCCTCCCTGGCCCTCCCTCCCTGCCTCCCTCCCTCTCTTTCCCTCTCTTTCTCTTTCTCCCCCTCTTGTTCCCTCACTCCCTCTCTATCTCTCCATCTCTCTCCCACATCTCTCTCCTCCCCTCTCTCTCCCTAACTCCCTCTCTCTATCCTTTCCTCCCCTCTCTCTGTCTCCCCCTCTCCCTCCCCCTCTCCCTCCCCATCTCCCCTTCTCTCCCTCCCTCCCTCCCTCCCTCCCTCCCTCCCTCCCTCCCTCCCTCCCTCCCTCCCTCCCTCCCTCCCTCCCTCCCTCCCTCCCTCCCTCCCTCCCTCCCTCCCTCCCTCCCTCCCTCCCTCCCTCCCTCCCTCCATCCATCCCTCCCTCACTCCCTCTCTCCCTCCTTCTCTCTCTCCCCCTCTTTCTTTCTCTCTCCCCCTCTTGTTCCCTCACTCCCTCTCTATCTCTCCATCTCTCTCTCCCTCATCTCTCTCCTCCCCTCTCTCTCCCTAACTCCCTCTCTCTCTCCATCTTTCTCTCCCTCATCTCTCTCCTCCCCTCTCTCTCCCTAACTCCCTCTCTCTCTCCTCCCCTCTCTCTCCCTAACTCCCCCTCTCTCTCTCCGTCCCTCCCCTCTCTCTGTCTCTCCTTCTCCCTCCCTCCCCCTCTCCCCCTCTCCCCCTCTCCCTCCCTCCCTCCCTCCCTCCCTCCCTCTCTCCCTCCCTCCCTCCCTCCCTCCCTCCCTCCCTCCCTCCCTCCCTCCCTCCCTCCCTCCCTCCCTCCCTCCCTCCCTCCCTCCCTCCCTCCCTCCCTCCCTCCCTCCCTCCCTCCCTCCCTCCCTCCCTCCCTCCCTCCCTCCCTCCCTCCCTCCCTCCCTCCCTCCCTCCCTCCCTCCCTCCCTCCCTCCCTCCCTCCCTCCCTCCCTCCCTCCCTCCCTCCCTCCCTCCCTCCCTCCCTCCCTCCCTCCCTCCCTCCCTCCCTCCCTCCCTCCCTCCCTCCCTCCCTCCCTCCCTCCCTCCCTCCCTCCCTCCCTCCCTCCCTCCCTCCCTCCCTCCCTCCCTCCCTCCCTCCCTCCCTCCCTCCCTCCCTCCCTCCCTCCCTCCCTCCCTCCCTCCCTCCCTCCCTCCCTCCCTCCCTCCCTCCCTCCCTCCCTCCCTCCCTCCCACCCTCCCTCCTTTCCAACTCGGCAAGGGTTGTGTAAAGAGCAATGACCAATTTGCCTCATCTTTATTACTGCCCTGTTGGAATTGCCATGCCCTTTTTTTATATTCCTTTTGACAGGGGAACAATATCTTCCAGTTCCTCTCCCCCGAGGACTATCGGGAGTTGATCCGAATGCTAGAGAGTGCCATATTGTCTACGGACCTGGCTCTCTACTTCAAGTAAGTCATCCCCCCTCTCACTGACATTAACGACTCGAAACGAGGGAATAAAACCGCTTTATTTGCAATTATCGGCCCACAGGACTAATTAAAGACCGATAAATGAGTGTTGGGATGTTTAAAAAGCTCACTATTGTTCTGGTTTCGACTCAACGTTTACTTTATCCAAGGTTTACTCTTGTGTACATGTAAATTGGAATGTTGAGCTTCAAAGGTGCATTCCAATCTCATTTTGCTAATAATCCAATTTTCATATAGGCTACTATCACACGATTAATTTGATATAATGTACTGCAGGCTTTGGTCAGTCTTAAGCATCTACCAAATTCAATCTCTTCATCTGTGTTTTGAATTTATAAAGCTTGAACTCTCCATCCCCCTCACTGTGTGAAAATACTTGTTGTTGTCTTTATGAGTTTATCCTGCTAATTTGAGATCCATGTATATAGACACACAGTCTAATCACAAGGTCCTGTTTTATCAATATGATTATTCCATAATTCAAGCCATGGAATAAGGTGACCACCTATGTGGCATTGATGATAGACAAGAATAAACAAGAAATAATTGGTTGCTATGATTAATTCATTTCTTGACGTTTAACATTTCAGGATTTGCAAGTCTTAACAAAATACTCACAAACAAGTTGAAATCATATAACATTCATGAGTAGACCAAAACAGGGGACTTTTTCTTGTCAATTAAGCCACGGTGGAGTGGATTTCCTTAAAGTAAAATGCCCTCTACAATGAGAGATTATTGCGTGGCAGGATGTAATGATAGTGTATTTGGTTGGTTTGTCTGTGTGAAGGAAACGCAACGGGTTCTTCAAGCTGATTGAGGAAGGGGAGACGGATTGGGGAAAACCGAAGAACAAGGATCTTCTCAGGTACGGGGGAACCTCTTCAAAATGCCCCATTCTCCCCAGAGATCGAAGCTGAATGGTGTCTACAGGCAAGAGAGGAATTTGTACGCTCAGATTTGAAGCGGCTGACAGCAGGGGGCTGGTGGGGGGCAGGATGCAAAAGTGGCCCGAGAGTTAGCCCAGATCTGAACTCTTTATTGCATCCTTGGACTGTGCTAAAGCAATTTGATTAGTTGAAGGACCTTGCTTAGTGGTCGGTTGCCCGCTCCTGCGTTTGAGTGGCCTGTCAGTCAGATCTCAAGCCAAACTAGCGTGACGTGCCTACCAAGCATCATTAACTCTTTAATAAGTTTCGGCATCTCTCTCTGTCTTCCTCCGACTCTCTCTGTCTCTCACTGTCTCTCTCTGTCTCTCTGCCTCTGTCTGTCTGTCTGTCTGTCTGTCTCTCCCTCTCCCTCTCCCTCTCTCTTCCTCCTCTCTCTCTATCTCTCTCTCTCTCTCCCTCTCTCTCCCCCCTCTCCCTCCCTCTGCCCCTCTCTCTTTCTCGTTCTCCCTCTCCCTCCTTTCCTCTCCCCCCTTCCCTCTCCCCTCTCTGTCTCTTCCTTTGTTCCTCTACGTCTCTCTCCCCCTCTTTCCCCCTCTCTGTTTATCACTGTCTATCTCTGTCTCTCTGTCTCTGTCTCTCTGTCTCTCCATCTGTTCCTCTATGTCTCTCTCCCCCTCTCTGTCTCTCTCTGCCTGTCTCTGTCTGTCTCTGTCTATCTCTGTCTCTCGGTCTCTGTCTCACTGTCTCTGTCTCTATGTCTCTATGTCTCTATGTCTCTATGTCTCTATCTCTGTCTATCTCTGTCTCTCTGTCTCTTTGTCTCTCTGTCTCTCTGTCTCTCTGTCTCTCTGTCTCTCTGTCTCTCTGTCTATCTCTGTCTCTCGGTCTCTTTGTCTCTCTGTCTCTCTGTCCCTCTGTCTCTCTGTCTCTCTGTCTCTCTGTCTCTCTGTCTCTGTTTCTGTATCTCTCCTCCCCCCTCTCTCTCTTCCTTACTTTTTTGTCTTTGGCTGTTCCACCTTTACAGGGGAATGATGATGACAGCCTGTGATGTTTCGGCCATCACCAAGCCCTGGGAGGTGCAGCGAAGGGTGGCTGAGCTGGTGGCCAGTGAGTTCTTTGAGCAAGGTGACATGGAACGAGAGCAGCTAAAAGAAGAGCCAATTGTAAGTACCATCCAGGCATCCCATCTAGAAGGCTGGATGGGAGAGGGAGAGGGAGAGGGAGGGGAGGGGAGGGAAAGGTGGAGATGTAGGGGGTAGAGGAGGTAAGGGACAGGGAGGGAAGGGGGAGGGAAAGGGGAGGGGAGGGTCAGGGAGAGGAGTAAGAGGGCTAATTAAGCTTGAAGGACACTGACTAGTGGGCTGATCATTGTCCCATCAATTTTTAACGCAAGGTGGAGCAGCTCTCTCCTGGGTATTCTGGAAAGACAGGGCCTTGTTGATTGTTGGTAATATTAAAAAGGGTAGCTAGCGGAAACCTCAGTAGGCTTGGCAATGTTATCTTTTGTCATTGACCCAATTAACACTCTGTGAGATCTTCTTAAGTCCATTGGGAGTTTATATTCCCCTGTGCTGCTTATAAATAGAACTGTTGCAAGTACACAGTGTATCCCCTTTAAATTTCAGGATGGAGATAGCAATGTGTGGCTAAAGAGACTAAAAGCTCTGTACCGGTATTAAACTTTAAGGGAAATGCACTCGCTGGCAATTTTTTTATTTTTTTTTATAGCGCACTAATAGAACAAAGTAAAAGGAAGCTAATTGGGAAAAGACTAATTGACTATTAGGGAAGGCCACCTTCTAAGGGCTGGATAGCTCAGGCGGATGAGCACTGGTACGTTAATCCAGAGGTCCCGGGTTCAAGTCCCGGTCCAGTCAAAGTTTTCTTTGCCAATTGCTCTTTCAATTTGGTAGACAAGTTACCCGGAGATGAGCAGAGCCTCACTCTTTGAAACTCCTGATGACGGCCAGAGCATACTGGTCGAAACGTCGAGTTACCACTCGGGTTCTTTTCAGAACCACACCTCTTCCTTTAAGAGACTTTATACATGGTGTCACCGCAAACCTGCCTATACTCTTTGAATCGTTGAGTTACTGACCCACTCACTGACAAAGTAGACAATGCGCAGGGCATTATTGCAGTTGTGACACCACTTAGGTTCAGGAAATCCACGAGGTCCAGACGCTTGATACTGCTCCTCTCCATTAATCGTGAGCATCGTCTATGTCTTTAGTGTAAGGTTTGCGGTGACACCATGTATGTCTTCTCTTTCAAAAAGTGTGGCTCTGAAAAGAGCCGGTAACTATGGAGTAACCGGCTCTTTTCAGAGCCACACTTCTTGAAAGAGAAGATAATTATTCATGGTGTCACCGCAAACCTTCCACTACGTTCTCTGCCATGCAAACCTTCAAGTCTTATCTGTCTATGTCTTTGACAGGCCATGATGGACCGGCGGAAAAAGAGTGAACTCCCCAAAATGCAAGTGGGGTTCATTGACGCAATATGCATGCCAGTGTACAAGGTAGGCCGACCGCTATCCACCAATAGGATGCATCAGAAATGTATATGTGTGGTGCACCATATAGGCCATGAGACAGATACGGTGCACCATATAGGCCACAGGAAACATGGTGCGTCATATAGGCCATGAGGAAGACATGGTGCACCATATAGGCCATTAAAAAGATATGTTGTCCCATAATGCCATGAGGAAGATATGGTGCACCATGTAGGCCATGAGGAAGATGTGGTGCACCATATACTGTACTGTAGGCCATCAAAAAGATATGGTGCAGTATATACATGTACATGTACATGTACATGCAGGCCACACGATACATACAGTACAGTGCACCATATACGCCATGAGAAAGATATGGTGCACCATATAGGCCATGAGGAAGATATGGTGCACCCATAAGAAAAAAATGGTTCACCAAAAAGGCCACACAAAAAAGATATGGTGCACCATATAGACCATGAGAAATATTTGGTGTACTACAAAAGTAGAGGGCCTGACTTTTCGATTCTAGCAGGACATTTTCTCAGACCTTTGAGAAAGGTCCTGCTAGGATCAAAACGTCAGGATATCTACTTTTTTGGAAATCATATTTGAGTGCACATTAACTAATAGGAAATACAACATTGCATAGCAGTTGATCAAGCGTTTATTTGGACAGTAAAATGAGGGCAGTCAGTAAGTGCACGTTTGTGTGCATTTCTTGTCAGCCCGTCATCACGAAAAGAGAATAAAGATTGAAACTTAAAATTGAAATCAAAGTGATTGACTTTTTTGAGCTTCAAAGCCAATTTTCAAGGTCAAGCTTTATAAAAAAAAACCATGCCACTTTTTATGTCAGTGTAAAAAAAAAAAAAAAAAAAAAAAAAGTCCTGTTGTTTTGCCTTTGTCATATGAACAAGGCGATTGGACAGATTAGTCCCTACATGCTGTGGACTTAGTCTAGCTTAGGCGATTGCTGGGCAAGGCTTGTGTCTGTTTCCACAGAAACAAAACAAATCAAACAGAATTTGCAGTGAGTTTCTTTAGATTGACAGCGGCAGATTTTTCAAGCCGAGAAGAAATGTCCCTCTTTTAGTTTCCATGAAAAAAAAAAAAATCCCAAATCTGTGTGCATATTTTCCCACCCCCCCTAATGTCTTCTGACCCTACAGGCAAGATTGGTTTCCTTCATGACTTTTTAAACCCATGGTCTTCACCTTCCTCACTCCATCATTTCCACACGGCCACTATCCCAACATCCCGACACTCCCTCCCCACTGTTTGGCATGCCTACTTCCACTGACCACATCTATACCTCTGCCCCGATCACCAGCAGACAGTGGGCATTCCTGTTCAAGGTTCCTCCAATTTTTTTGGGGGGGACACCATTATACCAAGTCTACTTTGACTTGTCTGGTTCAAAACATGCAACTGAGTCTGACCCTTATCAATGACTTTCAATGCTTCTCGTTTGTGTGTCTGTCAACAATGTCCATCTCTTTTGGGTTTAGCTTTAAAGGCCCAATACAACATTGGTAAAGGTCAAAAGATTGCCACAGTTTAACAGTTAATCCATGAAACATCCCAAAAAAGTAATCCTGCAAAGGGTTTAGCTCGAATGGTGATCTGAGAAAGTAGAAAAAGGTAAAAAAAAAAAAAGAAGTTTTTTGCACCATTCTGTAGTGTAAGAAATAGTTTACGACTTGCGAGTTATAAACTGTTTGTCTATGTTTGAGTGAAGATTTCTAGGGAAGTACAGCATCCCAGACCGTGAAATTTCAACATGAGGATTCTATCATGACCATCTACAAACTGTGTAAATCAGAAGGAAATCTGTGGACATCGATGTTTTCCGATCTTCCCAATGTTGTATCGCGCCTTTAAATAGCATTAACATCAAGAATAACTCCTCTACCTTAACCATGTCTCCAATCAATAGAAGCCCAAAATTGGTGAATGCCCTGAATGGGCATATGGGTGTCTTCACACTGTACCCAGAATAACTGAATTGTCTTGAAGCCATGGCGAGAGAGTGGGAAGGCCAGGGGGGGGGGGGAGGAGTGAGAGGAAAGAGCATCTATAGACTGTTATGGCTTTGGTCTGTTGTATTGCATACTTGAAAGCCGCCTGGCTGGCACACTACATAATCACATTGGCCACCTTTGGGAGTGAAATTGTGCATGCCAAGGTGTGACTTTTGCCTGTACCACTGGCATCCAATTTTTTTGAAGAAGAAATTGAAAGAAAGACAGAAAAGAAACAAAAACAGAAGAGAAATAGCACGGAGAGATATTCCACGGTCGACATTGATATTGTTATGACATGTCGGCTGACTCATCCCTCGGGTTCTGCAATCAAAACAGTTCGGCATCCTTGAAGGAAAAAAAAAATGTTTATACGCCGTCAGGTGTGCATCCTCAGACAATGTGAGGTAACTGTAAGCATGGCAACAGTTGAAGACTGTTGTCGTTGGCGCTGCATTATGAAACTCGGGAGACAGGGGTGGGGGGGATGTTAGCAGCTGGTCTATTTGTGCTTCTTCCTCTCCTCTGCCACCATTGCCACCCCTGCTCCCTCAGACCGACGGGGCTGGGCAGTTGTAATCACATTGAGGGTGAACGGGGAGGGGTGGGGTGGGGGGGGGGCAGACTGTGTAAGGACGGCAGACGGGAATCCAAGGCTGCCCGTGAAGTGTTTAACGCATCAGGAACCTCGCCAGCTAACACGTTCTCTAATGCAACTCACTGCTTTGCATTTTGCTCTCGGTAAAAAAGAAAAAAAAGAAAAAAAAGGGGGAAACAAAATTACTGTGATCAAGCGATACCATGGCTTCAAATGTTAGCAATGTCAGTATTGTTTCCAATACAGACCCTCATCCTCTTGTCTTTTATGTATGCCTGTTTGTGATTTTTTTTCACACTTGTCTCTATCCTTACAATAGGTATTATCATCCATTTATACCACCCCCCCCTCCAAAAAGAAAAGAAAAAGAAAGCCCCTCTCACCCCCTTACCTAAATCCCTCTCATCCCCCCACCTAAACCCCCCTCACCCCCCACCTAAACCCCCCTCATCCCCCTACCTAACCCCCCCCCCCCTCATCCCCTCACCTACATTCTACTCATAATTCACTCCATATACATGTATGCCTGCTGCACAAACCACATTTTTTCCTCTCTTTTGTTTTTTTGCATTTGCATTTGCATCTCTGTCTCTACCCACTGTCCATCGCACCAGATATTCGCTACCACCTGGCCCGGAATGTCTCCATTGTATGACGGGGTCCAGCGTAACCGTGACAACTGGCTGGCCCTCTCTGAGGGCAGAATTCCAGATGGTTAGGCCTTTTTTGATTTTCATAAACTTGCCGTTTTCTCTCTTTTTCATGATTAACGCGTTTCACATTAATTGAACTAACCGTATTTTCTATTCCCCCCACCCCCTCCCCCTCCCCTCCCCGGCCCCCCTGCCACTTTTCCTGCCTCTGATCCGTCATTGCTGTGGAGTTAGACCCCACTGCTTTCCTGCTGGCAGGAGTTGACTGATCCACACAGCTAACCATTTTGTTTGTTTGGCTTCAGTTGATGCCACTGACAAGCTTTGTTCATCTACTTAGGCACTTTCAAGCCCTCTACGACGACCGGTGAACGGTCACCCCTACGTTGGTCGTCCGCAAGAATGGCTTTTTTTTTCATGACCGGGGTCACGGAGTCCAGGGGTTTCTAAGCATCTCTCTCTCTCTCTCTCTCTCTGCTATGTTGTTCTTTTGTTGCTCAGAACCTGTCTGTTATGCAGCCAGGCTTGTCGCCCCTGTTTGAGGGCGTGCAGCACAACCGCAGCCAGTGGCAGGCACTGGCCGAAATAGAGTCTGAAAAAATGGAGCGCGAGGCTCGCGAGGCCGAGGAAGAGAAAAAGAAGAAAGAGGCGGCCAGGCAGGCACTTGAGAAATCCCGCAAAGCGACGTCCAAGGGTGAGAAAGATTGAGTCTGAACACGAGAGTCGGCCTCGACAGACTTGTCATCTTGTCGTGCCACTGCACATCTTGTGTTAAAAAAACAAAAACACCAACAACTCTTCCCCCCTCCCAAACTCTGGCACTTGGCATGGATCGTCATCAACACCAACCACCATTAATCACCGCCATCACCACCAACCAACCAACCAACCAACCACTGGTCACTTTCATCCTCATCATCATCAACCATCATTGTCTTGCTGCTGTTGTTGCTGCTGCTGCTGTTGCCGCTGCATTTGGCATGTGGTTAGATCTGGTCCGGATGGATGACTTGGTTGTATGGACATTGCCATGCCCTTCTGCACCGATCGCTCTTCTATCTCTGTCTCCTAGTCTATCTCACTATCTCTGTCTCTTTCTCTTTCTGTGTGCAATCCCCCCCCCCTCCCCGGCATGCATTCTCGAGTGCGTTCGCATCCCACACACACACACAAACACACAGGTCCCAGAATGCCATTGACATCCGTCGTCAGAGCGTCCGGTGCCCTTTTTCACACACTCACACGAACGCACTCCAATCCATTAGGCGGAACCCGACTACCACCACACTAACACAAGAATGCCGAGTGCATGCCGGGTTCGTCTTGTCTCACCATCTCACTTGTCCTTCCCCTTCACTTTTGCACTTTTTTCTTTTTCGCTGGCTGCATGAGAGCTGGCAGTTTTTGGTTCTCTAACGCAGAAAATGAAAAAAGAGAATTGGAAGAAAACAAAAGCAAACTAATGAAACTACCATGTTTCAGGCGTATGTTCGCACATGTTTGAAGGAGAGACACACACACACCTTGAATGCTGGGTACCGGTCTGCATCTTTTCTGTTCTCGTTGACTATCTGACTGATCTCACCTCTTCTTTACACCCGACCCGCCAGGACCTCTTAATCAGCACCGCTCCTAATATGTGACAAGCCTGTAGCCCCTAACCCCTGCACCAGATTTTGCCCCGGAGCAATTTACAATGGATGGGTTTCACACACACATGGGTGGGGAGGTGTGTGTGTGTGTGGGGGGAGGGGGGGTCAGGAACTCGAGCCAAGGTCTGGCCCAGCTCCGGCCACAGATCCCAAAGGTTGCAGCTTTTGATCTCTGTGGGACCTCCTGATGCGCGGAGCCAGATGGGGAGGACGGGAGCATTCGGAGTGGGGCGGGGACCTCGCGAGGATGTAAGTTCTGAGAGCCTCGGCCCCTCGGGGGGAGCAGTCCGTGCCTGGCCGTCTAGTAGATGGCAAAAGGACTCGAAACGAACTGAGACAGAATTGCTACCAACTGGAAGATTCTCACCCAAATCTTGAGCGACCCAAAAATGTTGAACAATGCTTCAAAGAGGAAGACATCATGCAGGTATAACTGAAATCAAATGTCTTGATTGCATTCTAAGAGCCCTGTGAGACTCTGATTAGTAGACTTAGTAATCTAATAAAGCCCAATGTTCAAAACAGTGTGGACATTCAAGCTCAATGGGTCGAGACCTAGTACAAGACAAAGTTTAACTGCTAGGATCACTTGTCCTTCGTTTGGTTTGGGTTCTTTTTTTTTTTTGGTTTTGGTTTTTAATTGGACACACTGCCTTCAGTGCAATCATCCCAAGCTCGCTGCCGTTGCTTAAGCAAACCTGGCTGAATACAAGTGCAAGAGAAGGGAGAGAGCTTTTGCTGCATAACACCATGCCATTCACGGAGTCCTAAGAAGTCATGACGAGGGCATATGGAGGTCATGCAGGGGTCACATTGAGGTCACCATGGTCACCGGGTTCAACCGCATGAAAGACGAGCCATTGCATGTTGCTGTTGTGACATTTTTTATTGGTTGTTTTTTTTTTTTTCTGGATGGAATGTTTACACGAAGAACCATTCACCCCCAACTGATCCGGCATGCCACTTTAACATCACGCTGGCCTCCAAGACGTTTGTTCCCTCTCTTCCAGCCCTGTCCTCCCCCCACCACCGGGTGAAGAACAGAACTAGAATGTGTGGATGCTTCGTCTTCGTCTTCTCGGGTATCGGCCGCGCCCAGATCAATTTCAATGGGCCTGAGAGCTCGCAGGCCTGGATGTGTGATGCGGCAGCTGTGAATATCGCACTTAATTGCAAACTTCGGGGCCGATGGGGCCAAGATGGCCCCTTCTCGTATCGTGGCAAAAGAATAACCATCACCTGCTCAGGAAAGGGGAAGTTTTCACTTTGAAAGAAAATCTATTCCTCTCTTCTGTTTTTTTTTTTTTTTTTTTTTTTTTTTTTTAGATTTTGAGTCTTTGTCTTAAGGGGGAGGAAGAGAGTTTGAATTTGTTTTTCTTTTGCTGCTGGGTAAGGCACAAATTTGGAGATACAATTGGAGCACAAAAATGTAATCAGCTGAGAAAAAAAAAATTATGTGAAACTCTGGGACACTCTGCTAACTTCCTGTTTGAAACCAAAATGAAACCTCTGCTGAGATATGTTAATCAATCATTAGATAATAAATTTGAAAAACAAGAATGTAAAAGCGAAGATCAAGATGAATTGAGCCTACCTGTTTCTGACAGTATGTAATCATGCTGCCTCTGTGTTGACATGCTGTTACCTTTTTCCTTTTTGTCATTTTTTTTTCACACCCTGTGGAACAGCAGTTTAGAATGTGCACTATGGCCAGTGTTATGTGGACACTATACACCAGAACCTTGTAAGTGTTATGTAGGAGTTACCGGTACCTTGGGAGAGTGTTCTGTACTCCTTTGTTTAATCAAGGGTTTGCTAAAAAAAAAAAAAAAAAAAAAAAACCCACAAAAATAAAAAAAAGTAGGTGAGCGAGGTACTTGTATGTGTAGAATCTTGCAGTGCTAGTCTGTCTAGTGATTGATTGGGTTGTCTCTCTCTGTCTTGCTCCTGTCTATTGTCCGCTGGGGCACACGCTGACTGTGCTGTATCCTTGACTGTCTGTCTGTTTGTCTGTCTGTCCGTCTGTTCACCATTGCTGCTGCTGTTCATCAACTGCTGCTGCTGCTGCTGCTTACACTGCTGTGCACTCACACCATGTCATGCCATGCCACGCCACGCCATGCTGCCTCCAGATCACCTCATGGCTTGTCCAAGATGGATTCATGACGCCGGTCATGGCTACGGTCTCATTAACTATCTTGTTACTCTCTGTTGGGATTTTTGGTTTTTTTCAACGACAGTGTGGAATTGCCTCCACCTTTCCTTTGAGCAAAGAACTAAAATTGGAATCGTTTTTTTTTTTAAATGCTATTAGGAAGATATTCAAATTATCTAAATGTCTGGTTTTCTGTATAAAAAAAAAAAAAAAAATATTCCAAGAAAATTATTTGTTCACAATTTAGTTGTGTTTCCCCATTAACAAAGCAGAATTAGTGACCATTGAGTTAAAAAAAAAATAATTATTTGTGGGATTTTCTCATTGGCTTGGTAGAATATTTTGATGGTTCTTATCGTTAAACCAAAGCAGAAATGGTCTCTTCCCTGTTTCTTCTTCTTAAATGTTTTAACCCCAAACACACTGGGCACCCATGGAATTGTTTTGGCTTCCGATACAATGTTAAGACACACTGGAAGACCTTGGACATGCTGCTAGGTGTAAAACACCAGATCCTCATGCCAATACAACAGATGCTTGTCCTTGTCATTAAGATTTGTAAAGGCTAATGGCAAAGGAGATTTATTACACAATTTTACACATTTTACACCCCTTAAAAAAAAAAACAAATTGAAGGGGACTGAAACCCAGAGAAAAATGTTGGCTTATCTGATTGGGTGTTAAAAACAACCTACAATTACCTACATGTATGTGCAACTCACCTACGAGTTTCATAAAGAGGGAAAAATCATGGTCGAATTTGCGTTCCCGCAAACCGCCATCTTTTCGAATGGCCCGCCAGTCACTGCGACATCGCAATTAAATGCAATGTATGACATCGCAATGGAAAACTCCCGCATGGGCCCGGACGAATGTGCCCCTACTACATGTATATACTGCGTGCAGTTAGACACTCGCGAGCTGAACGATGGTGTACTGCCGATGTCAAACAGGTCTCTTGTCCTTGTTGGGAACTGCATGGAAAGATTTCCCCAGCTTTTTCCCGCTGGCATTTTGACATCCAAAAGCCTGGCAGTACACCATCGTTCAGCTCGCGAGTGTATAACTGCACGCAGTATATACATGTAGTAGGGGTACATCCGTCCGGGCCCATGCGGGAGTTTTGCGTTGCAATGGCGGGCCATTCAAAAAGATTGCGGTTTACGAGAACGCGAATTCGACCACCAAATTCCATGATTTTGTCCCCCTTTATGAAACTCGTAGGTGAGTAGCACATAGGTAATTGTAGGTTGTTTTTAACACCCATTCAGATAAGCCAACATTTTTATCTGGGTTTCATTCCCCTTTAGTGATACCACTTCTTGGTGACAGCCCTTTTTGTCATCATGGAATAATCCAGAATGAGAAGTGAACGGATACACTCTGCTATGCAGGCGCTGTGTCATCAGTGCAGTAAAAAATAAAAACCAATGGGAAAATGCATGCAAACCATGGCCCTGTTCGCTGCTCAGAATACTATGGTTCAGAGTAAGCAGCGGCCATGGACTAAGCAGCCATTCATCCAAGTGTGGTCCCAGTCAGTTAGACAATGCTTGGTATACTGCTGGTAGATGTTGTAGCCGTGTCCTGTCCAAGACCTTGCCCATTGCAGCTGTATTCTTTCTTTTTTTTCATCATTCTTTTGTATTTTATGTTCTTGGCTGAAGGCGTCTGTCAGTTGTCGGTGACTGTTGGGTATGAACTACATACACGTATGTCTCTCCTTCCCTCCCTCTAGCGTTTGGCTGTAGACATACTGAAATGCAAATAATAACAATAATAGTAATAATAATAACATCGGTAATGATCAGAATGATAAGAATACAGTGAATGCAGAGTCACAGATGGTGTACTTTCCCCCATTTGTCTTATCAAGTCACCATACATGTACGTACCGGTACATTGCAAGATGACCTGCGGGCATCGCGGCCAATTTCGTGGTGCTCCTTATGCCCAGAACGGTTTCAAATTGCGAAAAGTGAACAAGATGACAGGAGCGACATGTTTACGTGACGTTTGCTGCCTTCTCGGTGAATTGTCTGAAGAGGCAAACGTCTCGCATGAAGAGTTGTCTGGCCGTCTTTCTAAGTGCCGAGTCTTTGTTTGATGCATTTTCATTCTCAGCTCAACGATCTTGGCCTGTTTGGACAAAAAAAAAATCTCTCAACCTTTCTCGCAAATATTTGCTCCTGACGCTAGCTCTGATAGCGAGGGTTTACGATCATACAACGTGGACACGATTGCTTGCAATATGCACTGGGTGAAACAGTTGTCTGAATTTGTTAGGTCACGCTTCAAAAGGAATTAAGATTTTTGTTTTCCTTGATGAATCCATTTCTTTTATGCATTTCGTTGATAGGCAATTCAGTTGGGCCTTCATATTCCTGGACGTGGGACAGTATCCCATTTAAAAAACATCTCATTTATCATCTTTACTCACCCATTTTTTTGTTTCGGTTATAGTGTTTTGAAGAGTTGTTTGACAATAATCGAATTGTTCTGGGAACTAAAAACTGGTGCTTTTGGAGCTCCACAAATGCATGCTGTTTTATCTCCTAGATGAGTTGAAAGACTGTTTGCATGTTATTCTCCCTTCCTGATTGCATCAGCATGGAATTTGGCATTGCATGTTGAATACAACAAGGTTTTCTCAGGACTTTGGATTGCATTTAATGTTATGCTTGCAGTCAATGATGCTTGTTAGTTGTTGTCTTAAGTATATATGTAAACTGCAACAGTCATACACCAGCCAAGATATTTATATTTAAGTTTCGAACATTTTCATGCATGATTGTGGTTCGAGTTAAAAGTAAAACAAAAAAAGAGCAAGGTATAATTCCAAGATAAATCTTCTGAAACAGGAATGATACTTTAAAAAAAGAGGTGCATACTCTTTACTGTTGCATGCTTAGAAAGTTTGAAATCTATGGGAGTGGCAGTTTGAACACAAAATGCATGGCCTGTGTCAAGTGGATTCATTTGGCAAATTTGCAGTTGTAGGCATTTGTTTGACGAAAAAAAAAGTAGATTTCGTTGGGACAAACCCCCTTTTCTAGCGAAAGGTGTTTCTGTGGGAACTTTGCTTTGAAACGGGATGAGCGGTTTGTGTAGTGCCTTGCGTGTTGGCTATGGTTATGGGCATTCAGATTTGTCGTGTAAAAGCATAGTGAGTGGGGGCCTGAACCATTGTCCACATGGTAGAGTATTGGCATCAGGCGGCCATTGCTTTTTGTTGCCTCTGCAGCCGCTAGTCTGGTTCTATAAGTAGTAAGACAGAGTAGTTGGCCTGCTAGTACAGACAGCAATCCAATACTTGGCAATAGTGTTTGGCAGAGAACTTGATCTCAGAACGTCAATATCTTTTGATAGACTCACTCATTGGCCCTTCACTTCTCAGTCGGTAAACCAAGGCTATCAGAAGGTCACTAGGTAAGGCAGTTAGAGCTACTTTATTTTGAGTTTCTAGCCTGGATAATACTGAATGCAGCATTATCTGATCAACGGAAATGATGTCCCAACAAAGTCAAGCCAAATCCATTTTGTTTGGGTTGTTTGCTATGAAACCAAGACCTCACATTCACGCGACCGTGGCCTGCCATCTTTCATTAGCGCACACTAAGAGAATATGTACTGAATGTACTACCCAGTAGATACTGACATGGGGCTTCCAATTTGGCTCTCCTATGTGCTTTGCCTGATACCGTCCTGCCGTCTTGCATTCCTCCCCCCCCTCCTCCCCCCGCCAGATGAGAAAGCTTACCTTGCCAAGGAGTCCGGGGAGAGTCTCGACGCCAGCAAGCCCTCCTCCTCCAAAGGGACAGCCGCTCCCCCGCAGAGCAAGAACCAGAAGAACTCGGTCGGCAGCGGAGAGCACGGCCGCATGAGCAACGTGGTCAGCAGCCAGTGCAAGGAGGCCCTGGGCTCCAATCGCAACCGGAGCAACTTCTGCAGCGTACTGTAGCTCCTTGACCGTGGTCTCCCTGCCTTCATGAAGTAGATTATGACTCTAAAACTCTCCCTCGTGCCCCTCATCTCTTCACTCTCTCTCTCTTCTTTAATAGTGTGCGATCCATTGAATGATGCGTCTTGCAAACGATGGCTCCCCTAGTTTTTTGGGTTTTTTTGGCCGTCATCCTATGGGAACCTGTTCCCTTATCCCAAGTCCAAAGCACCGACGGCTCCTAGTCACATGCAACTCCTAGCAATAGGCCAACCATTGTGATACCATTGCCCAGATCACCACTGTTGTTAATCGCGAGCACTCCTTTTCATGGGTCACTGTGTAGGTGCACGGCTCGATAGATTTCAGGCACTCGCCAGGGGACACTGTGGAGCCGGGAGTACAGGGCCCAATTTCATAGAGCCGCTCAAGCGTGAAAATCTGCTAAGCATGAAAACACCTCGTTGTAAACAGGATTACCAACCGCACTGCGATGTGATATCGATTGCTTTTGACTGGTATTCCACTCTTCTTTACTTAGCATGGAAGAACAGTGGAGTTTGGGTTGGCGAGGGGATCCTATAAATCGTGATTTTCTGTGCTTTGACAAATTTTGGCGCTTAAGTAGCTATATGAAATTGGCCTCAGGGTAAACCGTTTGATGCTTGAGTCAGTTCACAGGCTCAGAACACAAAAACTCAAAACATGCACCTTAGCACCAGCGCTGAGATCACATCTCCATTTCAACCTTTAGAGAAGGAGAAACCCTACATGATCGTATTAGCTGGTCACCTTGGTTCAATTGAGCAATGTGCACGGAAAAACGCACCGTCGCGCACCTGATCCACAGTCTTCACTAACTTTATCGGAGAGCAAAGCCTTGGAAGCACACACAGCTTTGAAGAAGGGGTCGTCGTCACACAAAGCTTGGACACACTGAAGCATCTCACCCAGAGTACTTCTCTCGAAGAGTTTCAGGCTTAGAGAGGGGCCATCCTTGAGCACGGCGGGTGAATATTACAGTGACTCCGACGACTATTGGCCAGTCCTTGAACACCGTGCCGGGCATGGATTTCAGCAAGCGGACTAACCTTGAGATCCCACAGTCAGAGCGACATGCTTTCTGCATGCCGCCACAGACTCGTGTGAGGGAGGATTCCATGTCCGAGGCTCTCTCTAGTCCGTCACTTCTTCAGAGGAGTCAGCCGTCCCTCTGACCAGTCACCACTGATACCTTGGGTGTCATGCCCCGTGAACAGCCATGAGCTCTTTGTGATTTGCCTCTGGAGTTGATTTGAGATGAGGGGGTCATGAGGGAGGGGTGAAGGGTCGGTCAAAGTTAAGGTCAGTCTCCTAAAGCGGACACCAGTACTCTAGTAATCTTGGTATTCTAGTGCTTTGCGGAGGGGTTCAAATCAAGTGAATGCCACAGTACTGTTGTACATCCAACCACAGACCCCATCAAAAAAAAGTAAAAAAAAAAGTGGAAGTACATGTACCTGCTGCCTTTTTACAAAAATTAGTCTTTCCTGAGAGTAATTCTTCCCATAGTCACACTTGTACGTACCATTGCCATCAATCCCATCAACTAATGGGATGGATTGGAACATCAGCTGAGTGTAGTGTTGACTTAAACATCTTGTATATTTCTCTAGGGTCTTCTCAGACACAATTAACAAACTTCCAGTTTAAACTCGTGTACTATTAATGTATTTTTTATTTTTTTTTTCCTTTAATCCTTTTTTTTCCCTCTTTTTTTATGGGGGGGATGCGATCGTCAATTTTCCTTTTCTGTACAAAATAGCAACTTTCTATTGTCTCTTAGTACAAGACGGATCGTAGTGGTCCTTTTGTGTGTGTGTGTGTGTGCAATAAAACAGTTATGCGGGGAATGAAAAACGAAAATAACGAAGACAGTTTAACACCAGTATTCTTTTTATGCAAACCATTGTACATTCATAGAAGAAAAAGAAGAAGACGGAAATTCAGTGAATGAATGCAAACCGTTTTGACTTTTATTTGTAGGTTAATTTTATGGGCAAAATTGCAGCCATGTATAGGATATAATTTATTGGAATCGTTTTACCTTGTAGATTTGACTGATTCTTGTAATTTTTTTCATATTGGTTTATTTTTATCTTTTAGATTGTTTGTGCCAATTTACTTTCTGCATGCGCGCTGGAGAGAGAAACTAATGCACATGAATCCGAACTTGACAGTGAAAAAAAAAAATACAATTTTTAAAAAGGTGCCCCATGATGAAAAAAAGAAAAATATTCAGATTCCACTTTTGGTTCTAAAGTGTGGACACAAACCCTCTTTCTGTGAAAAAAAAGACTGTACATAAGTGTAAATGATGGTCTGGGTGGGTCGGGGGAGGGAGGTTGTCATGGAAACCGGACTCTTAAGAAGTTTGAGGACGAATGGAGGAAATGCAAACCATGTACTTTGGCTGCTTTCCTGCATTGCGCTCAACAATAAAAACTTTCTCAGGGTTCACCTTAAAATCAATTTGAAATGTAAATATTGTGAATACATCCACCCCCCCCTGTTTTTTTTTTTTTTTTTAACTAATTATTCAACTCTTTACCTGTTTCTCGAGTTGAAATGGCAAATCCTAGTCTCTAAGTTAGCATGGGTTACCGATGAAATATTGGAGAGCAACGTACAGGGTATAGGCAGAAATGTAAAGTTAAAAAACAAAATCCATTTAAATTCAAATGAATGGCCAAAATATTACACTGGCATGTTAGAATCACCATCTGTGAGGTGTGAGATTTTATCACAGTCTATTCAATGTATTTATCTTCTTCTTTTTCCAAACATAAAAAAAAAAAAATCCCTGAGGTGCCAGGAGCAATGGAAAAATTTCTAAGCAAGCCATTGATGGTCTCTCCTTTGATTTCCTGCAATCTACTTTGCTGGGTAGCGCACACAGACCCTTGGGCATTTCGGATAAAGTATCGGTCTCCGATTCAAGTTGTCTAGAAAAATCGTTACTGGACCCACAATGGTTGGCGCTGACACAGACGGGAGAACATCAGACTGCTAACTTAAAGAGTACGAGCCGAGGTGTTTGGAAACACTTAAAAAAAATAATTGGATTTATCTAAGTGATCAGAATGAATTAACCTATTGGATATGTGATAGCTTTGTATGACAAAGATGTGTTGAGAATTTACTATCATATAATAGTACTCAGATTTACTTTTTTATCCGTGATTTCATTTTCAGTTTAGCAAGTAATTGCTCTTTATATATATATATAAAACAAATGTATAATTATCTTTTAAGAGTTTTAAATGACAGTGTTTTATGCATTCAGGTGTTGAAGATGATAGAAATATATCTCTCCCCGACCGATTTGTTGTGCGTCAGAAAATCAAATGACAAAATGAGGATAGAGTTTTTTCAGATAGCGTGTCTTTGTATCATAATGAAATGCGCACCCCTGTTTCATCGGTGGTATCTTCCAAAGCACGTCTTAGATGAGGTTGCCAGGAGGTGTTATGGAGAGTAAAGTATATATAAAATTTAAGAGGAAAAAAAAAAAAAAAAAAAAAGGCAATTTTTAAAGTTGATGTGTTGATATATTATGCAAGTTTTATCACCTGGCGCAGCAGCGAATGAGATTGAAATTCTTTGGCTCATTTGATGGTAGAGGTTACATTCATAGCCACAGGGACGACACAGATGGGTACTGATTGACATATTGGGCAGCTAGCGTAGGCTAGGACATTCTAATGGTGCACCACTGGGGGGACCATTGTCATAGGTTTCCTCTGCCAATGGGTTCGTACTGTAAGTAGATGCACAGACAGGGAGTGTTGTATCCTAATGAACCAGCCAAATACTCTACAATACAATGAAGACAAATTCAATTCTAAAACAAAAAAAGCCAGTCTTTCTTATAGGTGCTGATAAAGATTAATAATGGATTCACCATGTATTACTAGTTTCTAGACAAGAAGTGGAAGTTTGGTTTGAAACTTTTGATTGTGTGGCTATATTTAAAACAGCCAGTCTCTTGCCAGTATTTCTTCACCCCCCACCTTTTTCTCTAGACCAGATTCCTTCAAGCATCTCTTCGCCACTTTGCCACTTTCCCCCACAACCTCTTCTTGTAATTACGACTGAGAATTCCCATCCCCCCCTAATTCCTACCCCACGTGTAGACGGGCGCTGGCCTTTAGCACCGAGTTCTGGGAATCGCACTCGTGCTACCGTCAGACTCCGTGACTTGTACCATAAATTGTGCAGCTGTGATAGAAGATTAGACATTGGAATGGTTCGTGATTGCTTGTAAAAAAAGAAGAAGTAAACTAGAAAGCACACCGAAAAAAAAAAAGGACGAAAAATTCAGAAAAACAAAACCCAACCGAATCTAAGAGTCATAGTCTGGTATAAAAAAAAAAGATAGGTTACTAATCGCAGTAGGTTTTCTTCACATTATTTCAGCTGCACGGAGCTTGCTAACGGCGCAATGTGACTTTTTACTGCTTCATTAGTAATCAAACGCCTCACTGTTTAATATCCTGTACAGTTCCTCTTTTCTGCAGGATAAGGAATGCAGCAGACTTTCACGTATTCCCCACCCTAGAGTGTGGCCAGTTCCAATTCCCCCCCCCCAGGTCTCAAAAGCAATACCCTGCTTTGCTGAACGATTACTCCTCTTCCTGGATCTATTGTGGCTTGGCAGACTGCATACTTGTCAATCTTGTATTGATAGCTAATCATCCAAAAAAAAGGAAAAATGAAAAAAAAGAAAAGAAAAAAAAAAAAAAATTGTTGAGCGCGTTTTCTTTGATGTCAATGCCGTCTGTTGAACCTCGTTCCCTCTTGAAATTAACTTTGTTCTGCTTATTCTTGTTCGAGAAAAAGAAAAATACATGCCTTGGTATGTATGAATTGTTGATAAAAACAAATATATATATAAATTATAATTGATATGTATTGACATTATATGCAGATATGATTTTGATCAGACTAATTTGTCTCATGTTTGCTCAACTTTCAAGCTAATCCAACTCCGAAATTGACGCTTAATAAGGGTTGAAATGAATGAAACCAGACAAAGGTAACCGGTCTTAAGCAATATGCTGTTTGACACGGCATTCTCTGACAAGTACGAGTATTTGAGAATCAGATTTGTTGTTTATCTTTTGTAAGAAAACGTACTTGAGCCCACTGTCTGTTTCCCATTAGTGTGAGGGTGTTTTGTTTCTCCATGCTCACAACGATTTATTCATGTTGCATACGTCAGCACTCTACTAAAAACAAAATTAATCTGATAGCATAAAAAAAAAAACCTATTTGGCTGCTATGGTCGTTATTCTTAAATACAGTGAACTTAAGAGTGATTTTAATGAAATGCTTTGCCACATTAGATAAACAGCACTGTAAAGGGAATCATTCACTATTCACTGTTTTGTTTCGTTTTTGTAGTTAATGCATACCGTTTTATTCAGGTACTAGTAACAACAGGAGATTAATTTATTTTGTTCCTAGTACTTAAATTAAAAAAAAGAAGAATTATAACACGTTTTATTCCATCCATTAATTAAATACACAAAGTTGCAATATTATACTGCCCATTAGTTGCAATAAACTGTTAATTAATACTGAATATGGATGGGTGCTGCTTTCTTATTTGTTGTCAGTGCGGATTCACTCGGAACGGAAGATGGAAGAAATTCTGAGCTGATTGTTGACCAAGTTCCATTGGATGTCGATTGTCTTTGATGCTCCACTGAGTTTTGAGTCAGTCTTGTTTTGTTGGTAGACACATCTCTGTCCCATCGCAGAGTGTTCTTTTTTGAGAAATGAATAGAAAGTTTGCAATGGTATCTGACATTCCGTGAAATTTCAGTGCTTAAAAAAAAAAATTTGAGAGAAGGGAAATCTGTTGAATTTCCAATGATTGCTGTGGAGGGTTCATTGGAACATAGAGGTCCTCTTATAAACACCGCCCTCTATGTCTGAAAAATGTTAGGATTCAATTTTGTTTCGACTGTTTCTCATCACACTGTTGTCGGTGTGAGCCGAAACTTATTGTGTTATTTTATGTATACGTTGAGTTTGACAAAGTATGACAATACCATTAACTTCTACCATGTTCTGGAGTTTATGGTTATTTATTTAACCTTGGCTGATTAGGCTATTTCCTCATCCTTAATCAATTCAAACCTGTCTTGTCTTTCAAGTTGATGAAAACCAACTTGATAAATGGACCTTATTTACAAGAGTCTATGGATGACTTGGCATCCATATTAATTCAGATGACATTTTCACGGAGTTCAGCATTTTGAAAAGTCTAAAGATTTCTTCGAGTCCTCTGCCACTTTCAGAGAAACATGTCTTTAAGGTAGTCCTCAAACTCGTCCTCCCTGCAACAAATTGAGCAAAGAGCATTGGGTTACTTGTGCCTCGCAACAAATCCAATGCCAGAACTCTCATAGATGAGACTCAAAGGTTTGCATGGTGGAAATACTAAGACGAGGGTTTGCGGTGAAACCATGTAGCACTTCCCTTTCAAAAAGGAGAGTGGCTCTGAAAAAAGCCGGTAACTCAACGTTTCGTTGTAATCCAGCAGTTTCCTGACGACGGGCGGAGTGCACACTATCCGAAATGTTGAGTTACCGGCTCTTTTCAGAGCCACACTCCTTTCTTGAAAGAGAAGTGCTACATAGTGACACCGCAAACCTTCCTCTCATAACTGCCTTGTTATCATAGACACATCGGTCCAGTCGACAGTATAAGCTGCCATGCTTGGTGGTCAATGCCACACAGCAACCCGTCTACGGTCTACAGTATATCCAGCCACCTTGTGTGGGAAGACAGAGGGTTAGTGTTAGTGCTCATTGGCATCTTGGACCAGGAGTGATCATCAATCTGTGCCTGATAGGGAACGCCGTGTGGTGTGGCTATGTAAGCCAAGGTAGGAGTCTGATGACTTGGGCTGTTTTGGCACTTGGTCCTCTTCTCGTCTGAAGCCAGGTGTATGCCCCCCCCCCACCGGGTGCAGACCACGTGCCAGCTCTTGTCTCCACTGCAGATGGTCCTCCACAAGCAGCTCAGCAATGGTCCATATTATTAATGCGAGTCTTAAGGCTGCCGCACATGAGAGCTACACATGTATCTGCTGAGCCAAAAGTCTCTCGAGGTCGTTAGCTCAGCGCGTAGCTCACCGTGTGCGCCGAACTTTTGGTGAGACTTGAGCTACATGCTGAGCATAAAATAACAACTGGCCAAACAAAGCGGACGCTCTGTTCACGTGATGGCTTCCAAAATTTTTGTGTTTTTTGCTCAGCATGTACATGTAGCTCAAGTCTCCGCACACGATGAGTTTTCATCCACGAGAGGCGAAAAGGATAGATATTGGTCTCACGGCCTCTTGAGGCAGAAATCTCACCAAAAGTCCAGCACACACGGAGAGCTAAGTGCTGAGCTAACGACCTGGAGAGAATTTTTGCTCAGCAGATAGCTCTCGCGTGCGGCGGCCTTTAGAAAGCCTGGATTCGATCACAGTGATTGCAATTGGATCATACGTGTGATGATTCATTTCAGACACTAGAGAAGAACCTCATGGGTTTTTTTCTTCAGATAATCAGAGTAAGGTCACTCTGCCTTTGAGAAAGGTCCTGCTAGGATCGAAACGTCGGGCCCTCCTAATTTTTGATATTTGTATTTTGCTCATTTCAGTCAGTAGGGAGTTTGCAACATTTTTGTTCAATTATTACTCTGTAATGAGAGTTAATCTGAAAACAATTGTGTCTGATGTTCAGAGTCATGCCACTCATTGATCAGAGATTTCCTCAGTGCTAGTTATGTATTACCTGGATTTATCCTCAACGATTGGTGCTGGGCCACTCCAGTACTGACTCTCCGAAACACCACTGCTGCCTGCCGTGCCTGCAGTAAGAATACAAAAAAAAACCACATTGTTGGAGTGCACAAAGAGGACAAACTGAGCTGTGCTTGGCAGAAGGGCAAACTAGAAGTTCTTCACACGTATTTCAAACCATGCCAAGGCAATGCAAGGCTTCCTCGACTCGACTTTCAAAGCTGTGGGCAAGTAACTGACAGTCATTCCTAATATTTGAGGCAATACTTGCTAAATGATTATTAACACTGTTATCTGATACTCTCTTCATCTGAAAGGCTTCCCTCATTCCCTCAATCTTCTCTTGACCTATTGATTAGCGGCTGGTTGTGTTTCTCTCAGGTTGTGTGACCGTCATAATTGTCTGCCACTCCTTCCCTCTGGTATCCAATTGCTTTTTCCAAAGCCAAGGCTGGTTCTGCTGCAACTCTCTCCCTCTCCCTCTCCCTCTCTCTCTTCATCTCCATCTCCATCTCCGAAGGCTGTGGATCTTGGTTGGGATTGAAGTGCCGCTTCCCGGCGTTTAAGAACGATGCCAGATACGCTTCTAAAGTTCAGCCCAGACCCCAAGCCAGGTTTTTTGTTTCTTAAAAATGGGATTCCAGTCATACCTCCAGACCTCTCCTCCTCTTCCTCTGAGGAGGATGAGGATGACGAAGAGGAGGATTCCTGGCGGCGTTTCTTGTGCTGACTCTTCCGTTTCTGTTTCAGTTTGTGTTTGTGTTTGTGTTTGGATTTCTTGCGCTTGGGGGAGTTGCCTCTCTCCTTGGCCGGTCTCTTGGTCGGTTTTCTGGTCACGTCCCGGCGCTTGTGATGATAGTTGAGCTTGTATGAACACACTGGGCACAGTCCTATGAGAGAGAAATGAAAAAAAAACAGTGTGTAGTCTGACAAAGTTTATCTGAAATATCTATACACACTACTCAAAGTGTCAGGTGCTAGAGTTGAATGAGTGGAAGGTTTGCGGTAACACCATGTAGCACTTCTCTTTCAAGAAGGAGTGTGGCTCTGAAAAGAGCCGGAAACTCAATGTTTCGGCTAGGGAAATCCACCCATGGTATAGGCTTTTACAGGAGAACTTAGATTTCAGGTTTGTTGTGCATTGGCGAAAGAATTGACAGTTAACCACTTCGCGCCGGGACCTCCGAATCCGGAGCTCCGTTGGCTTGACTACGCGTCGGGGCCCTCCGAATCCGGGCACCGCTATTGTCCACATTCTAAACAAAGACTCATTTCACCTTAGAACAAAGCAATACGAATCAGTACAAAGACCCTTTTTTACGCAAGTTGCCACATGAATTGCAAGATTAGCAGCAGTAATTATGGAATTGTGGGACCTTTACTGTGGATGATAGAGGGATACTGCGCTGTCTCTGAAAGCACGCGGGGGACATTGTGTTGGCATGCCACACAGCCCAACAGTCGTCGGTCTGGCATTGGATTTCCCCCCACATTCCTCACCGCAATCTGTATGCTCGGTTGTGGCCGACCAACTCAAAGATTTGACTGCCTGGAGTGGAGGCTGGAGTCTGCGGTCAGGGATTAACAGCACCGTACACGCACGCACACCCAAGTCCAGTACGCTGAATACGCTCCATTGACGATGCACAATGGGCCCTTTTTCGAACGGATTATCTCTTGACAAAAGCCACAACGACGTCTGAATTGTGCCGGGTTTAACTCTCTTGTACCCACAGTATACCATTATCGATTCATTTCACAGAAATATAATGTTCCGATTGTTTTAGCGAGATTTGAAAATGATGCATTGTTAAAAAAAAAAACATTTGGCGGTCATCGGTGCAGAAACCCCCAACCCCCCCCCCCCCCCAGTCGCGAAGTTGTTAAGACCTTTCCTGAAAGTTGAGACCTTTCTTGGGGATATACAAAAATCCAGCAAGGGTTGGTTTTGATGAAATAAAGGCTTCATACTCAGTTTAACCAAGGCATTCTTCTTCTCTCCGTGCTCCAAATACGCAAAGTTGACCTCCCAGCTCCGCAAGCCTTCCTCCTCCGTGCAACGTTTGTTCCCGCAGCTGAAATGACCTTTGCCCCCGACGACCTCCTTCTCGACCCTCCATCGCAGGGCAATCTGAGAAGAGTTGGTAAGGGGGGGGGGGGAGGGGATGAAATACCGCACATCACTGTTCATCAATAAATTTCACGATTTGATCATTGATAATACACGCAACCCTGTCAGAATCCTTGATTTCTGAAACTTTACGAGATAGCCCAAACAATTCAGACATCAAATGCGGTGGTGGTATTTTGAAGGTTCAGGCATAGTTGAAAAACAAAAACTGGTATAGGATTAAAGGAAGTAGGATGTGAACTCCCTGTTCCCACATACTGTAATCACCAGGTAGGGATTGGAACCCAGGTCTAAGATATGGAAGGCAAGCAGCCCTTTTATCTATCTGTGACACGGTATGGCATAATGAAGATTCTCGTCCAAATTTTCATGATTTTTCCATCACTGCAAAGAGATTAGCTTTCCAAAGATATAAACAATTGGAATAATAGGTTTGCGGTGATCGTGACAGCATGGAAATTCTCTCTTGTGAGTGTGTGTGGTTCTGAAAAGAACCGGAGGAACTCGACGTTTCTAACAGTGTCCTCTTCAGGAGACTGCTGAAGATGAACAGAGTACACTGTTTGAAACGTCAAGTTCCTCCGGTTCTTTTCAGAACCACACGTACCGGTACTCACAAGAGAGAATTTACATGGTGTCACCGCAAACCTATTACTCACCTTTAAATCACATATAAAAAATGATTTCCACTCGTTGCCGAAATCCAAAGTTACAACAAGAGAAAAACGACAAAGCAATGCGCAGTCACGGAAGCCACTTTTCGAGAAAAAAGAGCTCATGTACACCGCGTGCTGACAGTAAATTGCAGCATATGCGCAAACAGACTTCTCCGATTTTTCAATATTTACAGAAATTTGTTGACAAATTCCTTCGAACAGATTATTTTCTTACACATACATATTTTGACAATACTTTGACTTTCGACAGTTTACTTGAAAAGGACTTTTGGAGAAGATGCCTCATTACACCATCTTAGGTCACATATGTGACCCGGCACAACGACATGAAGAATATCCCACCAAAATACTTTTTGAGTAAACAACGCCTGAAGTTAAAGTTTCTTCACAATTCGATAACAAATAATTTTTTTATTTTTTTTATTTTCGGAAATTTTAAATATTAGAGGATATTATATTTTGATATCATTTGAAAGCTAAAAAAGGTACCGGTATACTCTTTCACATCATTCGAAAATTCCAAAATCTCAAAAGTGGGGTTATTCCTCATTATGCTGTGCCGGGTCACATATTTGTTTTTGGCAATGACATAGATGTATTTTATTGGTTTGATATGAGCTGTAGTGAACCTATTAGTGTAGTGAGCTGTAGTGTAGTGATTAACCCATCGAGGTGCAACGTTGCTTTGGTGGGCTGTTGTTTACTTGTGTACAGTACACGCATATATATATAAAAAGGAAAGAAACCAACTCTGCCTGGCTCATTGGGTTGAGAGCTGGAAGCATAGCAACCCAGTGTAAGGATGTACAGGTAGCAAATTTCATCAAGTGGTCGTGCAACAGCGCCACCAAGTGACGACACGCCATTCCCAACATGTGCCTGTCCCTCCTTGGTTGTTTGTCGTGCACCGTTCGTCATGCACCGCTTGCTAAGTACAGGTAAAAGTCTTCTTTTATCTCATACCGGTACATGTAGAGCCACCAATAAAGGACTTTAGGACTTTAGAAAAAGATGCCTAGAAATGTGCTGGGGAAATCTGAACTGTAATACATGAAGCCGTGGACCATGTCTGGCCTTGGTCACTCATCGTGCACCGCTTGCTGATTACAGAACAACACCAGGAGTATCCTCGAATCCCCGACGTGTTGGTGGGTGTGGTTTTATTCCCTGCATTTGTCAACAGTCCCCAGCCGGCCTCCACACCAGGCTGCACCTTGACCCACCTTGTTCTCCTTGTATCTACTCAGGTCAGTGATGCAGTACTCCTTGAAGAGCTTGTCCCAGTAGCGCTTGGCAAGTCCCTTCGCCCATGTAGCTTCTGCTTCGTCCTTCTCCTCCCAGAGGAAGCGGTGGTTCTCTCGGATCACGTCCAAGTCTGTCCGGTCGTTGGTGCTAAAGAGGACAGCCCCAATAAACACCAGAGGAAGGAACGATCACACTTGGTTATGGTAGCACCTCAAGATCAGAGGTCGATTTTCTTAAGTTCATCATCATCATTATCATCATCAATCGGCTTCAAGGGAGACGACCACCAAATTTCTCCATTCTACTTTATCATTGGTAAGTCTGGTGAGATCCTTCTCGTCTAGGTTTCCGTCCTTGTCACCCAAGAGACCTTCGATGTAAGGAATTAAAAAAGAGGAATCTTTGTCGGCCATGTTTCCTTTTTGCCACGGGATGGGAAATAAAGTCACAAAAAATGTACTTGGTAGGAATTGTCAACCACATTTTCTTGTGATGTTATTTATTTTTTAGTTTAAGGAAACATTTCCCAAAACAAGGCTATAAAGCCACTTAAGGTTAGATAGAGTGTGCGGGTGAGAGGAGGCAAACAGCCTGGTTGCTCACTGAAATGTCCTGACTGGGGGGGGGGGGACCAAGTCGGCAAGATCAGACGGACACCTTTAATGGAAATATCGGTAGAGTAGAGGGGACTCAGGGTGGCCATTGTCCTAGGAAGGGCTAGGGGTTGCGCTTGCCAACAAGGTTAATAAACCCGCCTCTGCACCCGACCCAACAGGGACAGGCGACAGGCAGATGCACCGGGCTAGCCCAGTTATTGGACCTAGAGTTGACTAAGACTCTTTTGAGTTTGAAGCAAACTTACGTGTCCCTCTTGAACAAGTCTTTCTCGGCTCCTGGGTAATACAGAAGATAGTTGTTGACCAGCTCCTTGTGGCGTCCGTACTGAAGACAAACTTGTCAGGAAGATCTCTTTTGAGCAGATGTTTTAGTAGATAGCCCTTCATCTGCCCCACGCGTCCAATGTTGAAATCGCCCTCTCTGAATAGGTTAACGTTCTACCCCACTGAAGTCTGGTCAAGTTGGTCCTAAGCGATCGATTGTTATGAATTCAACCCCCTATATCCCGGCGCCTAATAAAGAATTGCAACCTACAGAGTCAAAGCACAAACTAAGAGCTGATGGAGGCCTAATTCATCTTAGTCCAAGCAACTTCAGAAGTTTCTTGACACCTTTTACTCGCATCATCCATGACACCAGATACACTGCATATTCCTATCCAACAGAAAGAGCCCAATTTCTGGACGTTCTAAATTGGAGAAATTACTAACTAAAATCTGGAAGTTAGTTATAGTATCAGTCATTCCGTGAAATTGCAGCACCCGAAAATCTGCCGTTTTCAAGGAAGGAGGAAATTTGTTGAATTTCCAAAGCGTTCCTTTTACAAAAAACCGCCCTCTACAATCTGAACATTTCCTTTCGTTTCCACGTTTTTCTCTCATGACATGGTTGATGATTGAGCTGCAACTACATGTATGGAAGCTATTCTTGGACCTTCGCCAATGACTTGCCTGCCTTTTTTAAAGAAATGTCCACGAGAAGTACAATGATTCATTGAGGCAAACGTGCGATCTTTGTGCAAGTACCTACATGTACAAGGCCTCAAGATGGGCCATTCTGACGAATGTTATTCCCATAGACGAGACATGTCTGCACTGTTGACGGTTGGTGAAAGGATACAGCATTCAATGCCAGGAAATGGAACCGCTGGTTCTTTCCTTCCTCTCTGTGATGGATGGGGAGGGAGGGAGGAAAAGACAAGAGAATGTTTAGATGAGATTCTTCTTTTCGTTGCCTCATTTTTTTGGACTCCCCCAAACTTCCCCTCCTCTTACACGATACACCGTTTTGCTTAAAAATCTCTCACTTTCTTATCTGTTACTGTGCCTTTCCATTTGCCTTTTTAGAAAGATTCTACTAAGATCTGTGCACCAATCCTGTCTGGGTTAAGAATAAATAATAAATAAATAAAAATAAATAGACTACTTTTCACTTTCGTTAGTTTGTTTAACTTCTGCCAACAACGCACGCCCATGGAGACACAACGTCATGGCTTTCACTAGCTCTGCTTGTACACGACTGTACTTACCTGTCATACTCTTGTTGCACCAGTCTCTTTGATGGAATGGACGCTGGGGGTTGGAGACTTTTGGTTGCTAAATCAGCTCGGGATCTGGTGGAGAAGATACGAGGACAGACCGCAAAACATCAGCTTCAGATATCCTCCTGAGATGTTGTGGATGACAGTCTGAGATTTGTTTTTCCATTTCTTTCCTTCCCTTTTGCCTTTCCCTTCATTCTGCCTTTGAAAGAGGGTCCTGCCAGGATCCAAACATCAGGCCCTCCCAATGATTATTTTTCAGTTTTTTGGTCATTTTAGTCAGGAAGCAGTTTGCAACATTTTGGCAAATAAGGTAAAAAATAAAATAGTTCTGCTTCCGGTTACCCCATTTCTAGCCTAAATGTTATATGATGATAAAAATTCAATGGGTAATAACAAAATATTTATCATATTATATGGCTTGACCACATGCAGATGCCTCCATATGATTTAAAAAAAAAAAAAAAACCCAAATTCCCTACCTACCTACCCTATTTTGAAATGCCATGTAATTGGAAGCAGATTTTTTTTTTTCTTTGGCCTTACAGTAGTCCTTTCCTTCACTTTTTTGAAAATTATTTCAGAGCGTAATCCAATATTGGCATGAGGGAGATGGCATGAAGAAAGTTATCATGCAAGGTCGGTTGGATGGTAACAGGAAGCCTGACAGGACCTGGGACTGGATGGAATGAGCGACTGAAATCTCTGGCAGAGTGTCTCAGATGTTTACACTCTTGCAATGGAGCGGGAGCGGTGTACTGCTTCTGATTGTAGTCACTAGCTGTCAGTCACGTCTGTCTCATCTCAAAATTTAGAGGGCCTGACGTTTCGATCCTCGCAGGACCTTTCTCAAAGGCATTTGAGAAAGGTCCTGCTAGGATCGAAACGTCAGGCCTTCTAACTTTTGAGATTGATGTGTTGCAGGTCATTTTAGTTAGTGAACAGTTTTTGAATTAAATTCATGTCTGTCTCAAACGGACAGCCTTCGTTGCTCACTAGTTTTCATAGTCAGCTTCCATTGCAGCGATTCAAATGGGTATTTTCTGGGTTTTTATTTTTGTTGTCCTCTTTACTGCTCCAGTTCTTGGTTTTCTCTCCAGGGAAGACAGTACACTTCCTTGCAAGTTGCAGTCAGTGCATTGTGAGTTGTACCTTTTTCTACTGTCAGCCACTTCATCAAACTCAAATTCCGATCCGTAATCCCCACCAGCATTGTGGCCAAACTGTAACACAAACAAAGATGTTAGTGGATTAGTTGAGTTTGGCTTTCTAGATTCATTCAATTAGCCACTTACTTGAGTAAATGAACCTTTTTGATGTTCGCAAAGCATCATGGGTATAGATGACAAACTCGCCATATTTTTATCGCACAACTCTATGGCAAAGCACTAAAGTTTGTGAGTTGTTTAATTCTTTTCTCCGAAAAGTAAATGGAGTTCAGAAATAACTCACACAGATTTTTTGTCTAGATACCAGCAACAAAATATATTTTTGGTCGAAACGTTGAGTGAGTAGTTTAGGAGAAATCAGCACTTGAAGATTTCCTTGGCGACTGGATGGTAATCGCGGTGGGCATGCAGCTAGTTTTTGGAGAAAAAAATTTAAACAATTCACAAACTTTGGTGCTTTGCCATAGAGTTGTGGGAGAAATATATGGCATATGTCATCTATACCCATGATGCTTTGCGAACGTCGAAAAGGTTTATTAGCCACTCACTTAATTGAGTAATACCATGATAATACTGTACTAGTACTACTACAAGTACTAGGGTACTAAGTAAAGTACTAGTACAAGTACATCTACTAGTAAGTACTACTACAGTGTATTAGTAGTTGTACTTGTAACTAGTCCCAATTACATGTACCACTTACTTGGCCGTTACTGGCGTTAGGAGCTCCTCTTTAACGATTTTTTGATTTATCTGTTGCACAAACGTCCCACGAAGTTTAAAATAATTATAGTAAAACACAAATGCTAAACAGATGTCCTTAAAAGTGCCTGAAATTGCGTCAAAAGATACAATAAAAGCACTGCCGGATTCTACACATATGTCAAGACAAACAAGTGGTACTTGATAGGAGAAATTTGGTCGGAATTGCAATCCAATTTGATTTGAAAATCGTAAGTATCGTGTAGAATGCGGCAGTGCTTTTATTTAGGATTTTTTTACGCGATTTCGGGCATTTTTAAGGCCATTTGTTTAGTATTAAGTTATTAGTGCGGCGGATAAATCAAAAATCGTTAAAGAGGAGCTGCTAGTCCTAACCTAACGCCTAACCGTAACAGCCCAGTAAGTAGGACTAGTACTAGTAAGTAGTAGTAGTAGTACTAGTACTTGTAGTAGTACGAGGTGTTTTTTTTTCAAAGTACCGGTTCAAGCAGAAATTTACCCGTTGTCCTTGGACCCTACACTACAGTCACCCGTCCCTTAAAATGTCAAAATTCGATAAAAAAAAAGGGCGACTTGTCGGGTCCAAGTTACTCGGACTAGTTTGTACGGTAGCGTGTCCGAAAGTCTGGGCCCCGTTTACGGGACTAGGAACACCCATGCTTTAAACGAAAGATAGAGATTAGCTTGGTACGTACCTGGCCTGGCAAGTCAAAGTCTTTACTCATGTTTCATTGATGAATATAACCCATTTTGCAAACAAGTTGTTTTCCGTGATTGTAGAGACGATCACATCGTGTACAAAAATTAATGTTGACACTGTTGACCGAAGAGCGCCCTCCAGAGACAGAATGTCATTGGGGTTCCCCCACAGAGCTAAGAGATAACAAGACTCAACGAATGAGACACTGGTGAGTGCAGTATCGTGGGTAAGGATGACGAACCAGGACGAATGTATTGTGAAACTTGGTTAAGTTTGGTTTATGTCCAGGCAGACTGAGAGACCAACCGGCGAGATTTAAAGGCCTCCTCCTCTCGAGACCGACTCTAGAGGTTTCTCAGAGTTGAATTTGGTAATGGTATTGGAATAAGCCCGGCCTGCTTCTCCCTCGATACATTTCTTTACTCCGTTGGCTTAGTTTGACACTTCCCATGATCAGTGTTGAAAATCTCAGCCCCCGTGATTTTAAACTTTGCAGTGGCTGTTGTTACGGCAGTCGTCCGTGTGGTTCCCTGACTTGATTGTATTTCGTCAGCATTGCAGGCTGGTTGAACCAGTCTATTAGCTGATAGTCTGGTTCCAAGAGTTAAACATCCTGACAAATTCTGTGAAGTCTTGCAATGAACAGCTATAATTATAAACTTTCTGGGCCAACAAAAGCAGCGTTACAAAGTTCACCAATCTATTTGGTTGAGAACATGAAAATAATGTGACAGTTTTTTTTAACCTTATTTACATATATTATAATAGGTGATATACCTATTATAATATTTATTTTTGTTTTTTGAGCCTTGTGCTATCAGGTTAAGTGCTCAACATAAATTGTCCATAACAACCACACGACAAATAGGCCTACTTTGTTGAATTATATTTGCACATATATGATATTCTACATGGTATTTTATTCAGTTCTAATTTGCTTATTTTTCATTTCACCATGCCTCTCTTTGACATTTTATCGGTAGAATATAAACACACATACATACTTTGCAATAATTATTGACAGTTATTGATAAAACACGGTTATAATGCAGTTCTTATGTTGGTTTGCTAATGCTATTTGGATTTAGATTTTCCTGCGATTGGGAACACTTTTAGTGCACTTTTAAGCTTTTAGTGCAATCATTTAAAATAAATATAATGACATTTACACATTTCTATGGTGGCGCAGAAGGGACATCGCAAATCGCAAATAATTATTTGCGCACATAATTTGCGACAAAATGCAAAATGTGCAATTCGCAGAGGTTGTCGCAAATATAATGCGCACATATTGTGACAAAATTTGCGATTTGTAAATATTTGCGCACATTATTTGCGACAAAATGTGCGAATTGCAAATATCTTTGCAGATATTTGCGATTTGCGATGTCCCTTCTACGCCACCATACATATCTTTTCAAAAGTCCCGTCAACAGCTGCAAAACTGCGAGATATTATTTTGGTATTATTGTCCAGTATTGTACAGTGTTTTGTGTTACGCAATTGCGAAGTTGTGGAGCGCCCTCTTGCATTATTTTTTAGTAACACATGCGCTTTTGCATTCACTGTTTTTCACACGAGACAAAATCCCCAGGGATTTCTCGAAATTCCCAAGGCAATTTGGTCGGTCTGTTCACACTACCATAGAAATTCCCGGGGAAAAGGTTTTTCCCGGGGAATATTATTTTGCTCCTGCTCGAGAGTAGGGTAGAAGGAGAAAACCTAGGGGTTTAACACCCCCCCCGTGGGGGAAAGGAGCTAGTGTGAACGTCGGCGTTTTTTTTTTTTTTACATACCGCACCTTTTTCGCATCCATTTGGGAACTTCAGAAAGTCATCCCTCTATTTACACATTCCCCAGGGATTGATTGCCAGTGTGAAACGACCGTGCATATAGTGTCCCCGGGAGTTACCAAATGGGTCCAGTGTGAAAAGTTGCGGGGGTGTTAGTGGGGTAAAAGAATCCCTGCGATTTTCTCGGGGATTTATTCCCCCGAGGATTTACTCTGAAGTGTGAACAGGGCTTACGGTATGTGTCTTTTTGACCTGCATACTTAGGCCTAGAGGTCAACTGCAATGCATTTTGGAATTATCTTGGTTGATTCAGTATGAACTCACTTCCTTGTACATGTTCGCCGCTGGTTGATTCAGTCTGTCATACTTTTCTTTGGAGTGTATCCATTTTTCATAAATATTATGGATTCCTGATTGTTAAAGACTGTCGTTTAAAATTCTCCTCCTATCCTACAATCTCTGCCTTTTAAAAATGTCATATTAGGATCCACACGTCATGCCCTCCTAATTTTTGATATTCCATTTTTTAGTCAGTAATCAGTTGCAACATTCTTGCATTGTTACAGACTGTTGTCAATCTGTAATTGTCTTTAAATTTTGGTTCTAGTTCAGAAATATTTCGGTTTAACACTTGCAGAGCCTTTATCTAACGCTTGGTTACATTCCAATTCCTGTCTGGAAAATATGCAAAGATGTGAATCAATCATGTAAACATTATCTTACTGTGTACACCATCCCTCCATAGAAATACAGAATGCTAGATATCGCACAAGACCTAAAGGCTACAGGGTGCTGTCAGATCGATGGAATAATGTTTGAACAGGGTAGGTATTCACTTGGCGGTTTATATTGACCTTTTATTCAATAAAGCTGGCCATTCAAGTTCTGATTTTCACTGTTCAAGCAACACTGGTCTGTTTGCACCGACAACTCGGCGAGCAGACGACCGTTGCATGTCTGTAATTTGACGCCCCTCTTTGTACAGTACCGGAGTAATTTTTCAAAAGCATTTTTTTTTAACTGGCAAAGAAACATACAGACAAACACAATAGGGAAACAAGTAAGAAAACAAAAATATGTAACAATCTGGTTGCATATCTGTTTGAGATATTTTCTGTATGGACTGCTGTATTTAGACAAAAAAAAACGTGATTGCTGTTTCTCGCTCCTGAGAAGAGACTGAAATAGCCGTAGAAATTGTGAATGTTAGAACAGCTTTTTCCCAGTCTAGAGCGAGAAGCATGTAGTGTGGCAAGAGTGTCGGTATGGCAGGTGTTGGTGACAGCACAAAGTAAGATGTCTGTGTAATCGTGCCACTTTGGGTTGCATGTAACATATGCCATTTCACAAGCGGTGTGTGGGCGTCTGATGATATGGTCAAGTTTAATGGCCGATAGTTTCAGCGAACTTAGAAAAACACTACAAATTAAACTTGTTTTAAAAAGCAAGAGGGACTGACGTTTCGATCCTAGCACTACCTTTCTCAACTGAGGTAGAAGGACAAGTTTGAACAATTCTACACCCAGCAAACTAATCAAATAAAAGCTTCCAGGAACTGTCAAAATAGATTGAAGAGAAACTATGTTTGTTTTAATTAGATTTGCTAGCTTGCATTGATGATTCACAGTGTAAAGTGCCATAGACCACGTGCATCAACTCTTATACGAGGGTGCAGTGTAAGTGTGGCTCTGAGAAGAGCCCGTAACTCCAGTTGCCGGCTCTTCTCATAGCCACACTCACACTCTTGTATTTGGTTGAATTTATTGGGATAACAGATGAAAACAACCCAAGTAAGCACAGCCCAAATCTAACTAAGTGAAGCCCAAAGATTAAACTTATGATAGAAAGTCCCACTGAAAAGACCAGTGACTTTGATCTAACTCCCCTAGACTTTGGATTTTGTTTCAGCGATTAATTTTTTTCTGCGATAGTCCCCCAGCAGTTTTTTTCTTCCAGTCATTGATTTGAATCATTTAATGCGCAACGTGTCTCGCAACATTGGCGTTTTAAAAGCAAATGCCGCGACCACGTGGCTGTTTATATGCGTGCAGCGTCTAACTCGGAAAGATGTAGAATCGTGTTATGGGCCAGCCAAAGAGATTGGCAGCTGCTATTAGTTGTCCTATAAGCAGTTCTAGGGTTGGTGCAGGTACAGGTGGGCGAAATCAATGCCCAGTGGGGGAAAAACAACAGCACGTGGGTCGTTTTCGTCCCTCGTCGTGGAGGCGAATCGATTTGAAAGATTTGTAGGCAAAGGAAAAAGCAATGAACTACAGATATCAGATTAGCATTAGTTCGGTGCCGCCCACTGGTCCTCGTACAAGTTGAAAATACCATACCAAAGCACAAATTTGAAGAAAGTGGCGAAATTCAAAACCATGAACGAACATAGAAAGATATTCAGTCTCGGTGTCTCTCTTTTTGATTTTATTTGGTGTACGTCACCGCTTTTGCATTAATGAGCGTTACATAATAATGGACACAATTTTAAGTTTTACCTCCTTTTGGAAATGTTTCACTGCATTATGAATACCCCAATATCGTCATAATGCTTTATAATTATTCATAATTATATGAAAAACTTATTTAAACATCTTTAAACTAAACTACTATTTTTTGGACGGATTCTTGTAAAGGCATTGCAATTAACAGTTCTCAGTCGTAGAACTTTGTTTTTGCTTGTATTTTAATACTAATTACAGATCGAAGACCTGGTATATAATGCACATTGATACTGTCTTTTAAATCTAAACTAAATATCATGAAACCACTAAGTACTATCAAACAACGGTTATTATTTCAGGAAGTCGGCCTCAGTATAATGCATTATTTTACTTATTTCATTTTGAGTAAATTCTCATCTTCTTTTGTCGCCTTGGATGAAGGTACTCTAGCAGTAACTATGGTACTTATTAAGCTCATGATCTTTACCCACTATATTTTTAAATCGAAAAATGAACTAATGAAAAACAAAACACATCATAACAAATGAAAAAACCAAATCCCCCTCCTTCTTGTCTTTTGGAAACACTGACAGGGAACGTTGGAACAGTTTTGGAAAATGGCAAAGAAAACTTTAACTGAACCGGGACTCGTGCTCACCATATGAGCTATCCAGCCCTTAGATGGTGGCCTTCCCATTATAATCAAGTGCGGTAGTCTTTGCCGGAGTGGAGGCGCTAGCCAGAAGCGTTCAACCATTAAATGAAAGCCATATAATTATCTCCAGGGATCGCGCACCCGCTTTCGTTCTGAGATGCGATAGTTGAGAAGAGCCTGTCTTATTATAGGCCTATTTCTGGTAGGTTTTTTAGGAATAAAAGCAGCATACATTTTGGGAGAGATATTTCTGATACAGCATTACCATACTGTGATCGCCGTTTCATCCCCAGACAGATTTTGATTCCTCTCAGCTATTTGGTCTATTACATAAGCTATACAAGCAGTCATTTCAACTGCTGACCTACCTAGTAATGTATCTCCTACATTGAGGCCCAGGACTGAATTGAATATGTACACGAAACGGCGATATTCCTCAGCCGCGCTGTTTGCCTTTGATAGGTGCGAGTCTAGATGTGCAACCCATACAATCTAGACGAAAGCATGCAGTGACAAGACGTGCCGCACTAATTGCATTCGGCAGCCAGACTCAGTAAAATATTGATCTCGTTCAGAGGTTTGGCTGGTTGCTCTGTGGTTTGGTGGATTGTTTGCCCGGCTGGGCTCGGGGACTTGAAGGGGCACTCAACGGACCAATTGGTGGTCACGCTACGGCTCGATCTGCGCCTAGCTACCGCGCGATTGCCATTAGTACTGCCATCATCTCATGCTCACCGTGCATCGGCTGGTGGAAAAGTAGGCCCCCGATACAAGTGGTGGTCTCGTGTATTTACCACGTGTACTTGTGTATACCTCTCTGTGGGACAGTGTTAGCAACTCATTAATGTATTAGTACCGTTTTTATCGGAATTCATCTCTTTCTGCCTGGTAATGTTTGGTGCGGGACAACAGGCACTAGCCATCAATCTTTGGCGGGCTTGGCAGCTTGCCAAACACCCAGTTGATTTGCAATTCTTGTTATCGTGATTGCGACATACCGATTTATTTTAGACTTGCACGTTTTAATTCATTGCTTGAATAATTTGCTTATATCCATAATCCTGAATCATTCTGATTAAGTGGTGTCAAAGCAAACGATTCTCTGATACATTTGATTCTGGGTTGTAGTATAACTTATCTTTGATACCTTTTCACCGATGCCTCCTCTTTATTTTAACATTGTTTAAAAGAGCACTTTTGTAACAAAACGGCCGTCAATGCACATTTTGTACTTGGCAATTGGACGTGCACAACAACAAGAGGCTTCCATTCCGGGACTATTTACATGCACAACATTCTGGTTATCCTAGCTCTTTGGTACCTCTCCGCCCACCAGCGAAAGATTTCTGTTTTTGAAATATCCATTCAGTCACGCAATCTAGGTTTTGTTTTTCGAAATGCGCACGAATGGAAATAGCGCAGTATTGGGCAAGTTTGTACGACGTGGTTTGTGTCGTTCGTCATTTCGTTCGATGAAGCCTAATTGAGTAAGTTAAAAATAAATGTACTTTTTTTTTCGAAGACGGCTTCACATTTGATGAAATGCACCATTAAGGCTGATATATACATAGATATTACTGATGAGAATAGCAAGGTATCATCCTGAAAGGTTCTGCCCATTTTGAAATCGTTACTGAAGTTGAACATTACAGAAAGCAATGGAGTATTTGGCCCATGGTGAGTGTGTCTGTAAATGACACAATCCTCTTACGCAGCGGAGACAACGGGGCGACTATACGGTCATCCGCGCTCATTATCTATGTCGGGGCAAAGTCTTCTTTGCGACCGTCGAGTGGGTCATCACGGGCCTTTTGGATGGCGGTAATGCAGGTTTGGGGGAAAGTATAAGTTGATTAATGGAAGGCAGAATCCATCTGCCGCAGTGACGGGCGAGGTATAGACCAGTGTGCGTTTACTACGCCAAAGCTGCGACACATTATACAGGCCGGATTTGTACATTGAATGATTGAATGGGCTGGCCCTTGGTATACCCAAAGACTACGGTAGGATCACATGGCCGTTTACGAAATGAAGGCTTAGCTAGGCTCGGTGCTCATGCTTCGGTCACATTTCTCTTTACCCGCTGTGATGTCACAGGCATCTACACACGAGCGTTTGGCCTCCATTTCTTGGTGAATACTCTGTATACAATCCAACAGACCTACAAAATTCGGCGACAAACCACAACCTGGATTTTCAGGTTTTGTCAGACAGAGACGAAGCCTGAGCCCGAGCTTTTTCGTAGGAGGGTTAGGGGCAATTGTGATAAATGGGGTGTCGTAATCTTCTTCTGTAGTAATTCTCTTTCAAAACAAATCGCCACGACCATTTATTACAATTTATGAAAATTGCCCCTAACCCTCCTACGAAAAATAAATAAATAGGCAGCCCGAGCCTGGTCCATGGATTCGTACATACAGGGCCCATGATACCTTTTGTATGGGCGCCGCCATCTTGTAATCCTTTAGATTCCAAGCAGTCTAACCAAACCGAGGCTGCACTGGGTAATAGTCTGGTACCATTATGATTGACATATCAATCTGATACCTTGCTTGGCATAGGTTCTGTTACCAATGAGCTGAACCATTGGGTGTGATATTGGGCATAGTCGACAAAGATAGCTGCCTCGTACCGGTGCTTATTATATGCAATATGTATTACACAAACGAGTTTTATCCGTTTGGTTAGAAAGATACATGATGCACAGTTCATTCGTTTATATAATTATAAGCCTATCACTTTACTTGTCTTATCAAGGTCAGGGTGGTAAACACGGATGCGCTTTGAAAGGACGTTATGAAGTGGCCCCTTCGTAATTTTGTTGCATCGCTTTGAAGCATTGTGATCGAAAGATAGGAAGAAATGGAAGGAGACTTACTGCATATAGGTCTATTCTAAAGAGCACCCATCAGAATATAGTGGTGTATCTATCCACCTTCTTAGCCTTTTGGCCCCAGTGTACTTTCAAGGGGGTAAATCTTGTGTAAGGAAGTCTGTTATGCCATCGTGACGAGAGAGAAGTGTCTGAATGGGACCGGCCGTTCATTCTCGCCCTCCGCCTGCATTGCACCTGTCCCTATGCCGTCAGGTCCACGCCAACTCCCCCATCAGCACCACCGTACTTCCTCCGCTAGCAGTGGGCCGGAAACCACCGCTTAATAGCCCGCTTGGGACTCGGAAACAGACGGTCTGTGCGCCGATCCCAATACAGCCACACGTGGCAGTGTGTCCGGGAAACGCGCAGCTTCCGGACTAATTTTTCAAGCCGGTTTTTCGTCAATAATGGATCACCCTTAGTAACGAGTACATCATTGGCAAACTCTGTTCACTATCACTATGTACATCGGGTGTTGCCTATTATGTGCCTGACAGACAGACATCTCACCTGGAAGCCCCGAGATGTCGGGATAGAGGACCAGCCACCTGTTGAAATGCAGTCACTTGGACGGTATCGATAAAATTGCACCTGTAAACATCTCCAAAAACACTCTAAACACCACCTGTAATACTTCAATAATGCTTGTGTGGCAATTTGTCGGTGGCTGCCAGCAGATGGCTGCGTTGGGGCACACGGCCCCTGAAATTATATTTTAAACCGTTTTTTTTTCGTGGGCCAGATTCCAGACCTATTACTCACCAATTTCTACATATACAAGTGACACTTCTTTTCTAAAGCCCCAGCGTAATTTCACGTGGTCCTGAACAACATTTTCGCCACACAAATTTAATATATGTTACAGATATAATAAACGGATGGCTCTGCAATGGACCGGTTGAGAAATCAAATTCGCGTTTAACAAGATGAGACGTCATCGCTGCACGGATATCAATTACAATAAACGATTCTAAGGCTTTATGACGTGATCTTATTATTATTATTTTTATATGTTAATGTGCTTTAATCATATTCCTGGCAAATCTCAAAATTTAGTGGGCCTGACGTTTCGATCCTAGCAGGACCTTTCTCAAAGGCTTTCTCTGCCTTTGAGAAAGGTCCTGCTAGGATCGAAACGTCAGGCTCACTAAATTTTGAGATTTGCATTTTGGCAATTTTAGTCAGTAAGCAGTTTGCAACATTTTTGTATGTCATATTTTTGGCAGTTAACCCGCAATCGGTGGAGCGGATTGCTGTGACATAATTTGTCACGAATGACTCCATGCTCGCACGATGGCTCAGTGATGTAGCAGTATCAATTACCAATACCAAGGTACCTCTTGTGGCAGGAATTCTATACTACCGGACGCATTGCCGTGTACCGGGCTGTCGTGCCTGCCCGTTCACTCCCAGTAATTATTGTGCGTGAAAAAGCGGGGCACGTTGGAGTGTTTGAGCACGGCGTTCCACTTCTGTCGGCGCGGCGACGAAGCCGACTCCTCCCCGGCCGCCGGCTCGCCCAGACTGTAGTCAGCGCTCCCGAGATCGTCGGGCAGCTCCAGGTCTTCCCCCCACGTCTTCAGCTCCTTCTCGGCGGGCAGGGCAGTCGAGCCGATGGTCAGGTCCTCCCGGTGCACCTTGTTCTCGTACTTGCCCACCATGTCGTACTTGGCGGTGACTACCTTAACCGGTGCCTTAATAGCCGGCGGGCGACGTCTCGCCTGGAGTGACGGCGGCTGGGGTGGGTCCTGGCTCGGTGCAGCCGTCTCCCAGTAGTTGTTGTGGTCCATCCAGCCGGCTACGTTAGTCTGCTTGACCACTTTGTTGTAGACCGGCTTGCCGTCGCTGCTGACTTCGTCCGTGGCTATGGCGTCCTTCCACCTGTCCAGTTCCTTCTCCTCGGGAACCACCTTCCCGCCGATCTTCAGCGGGCTCGGCACGTGCTTGGCCCGGAACTTCTCCGGGATTCCGGCGTACTGCTTGGCCTTGATCGCCTCGTCTATCTTCTTCGGTCTGTGCCTGGCGTCTTCCTCGATCTTCCGGAGAGGTTTCTCGGCTTTGGGCTTGGCGGTGGCGGCTGCAGCGGGTGCCTGGGGTCGCCTCTTCTGGCCGGGGGCGTAGAGCGGCTTGGGCGGGGGTAGCTTCCCGCGAGGCACTCCCCCGTCCGCGATCTTGCCCACCCACGAGGGGCGGTACTCCTTGGTGCCGTAGACCCGATCCCAGGCCTTGTTGAAGGAGGAATCGGTCACCTCCGTCACCTTGCCTCGGAGTTCGTCCAGCGTCTTCTCCATGGCGTCCGTTCGCGGGGGAGTGGTGCCGCTCTTACGGCTCCCCTTGATGTCTTTGCCTCTGGCCTCCGACATGACGCCGTCCCGGGCTCCGTCCGAACCCTTTGGCTAGGTATCGGTGATGCCGATACCAGGAATCAAAAACAGATGGCAGCGACCCAATCAATTACAGTCTGGATGGCGATCAAGGAGACAGGCTGACGGAGAGGCAGGGTCCACAATCCATGGAGAGACACTCGTGGGATGGCTAGATCTTTTGAGTCTCTGTTTTCGGAGTGTTTTTTTTTACACGAAGTCCTTTAACCACCGGCGTATCCGATGGCTGAATCCCTCCAAGTAGTAGACACTGCACTCTCACCACTCCCTTCATTGAAAGTGAGAGATGCAGAGCTACAAATCACGTGGTGGAGTGGTCGTTGCCATGGTAGAGAAAGAATAAAGAAAACATAAACTCATAATAGCATAATATAATCGCCACCATCAGGCGATGCACAAATCACAGTTCACCTGGTAAGTGTACCATTCACTGTACCATTCACAGGCAGTTTCATTCCGGTGATCGATTTCATATCAGAAATAATAACCTGCCCAAGTGTCCGTTATAGGCGTATATTATAACCAGGCCCCAGCCGTCTGCGTGACGCTAAACGCCCAGTCACTTACAGCGCGTAGGCCCGTTAAAAGTCAGCACTAACTGCACCGACACTCGCTGCCAAGACATCGATTGGGACACTAGGCACGTATGCCGCCTGTGCGCACAGCGCGCTTAGTCCATATCAGTCGCACTGCATTCAGGCACTTTTAATTTCAAGCCGAAGTCCAACCAGCCGGTTGCCCGGGAAACGCTTCTTTTGTTGCTGATTAAAAATTGCACAGACACATATATATAATATTGCTACAGGTACCTTGTCACACAGGGACAGTATGGTGCAAATAAAAAAAGGGCAGGGAATTGCATAGAAAGCTGCTACATTACCTCGTCTGGATGGGCGCTAGAATCGGTGTGGAATTCTCCCGTGTCGGCCATTTTCAATCTGTGTACATACTGACTACCCCCCGACTGCCTCTGACCCACCATCTAGTCAATCATTGACTGGGACTCGTCGCTGCTGCACGCACGTCATGCCCGCATTCCCATCGCTTCTCTCTCTCCCCTCGTTTTCCTTTCTTCACAACCGGGACGGGGCGCGAACCGTTAGTTACCGTTTACCGTTTCCGTGGTAACGCGCATGCGCAGGGCGCGCGGCAATCGCCCCCTTTCATCGTAAACAGACCGCCGATGGATGATTTAAAGACCCCCCAGAGCTCTCGCAAGAAAGAGAGAAGTGGAAAGATAGGCATAGACAGACAGGCGGAGACAGACATACAGAGACATACACAGACACAGACACAGACACAGACACAGACACAGACACAGACACAGACACAGACACAGACACAGACACAGACACACAGACACAGACACAGACACAGACACATACACAGACAGACAGACACAGACACAGACGGAGACAGAGATGAGAGAGATGCAGATTCAGAGAGAGGAACACACAGCGAGGTAGTGGGTATAAAGTCGGTTAATGACAACCCAGAAGAAGGGGGAGGGGATTCAGAAGGGGGGGTTGAAAAGGTGGAGGGGATTGAGAAGGGGAGGGGATTGAGAAGGGGAAGGAGGATTGAGAAGGGGAGGGGATTAAGAAGGGGAGAGGATTGAGAAGGGGGAGGGGATTGAGAAGGGGGGGATTGAGAAGGGGGAGGGGGATTGAGAAGGTGGAGGGGATTGAGAAGGGGAGGGGATTGAGAAGGGGAAGGAGGATTGAGAAGGGGAGGGGATTAAGAAGGGGAGGGGATTGAGAAGGGGAGGCAATCGAGAAGGGTGAGGGGATTGAGAAGGGGAGGGGATCGAGGAGGGAGAGGGGGATTGAGAAGGGGGGATTGAGAAGGAGGAGGGGGATTGAGAAGGGGAAGAGGAATTGAGAAGGGGAAGGTGGGTTCAGAAGGGGAGGGGATTAAGAAGGGGAGAGGGATTAAGAAGGGGAGAGGGATGGATCGAGAAGGGGGAGGGGGATCGAGAAGGGGGAGGGGATCGAGAAGGGGGGGTTGAGAAGGGGGAGGGGGATTGAGAAGGGGAGGGGGATTGAGAAGGGGGAGGGGGATTGAGAAGGGGGAGGGGATTGAGAAGGGGGAGGGGGATTGAGAAGGGCGGAAATGGCGCAGTGACAGCCGCCACGTGGAGCTAGCTAGCCAAGCCAAGTAATTTACTTGAAATGGTCGCGATGCCGACTAAATGAGGCCGCCTTCCTGGCTGGTTCAAAGACGACAAAGCCTTTTATATGTTCGCTAGTCTTCATTGCCTCTTAGACCTGTATTCCTAATGAGTCTTGCTTGAAACATTTGCGGCGAGGCCGCCGACTGAGCCAGGAAATATTTTCTTGGTTGGTTTGACTAATTAATTTAATCACTGCCAACCACTGGCGACTGCCACGCGTAAATTCCCTTTTGATTGGACAAGGCTGCCACAGCCAAATAGGTTGCAATGTGTGTACACTGTCAGATTTATTGCCTAGCCATTATGAAGGCGCTATATTTACCTTTGCGTCGTTGAGTGGGAGTGTGAGAGAGGGGGAAGATAGAGAAAGAAGGGGGAGAGATAGAGAGGGACAGAGAGTCAGTGACAGGGGCAGAAAGAGACAGGGACAGGGACGGGAGCTGGGTCAGGGGCACGGGTTAGGGCTGGTCAGGGGCAGAGGCAGAGGCAGAGGCAGGGGCACAGGCAGAGGAAGAGGCAGAGGCAGAGGCAGAGGCAGAGGCAGAGGCAGAGGCAGAGGCAGAGGCAGAGGCAGAGGCAGAGGCAGGGGCAGAGGCAGAGGCAGAGGCAGAGGCAGGGGCAGAGGCAGAGGCAGAGGCAGAGGCAGAGGCAGAGGCAGAGGCAGAGGCAGAGCCAGAGCCAGAGCCAGAGGCAGAGCCAGAGGCAGAGGCAGAGGCAGAGGCAGAGGCAGAGGCAGACACAGACATATTCAAGAAAAATACCATAGTTTACACAAGGATAAGAATTAATACTAAGAAATGTAAAAAGCCATCGGAGTGATATGCTTCATGTGGCTATTCAATCAGTTTGATGATATCTCGAGGGGTATATTCTTGAGAAAACGACTGTTGTAAAAGCTATTGATTTTCTGTGTACTTATTTACGTTTCTGTGTTACCTTTCTGTATTTCCTGTCGTAGACGACAGCATTATAGGTCGTAGTGGCGTAGGGCCTGTACATGGGCGAGCGATAATAATCATGTGCCTTGGGTGAGCATATGGTTTGTGTGTGGTCTACGAACGCCAAATTCATTCCGCAGGAAATGCCTATTGCCTTAAGACTAGTTCATAGTAGGGCGAACGCTTGCTCGCTTCCATATACAATAACATTATATAAAGGACCAGTAAGTGCTCGATTCGAAGGCCTTGTCTGAATCTAGTGGCTAGGGTTGCATAATATCACAACAATCTACTGTATTTGGCTGCAATTCGCACGCCTTTTGAAGTGACAACCTAAGGCTTGTACCGATTACCCATTTTGAGGGATGCTATCAAGTTTGTGTTCAATGTTTAGACCCGAACCCAGACTAGTCGACGAATGATCAACGCAAAATATGTAATCACTTGGACCATTGTTTGTTGGTCCGTGTGAACTAATTGGTAGTCATTGGTCAGCCACAGGCGAAACTAGAACTCTCTAGGTGGGACTAGAGTGATAGCGCCCTCAACCCTATTATTTGGATACCGTGAGCAACAGCGCCCGTTTGATGGTTTTAGGACGCCATCTTGGCAGTTTGGAGACACCACGTCAGGCTCTATAAACCAAGAGGTCGTCCACGGACTTCCAATTTAAAGCCCCTACACAACATTGGTCGAGGTCAAAGAATAGCATCCGTACGTTGTCTGATCCAACATATGCATGAAATAGCACACCTGTGAAAATTTCAGCTCAATCCGCCAACCGAGTCTCGAGAAAATCGTGAAAACCGCTTCATTTGTTTCGCGAAAATGCAGCATTCAACGCCGTACTGTTCCGAAAAATAGTTTAGATCTCGGTGAGACGTAAACTATTTCTTTTACTCATTTCTCCCAAACTACAACATTTTAGGCAGAAATATTTCAGTGCGAGGTTTCTACTATAACCATCTTCAAACTGTATAAGTTTCATGTAAATCTGTGAACATTTCTGTACCAATGTTGTGTAGGAATCCACGAGAATGACGGCTTTTGGCTGCAGTGTTTTCCTAGCTATTTAATCTTGAAACGACGCTTGAACCTAAATGGAGAATCGTTCTCAGCAATTGATTGACGGAAAAGAAGCAAAGATCCTTCTGCAGGCCTGGAACCTTTATCATTTTGAAAGTTAGATTGCAGTTTCTCACTGTGTTTCAATCCAAAGGTCAAGATAAAATAAGCAAGGGGAAGGTCTAGATAAATTAAGCAAGTGCTTGGTTTATTATAATTCTCTCTAATCACCCCTCTTGGCAGACAAAAATAATTCACAAACTAAAATAAGGAAAAAGCAAAAACTTATTTTGTTCGATCTAAGGGTTAGTTATCTCAGATGGGAAGAGGGCTGGAGCGTAGAACCAGACATATCGGGTTTACGTCCCTGTTCAGTCCAAGTTTTCTTGACAATTTCTACCATTTTTCTAAACAAGGAAACCTTACGAAACCGAGGCGACTATAACCACACCATGGACTCTCCTGCACGATATACCCAAGAGGATTTCCTTCTATACTGGCAGTCTCTGAGCTCTGTTTGTCCGTTATTGTTCTCGATCATGTTCTGTTTTCTCAGTAAGCCCAAGTCAGCTTCCAGAAACGGTTTGTTTGGCTAGTCTACATGTCGTCCCTTTGTGGCGTTGATGGGCTCAGTGCGGCAGTGAAAACATTATAGTGGTGTCGGGCCATACGGTAGGATGGGATTAGAGTTCTGAGTGGCAGCAATAGCGGTGAAACTGTTTGCCCAAATGATTAATAATGTAGGATTGCGTGCGTGGTATTGCCAATGCATGACCTTATGCGATGTAATGGGGTTGAATACGATTCTTTTCAATGTTGTGGGGCCAATATTTTGCTCTAACAACCATTAAAGGTGATATACAAAAATGTTGCAAACTGTTTATACTGACTAAAATTACCAAAATGCAAATCTCAAAATTTAGTGGGCCTGATGTTTCGATCCTAGCAGGACCTTTCTCAAAGGCTTTCTCTGCCTTTGAGAAAGGTCCTGCTAGGATCGAAACGTCAGGCCAACTAAATTTGGAGAACCATTAAAGGTAATTGATAACCACTGTTTTAATCCCATGTCTATTTTTTGCCAGTAATAACTGTAATCAAACTGCTTTTAGACCACACAGTGTACACCATATCTTAAGAGAAGGGGGTATTGCTCTGAAAAGAGCCGGTAACTCAACGTTTCAGGCAAAGTACACACTACACGAAACATTGAGTTATCGGGTCTTTTCAGAGCTGTACCCCTTTTATCATGGTGTCAGCGCAAACCTGCCACTTCTCTTTTCCGACAAATTTGTTTGAAACGTCATTTTTGGGATCGACCCAGACCCAATTCAATTATTTCCCAAAATTTGAAATGATCAAAGTACCGGGACCGGTGTGACAGTCTAAAATGGGTGGCATGATCAAATGGGTGGGCTGCCATATATGGGCAATCAGGTTAGCGTAAAGGGCGCCCGCACGCGCTCAGTTCACCCACCCATCTTAGCACGCCGCCTATTTCGCCTATTTCAGCAGGTTCTCGCTACGTGCTCGGATGGGTGGTGACGTCACCCACCCATTTTAGCACGGCCACCCACTTGAGATCGTGACACCGCTAATTGTGAACGAAAACTCTCAATCTAACCAGAGAGTCACTCTTTCCCTAACATTGGCAGTAACAGTTTAAGTTATTGCTTTAAATGTTCATACCAGTTCTGTGTGTACGAATGTTTGCTCCTACATATCGAAGTCTACCCGGGGTACGGCTTTTCGGTCACCAGGCAATTTCATCTTTGACCACGACGTACACAACACCGTGACGTACTCTGTGCTTGTTCGTAATGCTGGCGAGACGGATATTGCTGCGGCTTCGTCTGGTGACAACTTCGCTCTCTCCTTCCTGGTCAGTAGTCATGCTGACCTTAGTGATGTAGACGCGAGTACCATCAGCTGAATGGCTGTGACATCCAGCGCTAGCAACCCAGACGACGGCTGACAGCTGGCTCAACAACGGTGACCAGTGCACAGGCCAACGCCATAACCAATATCGCATCCGAGTTTCGGGCCACCTATCAGTATACACGTGTGTGCGGGGGTCTAAGGCGTCTGGCGCCACCTACGATGACTCCGTCAGCACCAACAATTACTACTGCGTGACGTTTGGGGACGTGACAGAAGGACTGGCTGGTCCCCTGCCTTGCTCAGGTAGGTAACCAATGGCCGCTCTCGTGTGAAGTACCGAAAGAGTGGAGGTAGAAGAGGTCACTGACTGATTCTGCTACGTCATAGCGTGAAATGTCAGGAATTGCACCCACCATCTCTCAGGTAGAAACTCGGAAAAGATGGTCTTACAAATCCTTAGACGACGGTCAAATTGGCGTTGTGATGCTTTTCTTCAATATGTCTGTGAGCGCAATTCGTATCGAAACCATTTCTGCACTGAGTGAATCACTCCTTTGAAATGGTGATAAAATCGTTGTGTATGAGCCATTGTAAGAGCTCTTGAACAGATAATCAAGGTGGTCGTTTTTGTTAAATGAATTGTTCTGTTCTTGTTTTCTGTTTCCAGGACGTGCTCTCCTAATGGATGTCAGCCTAATGGTCGTTCTTGTGGCAACTCTGTAGGACCTGCTTCTTCCGTAGGTTGTTTAACTTGATTTTTGCAAACAGATTTCACCATAGGTGACAGACAAAGGCTTGCTTACTCGTGGTTAATGTGAAGAGCAGGGCGCCCCCATACAGTCTACACTCGTCAGCTGATGTTAGATAGCCCTAACACTTTGTTTGTAAAACCCGGTTATGGTAATTTCACACCATGTAACTCATCTCTCTCTAGATAGAGTGTGGCTTTTAAAAGTGCCATTATTATTGTACAATATTTGCATTTTGGTAATTTTAGTCAGTAAGCAGTTTGCAACATTTTTGTATATCACTTTAGAATATTTGTAAGATACTTTCTTGCATAATAAAATATTGTATATGACAATTCCCCGTGTCTTATTACTGATTTATTATAGTTGAGAAAGGTTTTGAAAAGGAAATGGTTCAGACAATTTTCAAGCCAATCTGAAAACATATATTTTTCGGTCAAAAAATGAAATATTGCCAAGGGGTTAGCCTTTCCATTTCGGCCAAATTTTGACCGGAGAAGCCAAATTTGTTCCTGGTTTTTACTGTGTTTTTTTTTTACTGTACAACGCTCTGAAATTATTTTTAGCACTTTTTAAGTGGTTTAATATTGTTTTTTTTTTACTGTACATCGTTCTGAAATTGTTTTTCGCACATTTTAAGTGGTTTAATATTAGGGTGATTTACAAAAATGTTGCAAACTGCAACATTTTTGGTTTAATATTAGTGTTTTTTACTGTACAGCGCTCTAAAACTGTGTAATTAGTGCTTTATGAATTCAATTAAGTTAAGGTGATATACAAAAATGTTGCAAACTGCTTACTGACTAAAATTACCAAAATGTAAATCTAAAATTTAGTGGGCCTGACGTTTCGATCCTAGCAGGACCTTTCTCAAAGGCAGAGTGACAGGGACAAAACAGATACATGTACACGAAGGAAGGGGGGGAGAGAGTGAATAGGACACGGATGAGAAACAAAGGACAAAGAGTGAAGCTGGTAGGGAGAGATCAAAGGGAAGGGCAAGGGGTAGGGTAGTGATTAGTGAGAGGAGGGGGAAAGATCAAAGAGAAGGGCAAGGAGTAGGGTAGGGATTAGTGACAAGAGGGGGAAAGATCAAAGGGAAGGGCAAAGAGTAGGGTAGGGATTAGTGAGAAGAGGGGGAAAGATCAAAGAGAGAAGTGTGAAGGACTGAACACAAAAGAAGGATTATCAGAAAGCTGCATGGTGTTAGTCATTACCCTCCTGGATGTTGAGACCATGTGGATGAATAGTCCGAAGACGCTTCATCCACATTTTCTCACGTAATTAAGTTAAGTTAAGTTAAGTGAAGTTAAGTTAAGTTTCCTGGATGACTGAAATGGTGAAATCTTCAGCAGACAGGTATGTGTTCTATGTGTAAGGGAGGCCGTCAGGCGGTGAGGGTTGGTGGGTTGGAGGTGCAAGGGGAAGGGTGACGACACGGGAGGATGACAGTCAGTCATCTCCTTCTAGACGGAGAGAGGCTTTTAAAAGAGCCAGTATTAATGGTGAGACACAGCCGTGCATAATGAAATATTTTATACGGCAATTCCCCGTGTGTTAATACTGAATTAACGTATTTTATTTGAGATCGGCTTTGAAACAAATGGTAATGACAATTTGACGTGGACATAATACCTCAGAATTAACGTAGCATTTATAAATACTTTACCATCTCAGCAATCCATTCCTTGAATGGTTAGCTATTTTTTGGTCGGGATGGGAGCTCCTGTCAGTTAATTTGTATTCAAAATCGGGTGGGTATCAGTTTGGTATTTGGATGATATATCTGTACATCGTTTTGTCTGATAGTTACATACAGTATGTTACCTATACGCCAAGCCTAAAGACTCGTCCGATAGCCAAACGCACGGCAGAAAACAAAATGAAGAAAGATATCTGATGTGCTGGTTCAACAGAACATCAAAGGCCAGATTTTAGTTTCATACCCAGACCGTAAAAGTCTGTGGGAAAGGTCGACAAAAGACCCCCTATTGCCTGGCACAACCACCCCCCCCCCGAAAAAAAAAAATTAAAAAAAATAAAAGTTTTTCCAAAACATGATTTTGTGATGGGTTTGTGTATATAGGCGCAGTGAAGTGCATGTTTTGTGCACATTCGTGTAGTGATTGACCTTCGGTTGACTCCATGGTATACAGGGTCCACCACCACTGCCAACAAAATGATAATCAAAATGTCATCTTATCTTTCCCCCAACTCCTGCCATGCCACCCAGCCACCCTCATTAATATTCATGAGGCTCCATTAACATTTTAATTTTAAGTTTAAGAAGCGACGTTTCGGCGAGGGTATGAAACTTAAACCTTTCCACATCTGAATGTCTGGCAAATATATTTGAGTTCAACGAAAACGAAAAAGATTCGTTTATAGAATGCTGAACGAAGAACAAGTAGAAAATCTGTCGACTAAATAATGATGAGCCATACAATCATGTATAACGAATAAATATACATTGCAGTGGCTGTGTTCACGGCAGTCGTCCGTGTGGTTCCCTGACTTAACAATATTTGTCAGGACGCTTTAGCTCTTGGAACCAGACTATCAAATAATAGTCTGGTTCAACCAGCCTGCAATACTGACGGAATACTTTCAAGTGAGGGAACCAAGCGGACGACTGCCGTAAACAATAGCCACTGCGAATAATACATACCACTGCCCGTTTGGACTTGCCGGGGCTCGGGAATGGGAGCCCATCGCTGTCACCACCAGGTAAACATCGTTCCAGTAACTCAGAGAAGACGCCAGCCAGGGCTCGCCACGCAGAACAGTCACAGTCACGCAGCAACGAGACTCATGCAGTCCGACATCACGACGGTTCAGAGCGGCCCGATACGGCAGCCACACCCATGGTCGTCACGACAGCGAAGGGCGTCGCAGCAGTGCCCGTAGTGGAGGCGGTGTTGCCAGTCAGCGTAAAAGGAGGGCGAGGCATTCGCCTACAAAGCCTTGTAGTCCTTGTACACATTATAATGGGGATTAACCAAGCGCTACTGTGCGTTCTTCTGTTGCCGTGCATCCTTTCGCTCTACAGCACCCTCTTCCTCCTGATGCAAGAAGAGCCCAGACTCTGCTGGACTGTGACAGGAGTTTTTTTGCCAGCTGCTGTCAACATCTGGAATAGGCTTCCTCCTGATATCATTGGGTAGCCCTCAAAGGAGGGGGCTCAGAGTTTTAAGGAGGCTGTACATCATTTCTTGATTGGCCAAACATAGTCCACGGCTTCATGTATTACAGTTCAGATTTCCCCAGCTCTTTGCCTGTTGTATTTTGTTTGTGTGGGATTTTTGAATTCTCTCCAGCGCTGTTTGGCATTCTTGACCGTGGTTGGCGGGATTGGGTTTTGTATAAAAAAAAAGTACGCCAGGAATTCCCTCCTGAGTGACCACAGTGAATAGCGCACGTATACAGACCAGTAGAAGTTTGCCTCGGAAGTGGATGTCTGTTATTTATACGGCAAAATTTATTAACACTATAATTATATTGTCAGTGAATTAAAATAGCTAAATATATTACACATTTCTGAGAAATATGAAACAAACGGATAAACATTGGCAGGAACCATATATTATGGAAAACGCAGTGGCTGTTGTTACGGCAGTCGTCCGTGTGGTTCCCTGACTTGATTTATTTCGTCAGCATTGCAGGCTGGTTGAACCAGTCTATTAGCTGATAGTCTGGTTCCAAGAGCTAAACATCCTGACAAATACTGTGAAGTCAGGGAACCACACGGACGACTGCCGTAACAACAGCCACTGCGTTATGAAAAATGAACGCCATCGTAAACATTGTTTTGAATGCACGCAGGAAGGTATTAACATGATTGTCGACAAAGGGAACTAAGTAATAATATTACACTTGTACATAATTGATTGTCGTTCTGCTTACTCAATCGGTCTCATCTTAATAATGATGATGATAACAGTTTATGATCATCTTGGCGGAATTGTCCTTTCACGAATGTAGAATCCCTAACTTAAGGGGTCAAAGTAAAGACTGCAGAGGGCGCTGTTACAACGTCACTCTAAGTATTAATATTAATGAGATGAGTACGCTCTTGCTAAATATACATATTTTCACAAATCAAATATTGACATCTTTGGCATTTCCGCTCAGTTTATAACCTTACGATATTAATATACCAAACAAAGCACAACCTTTTAAGGTTTTATGCAGGATGAGAAAAGTAACAAAGAATTGCATATAAACACATGCATGTCATATTGGCAAAATCATTACAATGAGCGAAATGACAAAAACAAAAACACTACCAAGAAATAAACACAGAATAACTGCAGTGTCGGAGTACGTCACTTGGAGGTACATGCATGTATCGATATTAAACTATCATTCTTTATAGAGATTTTTTTTTCTCATGACGTCACTTGACCGCCAAAGGCTAGTCAGCATGTCTGGAGGAGCGGTCCATATCCGCGGAAGCGCATGCAAATATGGAATCCGAGTATTTCCATTGGGCCTTTTGATGATTCAAAGGGGCGCACGTTCCGCGTACATCCGCGTGAATTGAACACCAACCGGCAAAAAGCACGTGACCGAAATACCTCTATAGGGGTTACCGGTAGTTTCCCGGGGTAACACGACTTTTGTATAACATGTTGAATACTGCAAAACACAGTCACAGTCTTTGTATTTTGAAGGCTCAGGGGGGGAAAGGTGGACAGATTGATACCGGCATGCAATTAGCACGCATCGCGGTCTTTGTGAAAACCGATCTTTGAAGATTTCTTTGCATATGTTTGGCTGATACCTTTTTTCAGTATGGCAACCTTGGAGTGACAAGACATAATCCCGTGGTCTCTCATCTCAGCAGCCCGTGCCTGCATACATGGTTATATGTGCTGGTGGATTTTCATGTGTCTTGTAAGGTTTCCGGACTGGGAGAACCGCAGCAGGCACATACTACACTGATACGGCTTCTCTCCGCTGTGTATCCGCAGATGTTTCGTGAGCGTAGAGCTGTCGGCGAATGCCTTCTTGCAGTATGCGCACCGGTACGGACGCTCGCCGGAATGGGTGCGCATGTGCGTGGTAACCGATGAGCTCTGTAGAATACGGGAATTTAGACACAACGTGTAAATGAAAATCGGTAAAGCAAGTGAAATAGTAAAAAAAACATGGACACAAGTTTGTCTAACTTTTAACATTATATTGGGGTCAAATATCAATGAATTACAAGGGGTTTGCCTTGCCATTTTGGAATTTTTTTTGGAGAAAAGAAAAATCATAGATAACAATATTTTTGCAAAGTTGTGACAAATTGTCTTCTAGTTGTACGGCTCCAAAGAGTCACCTATCTAATAAATTGGCATAAATGTGACTTAAAGCCCCTACATAACATTGGTCGAGGTCAAAGAAAAGCATCCGTACGTTGTCTGATCCAACATATGCATGAAATAGCACGCCCGTGAACATTTCAGCTCAATCCGCCAACCGAGTCTCGAGAAAATCGTGAAAACCGCTTCATTTGTTTCGCGAAAATGCAGCATTCAACGCCGTACTGTTCCGAAAAATAGTTTAGATCTTGGTGAGACGTAAACTATTTCTTTTACTCATTTCTCCCAAAATACAACATTTTAGGCAGAAATATTTCAGTGAGAGGTTTCTACTATAACCATCTTCAAACTGTATAAGTTTCATGTAAATCTGCGAATATTTCTGTTTTACGATCTTACCAATGTTGTGTAGGGGCTTTAAAAACCCCCACAAATATATAATAATGTGCGAGATAAGCCATTTGGGCCGATTTTGGACCCCCCCCCCAAAAATGTAACTTTTTAGCTGATGACTTCAATGATGCAATCTACACTGGAGGGTGATCTACGAGCCCAGGGGCGTCTTTCGACCGAAATAATGTGCTGACATCAGCAGAGAAGTTTGGAGTCAAAACTCAATAAATATATAATAAGGGGTAGCCCTTGGGATGTTGGACAATTCTGGACCCCCAAAATTCAATCGACATAGAAATGTGTTCAACGGGCCCCTGGAGGCTCCTAGGACATTTAGAACCAAATCCGATGACGTAATGTTTGTAAAAACAAAACTCAATACCTGCAAATGAAATTTCAGCCAATGTAATTTATGGAAACTCACTTAGCGTAAACATGTTCTACCTGTCTGTTTTGTTTAGACAAAAAGTTCAACATTTATAAGTACACGTTTTGAATAATGTGAATAGGTTTGGAATAGGTCGGAGTGGTTAAATTCTTTGGGCCATTAGAATTTACGAATCACCTTATTGGCTATCGTAACTCCAAGGTAGGCACAATAGCGTCATCAAGCGTCACGAATCGTTTAATCAACCGACCGTAATAGAAATTTCATTCCAATCACAACCTATATATGCACTAATCTCAGAACATGTTCTTGAGTATACGATTTTACTGGTAGCGCCCATGCGACGCAGAGATTAACAGGTGTTGGGCAAAAGACCAGTGACTGAGATTAAACACAGGTTTTTTCAGGTTTTGAACCATCACACCACACTTCCATGACCTGCCAACGCGTCCCCTGAGGGACATCTTACCCCGTCACCCACCGACACGTACCTGTGAGAATTGCCGGTGACAGACGGTGCACTGGAACGGTTTTTCCCCGCTGTGGGTTCGCATATGCGCCGTCAGATTAGCCGTCTGCGAGAAAGCTTTGTTGCACGTCGGACACCGATAAGGCTTCTCGCCAGAGTGGGTGCGTAGATGCGTCTTGAGGGTGCTGGGCCGCGCGTACGATTTACCGCAGATGTTACACAGGTTGGTCCCCGCTGAGAACAAAAAAAATGATAACGCAAAAACACGGGTCATCACATCAATCAAAATATGATACGCCTCTGACATTTAGTGGATGGTGTGGTGAGGCAATAAATCTTGCAACGGAGGAACACTATTCTTCAGTTCCCGGGTCGCAGGCCGACTTTATCCCAGAATGGACCCGCCACCGACGCGGACACACTCTTACTGGCCACTGGCCAGCTCAACTGGCTCCAGCCGCTGTGGAGCTCGAAGATTCTTCTGTGCAGCTCCCCGGTGTCATCACGCTCTTCGGCATCAACATGCTGCCTAGTCCTCCAATACTTTGGTCAGGTAGTATACCCGTGCCGCACAGCGAGCGCGCTCGGTCCGCACAGTCCGACAATAATGTTCAGGCAGCTAGGGGAGCATTTTGACGCCGAAGAGCGTGTTCACACCTAGGAGCTGCACATTCACCGCCGACACTCAGCGTCGGGGACTGCGCGAGTCTGGTGCTCGCCCTTGCGTAGCCAAAGCCCACCCCTATCCGTGTGCCGTCGAATCACGCAGGAATGCCCGATGATAAGTTAACCCCCTCATGGCCATGCTCTCTCGCCGAAGTTGACGATCTCCACCTATACTCCCTTGAGACTTTTGGTTGATAGCAGCTACAGAAAGTGCCGATAGGATCGTGCGTTGCAGCATGAAGGAAATAATAGACGTGGAATTAAAGGCCCAGTACAACGTTTGGAAGATTGGGAAACATCGATGTCCACAGATTTTACTCTATTTTACACAGTTTGTAGATGGTCATGATAGAATCCTCATGTTGAAATTTTACCTTCTGGGCCGGGATGCTATCCTTTTCCAGAAAACTTCACTCAAACATCGACAAATAGTTTATTACTCGCGAGTAATAAACTATTTCTTACACTACAGAACGGTGCGAAAACCGTGACTAATTTTTTGAATTTTTCTTCTTTCTCTTTTACAATCGCAGTATTGGTGTTTTGGAATGTTTAATGGTTTAACACACAAACTGCGGCAATTGATATTTACCAATGTTGTATAGGGCCTTTAAATTAAGGATGTGGATCATTATACAATATGATGCCCGTCTAGTTCCCTCAAGTACTTCCCTGTAGTGGGCGTATATGTAGAATCTCACCAATCGTGAATGCATAAAGTTTCACATTTTCGAAACAATATACATACACAAAAATGTAGTAATGACTGTTTTTGCTTTTACCTTTACTTCGATAATTCGCCGGTTGCTTGGTCGGTTTTGGGGGTCGGTTGGCGGTCACTGTCGATGTTCCCGACGAGGCAACGTTGGCCCCCACCCCTACCCCCACGCCGACCCCGCCTAGCCCTTCCGGCTTGCCTGCAGACACGAGTTTGCCGTAGAAGTAGACGGGCGTCGAGCCGGGCCACCGGTACCGCACCAGGGCGTCGGTGTCCGTGGTGCCGAGGGCAGCGGGCGGTGGAGGCGGGGGAGGACCGGCAGCGTAGGCGGGGAAACTGAGGCTGGAGCACGGCCGGATGGCCACGGCTGCCGCCTGGCTGGGAGAGCGGGGACACGGGGCGTTCAGGTCGGTAGGGTACATAGGGTGGGTCTTGGGACAGAGAACGTCACCACACGCACCGCACGGGGAAGATGAAAGCTGCTGTGGAGTCAAAGTGTATGTGGAAATTAATGTAAACTTTTATTGGTCAGAGAGCAGTTTCCAACATGTTTACATCATAAACATGTTGGCAAATGCTCTTTGGCCAAAATGCAATCCATTCGGCAGTCGTTCGGCAAGGCACTTGCATGACTCAGCACTGTCAAGTAGCCTTGTAAAAAGAACCATTTGATAGCAAAAAGAGACACTTGATGACATTCCCGCACTATATTCAGGAGAAATGCAGTCTGGAATTAATCGCCTGCAAATCTGTAATAATTGCAAGCAATTTTCTTATCGTGCTTGCGCCCTCTAGCGCTTTGATATATCCAACTTCGCTTACCGCACATCCACCGCCTTCCCGTCCTCTGTGTATCTCATCCAGGGATGACGTTCCAGTGGCGCAGGTGAAATGGTCGCGTGAGGGCGCCCCAAAGCTCCCAAGGCAACCGGCGCCATTCAGCTGATGGTAGGTCGGGTACCCCGACTGGTGGGCGGCGTACTGCCATTCTCCAGTGCACGGGGTTCGGTGGCTGTGGCTGTTGACGCCGGAGTCCGTCTCGGGCTGACTGTTGTAATGGGAAACAGCAGTGACGGGGGGCGGCCATTTTGTGGGGCTCCGAGGAACTATAGTCGGCAAATGAAAGACACGATGTCATTGGATATGAACATTGAAAAAAGAAGGTTTCATCTAGGAAATCTTATGAATGAGAATCAAACCCCCAAAAGTTGAGAAGACTTCCTGTAGCTGAACTGCCATAATTTATGAAGGTTACCTTTACTCGATCCAGGTATAAACACATGAATACTTGAATATGTACATATGCTATGGAATTGACCAGTATGCTTAGACCCGAGTAGAAAGCTTATCAGTGAATTGTTGAACTTTACTTGGAAGGGCAATGGGGATTAATTACCGCCATTGTAAAGAATAAGGAACGTAACAGCAAACACGCACAGATATTCCTACAATTAACTACTTTCTCTTCCTTCTCCTACCCATTCTTCTTCTAATCGTTCTTCGTGTTTATTTACTTCTTCTCCTTCTTCTTCTTCTTCTTCTTCTTCTTCTTCTTCTTCTCCTTATTAATGTAACTTAATTTTTGTTTGTACGAGACCTCTGCTGAAGACAGCTGCTCGCACTAGCGAGACGTGGTGTATACCTCTGTCTTCGGTTAAAATCCCAAATCTTCCATTTCAAACACAATTCTTTTACTTGCTTAAATTTGTACATTTCTGTTTATTCTGTTTATTGTAATGTTTATCCATTATTTGTTTACTTCCATGTAAGTTAATGTACTTCAAATGGATTTGGAATAAAGTTTCCATTTGAAAAGTCAAAAAAAAAAGTCTTCTTCTCCTTTTTCTTCTTCTTCTTCTTTTTCTTCTTCTTCTTCATCTTCTTCTTTTACTTATTTAAATTTGTACATTTCTGTTTATTCTGTTCATACATGTATAATCATTATTTGTTTACTTTCATGTACTGTATGTTAATTCAATTCAAATGGATGTGAAATAAAGTCTACATTTGAAAAGTCAAAAAAGTCTCCTTCTCCTCCTTCTTCGTCTTCTTCTTCTTCTTCTCCGTCTCTTTCTTCTTCTCATATATGTTTCGCTATTATACGTATTATTTTCTCCTGTGTTTATTGCTTAATTATGTTATATTCATTTATTTAATTTATAATTTTCAAGTCTTTTACTTATTGTTTATTTGGTTTGGTTTCTTTTCTTCGGGTTATTTTCAAAGGAATGAAATAAAGTTTTCCTTTTGAAAATTAAAAAAAAGTCTTCTTCCTTCTTCTCCTCCTCTGCCTTCTTCTTCTCCTCCTCCTCATTCCACTCCTCCTCCCCTTCTCCTCCTCCTCATTCGCCTCCTCCTCCCCCTCCTCCTCCCCCTTCTCCTCCTTCTCCTTCTTCTTCTTCCTCTTCGTTAATCAATACCATGCCCTTGGGTGAACGTGTTTCAGTAAGGGATTACCTTAAAGGCAGACAAAAAAACTGTTCTCGCGTCACCCCGGGATGCCGTGCTTAACGACTTCAATGAGGAGGACATTCGGGCGGTAAATGAGACAGACATGCAGCGGGAGAAACAGACAGACGGAAAGCAGGAACATTTAGAAGGATTCACCGACCTGATTGTGTGAAAGCGGACCCATGGACGGAAGCAGGTGTTGGCCTGTGAAGGGTCTGGGAGGGGTTGGCAGCGGGTTGGTGGGGCAGATTGCCCCCGATCACGGCCGGAGGTTTCCCGTTGACGGGTAACGAAGATCGGGGTAGACCGAACAAAGGTTGCCCGCTGTTACCAAAGAAATCACCGCAGCTTGGACTTTCATCCTTCCGAAGGGATAAATTACTGCACGGAATATAAACAAACGGTATCGTTTGATGCAAAAAAGGATGTGGATCAAAATAATATATGTACAAATTAATAATTGAAAGGAAAACTGTTGAGGAGCTTTTGAACATTTTTTGATAATTTTAATGTACAAGTAATGTTTCAAGCTGCTGACTGGCGAAAAAAAGGCAAAGACGCAAACCTTAACAAATACAGGGGTTGAGGATTTGATCCTAGCAGGGCCTTTTGCAAAGGCAGATTCTGCCTTAAAGGTCAACTGAAGTGCAAAAATTTGGAAAATCCTGATTTGGCATTAAATATGTTCATTGGTATTTTACTGACACCATAGTATTATTTGAAATAATAAAAACGAATTCCAAAATGCATTGCAGTTGACCTTTAACCTAAGTCACAACGAATTTTGAACAGATTTTGTGCATCAAAAAGTATACCAAATCTCAAATATCTAAATGTTTCCCAGTCTGTTTTCTTAGGATTTGTTTCATTGTTAATCCAGAACGAAAATGTTGTAAGCTGCTGACTGACCTAAATAACCAAAATGCAAATCTCAGAAAATAATAAAGTCCTGGTGCATGCTTCGATTCTGGCAGGAGCTTTCTCAAAGGCAGAAGGTCCCGCTATAATACAAACATCCCCCTCTACATTTTTGGGCATGTTTTGTCAATAACTGAAGGAAAACGTGATTGACTTGGGATTTGAAGTTGATGAGGCCTCATGAATAGTGAACCATCTTTGACATCCAAGACGTCATAAACCGAAAGGGCAAGTAAGTATTGTTTGAATCTGATGATGTAAATATGCAGTGGAAAGATGACTACTGCGAGAAGATAGCCCTCATACCTGGCAGAAGTCGAATACCGCTGTGTTTATTGACGGTTCGGCGAAGGGTTATAACCTTTGCAGAGCCGCCAATAATGTACGATTTGTCGTCGGTTAGTGGTTAATTGCTTCTGATCGGAAGCCCTACTCCAGCAAAGGTAGCGGATCCAAGGAGATAAACGGCAGCTGATGAATGCTTCTGACTGGCGCCCCCACTTCGGCAAAGATGGTTGAAGGAGGCTGCCATCTAAGGGCCGGACAACTCACAGGTGATACGAGCGATTCAAGTCCCGGTCTGATCACATTTTGCTTTACCAATTGTTCAAATTGCTTCAAATTTCCCGGACATGATTGTAACTCTTAGTCTGTAATTGTCAATGGGTTATTTTAATTTGGCAGCTGCTTGGCTTCCACCCCTGCTCGAGCTTTGCTTTTCTATAGGGACCAACACCATTTTCCTTCCTGGGTAAGGAGTGCTTTCTGACTCAACTCACTTTGATTGTTTACGTGTAATCCTTATTCAATTTTCTCATTGATTATATTGTATCAATTTGATTTCTCAATCTTTGTACTCGATAGGGTTTCGTTTCTTTTCTCTTTTCCCACAACAACAAAAACACCACCACTCCTTGCATTGGCGATTGTCAACCCGGATGGACTTGAGTGTTCATTCTGCGTCCCGGGGACCGGGGCCTTCTGAACCCACGGCTGGTCGGAGGGGGGGGGGTAGGGGGTTCGTCGGCGTTCCACTTCAAATATAAAATCTACTGGTTATCAGTTGTATGGCCTGATTATCAGAAGCTGTTGGCAGGGGTTGGTATGATTCCTGGAAATATACGTCAAATTATGCTTAAAAATGCTTCTGGCTGGCGCCCCAACCCCGGCAAAGATAATTGACTATTGATTTGAGAAGACCGCCATTGAGAGAGCTGGATAGGTTGTAAGAGAGCTAGTACGTTAATCCAGAGGTCTAGGGTGCAAATCCCAGTCCAGTCAAATTTGCTTTGTCATTTTTTTATAGGTTTTTGTAAATAAAAAAGTCAAAAGAATTTAACAAAGGGTGGGATCCAGTAAACTCCTCTGAGCCCTGAAATAAATCGAGGAAGTATACTCACAAAATAGTTCTTGCAATTCAATGTATATAGGCCTACTTGCTACTGCTCAACCCACTATTTTCAGTGAAGAGTATTTGTATGGCACTATCGTAATAAAGGTAAATGGTAACTTCGCGACGTTAATAATAATGGTGAGCGAATTATTATAACAGACTCAGTTTTCCTCTTACCACATCATGTATTTGTTTAGAGTAGTGTACATTCTTCCTTCGAGAAAGGCCCTGTCAGACCGTCTTTTTCTTGGGTTCAGTCATGTAAAACCAAAAGGAAGTGATAAGTTCATACAATATTTACATTTTAGGAATGATTGACACTGTGATCGGACTTAAAATGGGGGATGAACTACCGATGAACCGTCAGAAGTGTTTGCTTAGGGAGTTTGTAGGCCTCTACGAAGCCTTATAGACCCTGTGCCGTCAAGCATCTGCACCGTGATCCCTGGCGAATCACTCCCTTGGGCAGACGGGCGAGAAGGGGAGGGCCGCCCGTACCCCTCGAGCCACCCACACGCTGCTAACTCTCCCCTCCCCCTCCCTCGAGTCTCCCCCCATCCTCTCTCCTTCCTCCTTCGCCCCTTCAACAACCAGGTAATCGCTTGACAATTAGGCTGCCAGACGGTCTCGGGCCTGTTATTGTTGCCCAAATCACGGACTAGCAATTCGCTAAGTGAAATCCCCCGCAGCTAAAGCGTATGGGTTCTATTTGCTGCTCAAAGGGGCCGTGCTGGTACACAGTCCCCGGCACAATGGCCTACAAGATGGTTTTGTTTAGGGATAAACAGCGAGACAGCACCAACCCCAGACCTCAAAGGAAGGCACCGGACAAGAAAAACATGGTCGCGAACAAAGGCGACCCATCCTCAATTGGCGGTGAAGGAATTAGCTTGTACGAGTAATGGTGCTTAACAAGACAGGCTTTGGCAAAAGTTGGAAAAACATGCGTGACCGAGGCTTCGCTGTGTGAATTAGAAACAGTTTTGGAGTGGGGACAGATGGGTGAGGGAGCAAGCTGGGCCGGGGAAGGGATTTAGCCCTTAATCTGGGTTTTTAACGTTACACGAAGCCGAGTGTGAGAGAAAGAGAAATCCCTGGCGCAGGGTGTTGTTGTACGTTATCTTTAGGGATTAGCAAGCACAGAACATGCAAAATACCTTACGCTTCACAACACACTCAGACATATGATGTGTGACGATATAGGTCGAATATGAATGAAGCAGGTACTCGGCCCACAAAAACAACAACCGCCCGAACCGCAGTAAGCATTACACGTTTTACAAGGACATCCGATGCACCCTCTTGGGGAATACGAAAGAAAGTACTCAGTTCGGTCCTATGGCTAGTAGGCCTATTAGGAATACATCGTCGGTTTTGTAGTCGTTTATTTTTCTACAAAATTGTATTTGTCAACTCTTACTCTTAGCTAGGATGGGGTGTCAGGAGCTATATTTAGCATTTGATGAATTGTTGCTAGGATCGAAACGTCAGGCCCACTAAATTTTGAGATTTGCATTTTGGTAGTTTTTAGTCAGTAAGCAGTTTGTATATACTTTAATACTTATTAGTTAGGGCCTATTTATTCATTTAAATGTAACCAGGTAAGGCAAAATGAGGATTCTCGTCCAAATTTGAGTTTTCGAGATTGTTCCACCACTGCAAAGAGTACATCATTAGCTTTTCAAAGATATTGAAATGTTTCCCATACGTTGCCGAAACCCAAAGTTACCAGGCGTGAAATACGACTAGCCAGCACGCACTCACGGAAACCACAAGTCATGGCTCTAAAGTTGGACGTCATACACACGGCCTGCTGACAGAGATTGCATCGTACGCGCAGACACACTTCCCCGAAAATTATTGTTCAATATTTACAGAGATTTGTTGAAAAATTACTTTCGTTCCGATGATTCTGTTATATACATAAACTTTCAAAATGAAAAAAAGGAAGGAATTTTACCATGCATTTTGACAATACTTTGACTTTGGACGCAGTTTACTCGAAAAAGGACTTTTGGAGTAGATGCCTCATTACGCCATCGTAGGACACATTAAATTTATGGTGTGTTAGATGCGTAAATGAAGCACGGTAGAAGTCGAACTCAAGTGTATAATATTATCCAGGAAAGGTCTCTCATGAGATTTTTAGGTTATTCATGGTGGAGGTAGCGAGTTAAGGGGTGGCTTGTGGATACAGCATGTAAACAATCTCTCGAAGTGTATGCTGTCGTCAGGAGACAAGCCTCATGACGACAGCACGCAGTTGGAAACGTTGAGTCCATCGCTTCTCTTCCGAACCACACATACTCACAAACAAATGGGTTTTTGTTACACCGTGTCACCTTAAACTATTATTGACTTGAAAAAGCCTCTGGTTAAAGACCCGTCTCACATCTCCTTTGCCCTTAAAATCAATATTAATCAAACTGGTTTGTATCCTCTTCCCTTAGATTCGTAAATTTATGGAATGATCTGCCTTTGAGAAAAGTCCTGCTGGGATCGAAATGTCAGGCCCACTAAATTTCTCTTAAACGTGTCTTCAACACATGAAATGAATAATGACCCGCCCAATCGACAGTTTTAGAGCAAAATAAATAGGCCTAAGGCCTATACTAAAATTAAAAGTAATCATCAACTAAATATAAATTGCGATAACCCATTATAATTCAAAACAGTGTTGTGTCATTTACCAGGAGGACGCAAATAAAAAAAACTGCATCCCATAGATCTCAGTTTGATTATAACTCTCAACAAATTAATTTTGCAATAATAATTATACCGGAAAAGTATATTGTTTGTAGAAATAAATCGCCATCATTAACAATGACTAATTACAACAGATGCTTTCTAGAATCTCAAGATCCCTTGGGTCAAAGGTGAGTAAAACATTGTGTAGCCGCCCATACACGTAAGGAATTATCTCCTTCGGCTACAGTTTTACCATGCGATAACACATTACGATAAGCTCACGCCCAAACGATAGATTGATACATCGGCCTCGGGGGATGTACGGATGCAATTGCTACTCCGCCCAATCAAACCTCGGACCATTTTGATATTAAGATGATTTCTCTTCATCATTTCGTTTGAGTTCGGGCAGCAGAATGGTTCCACGGTTTAGCCGGCAGGAGTCCTATCTGGGTAAATAATCTCTAATGTTAATCCGTGCGTGAGAAGCAGTATAGAACCTACACTAGGATTTCAGAGTTCGCACACACTAATGTCACTATGTCAACCTCCATTCCACGCAATATTATGTAAATAAATATTGTCAATGAAAATTGATAATTCGTTGGTTACTTTTAACACTATGATTTGGCTGGATGGCATTAATAGAGATTTGCTCAATATAACATGTGTTTTGTTTAATATTTAATTGGAATTCGCGTCGGTGACTATGTGACGCACCATTCAGGTTTTTTTTTCGCACGGATAACGAAGAAACGTTATGGAATAAAACAATCCTGAAGAGGTTTCCATGAAAACCATCCTGATTAAAAGATCCTGCTCATGCATGATTACAATTCCAACAACTGAAATCTGAAAATCATTTTTGCAAGTACGCCGATCACATAACATGATCGTATAAATAATGTATTGCATTGATTGCACTTTATCAGGGAATAGTTTACAGAGTAAACACCACTCTCCTAGTTCCTTTCAAACGAACTAAAACATACCAAAAATGTAAAACTTATTATTTTTGAAATGGATTCTTGCGAATGATTCTACTCCACCGAAATGCACTTCCACATCCGCACGATTGAAGGCGCAAATTCAAACACAGACCATGCAGGCATGCACGTTTCTAGATAATTATGTATAGAAATGTATTAAACGAATAATTCTTGACCGCAAGAACACTTATATCACTCTATTTGGAATTCGAAGTCCTGAAGTTTTGATCGTGGTAGGGCCTTCCTTTGAAGCGGTAAAAACAATGTTGCATTTTGAAGAACAAATTCTGTGTCCTGGCCTCCTGTAAAAACGACACACCTTTGGAAACCCGATGTTCTGAATCTAAGAGGAACACATTCAATTTTGATTCCAAAAAGTGACCTTCGGCACGATTATACACCGGTATCAAACTAAAGTTTTTTGGAGTGATCAACGAAAATGGTGCAAAGTACATGTACATGTACTTATACGGACTAAAAATGATTACATTGAGATCTCAAAAAAGAAAACAAAGGTCCTGCTAGGGTCGAAACGTCATGCTATTTACCTTTTAAACGTTTTCTTAATTCGACACGACACTATTCCAAAGAAAATAAGTAGGCTAAAATGTCCTTAGATGTCCAGCACGTCTTTTATTGGCAAAGATCCATAAAAAACAGACTTTTTCACACGCCCCAAACTGTCTACATTCATCCACGAATATCGGCATGCTTTTTGTTGTGGTGACTGCGGGCAGGCAGGGTCCGAACGGTGCTGACCGTACCGTCTGAGCCCAGACTCATTGAAGCCGTACGACGACTAGGGTTGGGGGTGTGGGTGGGATTTCTTCCTTACCGCATGGTCGCACGAAGGTTTCCCCCATGAAAAGCTTAAGGCATTAGGCAATTGCACACGGCAAAACCCAACAAGTTCGCCCATCAATCGCGTTAGGTCTGTCCGACTTCTGCCGCTAGGTCTCTTCGGGTGCGCACTGACCACTGCGGAGAAACTCCCCGTAACTATGCTTTTCTGTCGCCGTAAATGAAGGGGGATTCCTTCCTTCCGTACTCAAAGATTAAAGGTTAGCGCGTGGTAATGGAATAGACCTACAAAAACATACGACAGGCTTACAGTCGACCGATCAAAATGAAACGGAAAACAGCGGGACAAGCGAGCAAAATTTATAAACAAACAAGCAAACGACAAGATGTAGGTCTGCTATAGGTTACAACCCGTACGGCAGATTATTTTGGCAATAAATATTAGAATAAACGAACAAGTATTCAACTCTTGTTCTCTCTGCTATTACGAGCTGATTTTTTCTTTTACATATTCTGAAAATAATGACTCTTAAATTATCAATCATTTTGTGCGAAGTTTATACTACGATATGCCTATCTGTCTTTTCCTATTAGTCCTATTGTTTTTGCCTCGGTGGTTCAAATTTCAACTTTGTATTAAAGTATGAACTTTATAATTAGTCGCTTTGGATCATGGTAGATTATTTGTCAAAACAAAAAAATCTGAGATTGTAATGCCGTTCTTTACAAAATAAAATATCCAGATATTGTTTCCTTGGCATTCATGCACTAAACAAAGCCCACGAAGTGCAGCGTTAGCGGCGACTTGAAACACTTATTTTCAGTGAGACTTATTTTCAGAAATACTTATTTTTATTGGACCCCTCTCTTTAACAATAATTAAAAACTGGACACTTCAAAAAGTTTAGTTAGAATCCGAGTCAACTCGTTCTCCGTGCAAGATTTCATGCGAGCACGAGTTGGCACGGGCACGAGTTGGTAGGAGTACGAGTTGGCAGGAGTATAAGGAGTTGGCAGGGGGTACGGGTTGATCAAAATGGAAACGAAACGGTCAGAGTATACGAGTCGGTTTGGGTACGAGTTCACCTGTTTCCGTGAACGAGTGCCGATTTAGTATGATCATAAACATTTCAGGTCCTACAATGTTCTCTCGAAGACAACATCAGTTTTCATTTTAGATGTAAGTTTTTTTTCAGAAATAGATATTTATAGCCATTCATATAAATTATTACCGATTCTGAGTGGTTCTATTTTGATATCTTTCACTTGTCTCTATCACTGAGACGTACCAGCGTTTCCGATGTCTTGGTTGATTCTAGAGGCATGGGAGCATTTTGGTTATTTGGAAATAGAAAAAAGGCAAACTATTTACTGGAAATTTGAAACAAAATCTAGCCTCATATAAATGGTTACGGTATACTCACTTTATCGTTTTTACGAGAAATAAATGAGAAAGGTCCTGCTAGGATCGAAACGTCAGGCCCACTAAATTTTAGATTTACTTTTTGGTAATTTTAGTCAGTAAGCAGTTTGCAACATTTTTGTATATCACCTTAGAAATAAATGAAGTTCGAAAAATATGAGTGAACCCTAAGCAACTCACAAGACTTTCGATTTTTTTTAGAAAACGAAGGTAAACAAAAAACCCAGTATGAAATGAAAACATAGTTGTTTTGCTGAACATTTCAAAGGTTTCAGAAAGAAGCCGGGGAAACTCAGGTAGAGGAAATAATGGCCCGTTTCGGTGACCGCCTGCCAGAGAAAAATCACATAAAATGGCTAATTCTTGAGCTACACAATTTTCGTTCATCGCATCGCTTTCAAGTGATCATAGTCTGAGAAAAAAACAGGCGGTTTAAATGAACACATCCAAAAATAGAAGTACGTTGTATACGTCCTCCCAGAATCAGGTGCTAGCTACTCGGTTATTGCGGGTCGATGTCGGCACAATAACTTTTGGAAGTATGTGGGTGGTGGAAGCATTCCAGAAAGTTGACGAGTCTTTTGTTCGTTCAAAATGCAAGCTCTGACTTACTTGACGGATTGAGGACAGGCGGCGTAGGAGTAGGCCGAGGTGACGTTGGAGCGTGTGTCGAGTTCTCCGTGGGGGATGGGCACCGGTACCGTACCGTTGAGCCCCTGTCTTCGCTGCTGCTCGTCAGTGGTCCCCGTGGTAGTCCAAGAACGGTACACGTTATCGATGCCATTGCGAGGTGGCTCGATGGGTCCGGAGTAAAAACAACTCTCCATTTGAAGTCCGAATTGAGGAGGAGGAGGAGGAGGAGTAGGAGGAGGAGGAGGAGGAGGGGGAGAGAAGTAGATGGAGGTCCTGACTGAAGAGGCGTAGATTGCTCGTCTGCTGCCACTCCTACCGGGAGGCAGTCTGCCCAATTCACCGGTTACCTCGAGCGGAGCTACTCCACTTTTGACGGATGGTTGGCGGATGGGCGAGGAGAGGGGGGAGGGGTGGAAGCCCTGCGGCTGGCTAGGGTCGGCCAGACAATGTCCGTGATGCGTGTCTATACGGCAGCATCGCTCCACCTCACCTTCCCTCAATGGATGAGTTTCTATTCACTCTGGAGTCCCGTTGTATTTTAAAAAGTAGTCGAGTGAGTGAAAGGCTGCATAGTTCTTTGTGTATGTACCACCAGCGGTTTCTATATTACGCGGGTCCTTCCGCCCTTGGGCGTTTTTGCTGTTTCACAAAGACCTTCTCAGGTTTTTTTTTCTTCTTCCCGTAGTCCCCCTTCTTCGGAAGAAGGAGAGAGGAGAAGAAAGGGTCGAAAGCGGGCTCCGCATCCCCCAGAACGTTGGGAGAGGAGGGAGGATTATATAGTAAAAGAGCAACAAGCCAAAAGGAGTGACAAACGAGATGTTAGTTTAGCTTGGTTGAATGCGAATACTTGCAAATGCCGTGGAGTAAGATAACCTTAGGCAGGGATAAGTAGTCGGGGCGAGTTTGTAAAGATGTGCGGGGCACTGGGTAGAGCTGACCGCTCTGTTTAGAAAACACAACCCCCATCTCGCTCCCTCTCTCTCTAGCTCTCCCTCCCTGCAACCCTGAGCGACCTCCTAAAGAGTGCGCTCCCGATTGTTTGGTCTTAACCGTCCCGCTTGTTATTACGAAGTGTCTTACCTTGAAATGGTGGTTCCTTTCTTCCACGGCGTGGCCCCTTTCTCTCTCTCTCCCATCCCCCACCTCCCCCTTCGACAGAAACTTAAGCCGGTAACTTGTAATCCCTTAACAGACTTCAACGTAAACAGCCAGGCTTAAGAATAACAATTTAGGTATGTCTGATGACACTTGTAAAGCTTGCTATATTGCCGTGCAAAGTTTCATTCAAACATTCCGTAAAAAATTGCACAACTCGACCAAAATTTTCAAACATTCAACTACCGGTACACTTTTTGTAGGTCTTGTTCCCAGCGTCCAAATAATAATTAATTTTTCAAATAGGCAGGCGAACACGCAGGCAGTACTTTATGATTCAATGATCATAATTTTTCCCCATAAAATTCAGTGCTGCGGTTCTAAGAGTCTCACGAACACATATAACAGTCACGGGCTAAATGACCTTTAAGGGGAGGGAGGGATAATGGGAAAAGTTACATGGTTGTTAGCCTAACACAATGGCCCCAATCGATTGTCAATCGACATCAACGCGTACATCAATCTGTGTATAATTATGTTGGCGCAACACAATGAGGCCTCTCGAAAAGAGACCAGGCGCCTTGGAGAGTTTCCCGACGGCTGTTGCATTTCGAAGACCTATACACCAAAACGCAACATCAAGCCAAATGAAGCGTGACAAGAGCGTTCCACCAAACAAGTAACTGAAATGGTACAAACTCTCTGGGTTCATTGCCATGCGAGACTGGACATATGATTGAACGGAGGGGTATAGGACCCGACGGTAAAGCGTGGTGTGTCGAGTGGACAACATCAAATACTTCCGCTCTCAATCCCCACGCCTTAAAATCTGACGCGCGTCACGTGTTCCTGGCCCCTTGGTCTAAAGCCAAGCACTCCCACTGACACAAGCCGATTACCCGATACATTTGTCACCCGGATGGATTCGGATTTCCTGCCGCGTCTGTTGGTTTAGTCTTCCAGTCACGTACCCTGGGATTTTTTTTTAGATGGCACTTGACAACACCGTTTTCTCTGACTTGGGGCCTTTTCCAAAACTCGGCTAAGGCTTCGGCTCAGGCTTCGTCTCTGTCATCCAAAAGCTGAAAACGCAGGTTGGGGGTTAAAGTTGAAGCTTTTGATTCGTTTTTAAAACGCAGCAGTGTAGCATTCTAAAGCGATGCCAAAGACCTTCCCATTTCACGCCTTGTAGGGCCTACTTTAAAATGGACGAAATAAAGAAAGACAAAGCCGGAGTATAAGCCGGGTTTTGGAATACTGCGTGACATTAATCGTACGCCTAGCGATCTGTCTGACGGCTTTTTTCCCCCTTGTAAACGTGTGAGCTCGAGTGTCATATTTTCATGTAGGCCTATTTTGTTTTCGGAAGGAAAATGAGTTTGATTTTATCGATCGCAAGTTTCAATGCTCTAAAATGATGCATAATGTTGACTTTAGGTTGTATGGTCTAACTCTTTTGCAGCAGAATCTTGGGAAAATGTATTCTAGAAACAGTCTTATTTTCTGTAATTAGAAATAAATAATTATCGAATTGAATTAAGACAACATTCTTAGAGTACTTGATTGACGTTGTTAGGTACATGTACTCCAAACAATTTCGATTTGATTTTAAAAATGCCATGTCTTTTCCCAGCACTCCGTATCAAATGACAATAAGAGATGTATACCGGTAGTGTAACGGTAAACTTATAATGGAAAGAACAGTCGATAGTTTTTCACCAGTGAGGGAGATTTACAGCCAAGTTTATCACACGACTGCAGAGGCCTTCAACGATTCTTGAGTCAACTTCATGATTATATTGTTCAGTGAGGCGAAACGGTATAAACGGACGAAGACCAGTGAATGGGACCCGATTGATTCATCGTCCTGTGAGACATTTTGTCCTTTGTTTGTGCACGCATTTCGCCTCGAGTGTTTCCTTGCTATACGAGTTTAAGCAGATGTTCCCGTCCCCCGTGTGCGATAGAGGTAATGGTATGCTGACATCCTCCGAGGATTAAATAGGTTGGTACCTGTGGAAGGACAGGCCTATATACACCATGCAGTCGACAAGATCAGTGGTCACGTCGGCTCATGGATACAATCTTTACGTCCCTGATGGGTAGCCCACTCCTTCTGTCAGCGGAGGTGTTTAATTTCCAGCCGCGGAAAAAAAAATTATCACCCAAATCATTCTCCAGCAGAGAGATATGGTGAGGGCGATGCTTTCAGCCGTTGAGGGCGGGCTTGATGCGGCCATCCACCGCCGACCGCCAAAACGCGCGTGCGTCGTACGCGGAACGTGGCCGGCCTGCCGCCGGACGCTTTCGTCCCATTCCATTGCAGAAGATGACGCCGATTATGTGCGCGGTGCCAGCCACAGCTGCCTGCATTGATATCAACAGTTTGAAGCTGGGTGGAGAGAGCGCAACATTTGCATCAGTTGTGGGCTGACTGTCCGCTCTCGTCACAACCACACACTCGAGGTCGTCATTGAGCCGGCCGCACTATCTGATATTTTGATGGCGCAAGACGCAACGAGAACCGTCGATTGGAAGGTACTGGATCTTTTCAGCGGTCTCCGTTTAAAACAACTCGACTCTCTGATCGTGACTGGCTCTCTGATCGAGACTGGCTCTTGACCTCGAAGTGAAGACAGAATCTCACCGTGCCTTGTCCCCTACCCCCTGTTGGCTTGAAGGAGGCTGATACTGAGACACCTTGCCTCTCTACGACTGACGCAAAGAAACGGATTGTATTGTCGATGGAAACTGTTTCCCGAAACAGCGGACCTCACCGGCGGGCGATCTACTGCAGGGTACTACGGGAGTGACACGCGTTTCAAAGGGACGATGCTTTGGGGCGGGTGAGAGCCCTTGGATGGGACTTGCCGCTCACCTTAAGACAAGGCAAAGGGCTCGGGAATGAGAGACCCCGCCCACGATTTGAAATGACTGCTGCCACGCCCATGCGCCGAGACATGCTTCGTCTGGGCTGGATTCTGGTCTCCTTCTCGCCCGTTCTTTGGCTGACGGTTCTTCTTCTCAACGCCAAAGGTAAGAACATCTCCTGCCTCGCTGACCCCGAAAACTCCAAACTGAATTATTGATGGCTTACGCATACCGTTGGTCACGAGGCGGTAGAGTTGTAGATTCAATTGAAATAACTGTTCTACGCTATATCATCCTAATCTCAAATGAATACGCTGTAAAAACGGTGCTCACATCATGCACATGGATGAAGTATGTTGAGGCACATGGTGCACGATACATGCGCATGAGGTGATGCTCACTTTCACTCCATGTGCTTGAGGTACAGTCAATATGGAGATATTCTTGTACATGAAGCACTTCATGCATCTCATCCGACTTTTGCTCAAGTGATTACAATGCCACATGTGCTTGAGCTACAGTATTTAATGTACATGAAGTACAGTAGGTGCTTCAAGCGTTCATGATTCTGGGACAAATATGTGCCATTGCAGAAGTGCATGGGGTGCAGTTCGTTTTTTACAGTGTACATGGCCTGGCATTGCTATAGCCGCGCAAGAAGCAAAATGCCACGCCCTCATGAAATGAGTCTATTTTTCAGTCGTCTTATTAGGTACGAAGTGCGCAACATTATTGTTTTATATTCTACTTTGTTTAATAAGATCTTGGCAAAACACTTTCCCGCTCACAGTAGTCTTGTTCCAGACTGATTAGTACAATCTAGATTTCTTCCGATAAATTGTGAAGGAGTTTTCTTTTGCAGCTGGGAGAGGAAAAGATTGAAACGCAGTCCCCTAGTTTATAATGCGGAGAGCGTTTTACTATTAACGCCATTCCACTACATTATCCGATGTTACGTAATAGTGCAATTAATATTCAGGATGGTTTCTTCAGATGGGTGTCGGATGATTTAAAGGAGTACATGGTTAAAACGGAGAGGCTAAATCGACACGGAGACTCTTAAGAAGTAGCTTTAAGTTTTATTGAGACAACGGAAAGCAACGCCGAAGTCGAACCATCACTTGAGCCGCCGTCTAAATATGCGGGTCGGAACGGGTTGCAATGTAAACGGCACGGACACAGCGCTGCATGCAATAAATGTGGGCAGGCCTCCGGGTACTTCCTCTTCATTTCCCCGAGTCGGAGAGAAACAGAGAGAGGGGGAGAGGGAGGGAGAGAGGGAGAGAGAGAGGGAGAGGGGGGGAGGGAGAGGAAGAGAGGGAGAGAGGGAGGGAGAGAGAGAGAGAGAGGGAGGGAGAGAGAGAGGGAGAGAGGGAGGAGGAGAGAGAGAAAGAGAGAGGGAGAGGGAGAGGAGGGATGGAGAGATAGATAGAAAGAGGGCGAGTAGAGAGGGAGAGAAAGAGAGACAGGGAGGGAGAGGGATGGAGAGACAGAGAGACAGAGAGAGTGAGAGGGAGAGAGGGAGAGAGGGATTGAGGGATTGCGGGGAGATAGAGAGACAGAGAGAGTGAGGGGGATATATAGAGAGGGGAGAGAGGGATGGAGGGGAGAGACAGGGAGGTTTTCATCTTGGCTAGACAAGACCCCGAGGCTTATGATGTTTTGCTGAGCTAATAATATAACATTAGCCCATAGCCATTGTGGCCTGCAATGTAATGAGACTTAAGCATAAACAAACCCTAGACACAGGGGAATACACATCAGTGGAATGTCTTGCAGTTGTCAAAGAGGCTTTTTGATTTATTGAAGAAAAAAAAACATATTACAACACACACCCATGAACTAATGGCTGGAACACTAATGCAAAATTAAATTACAGGACGTCTGGTTGGTTTTATGGAATAAGGGGTTAAAAGTAGGACAGAAATCATAAAATAATGACCAAGTGTTGATTACACTGGGACTGACTGGGAAGACGTCCTATCTTGTGCCAGACCGGCGATGGTTCATTGACGAATTCACAGAGTACATAATGCTTGTGCCGTCTTCACTAAATTAGTGCTTTTACACGTTGACGCCATCTTTAAAAAAAAAAAAATGGCGTCACGAACGCTCGATGAGAAAGGCATCGTTTAGATTGGGGTCCAGGTCTGCAGAATCCGTTAAATGAATTCAGACAGGAGGATGATGATGGCAATGTACCTCGAGGCTAATATCAGAGCCATAACACGTGATGTTATTGACGTCTTCAGAAGACGCTTCTCCTTCGGCGTCAACCTTTGGTATTTTCGTCAAAGATCACAATTCTGATGAAGACATTGGGAGGACAGGTAGAGGCGGCCTCCAGTCCACATTGTACATTCCTTTGGGAAAATCCCTCTTAATTGACCGGCGACGTTTGGACAGGATTAAGGGAGAGCAATCCCAGTCACTTCATAAATCATTACTTCCACCCTAAAACGCCGGCGGATCGCGCACTTTTCCTCCCACTATGCCATCGAACTCTGACCGGGTAAGTCAGGGAGACGACCGCAGGCCGACGCCCTGGAAAAGCGGCGGAGATCCGGTCAAATTAAGTTGAACGCTCACAGATGTCCGCCTCGTCTCTCCCAAAATCCGATGCAAAACTGCACGGAATACACATTGCACGAATTTGATTGAGTTGGACCGTTGTTTCTCCCTTCCGGTTCCAGAGGAAATGCTGACCTTACTTGGTGTAACGTGACGAGGGGACGAACTCCCCCAGATAACATAACACGACACGACACGACACGACACAGCAAGCACAGCACAGCACAGCACAGCACATGCACAGCACATGCACAGCACATGCACAGCACGACACAGCACGACACAGCACGACACCACACGACACCACACGACACGGCAACACAACACAACACAACACAACACAACACAACACAACACAACACAACACAACACAACACAACACAACACTTAAAGGACACGACACGACACGACACGACACAACACAACACAACACAACACAACACAACACAACACATTACAACACAACACAACACAACACAACACAACACGACACAGTACAAACACACATCGTCATCTAGGCGCCAGCATGAATGTTTCAAGCCAGTGGCAGCACGTTGGCATGTGAGAAACAGCCGTGCATATTTATTATCATTGCCATACAGTAAGCGATGTCACCATTCCTCCGATATCAACATTACGTGAAGTTTGTTGTTGTAAGGATAACTTGTTAAAATGAGATTTGACAGCTGATTGACAGGAAGGATAGCAAACGAGCGTAATATCTGGAGTCTACGAATGACTTGATACATAATTATATGTGTATACTTTGGGTTTTGGGGGTTGCTTTTATTCATTACAAACTATACACACGCAATCTTCGTGGATTCGTCAACTCCTCGAATGATAGCACTCGGGTTTGGTTGATCCATTGTCGCTTTAAATTTAACCCACGAAAAAAAAATGTGCATGACATCACGGCACATTTATTTGCTCTGGGAATGTGCTGAAAGGTATACTGAACTCCCTGCGCCGTTTTGGAATAAGATGTGCCCAGGGAAACGGGGTCTATAATCTGATTTGGAGGCAACGAGAGAATTTACATGACCTTTTCCCATAACAGGTGACAACATATGGTATTGTTATTAAAAGAAACAGGGTGACAGTTGTGCTATACTGAATAGAAAAAAAAACCCCAATCGATATTCATTTCGCTAAACTGTTTGACTGTATTATATACTTGCAAGCCCTCTCGTCCCATTCAATCAGATCTCTCGCTTTTATGAGCACACTTTCGAATCTATACGAATTTTTTTTCTCTCAATCATGAAAATAAATGAGGGTTCTCTTTGAGCATGCAGTCTCCCGTTTCATTGACATTCTAGGCCACATGTCTTTTTTTTTATCGCTTATACTAGTCCATGGGCCTGCAGTGTAACACATTTCTTTTTGCGACGTGAAGGTGCCAGCAGTCTGCGGAAAAAATCACTGAATTCGGTTACCATCTGAATTAAATGCCAAACCCTTTTCCCGTGAGATTTACGTAACTGAGTTTCCCAATAAAAATTAATCAGCTGAATCTCAATATAAAACGGGGTCCTTATACTACCAGGACCTTTCTCAAAGGAAGAAGACTACTTGGAGCTGAATACAAGTTGTAGTTTTCTTAATACATCTATGTCTGTCCTAGACGCCCTTCCTTTTATCCATCATTTGGCCATTGGCAAGTAATGATTTCCAGCACAATGTCCACAGCAATTCAATTTCAAATTTGATTTTGAATTTGATACGAAGTGAAAGAGTTTTATATTGTCTAAATGCAATGGCCTAAATTCTTCAGATCGATTCGGGTTGTGAGGCGAATCTCTGCGATTGATTTCAACAGCGGACGAACGCTGGAGTGGCTCTTTAAATCGGACTCGGCTGGATTTTGGACGTCAGCTGATGGCGTGGACTATATAGGCCTATCCCAGATCTGATGTGCGTTAAGTATGCAGGCCCCAGGGCCTGTATACGGGTAGATCGGTCAATGCGGGGCCAGTATGTTCCACTGTTCGATGGCCGCGCTGGCAAGAGATGAGATCCGAGACAGCGGCTTCTCTCAAGGCCAAGCCAATGACGGGCGTGATTTTCGTGAGTTCGCAAGACTAAGATATTGAAATGAGTTCCTTTTTTTTTCTCTTTACTGTCCGTCCCTATACACCGCCGAGCCAGTATTGATAAACATGGTGACTTCCCTGCCTGTGTGCCGATCTCTTCTGGCCAGTTCCTTTGATTCCTCGGGGGCGTGTTAATTGGCAATTTGCATTGCAAGCGGCACCGCTTGGCGGCCGGGAGGGGGGCCGTATTGTCGTCTCTCCCAGAGCCTCTTGAAGTGGGTGTGCGCATAGCCCGCGGCCCGGGGCCCACGCATAGAGCCGCTTCATCATTGTCTGTTCGGAGGAGCGGGTCGGTCTTCGTGTCTCTCCTGGGCCCAGCGTTCTTTGTCTTTACCGGGCGGACCTATGGCCGCCCCCACACGGCGGGGCAGGTGCAATTGGTTTGACGGCTATGACGACAACCGCGTGGAAGGATCAACCGCACGGCTAATCTTCGACTAGGGCGATTTTACCCAAACGGGCAGCATATGCTATAATTAACGGCACTCTTTGCCGCTGTATTTACGGGGTAATTGCTGGTTTTATCAAGCTGTTCGGCGGTGGTCGCTTTCTCCGTCCCCTCCAAAGTGTTTGTTGTGAAAAGGAGGATTAAGTTGGGCATGGACGTTCAAATACACACAAAAGTTTATAACGAGATCTGTAAGGAGAGGAAAAAAAGAGACCTTTGCACAGTGTTACCGCAAACCTATTACTTCTGAGATCTATAGAACGAATGAGAAAACATGAATAAGCATAGATAAGTACAGTAACTGGAAACAAGAAGTGAGACTAGAAATGCAAGAACAGTTGAACTGGGACGAGTAGAGTGCTAAGAAATTAAGTTTATATAAAAGCCCTTCCCTTGGATCTCTCCCTACCAGCTTTACTCTTTGTCCTTTGTTTCTCATCCGTGTCCTATTCACTCTCTTCCCCCTTCCTTCGTGTACATGTATCTGTTTTGTCCTTGTCACTCTGCCATTGAGAAAGGTCCTGCTAGGATCGAAACGTCAGGCCCACTAAATTTTAAGATTTATATGAAAGCAGTTCACTGACTGACCTAAGGGTATCCATCGATTTTTGTCAGAGTGTATGAATAACAGGCGAACTAACCAACGACAACACATCTGCCTCAGTGAAGATCTATTCATTCATGTTTTATTTCCAGAAGGTGAGATTTCTATATTTGGAATTCCTATATGGCGGTGAAAGAATCGGTTTGACCAACAAGGTGCTTTGACATTAACGCGAGCAATTCGTGCGGATTAATTGATTGATTAAGGAAGTATTGGACTAGCCATGTCTAAAAAAAAAAAATGTAGCGTCTAGATCGAAGCGACCACAAAATCGCCGAAGATCTGTCTACACCTGGGACACATCTTGTCGAAACTCACACTGTGGGAAATGGCAATAATAATGCTTCGTCTTCATGTTTTCCTTTAATGCTGTAGGATTAGGCTTCTGTCTCCGATGCTGCTGAGAGCAAGGGGTTCTTCGGCTGGGTTGTAGATTAATTTGAAATCAGCCCGACTCCGCCGCGCTGTTCCTCCGTCCGTGCCGGTCCCTCCCAAGCAATCAGAGTGGATCGCACAGCGACGGCATATAGTGCGTTGACACGCGAATGGCCCCGGCGATCCGCGAGGTGGAATGGCGCGTGCGCGTGTGCGTTCCCATTTATATCTTTCCGCACTGCAGGCACGCATGGCATTGGCAAAAAACACACGTATCTGAGACGTTATCTAATGCTCTCATAATTATTTGGTAAAATAGTTTGGTCCAAACAACACGCAACCTAATGGACTCTCGTGGACGGTGTATTTTGGTGGTTTCAAGGTCTTTATCTAGCGAGGAGATAAAACGGGAGATATTCGCTGTTAGGGGCATTGAGGGGGTTGTACTTGGAGCGTGCCTTAGTTATTTTTACAACGTCAAGCAGGGGCCGAGCCATTGTGGCCCTTCCGGACGGCTAACGTCGACACTCCATGGCCGACAGGAATTCGGAAGGGAGAGCATTCAAGCCCAATTGGCGGCGTAATAGTTGACCGTGAGACGAGGAGCCAGGTGCTGTAGATATATGTAGTGTGGGGGGCCCCGCGCACAGCGCGTGCATGGCCGTATGATTGCAGACCACGAACGCAAAATAAACGAACTCGGAAGACAAGCGGGAGGTTGGAGGAGAGTGGGGGGGGGTGTGGGTTCACCGAACATTCCCCGCAATAAAACCAAATTAAGGGCATCATTAGGTGCATGGCCCTGGGAATAAGCCAGAGCTGCCATGTCTGCAGACAGTATACAATCGTGGTATATAGGAGACATGTTTTGATTTACCAAGGCGGGGACAAAACTTGTCCCCGTGCTGTATCGGTTTCGGTGCATGAGCGGAGAAAAAATTGGGCACGTGCTCGTATCGATTCTTTGCGGGGCCACACCATGAGGAGGTTTTTTTCCTCTCGACCTTATCAAAAGGCTTGGCCGTGATTGTCTGCGCAATGTCCCGTTATGTGTATATATACAACAAACCGCATCGTCATTACATTGTTGCGGCCTTGCGGGGAGGGGAGGGGGTGGTTTGTCGAAGGATCAGACATCAATACTCATCAAATGCTGTATCTATCGATCCTTTATACTCGGTATAAAGAGGGCGTTACAAGTATGAGTCCCTACCGACCTCTTCTATAAAAAAAACAGTCTCGAATTTTCTCCCTCTCTCCGATAGGTTGATGGTCCACATTTTGCAGCCCATCACTGGTGGCCATGAAGATTCCAGAGTTTTATATTAGACATACTAAATAAAATGATAAATTTGAAGGTTTGCATGGTGGAAACAGTTATGATTAATTGGTTTGCGGTGACACCATGTTTATCATCTCTTTTGAGACTGAGTGTGACTCTGAAAAGAGCCGGTGACTCTAGAGTCACCGGCTCTTTTTCAGAGCCACACTCAGTCTCAAAAGAGATGATAAACAGTGTTACCGCAAACCAATTAATAATAAAATGATAATCAAATAATACAATTTATCCGAATCCGATGGTCATCACATGAAAAAAAAAAACCACCACAAATCAGGCCGGGTATATGATTGTAAGCCAACCCGTTCAGGTCACGTACAATGAATTTGAGGAATTATCAACGACTTTTGTTTTCCAGTAAGAGAGACAGCATTGTTTAAAATTTCTCGAACAAACTCCTTCGTTCAGCTCCGAAAGAGAGCTTCACGCGTATGAATCATTATGTTTTATATGCTTCGAATGCCCGAAGGTGCATGCTGCCAGTGCTTGGCAGGCCCTTTGCCATTATGGTTTCGTCTCTGCCAGAAGTTAGACCGAAACCTCTCTAATCAGATGCCTCTCTGTGATGTGGGCGCGATACACGCCTTGCACAGAGTGGCCACTTTGGCGGCCGGACTCAACACGATAATTGAAGCTCGCATTATACCTGCTGAAAACACCGACAGCCCTGCATGCTACGTGTAATTACACCCCAAACATTATACCCGGACCCGATCGGCTGATTTCTGTTTAATTGTGGACGCTAATTAGGCTCGGATATGCAGGAGGGGGAATCATTAGCGCCTCTTACAATTGGGTGGCATTTCTATGAGTTCCTTCCCCCCCCCCCCGACGTAGTATTGATTGTTCGTTCGCCCGTTGCGTTGGAAGGATTCTGCCAGATGCTCTGGCTTGAATTGAACGAAAAGATCTGTGTCATTATGTTCGGTTCACTAGATGTATTCACCCCCAAAACGGCAATCACATCCGTCACATAGTACATTAAGATGAGGTGAACTGTGTGACTGGAACACAATATCTACAAGACAGCTTTATACTTTGATTTGTACAGCCCGTATTTCTTGAGTAGGATTAAAGAAATGGTTTGTAATCATTTCAGGCGCTAGTTGTTCATGTAACCTTGATGGTGTGCACTTCTCGATGCAGAATTTGGCCAAACTCTTTTCAAGGTCAATGTGTCTGCTGCCACCAATCGTTCACCATGGACTCATTTTAAAAACAAAATAATCATCCTCTATATAGTAGACCCATTCGCGGCCGTGGTAATGCCCATTCACTGGACATACAAGTCAACGGGATTGGTTTGGTAAGAGGTCCTGTGGTGGAGTTGGCGCTTGGTGGTGTTGGAGGAATCGGAAACTAGACCAATGAACTTCAAAGTGGCTATTCATGACCTATGGCTATTTTGAGTTGTTGCAGTTGTTTGCCGAAAGTGACCGTTCATCAGATCTGTGGCGCCCTCTTGGTTTGTACCTAGTTGTGCCGGCCCTGGATGCTTCTTAAATTGGTTCCCGAATCCGAGAGGTATTCCAGGGCTTAATTGACTAATTAGTTCACGCAATATGACGAGGTTTGATCGGTGCTCGGCCTGAAAGGGTTCTGGTCTGCCTCCATTCAGTTCCCAGCTAATAATGTCTGGCAGAAGGAAGCGATCTATTACGACTACGAGGAAAAACGGATGGCCACAAGACACATACATCCCCCCGCAGGATACATTAGTTTAATCGCATTATTAAACGCAATAACCTTTGATCAATTAGCCTCATTAAGGGTCTGTGACCGATGAGAGCCGATTGCCGAAAACGGCAAGCCAGGGCCAATTAAAGCGTCAATAAGACCAACGCAGCCGGATGGCACGACCGGGCAGAACCGAATAAGACAATAGCGACGAGTGTTACGCTATACAGCCCGTGTCGTGGGCTGCAGTGTTCTCCGAACGAAACCAAAGACACCAGAAAGATTGGTTGTGCTGCAGATTTGATTTTGAAACAAGTCTAGTCTCATAATAACGGCAAGTGGTCTAATCTTGACACACCTTGCGATTCCTTTCGGGAACCAAGAAAATAATCCAGGTATATGCTTCATTGCCCCACCCTTTAGGTATGGTACATAATGGATTACCTTTTCATTTCTGGCGCATTTCTGCTGTTTGACACCAAGGAATTCGCACAGCGAATGGACTACGGCATATCCTTTGTAAGGCCGAATCATCTTTAGGTGTCGATTGATTTAATTCTATTCTATCAATACCTGACACGAATGCATATAAGGAGCTGCCCACCCGTTTGGCGTTCACTTTGTCACACACCAGTGTATAGGAATCAATCGCTGGCATTTCTAACGGCAAAGCGAAGCGTGACAGGACTCGATTTAAGCGGGAGAGAAGCGCTGGGGGACCCGGGGTAAAAAACTCGGCGAGGAGCCCAAACGGTCGGCCTACAAACGCGGCGAGCGTCTAAAGCAATCGCGGTGCGTGACGCTATCTAACATTGATGAATTGGACAAAAAAAAACTGGAAAAAAACCATGGAATTGCCCGGCAGGAACAAACAAGTCTAACCTGGGGAATATGAACAGGAATGCTTGCTTTAAAGGTATGGCACAACAGTGGCAATGCTGAGAAAACACTAACCGGCAGACTGCACCTTCCAATAGACATAACATTCGACACGACAATAACACACCTGCAAAATTGTGCGAGTTTGCCTCCTACAGGATAAGACAAGTAGACAAAAAAATCCCCTCAATCAGATATATACATCAGCGCCTCGGGAGCGACAGGCGTAATTTCCATCCGGACGAATCTCATCTCACACTCTTTGCATATTAAAATAACATCTCGTACGTTTGAGTTAGGCCTGTACTATTTGGCGCTCACGCGTTTGACCGTGAAAGTCTCAAATGGCTTCTCTTACCATGTACTATGTTCATTTATTCATTATCACCGTTGCACCATGCAGGAATGTTCTATATGCTGTAACTCCATGCACTCTCGCCGACGTGGACAATCACCAACTACTGACCTTTCTCCAACACTGCATCTGTTTAAATGATAGCCTTTTCGTATGGGAAGATTATGAATTTATATAATATACAGTACATGTAACTATCAAGCTTAAAGCCTCTACACAACATTGGTCGAGGTCAAAGAATAGCAGCCATACGTTGTCTGATCCAACATATGAATGGAATAGCACACCTGTGGTGAAAATTTCACCTCAGTCCGCCAACCGAGTATCGAAAAAATCGTGAAAACCGCTTCATTTGTTTCGCGAAAATGCAGCATTCAACGCCGTACTGTTCCGAAAAATAGATCTCGGTGAGACGTAAACTATTTCTTTTACTAATTTCTCCCAAAATACAATATTTTAGGCAGAAATATTTCAGTGAGAGGTTTCTACGATAACCATCTTCAAACTGTATAAGTTTCATGTAAATCTGTGAACATTTCTGTTTTTCGATCTTACCAATGTTATGTAGGGGCTTTAATGCATGTACATGTAGATGATTCAATAGGGCTCTGTCCTTGCTAACACTAATCATGGACATGTATCATTATACCTTTACCATGGCTTTGAGTCTTGGTTGTACACACGGCGCAGTGCTTATACTTATAGCTAGCTTCAGCCATTACGAGTTCTGAATGACCGAAGGGTCAGCGGTGGGTGGCATAGCGCCAACGACGGTCAAGGGTTCAACCATTCTGGGTCATCAGTATTTCCGATGTTTTCTTTAAATGAATAGATTAAAAGCTAATCTGACGGCAATTGTGAGTCAGTGACCGGCGAACAATTCCCCTTCCCTGTAACGCAATCAACGTAAACGCAGTGCGAGGATCGCTATGACGACCCCTTGGTATAGAACTGGTTAACGCGAGCCCTTGAGAAATCAGAGGTTAGGACTCGACCTCGATTTCCTGCTCTGAATGAAAGTAAAAGAGTTATTTTTCGTGCAAGGAAAACAAGTTTCAGAATCAATAAAACAAATTTGCAACCCTTATTTAAGTCCTCGTATAGAGGGAAAATAAGCCCGAGTACCGGTACTGGTTCGTGAGGTAGGAATTCAGCTTCAACTTCATGAGATTGTCTAGATAGCTCTCCGATGTGTAGAAGCCATGTTCTTGATCAACTTACACTATACCATAATACAGACGACTCCAGATTACGATATTATAGGCCTATAGGGGTATGGCAATTCGCCCGCCCAATAACCGGACAGCCCTGTTTCCTTCGCGTTACCCGAGAGGTGTTGCTATAGGCGTCTTGAGGGTGGCCAACGCGATGTGCAGCGAGGGTGTATGTAGACGCGGTCGGGGTATGGGAAGCAATACCACCTGCCGGATGAGGCACTCTTCCCCGCCGAGAAGGCAAGACGGAGTCGCCCAGGCGAGGATAAGCAGGATCATGTGGTACTCAGTCTACAGAGAAATGCGATGTTCGACCCATGCCAAAGCTACCGTCACGGCAGGTAGTGGTAAACAGTAACTGAGCCGACTGTATACAGGCAAGAAAAACAGGTCATTTAATATTCATATATTATGCTGACTTGTCACCAAGACAGTCGTTGATTATGAATGATTAATGAAGCTACCAATCTACCCCAAACGGTAACAAATACCTTTACCGGTGAATGTCACCAGATGGATATTACCCAGTAATCAGCAGGTGAGAGATCATTTAAAGAGTCTTCACGGTCATGACGCCACTTAGTAAAGTTCACTGGTCTACTGGCACGCGATAATTTATTCCAAATTCTGTCATGTTTTTTTTCTTCAAGATGCATTCAACTAGTCCAACAAATAAAGGAAAAACTGACTGTTAACTTTTAAAGAATTTCAAAAACTGGATCGTGACTTGAACCCGAGACCTGTGGTGGTGCGTACCAACAACTGTTATAAATCAACAGTTGAGTAGGTACCATTTTTAGGCTAAACCAGTCACATTGATGTAAAACGACCCCCAATGTAGAACTTGCGTCTCTTAAAAAAAAAAGCACCGATTGAAGCACCTATCAATTTGTGCCGATTTCTATTTTCTTCTTATTTTTTTTGAGGGGGGCTGATATCCAAAACGCCATGCGCAGTTTTTCTGCGTGTCATGTCGTATCAATTGAAAGTGGGTTATCGGAAACTGCTGGGTACTATTTTATACCCAGAACCTATCGTAGGATGAAGCCAAACAGGTGGATGTGATCAGTTGCAAAGCGCCCCCAAAATAGTTGGTATGTTCACCCATGCACTGGCTGCGCATACAAGTAGCATACATGTATTTTATACAAACTAACTGCAGCAATTGCTAAAGCCCCACCAGCTTGGCGCTTTTCAGACGCAACGGGATTTGCACATAATTATATCTGTGCACTAGACTTCGTCATCTTCGGACACATCTTCTATGGAAGGAATACGGGACTTCTTAACTTTCATAAAAAAACAATGCAGAAACGTAAATCGGTGATTTATTTCAAGTGTAGCGTAAGATGAGCAGATTACTACTTTTATGGTGTTGGGTTATCATTTTGGTTATTTCTTGTCCACAACATAAATATACAATTGCCTGTGCACTCATATCACAGAATGTACATCAAAGGCAATGAATGCGCACATCTAACAAGGAATGGACTGATTCTTTAAGTAACATGTAAATAAATAATGATGTGATACGGTACTGCAGAGGGACCCATTAAGAAGCACATCTTATAAGTAATGGGCCCCATTGCAACGTGCACCGAGTCACGGAAAACGAACGTTCATAATTATAAAAGTGACATCGCAAACGGCATGAAGGTGGCTCATTGTATGTCACGCAATCAAGAGAATACACTCCAGAATATCATAGGGCCTATAATATGGTAATGGAACCGTCTCGTTATGATGTGAGCCTATACACGTCGGCTGCACCATACCATGAACAAGCATATAGCTGAATAATATACCCTGATGGCGTCGCTCAAGTCGGTATGTAAGTTAGACTGGTTACAAGTCCCCATTCGTGTTGAATATCACCAATAACCGCTAGCGGTGCGAAAGCGAGCATTATTCGATTAACAGACCAGACCCTTCAGGCCCTCGTATTAAATATACAAAACATGCAACTCTAGTTCGCTGCCTGGATTAGATAGACCAGCATGTGCCATCACATACAAAAACCACTGTCACATCTCTTCATTGGGCATATCTATTCATTGTTCATCTTTTACACTGCGCTGCGTTCTACCTTCACGAATTAAGCTCATCAGCATACAATAATGCTTTAACACCTACGGATAACGGTGGTCACGTTCAGCCAGTGGTACTGCACAGATTTTGCCGACGTCATTGATTTTTGTCTGTTGTTTAGTGCTGTGAGTATTTTCTGCCACGGGCATGACCCCATTACAATAGCGTTGCCGAGAGGAGCCCAACACCTCCAACAGAACTTTCCAAGGTTTCTGGGCCCGAACAAAATCCACAATACAATCCTCGTCTATTGATTATAATCCTCTGTGCTTTGCCAGCACTGCAGCGAGGACTGCAATTCTGCTTTGTGCTAATTATGGGGGTTTTCTTAAAACAGAAATCCCGCTTCGAGGTCACGGGGTATCAGGGCTCCGTCCAGGAATCACACACAGTGAGTATCCTTATTTCAAGAAGTGGAAGTAAACGGCACATTAATGCGATCTCGTCTTTTTTCACGGGTGCTCAGTTGGAGCGAGGGTTGGAGTCAAGAATTACGCACGTCCCGTACGGCCGGGTTTACCGTTAGGTATAATGTCAGCTGATCACATTAGTGTCACACGTTTGACTGGAACATGACTAGACATAGTCTTGATTCCGGGCTGGATTCGAAGAACAAGTAGAGCCATCCGCGTGTCTATATACATTACAGCGTGGGTTATCGGAGTAAAAAGCGGGTCTGGAGAGCAGACTAGCGTACACTGTCTTAGTGGTGGGAGGGTGGGTTAGGCCAGTAATAAACCCTTCCTAATCGCGTTGCTATGATGTAATAAAATCGCAGCTTCGTATTTCCTGGGCGTCAGTTTCATCCGTTCGCCGGGCGCAGTTTGCACGGCTGTCTGATTTCGGTTTGCCAATCTGCCAGGAAACCTGCCTCGATTGCGCAGCAGTTCGAGATCAATCACGATCTCATTCCGATGTGACGACTCGAAAACCGGTTGTTTCATCTGCATGCAATCCTCTGCACAAGCGCGTTTACTTCAAACCGGTGACAACGAGGAAACATTAAGGCTCGCAATTCTGCAGTGATTTCGTGTTATCAACAGACTGAATGAATATCAGGCTCCGGGCATGGTGCTGCCAGAATCGAAACGCCAGACGAAATCGTTGAGAACGAATTAATAAGCTTTAAAATATCCACTTACTAAAGAATCCTCGTCCTGTCAAAAAAATGCAATTCTTCCCACCCCCAAAATCACATATAAAAAAAGCAATTTCGGCGACCAATTTGAGCTAAAGCAAGCCAACATTACGAGTTCATTCTCCAATAGTCATGGCGCTCGCTCATAACAATTGCCCTTAGCAACAAACATGGCGCCCCTAAGGTCACGTGAGCCGCCTCTCGGTATATTTCGCATGTCGTCAGTACCGTTCATCAATACCCATTCGAGTTTGTTCAGCCGTTAGGTATAAACGTTATCAAAGACGGAGGGATGGACAGGAATTCTCCTGGAGTTACAGAAAAGGGTTAGTGACGACTCCAGGAATCTAATGAACTGTCTTCGATACAAGGACGGGGTTTGCTTACTGAGTGGTCCGATCTAGGCCAATACTGCAGACAAATTCCTTTTCTAATTGCGTCGACTCGTGTGATTCAAATCGAATGTTTCCCGGCGTGGGGTATTCTGACCCCCTCCCCCCCCCAAAAAAAGTTCTCCTTTCCTCTCACCGGGCGATCGCGACCAAGCAGACGTCATTTTCCGACGGGACCCCTCCTCCAAAATAATTGGGTTACAGGCAGTGTCGAGCTGGCAGCGTGACGCGTTTACGCAGCCGGGACTGATAGGAAATGCCCCAGTCGTAAACGTTGGCGAGTAGCGACGTCTGTTAGGGCAGGGCAGTTCGTCTGGAATTAAATCCAAGCGCCCATAATTTGCCCATTACTAAGAACGCCAGGCACCTCAGTTCTGGATTCGCCGGCTCCTTCAAACCCGCACAGGACAGCAAAGGTTCTTCCAACCCCGCGGGCCCGAAGCATCATCTTTATGATGTACCGGTATGTTTATCCGGGAAACACACATAATGCACACACTCCAAAAGCCCCTTCTGGTGAATCTAATATTATCTATGTGGTCTCTGCCTATATCACCCCCCGCCGGCAAATCATTAGCTGAACGATGACACCCCCTGGCAAGAGAAGAGCAATATCAAGCAGATGACAAGATAGCAGATCAAAACAGCTCTTTGCGATTCACACTTGCTAAAGGAGTATTCCCGTATAGTTTGTATTCTGGTCTTGCATGCAGTTCCCCTCAGGTTTTCAGGAAAGGACTCAGTCAGCACGATTCGTCTTCTTTGGCTGCTTGTTTAATCATTATCTGCCGACGTCATCGAATTCCGACCACGGCCATTTTGTAGACGCTCACTGGTCTCCTGTAAACAAAACGACATATTTTAAAGGCAAATTACGGTTTATTGTACTCTCTTTTACGTGAGTGCCATTGACGACTGGTAATAGCACATCTACAATGCACTACCTGCCGAAAGACCCTAGTAAGACTAATATAAAACGGCTCTTTCTAAAAAAAAAGGCGACATACAAAAGACGACAGATGACGACTTAGCTGAATTACTTTGTTGCATCTTAAAAAGACGGAAAAGTCACAAAATTAATGTTATCAAATCCAATGGAAATAATTTAAGATATGCTTGTTTCTAGATTTACAGGCATTTTGATGAAAATTCAGAAAATTCATTGTAATATTATTATGTTTAAGGATTTAGACTGTGCATGTAAAGATAAGACACGAGTGGGATATGAATTTATAATCTCGGTAGCTGAATCTTAGATCATGTGTTTCAATCAGACGAGGCACCAGGTGTTCCGGGAGAGTGCTTGTTTTGAAGTATAGCCTACAGTATAATCGGCTTTCCTTATTAGCATAGACAGTTGTCCCGAATGCTAGGAAAGGTTATCCGGAAATCGCGCGCTGCAATGTCTTTCCATGATTTGGCCATGGCTAGGGCTCGATGTAATACACCAATGTACGGAAGGCGCTATATAGCTAGCAGCAGCGACCGATACGTCTGTGTGAAACTTGAAGCAGTAGCCAGTGAATTCAGACAGGGCTGTTGTCCTGCCGTACCGTTGCTATATACCTGCTACAGTGTGTCACTCCTAGTCCCATACTCAATAACGCACGGATGAACCACAGTTTCGTGCAATGGGCGTCGAAAGGCAGATTACCTCGCTTCGACCGATATAGCCACACAGAGTCCGGTCATTTGACCAGATATTCACGGCATGGAAAACAAACGCCGAAAGGTGACCAGTGTGTAGGGTATTAGCTCCATGCAAATGAGTATAGGGCCTACATTAAAACTCCCGTTTCATTGATATCTTAGTGTGTGGATACGTCACGTCTGGTAGAAATGTGATCTGTGAATTAAACAATAAAATATTCGCGGTGATTTGTAAGGAATACCTGAACGGTTCATTGCCATCATCAACATAGCTGGGGGACTGTCTTTATTCGGACATTATTAACATTGGTTTTTGTGCAATTTTCTTTCAATTCAACACGATGGGATATGTCTACATTGCAACTGACTGCTCCATTCGATAGAACTGAGTGGATTGACCTATACAAGTTTACCTTTCTGGCATTTGAAAACAAAAAAAAACTCTTACGTGGATCTTTAAAATGGAGAGAGGTCGATGCCTCTGAGAACTGGGTGTAATCTAAATACGTTCGTTCCCCGCGTTGGCTTGTGGAAACCGCCGGAGTGTCGATGGCGTATCCCCGGGCGAGAATCGACTTTTTTTCTTCTCCTTCTCCGTCTACAAAAAAACGAATCGAAGACCATCAAATTGCCTGGGATAATAGGCTCGCGATGACACCTTCTTACCAGGGATGACGGAGTGGACATTGCTGAATAAAGACAACATTCTCTAAAATTCTCTGAAGGTCATCTGTCCAGTATTTTGTTTTATTTCATAAGGCTCCACCAGAGCCTATACCTGTTCAGAAATCAAGAATCAAGCAGAATCAAGCGGAGCCGGCCGGATTGAGGAATTAATTCAAAATTAATCAACATCCAGGAGGGTAATGACAAACACCATGCAGCTGTCTGATAATCCTTCTTTTGTGTTCACCCCTCCACACTTCTCTCTTTGATCTCCCCCCCTCTTCTCACTAATCCCTACCCTACTCCTTGCCCTTCCCTTTGATCTCTTCCTACCAGCTTTACTCTTTGTCCTTTGTTTCTCATCCGTGTCATCACTCTCTTCCCCCTTCCTTCGTGTACATGTATCTGTTTTGTCTGTCACTCTGCCTTTTGAGAAAGGTCCTGCTGGGATCGAAACGTCAGGCCCACTAAATGTTAAGATTTTGCATTTTGGTAATTTTAGTCAGTAAGCAGTTTGCAACATTTTTGTATATCACTAATTCAAAATGGCATTCGAATACTTCGAATACGCCTCCTCTGAGTCTTGCCCGCTGCTGATTTTGTATCAGTTCCCTCATGCGGATTGAATGTAGTTGAGAATACAGTACGTGTAGGAGTATTTGGAATGCTTTTAGAGTGCAGTCTGGCTGTTCAGACTGCACTTCGATTATCCGGCAGGATTATGAATTCCGACGGGATTCCACCCACTCCGCATCTATATAGTATGACTAGGGTTTAAATAGTCAACTTCCAAAGAGAAAGGATTTCATGCCTTGACTGTCGACTTCATCTCATGGTGCTAAGAAAATCGAGTTCGGCATTTTCTTTTTGGTACCGGTGCTACAGTGATTGATAGTCCCAAAGACGTAACACCAAGTGGATGCATAGGCATTGTGCGCTATACATGGCTGCCTTATGGCTCAATCGATGGTTCGCAGTAGCTTAAGAATGTAAAATAGGACAAGAGCCATTTACTAGACTTATAATGCCATCCGCAAACGGTGCTTGGGTGTGTGACTCTTGAAGGACTGAGCACCCTCGTCATTAATCACACCAACAATATTTTCTGGCAGGCTGATTCCAGATTGTGACTGCAGCCTGTGCAAAACTCCAGCCATGTTTTTCTTTTTCTTTCAAGGCATACGGCGCGAAAGAAATTGTAATCCGGGAAACAAATTAAAGTAATGCGGAAAAAAAGAGAGAAAGCTTGCAGCTTGGAAAGTGAATTAAAAATGGATTCGGCAATGAGCCAGTAATCCTGAAGATAAAGAGAAACTAAAACCGATGGTAAAAAGTCGTGGATTCGGTCGTGTTTATTATTTTGCAGTTGAGCGAAGGGCCCGAGATTGGCTCGCTATTGTAATCCATATCAATTAGCGGCTGTAATTATCGGCGACAGAACGTAAACATACACGATACGACGTAAGCACCTGTCGTTTTGCATCGTCAATGCTCGCAGCGCACACCAAGGCCGGACAGGGATCGAATATGCTGATGGGGGCGAGGTTGCACCCAGGGTAATGACGACCTTCTATGTAATCTTGAGCGGCCTTTGTGGGGTACGAGGATGACGCACGTGCTTCTTGTTGTCATGGACATTGGCGTTAGGGTTAGCTCGTGTATTCTAGCCCGTTCGAGGTATTTATCTGATCTTTTATTTATTTATTTCATTTTCCGGGATATCACAAACAATGAATCACAAATAGTATAAATACATTGACAAAGAAACATAACAGATTACAATTAACAATATTCAATAAGCTCCCGCAGGATTACCCAAAAGAAACAAGTTTCTGTTGAGGGCGTTTCTCCTGACTAATTGGGCTACAGAGATTTAGGATAAAACTCATTCCATACAATATTTATAAAATTGAGGAGTTGGTCAAACTTCAAGTATGATAAAAACAATTGAAAAACAAAATGTGATTAAACAAATAAAATCAATGAGATGAAGTAAAATAAAGATAAAAATTAATGAGTCAAACCAACAAGGAAAATGAGATGAAATCAAATCCGGATAACTTTGATATTTGAACATGAAAGCAGGATAGAAATTATCTGGGGAGGAAAATTCTAGACAGCTAGAGAGATGGGGTCCAGACTGAACAGATTATCACGTAAAGAATTGATGAGAATTTTAGGTGAACGTTCAAGGCGAAGATGTCGGAGGGAAGTGAATTAAAGAACGTGGGAAAGAGGGTAAACAAGGAAAATTTGACACAGTTTGACACGGCTGTATTGATGTTTAAAGAGGAAGGTCTCATATTTCCTAGTGTTTAACTTGTGGGAGAAAATGTGAAGGAACAGAGATATGATTGTAGAGACATTTAATGACAAAGGAAGCAGAACTGACAAAGGTATTAGTACAGATTCTTCACTTAGAGAAATAAAAGCAAGTGTCCTTTTCTTAACAAGTTTCATAATGACCACCCTTTCCACTTAAAGGTTCATAATATAAAGTGAGCTGCATATATGCACCTCGTAAGGGCAGAATGAAGCATACCTGTTCATAGAAAAAAAAACTGCCGATATTTTTGCACGATGGTTTCATACGAATTACACGGGATTCACAAACTGTCCAAAATTGATACAAGCTGATAAAATCAACATGTTTGTCTCGGTCATCACCAGGAGTCATTAGTAATTACAAGCCTAAGCATCAAACTATCAAGACTTCCATCACGTAATGGTAAAAAATGATCAGAAAAACAACGCACATGAATCGTAAACCTCTCTCTCACTGAAGTGGGGGAAAAAGCCAAATAAAAGAAAAATATAGCGATGTCTTTCTAATGTTAACAAGCTAACACTATATCCGCATGCACATTGATGAAGGAATGAGGTACATTGTTGACCAAGTCATGAAGTAATCGTGACTCTGTGCGTCTACAAATGTGTACGGGTGTACGGCCCCACGTCTGGGTGTTTTCAATAGACGATTTAACCGTCCAAAACGCCATTTACCCCTCGTTCCGCCAACGCTCGCGCGGTTGCACCCAATAATTACGTCCACGCTCATCCAAACTCATCAGTGGCAGTGTGGTCACACATCCAGACTGCTATGTACGACCTTGGATCGATTGAGGTTCAGCAGGAGCCTGGACTCGATAAGTTGTCATTTTTGTAACCAACACTGGCAATGAATGCAGTGTCTGGATTTATGACCGACCCATGTTGACCGAAGGTCTCTAGCGCTTACTGTGTGCATCAGCTCTATGCTGGGTGACACAACAGATACACGCTGAAGCGTCTCGTTGAATTACTGATGTACAAACAGGCCTATAGGTGGCGTGTCTATACCACGCATGCAGGCATGAGCATGTATAGGCCAACTAAGCGCGGCCAAGTAAACAGGCACGATACTTATTTTGCCCTTTAGTCTCTTATATTATAATGAAGGCCTTGGCCAAGTTCATTGGCATGCGAGTCTACGAATCCCCTCTGGCTAGATGCCTATTGGGAGGGCGTGTGTGCTATTTCTGACCGTATAATGAGTTCGGACACGGCCTTAATTACTTCTGTCCATGCCCTGAAACGTCTACGGGTCTACTTAGATCCTTGCACCTTGTTTCGAGTAAATAAACAACCAACAGTGGAACATAATACAGAAAGGTTGCTCTAAATGTTTCATTTGATAGGTAAAACAAGTTACGAAAGTATGGTTTTGTTTAAACGCGAATGCAGGCTCATTTGGATCGGAAAACTACAGGCGCCTACGTCATGATCTGTTCTACAACAACAGCGTGTACGATCCTGCCATCCGTCCCGTCAAGAACTACAGCAGGGCTACTGTGGTGGAGATGCAGTTCTTTGTTGCTCAGGTTCTGGACGTGGTAAGTGGACAACAGAGGGCGCCATTTATCAATATGACGCATACTTTATGCCCTTTAGGAATCAACGAATCAGGCCTGATGCCCTTTAGCAATCAAAGGATCAGGCTTGGGCTCAGGCCTCGTCTCCGTCAAAACCTTAAGATACAGGTTGATATCGGTCGGCGAATTTGAAGGTTTGTTGACTTGTTAAGTAAGAGTATTCAATGGGAAACTGGGGCCAAACGCTTGTTTTATAGATGCCTGTACAACGGGAGAGAGACGTAATTATGACCGAAGCACAAGCCTGAGCCTAAGCCGTCATTTCGTAAACGGCCTATACATGCGGAAGTAACGACAGCCGCAACTGTGACCCTGACGCGCGTTCAAATTCGTCCAATGGTTCTATAATCATCTGAAGAAGTTAGCATTCAATTGAGTGTCCACGGTTTTTGTCATGACACGGTTGACGGATTAAACAGAAACTTACGCAGGCGTTGTTGTATGCCATTGAAAGTGTGGAAGTGATTCTTCGACCCGAAAATGGCGTACGTAGCTTTAAAGCCCCTACACAACATTGGTCGAGGTCAAGGAATAGCATCCATACGCTGTCCGATCCGACATATGCATGAAATAGCACACCTGTGAAAATTTTCAGCTCAATCCGCCAACCGAGTCTCGAGAAAATCGTGAAAACCGCTTCATTTGTTTCGCGAAAATGCAGCATCCTACACCGTATACTGTTCCGAAAAATAGTTTAGAGCTGGGATCTCGATTTCTTTCACTCTTTTCTCCTAGAATACAACATTTTAGGAAGAAATATTTCAGTGCGAGGTTTCTACTATAATCATCTTCGAACTGTAAAAGTTTCATGTAAATCTGTGAACATTTCTGTTTTTCGTCCTTACCAATGTTGTAGGGGGCTTTAAGCTGTTTTGGGGTAGGTTCTTGTTAATCAATTTCCTTGAAACGTTTATTGAATGACAATGTTTTGGGGTTTATTTTCAGGATGAACGACTTGAAACATTCAAGATCAACGCTTGGCTGACAATGGTAAGACCCGTCATCTTTTCTGATTACCAACAATAGAATGGTTGGTCTCTCAAAACCCGGTAAAAAGGTTGTATTCCATATTCTTGATCGAAAATCTTTTTTTGGTCGATTTCCTCAGAGATGGAAAGACGAGTACCTCATCTGGGAACCATCGGAATATACCGGCCTCAGGAACTTTAAAGTCCCCAAGGATAACATATGGATGCCGGACCTGTGGCTGTACAACAAGTAAGTCATACACTGCCAACCACACGACGGGCAGACCATGACCAAAGGTATAATACATGTAATAATAATAATTGATGTGACTTATTATGCGCCAAATCCACTCTTTAGAGTGCTCTAGGCGCAGTTAGAAAAGGAAAACAATTAAGGTATAAGTACCAAAAAAAAAATGCATGAGCAATCAAAAGGAGGCATTAAATAAGTGAGTTTTTAGACCGCTTTGAAATGAATCTGATGAAGAGAAATTTTTCAGAACTGAGGGTAAGTTATTCCATAGGGTGGGACTGGCGTGGCCAAAAACTTGTGTGCACCAAGTTGTAGCAATTTTTGGAATTACAAGTCAACTGGAGTTAGATGAACGCAAAGATCTAACAGGAATGTAGCTATGAACTAAGTCGATATTACACTGAGGAGCAGTGCCCTTAAGACAATGGAAAGTCAAAAGCAGAATCTTAAAGATTATGCGATCTCTGTACCTGTAACCAATGAAGTAATTTCAAAACGTGAGTGTATCTTTTAGACAATGTAATGATACGAGCAGCCGCATTTTGTAGTAAGGGTCGACCGACTATACAGGCAACTGCTATGGAAGCAGTCCTCACTTCTTCGATGATAAGGGAAGGGGAAACAGGAAAGAAAGCACACCAATCCAGACAGTGAACTCAACAAACTTCTCTTTCTAACACAGTGACCCAAGATGCATAGTACATGGCGCTACAACGATGGAGCTAACTGCAATTATGCTATCCATCATACGTGCGAAGCCTGTGCATGCTTCTTTAAATCGTTAACATCTTAAAGGAGCAACACTGAGATAGAGGATGTATTCTGATCAGTTAGTCCTACTGACTGTAATTCAATGAAGGTTTGCCCAGTGGTCGACGTGATAAACACTGAGTGCTCAGTGCTTTGCCAGGTGCCTGATAAAAAAAAATGCAGGCAACTCGGGCGGGATTCGAACCCGCGACTCCCGCTATCTAGTGCAGTGCAGACGTCAATACCCACTGGACCACCGAGCTGGTCGAATTCCATTCTCCTTGACGCAAACACCATGTTATATCTATGATGCAACGCGGTACCCGCTGCTATACAGTATTCGAATCAGCCACACACGACCTCAACCATTGTTGTTACCCAGTTGGCCAATAAAATAAATTGTAACCCAACTTGCCAATCTCCGTTGAACGCATGCAGTGCGGGCAGCCGGTACGAGGACTACGCCAAGAATTCCATCTGCAGCGTGTACTTTGACGGCACCGTGGTCTGGCAGTCGCCGTCCATCATCAAAACTCACTGTCAGATGGACGTCACCAACTTCCCGTTCGACAGGCAGACGTGCTCCGTTCAGTTCGGTCCCTGGCAACACGGAGCTGCAGAGATTGTGCTGGAAGGAACGGGTAAGAGAATCAGATCAGCGCCCTCTACTCTCCAAATGACTTGTTCGGAACATGAAGTAAATACAAGAAAAACGGTTGCAAACTGCTAACTGACTAAAATGACCTGCTGTCGATTTCACTAAACTCGTCGTAACTTACGATCAATTGTAGGACGATGAGCGATGCACAGAAACCATACGGCGTATCACAACTTACGATGGGTTTTCCATCGTAAAGTGAGTTACGATGCATCGTAAGGCTCTGTGAAATCCACCCCTGCATACATAAATTAGAGGGCCTGACTTTTCGATCCCATAGCAGGACCTTTCTCAAAGGCAAAGTCCTGTTTGGAATTCAGAATTCAGAACAAAAGGATTCTCTTTTTATCTGCTTTTGTACAAGATACCGAGGATGGAAATATCGTTCAAACGCGGTCGGGAGAGTTGTTATCTCGATAGAAGGTTCTTCATGTAAGAACTGCTATAACAGAGCTGTTGGACAGGCTAAGCCACCGAGAATCAGCTGTCTTTACTTTGGCCAATTTGCGCGAATGCCTACCAGGCAAACTCTCAATGCAATCACTTCAAAAAGGTACAATTTCCATGGTATTCCTAGACATTGCCGGCTTGAGCATAACATTCGAGCTTCGTGAGCTTGTACTAAAAGACAGCCCGAAAAGGCGAGGAAGATTTTACCATTGGCGGCAAAGTGATTATGACTATGAGATAGATGTTCGGGAAATCATTAAATGTATCCATCTACATGTACCCGTGTAGTGATTCGTGTGACAGCCGTCTCACTCACTCAAAATAATCACATACAGCAATTGTCGAGCTTTCTATAAAGAACGTCCCTGGTACGTTATTGAGTTACTCTTGCTACTTATCCGCCTCCCTTTACGGGTGTGACGTTCCTCAGGTTCGGCGGACCGATATCTCCGAAGCTCAGGCGAGTGGTCCTTGATGCATTTCAACGCGTCCAACGGGATGGAGAAGTACCAGATCTACCCGGACGACCCCGAGGTCATGTTCACCTTCGTGACGTACTCGGTGGAGCTCCGCCGGATCCCCACCTACTTCGTCTTCTATCTGATCATGCCCTGCGTGCTGATCGCCTGCACCACGCTGCTCAGCTTCTTCCTGCCGGCGGAGTCCGGCGAGAAGGTCAGCCTGAGCATCACCGTACTCCTGTCGCTGACCGTCTTCCTGCTGCTGGTGGCCGAGCTGCTGCCCCCGTCCGGGGCGGTTCCCATCATAGGTGAGCGACGGGTGCATGGGTCCGGCGGTCAGCCACCCGAGGTTCTATGTGGAAGTTACGGGGCTAAATTAAGGACACCCCGTAGGGACCGACCCGTCACACTAATAATCGTGCAGACGGATACAGGATTCTCATGAAGGAACAAACTCAACTAAATCTATTGATTACCTACTGCATCACATCAAGGGCTCGGGCGACCCAACGGCACTGTTGGTGGACACAGACCACGAGTGCCCGGAGCCCAGCCTATATATGTGCTTTCTTCACAGGGTATTGCATAATGTTTCTTTTCACTCGCTTTACGCAAGCTCACTATACAACTACTGGTGATCCCCGAGACAGTTCACATTCAATACCCCCCCCCCCCCAAAAAAAAAAGAGCACAATAATCTTCTCTATCACCCCACTGGTGACTGGTCCCGTGATGCTGTTTATGTTTGACGCTATTGGGCCAGTGAAAGGTGGAAAGAGAAAGAGAGGGCAACCCTAGCAGACCACAGACTAGTTTGTAAGCAATCGAAAGTTGTATATGTATAATCGTCAAGAGCAGAATGAGTTGACAGTGTTTGGCATTATTACCACGCATGTTTGTTGAGTATTCATACAGCTGAATTCACATGAACTGCTCATTAATAATTGCCACCTTGTCGTCTGTCCCAACAGCTATCTACTACGCGTCCACCATGGTCATGGTGTCACTGTCACTCGCCATGTCTGTCGTTGTCCTCAATCTCCATCACATGGGACCGTCGCCGCAGCCCGTCCCCCAGTGGATTCGCAGAATCATCCTCAGCCGATTCGGCAAAATGATTCTGATGCGGAGGATGGAGCTGCTGAGCATGGGAGCGGAGCCCAAGTCGCGCGATTCCAACGGCTGCGTGTCCAAGCGGAAGACGAAGCGCCTGAACAAGAAGCTCTTCTCCAACGTGGAGCTGAGGGACACCTTTGAGAACGACCACGTGCTGGGCGCTACCACCACCACCACCTCGCTGGACGGCAACAGCTCGTCGTCCGGGAACGAGGGTGAGATACGCTGCGGCCGGCACCGCGTGGAAGGTCACCGCCGCGTGAGGGCGTGCTCACAGATGGGCTGCTCCCAGTCGTCTGAGGGCCCCGACTCTCCGCAGATGGCGATGCTCAGGCAGATACTGGACGAGTTCAAGTGCATACGGGAGACGTTCGATGCACGGGACACCGACGATACAATGAGGGCGGAGTGGAAGCAAGTCGCCCTGGTGGTCGATCGAATTTTCATGGTGCTTTACGTGATTGGAATGCTGGCAACACTCCTTATCATCATCGGTCACATCACATGAAAACGTATGGATATTGACATTTGAGTTTCAGCCTCGATTGGATTTTCCATTACTTTTGCAGAGACGTCTTCCAAATATCTCTTTGAATGTGCGAGAAGGTAGATACGAATGCAAGCAATTTACCATGGGTTCTAATTCTTTTTTGTTTGCGTTGGATCGCACACTGAAACAAATGCGAGTTTAATACACGATTTGTTTTGGAATAGATTGGCCTAGATGAAGAACTGATGTGGGTGACAGTGAAAATCAAAAGACCGAACAATCAATGCGTGTAAAGTATTTGTTTGAATACCGATCGTGATAGCTCCACATCTTCGTACGAGCGCCCTCACCGTCGAAGCCCGCTGCCATCCTCTCCTTTCATCGCACTCGAGAGAGCGAGAATAATGCACCGCGTGACTGCGCATGGACCGTGCGATATTCAACCAAATTGTAAATAATTGAAAACAAGAAGGAAAGATTGCAGCTTTGTCAATGAGATTTAAATCTATCCAGAGTAACCTAATGCTATGATTCGTGATACTCGAAAACGATTGAAACATTATCATTAACTAATCTGATGTGGTTAACTAGTTGATCTAGTTCTGTATTTTTTTTCTTGTTTGATGTGATGAAATGATAATATAAACGTTTTGATTGTGGATTGTTTAACCAACAGAGATGACGAACACAAATGGATTGATTTTAATGCTGTTACTTTTGTTACTGCTTCAGAGTGCAATTCGAGATTGGGAACATCATCATTCTTAGAAAGATGCGTAGAAATTTGAAGTAACGTTTTTGTTAGATTCCAAGAGTTTTGTTGATTGAATTAAGGTTGTCTTCCAGCGATCGACACGTTTCTGTTAGTATCGTTATTATTAACATCATGTTCTTTTTTGTGTTTGGGTAAGCTTTGAATTTTAATTTAGTTTCAGTCGGCCGGTTCGATAGTCAATTAGTCATCAAATTTTTACTTGAAAAGTAACTTGTATCAATTATTTATATCAATTCAAGATAAGACGCAGTAATGATATTCAAAGTGACTAAAATAGTTACAGGCTGCTGAATATTAATTTGGATGACTTGCTAGTACACCTGCGACATGTCATTTGATTCAAGACGAAAGGACGGAAACAAAATTCCTTTGTTTTAAACAGATTACGAATAATCATAAATTTCGCTTTCAATTGTGGATGGTCATCCAGAAACAAACGTTTCTCAAATGAGATTTAACGGGAATTGGTGAAGTCCTTTGCATGGGTCAAGGAACGGTTTGAAGTAGAGTAGGCATGTGATTGGCTTATCATACGCGCTGTGCGTACATAGATGGATAATGTCCATTGGATAATCGGTGTTTTGCCGATGTTTACTAATGTCATTGGAAGAAGGTCTTTTGATATCTCAGGAAGATCGGTACACCAATATTCGTCTTTATAAATAGCAAGCTTTCAGGTTTCATTACAATTATCAGTGATAAGTGGTGTATCACAAATTTATGATTTATGTTAACCCTCACCTCGAATATTTTCTAGAAACTTGGCAAGGGAAGTGTCAACGGTTGAAGTAGAATATACCCGTGCAAGGAATCTAGACCACTAGAGAGTCGTATATAATGCATACGTTTCTCTTTAACGTGGGGTCAATTAAGAATCCTCGACAAATCATTTTCTAAAAAAATATTTTATATTTGCTGTGAATCAGTAACCGCCCCAATATCGCCTTTGTAGATTTTTGTAAAAAGGTTACGACGACCAGTTAACGGGGGTCATAATCCTACACTGTACATAGTATACGAGTGGAGATACAGAATCGACGTAGGCCTATATAAGTCGAAATTAATCTTAATAACCAGTTAACATACACACGACATCTGCATTTGGGTTACCATTTTAAGAATTCAAAGGGCTGAATTCAGGGCCAGTGGTAACCCCTGTATTAGTTAAGCTTGAAACTCATTTGAAATTTCCAGTCAGGCGAGGACTGGCCGTCTCTATACCTATTAATATACACGAGTGAGTAAACCAAATAACATATTTGCGGGAAGCGAATAGTGTGCTTCGTTCTTACGCTTGCCCATAAGGTGGATTAACACTTTTCAATACCCCGCCAGCTTTGAAAGAAAAGGCACAAGAACGTGTTCTATAGTGGAGCAATATTCAGAGGGAATTGCAACGAGTAAAAGAGAGTGTTAACTAAACGAAGCACTGTAAGTAATTCTTAAGTCTGACTGACGTTGAGTTCTATCGTGAATTGTTTAAAATTGTTCCACCTATAAGCCTACGGCAGAATACATATACGTCGGTTGGCCGTCGACTAAAGGAATACATACCACATCATTTGCTAGATACAGTTTTGAAATTGACAACTACAATGAATAGCTTATATGCACAGCTACATGCCGAATCCCAAATGAGTAAACGTACCCCAGCAATAGTATAAAGCACGCAATACAGGGTAAAGCTGAAGCATAATATCATCAACGAGATGTAGTATACACAGGGACCAGACTATTCCACAGCTACAGGCTGCTATGCAAAAAGAAGGATGTGTAAAAATGGTACTAAAGCCTTTAAAGACGAGCCCCTTTTTTGAATTAAATATATCCTAAACATTCATCGCAGCATGTTGTAAGTATGAATTACCGTATTCCTTGGTAAAGCACGTGTGGCTACAAATGTATTGGGTTAAGAATATCCATACTTTTCCGTGTTCGTTGATAACTTTGCAGAAAAGGACAACTATTAAAGGTATGTAAGATGAGTTCAATAAACTAAGAAGAGTAGGAAAATATTGTTAAGCTCGTCCACGTTTATTCAATGATGGAAACGTATTCTTCCTGATGTTTCACAACTGAAGTACCGTAGTTTAGGCAAAGCGCTCAATTAAAGGGATTTTAAATGACAACTTAATACATATGGGGCAAATTGAATAATTGGAAAAAATTGGCAAAGAAAACTTGGACTGGAGCGGGACTTGAATCCGAGATCTCTGGATTAAACAGACTTCGGGTTCAAGTCCTGGTCCAGTCGAAGTCTCCTTTGCCAGGTTTTAAAGTTGTCAATTTGTTCAACAGTTCCCAGTCAGTTTTTCCTTTGTTTGACGTATAATTTATGGGCCGTTATAAACCGACGTAACCACTGGTTAAAAACTCGAGGACAGTAATAACCTTATACTATCGGTACACTCTTTGTACGCGCGCTTTGTCCCTTGTATATGCATGCCAATTACTCCCCACCTGCGTTAAGCCTTGAAATTCTTAGCATGAATTGCTAATAAAGGAAAAAATACAAAAAACCACTCAATTACCATTGTGGCCAAATTGGATGGACTTCATCTGATCGCTAAGCAAGGTAATTCATGAATGCATATAACGCCATTCTCTTCCGATGGGTTTGTCCATACAATATACCTTGGAGGCACCACTTGGTACTCGTAATGAAATGACAGTATCCAGTTCCCCCCAAAAAAGCTGTAAATCGTAGAACGCCCGACAGAACGTGTCTTCCAACGCATTGGTGCTACATTAATTTAATTGGCTTCAACGTCAATAGGGAAACATGAGGCAGTTTCAAGTCAGTTCCAGTCGTTTATTATATCAATGGTCTGTAAGTGCGTCCGTTTCAATCGAAACTATGCGCAGTAAACATCAATATCTATACCTTGAGTTCATTTCGAGATCTCAACAGGATGCTTCTATCGCCCTCTACCGGCAGTTGGTGTCTGTGAAATCTGCAGTCCTTGATTGCGGCAATCATTGGTCTGAAATCGACCATAGAGCACTAAATTCTGTTTGATTAAAACGCACCTAAGCCACTACAGCATTGGCGTAATGATAATTCGAGTGCTGTCCTCCACAATAATTGAAAGTCAGAAGAGATTGCCAATTCAAGGTTACGAAGCTCATAATTAGACCCTCTTAGAGTGAATTTAAAGAGAGGGCTATCATATTAAAAACAAAAATAAGCACTAGCTTATTGTCCGACTTTTTCATCTCCAGGCGACATCGAGGCGAGCAGAAAGTCAAGACAAATTGATCATGAATTATTCGCACTTTCATGGCCGGGCATATATCCTTAAGGATTTTACCATCCGACGGCTGTTTCCATCTATCCCACTTCATTTCTATTATTAAAAGGTATTTACGATGCCACTAAACCTGAATGAAATTCACTTATTTAGACCGGAGAGCCACAAAAACCATTGCACCTGTGCTTTTTTGGATTTTAATATCATGTTGAGGCTTTACGGGGCAAAAAAACAACAACATGTTCTTCGAAGGAAAGGGTCATCATTTTTGTCTGGGATCATTCCATTGAGATGACTGCTCTCGTGGCGAGTGTTGGATACGTCACTCGGAATCCCCCACCAACGCGTAACGAGCCGGCATCGGCAAGATTCGATTGCTGACAATGTCAGTTGAGAGTCCCTCGCCAAATGCCGCTGAAGATTGGATAAATAATGATTGCATTATTGTCGACATTACCCGGCAAATAGAGAATTATTGGTCCAAAATTGAAGGATGTACGTACATGCATGCGACAGGATGTCTGTACAGTCACAATCTTGTTAATAAACTGTTTTGGATCGCTAACCAATGTTCCGAGCACAACCACAACGAAATCGCGTATGATCTGTTTGAGCTAGCTCCAGACCAGAATGATCAGAATAAAATTAACATTCATCCAGAGCGGGTTAGGGCTTTTGCTTTGTCGATCTGCGCATCTGTAATACAAATGCAAGCTAAACACAGAGAACGCACTAATCAATATGATCATCAACTGGGATCACACTCTGTGCGAACGCTATACAGATTTACGCCCTATATCGACAATAGGCCTAAGGGGATGATATCATAATTAATCTATTTCAGATAAAGGCCTAGTGTAACTTTATAAGAATACGGTGGCCGCTTCTCACAACTAATTCAACTACAATCTCACGCCAGTCGGCAGTGCCACCTCAAACAGCGCCCTCTACAATTATGGACAAAAACAGACAAGCAACGCGCTTCCATTTAACAACGCTATAGCTACTTCGGAGCCAAGTGTTTTCTCGCTGTTTTTTTAAAGAATCAGAAAAAAATGACGCAAGGAGGGTCGATTGCGCGATGGATAGGCCAGTCTGGCCTTTGCTTAAAGGTCAAAGTTCAATCCACATGGCGGTGCCGAGTGCAAGGCCTTAAAAGCATCTCTCACACGGATGAAATCTTGACTAACGAGTTGAGACAGTGTCCGATGTGAACCGTTCGCCTGTCAGGAACGACTCGAATAATAATTGTGTGAAGGTATTGCATAGCAGACCATAACACGATGACACAGGCTAAGCTTAGTAATCCTATAATATGGCCTATCTATCTGTTTTCCCATATAACTTGAGTCTTGTCTCTTACATGTTCTCCGTAAGGAGTCTGCTGACATAAAGCATCTAATAACACTGCCATTGGGAAGCTTATCAACGGGATTATCTCTTCCGTCATAATTCTTTTTTTTTTTCCTCGTCCGGGGTTAGGTCACGGTGATTTTGATTTCCACTGAGATCGATGTGGCCCACCTTAATCATGCCTACTGGCTCGCCCCCATCCCTCTCCCTCCCACACTCCCCCCGTGTCTCGGCGGGTGGCCGACCCCTTTCAATTTTTTACTTCCAATCCAAGTACCGAGCCCCAGCGCGGGCGCAGACACACACAAAAAAACTCCGCCCACGTCACGTGCACGTGAGCGGGCAGGGCCACCACGCCCACCTCGCCAACTTCCCTCGCCCAAGCGCGCCACCGGGCCGTTCAATTCGGTCGGCGCAGCGGTAATCACACACACTCGAGCTCCGAATGGCAGTTATACGGACGGGGCTTCCTATAGTATAATGGTCCTTGCCATCAATCTAGTTAGTCCTTCGTCACACGCGCGCCAAACGTCCCTCGGACGCCGGTACAGCCGCGTCTCCATTCGCTCGCGAGCCGAATAATAATTGTTTCTTGCGAGTTTACGTTTCAAAGAGTCACAGGCCACACTGCACGGGATTACAGGCAAGAGGTTAGCAACTTGACACACCGTACCGGGATAAGGCTCGGATCAAGACGCGTGAACTTTAGTTCCGAGAAGAAAACAAAATAGAAGAAGCTTGGATCATAATACAAGAGAATGGAAACCAGGTTCACGTATGGCTGGACGACTGATGAGCACATCGGCCACTTGGGCCCGAGCTTTTAGTACGGCGGAGAACTGCGCAGTGAGCGGGATTTAGAACCAGGAGACTAACGCTAGCCTGCGAGAGGAGTCCCTCCATGTATCGGCCGACATCCCGCTCAGTTTAGGGCACGCCGGGGAGATCGAGGATCGAGACGGGAAGCAAGATGACTCTGTCAATGAGGAGAGCTTGGAGGTGGATATTAACGGGCTGTGTCGTCGTCCTCTTCACAGGTAGGGAAGTCCCAAAACGAATGTTGTTTTTTTCTCTCGAAAAGAAAATAATGGATCAAATATCTCAAAATTTAGTGGGCCTGACGTTTCGATCCTAGCAGGACCTTTCTCAAAGGCAGAGTGACAAGGACAAAACAGATACATGTACACGAAGGAAGGGGGGAGAGGGTGAATACGACACGGATGAGAAACAAAGGAAAAGGGACAAATATCTGGTAAACTATAATAAAGGACAACAACTTTTGAAGAAATTGAGAAATAACGTTCCAGAGTTCAAGTTTTCTTTGCCATTTTTCAATTTGAATAAAATCTCTATTCAAATTCTTTGAATGTGTGATGCTCGCGATTATTGAGGATGAGGATTTTATTATCACTGAGGAAGGTCCTGGTAAGACCATAATGCCAAGCCTTTTTTTGGATAGAAGTATGGTTTCCGTTTGAAACGATCTACTGGTGTAGCAGATGATCTTCTGATTTCATGATGAACAAAGCTATCCACGTCGTGTTGACGGCTACACTATTATCCAACGCCATCAGTAACTCGGTCACGTCGCACCGTCCGTTTTAGCGGAATAATTTCGTTAAACTTTAAGCGGACAGACAAGCCGATCGTTAAAAAAATGAATATTCATGAAGCTGGAGGCAGAGGGGAATCCTCGAAGGGTTACCGTTGGTTTTGTGGCAGTTAATGTGAAGTGAGGCTTTGTTTCATGTGCGGAAAACACTTTGCACGTTTGAAGAGCACCATGCCATTGCGTGGAGTAATTTGTATCGAAAAGCAAAAAAAAATGTGACTCGTAGGCAGGTTATAGTCTACAAGGTATTGCTGTATATACACGACTTCTTATTGTAATCCAAGTGAAGACGATGTCTGTTACGTGTCATCGTATTTGAATGTTTCTATAAGCGAACTCAGTACATCGTTCCTTACTTGTGTATAGTCGTGCATATACGGTTTGACGCTTGCCGAAATTGCCCCGTTTTCCGTAGGAACGGGCGGCGACTTTGTTCACGGCAAAAGCGAAGGATCCTAAAGGATTGATGCTTGGCTGAGCGCCCGACTTATTAAACGGATCCATTAAGTGGTCATAGGCGGGCATTTGTCTTGTCTGGGGAGGCAGGCGTGGTGTCAAACGGCCCATGCAACCCGATACTCGTCCGTCGATGTACTGTATACTTAAAACGATGGAAGGGAGAGATTATAATCCTGGCTTCTGTCCAGTTCGGCGAAGTCGTTGAACGCAAAGTGTTCGAAGCACATGCTGATGACCGCAAAGTTCACTTATAAGATGCGCAGGTGACCAGGGGTGTGCACTGTTAATGGAATCCGAATATTGACCAGTGTCTTAACATGTTGATAATCAAGTTTTAGCCTGAGCTTATTTTTACCCCCCCCCCCTCCCCCTAGGCTCGGTGTCGGAGTGACGGCGAATTATCCAATCCACAGGAATTAAAAACAGAAATGAACAGGCAAGCCGACGATTGAAATTGGCTCGGTCCGAGGGAAGAGTAATTGATAGAATATATGAACACCTCCAAGCGTTGGGGCGCGGCCCCGGAACCTTCCACCGTGCGCTAAAAGCTAGATTACTGACATGGGTGAGAAGATTGGAATATGGAGATTAGACCATTATCAAAATATTCAAGACAGGAATTGATTTGCAGGTATGGCACTAATGCTAATAGTTCATTGAACCCGCTCTTATACACTCCACAGCTTGGGAAACCTACCGGTACGTGCCAAAACGGCGTTTTCCCTCCAGAGGAAATAAACTGAATTACAAATCAACAAGAAAGGTGGCTGTTAAAGGGGAGCTGTGCAGGATTACCGCACCCAGCGGTAGCGTGCAGCCTACGGTCGTGTAACTCAGTCCATGCTCTCATTACCTATAATGGTATGAGCGTTCTCTATACGCGCAGTAAAGCGTCAAGCTAGCGTACGGTAGCGTGCTCCATAGATATAGAATAAAATAGGCAAGTACCATTTTTAAAAATTTTGAAATAGGAAAGAAAAATCTCTTTATGAACTTCAACAGTTCATTGACGATATTCAGCATGCAGTAGCCCTTTGCGCGTCGCCTCATTCACGTGACTTTTCAGCGCGTCCATGGAGAGCCGAAACGTTTGCGCACAGTGAACGGCGCGTTCAGACGCGCGTCCCATCTAGTTACTTATTATATATGTGACCCGGCACAGCGACATGAGGAATATCCCACCAAAACACTTTTCGAGTAAACAACGCCTGAAGTCAAAGTATCTTCTCAATACGATAAAAAAAAAAAAATTGTTTCTTTTGTATTTTCAGAAAGTTAATGTATTGGAGGATATTATGTCCAAAGGATTTTTCCGAAATCTGTCTTTAAATGTTGAAAAACGAGGATTTCGGGGGAGTGTTTGTGTACTGTTTTCATAAAAATGTAAAGTTCCTGCCTTTTTGAATGGCCGCTTTCGAGGAGTTAGAATGGTGCCGCTATATTGTGCCTGGTACCAAATGAACGAGCGAAGTCCCCTTGTACTATTTACAACAAAGTTCACACGGAAATTATTTTGATATCATTTGAAAGCTAATGGTATACTCTTTCACATCCTTACAAAAATCTCAAAATCTCAAAAGTGGGGGTTATTCCTCATTATGCTGTGCCGGGTCACATATCTATGAGCGTGCTCATGGATATCTGTATAAATGAGCGCGCTACGCGCGATGTGCGTTCTCGACGCGGAACGCGGTGAGCGTTCTTGACGCGGAACGCGGTGAGCGTTCCCGACGCGGTGCTCGGTGATAGTTCACGACGCGATGAGTGGTAAGCGCACTTGACGTTGCGTGGGGTAAGCGTTGTATAACCATTGATCAACATAATAATAATTATGGAGATCAATGGTTTTAACGCACATTTTTGTATAATTATGTCTCCTATAATGAATTACGCGTCGCGTAATAAACATTCCGCACGCTTTATACCCGTGGAACTCAGAACATGGGCCTACTATCACAAAGCGACGATAACCATTAACGGTGCCATTCCCTAATTCTAGAGACTTGGGGTACCAGTACGTGTCCATTATGTACATTCTTTAAATTTTAGCTGAATTTTAGCTTAAATTTCAGCTGGTCTTTGGGGCCATTCACAATTTTCAATGTTTTAAAATTTCGAATTTCCAATTTTTGTTGACCCACCCACCCACCCCTAATTTCGATTTTTACAAATTGATTTCTTCTTCAATCAAAATACATGTATGTGCACATACACATACGTGTACAGACACTCTTGTTTCACCATACGTCTGGTGACACGGCTTTGTCTGATGCATTGTTTCTATACTTTAATTTTTTTTTTAAATTTCAGCCCTTTTTTTTAACAAAAAGAGAATTTCGATTTTCAATTTTTTGCCTTTACCCATCCACTCACAATTTCGTAAAAAAGTAGAAATTTTAAAACTTCGAAAATTATGAATGGCCCCTTACTTAACAAAGCAATGCCTAACGCAGAGGCCAGCCAAGACATTGCCATAATAGGGCATTCCGCTCAGTATTGCCAACCTTGGTTTTGTGTGTGTTGTGAACTCAGGAGTTACTTGCAGTTGGAATTACCGCCTGGTTGATTTGCAAGTCTTCTTGATTGGGGCTACAAACCCTCTACCAAAACCCATTGCTCTGTACCGGTATAGTTCAATCCATAATTTGTGTGTACGGATTCACAAACAAAAAAATCGAAACCTTAAAGAATAGGGTAGAAATAACCAGAGAAGGTTCCGTCCCACGACAGGCGTCTGTGCCACCGGGCACCTGCCCAACACTGGTGGATTAACGTCTGCATGGGGGACATTGTCGGGGTATTTTTTTATACCCTTGGTGTGTCGAACCATGACATTGGCAATCTCGGTGCTTCCGTGCCATCGCACTGAGTTCCCCCTCCCTTTCCTCTTCCCCTCCTTCAAAAGTCAGCCAAGGAAAATGAAATTCGTCATCCGCCGGCAACAGCCGGCCACCTGCGCCTGTATCGGTCCCTGGCTCTCCCGTATACTCTTTAAACCACATCGCCCCACTGCGTTAATATCACATGAGCGTGTGGGACCTCTGCGGAGCATGCTACATCACATAGTAAATGTCTCCCTCTCCGCGAAGCCTCCGAACGAAAACTCATCATCGATTCATTGCGGGCCCCGACTCGGTGTAGGCCTATAACGTCCTTTATTAGCCCTACCAAATTAACACAGTCCGTGATGGTTGGCATGGCATCAGGGGCATGCGACGTGTGACAATATTGCGAGTTTGGGTATTAGGAAAAAATGTGCACATCACCCGGCACAGGCCGAGAGATATAGGGAAGCTACAATTCTTCTCGGCCGCGAAGCATCGGATTCCCCCCGAGCGGTTCTGTATCGGCCGGTAGGGCCTATTATCTCTCCTGTCTCACAGTGCGGACATTTTAGACTCATTTTGGACGTGAACCCAGTCCGAAAATATTGAATCTGTTCCTAAGTTCAAACCAGCAACCAACACTTATTATAGAGTTGCCGAACAAACAAGAAAAATACCCTCAGGAAGAAAACTACCCTCTTCATTCTCTGAAAAAAAACCCAACAGCTATAGATTAATGTTTTACGGTTAACTGTCTGTGGTAAAAACGTTAACTCAGGAGCACGTTCTTTCACCATGAATGTTAGATAACAAGACAGCGGTGTCATGCATTTTTCAAATAATGTCCAGCCACTTTAATTTTATTTTTTCATTTTTAAATTTTGCCTGATTATGTTTTAATGAATTTTGCTTAATTTTGCGAATCCACCAAGGACGACTGGTGGCTACCCTCGTGAATTCCCAATCAGTGATACGCATACGGGCCTTCCACCATGTGTTGCAAGGTGGGCGTCTGAATCGGTATTTCCTTAACGTCTTCAAGAGTCAACTTTTGAAAACATCAGTCGACGTGCATTACCGAGTCCCACTTATAGCATGTAAGATAGATACAAGAGCGTCATGGGTGAAATGATAATGATCAAGAAGCTGGTTTATTCTCCCTTTTTAAAAACTAAACTAAAAAGCGAGTCTTTCCATTCAAATTGCTTATTACTTCATCGATTACGTAATGCTTTGAGGCACACCATTGGCCATTTAAAGGGGGAGTATCCTTTACATTCCATTCAACACCGAAGGGCCTTATGGCAACGGGCACAAAAACAAGCTGGCCACTGTCATTATTCGTCCGGGATAATGTTGGATGAAGACCGAATAGAAGCACATCACGATATACGGTATAATGACCGAAGCTAAAGAGCACTTTGTGTCGGAAATATGATCTGAACTATTGACAAAGACCAGAAATTACATAGCCATATCGCCGTTAGGCCACCAGGGGACGCTTCTGTAGAGTTTCCAGTAACCGGAGCAGAACGGGTAGCCTAATCCATTTCCTCCCTGCCTTAATTAAGCGTATAATAGAGCCACTTTGCCAGACGTTTAATATCGGATGCATATAAAGGAGAGGGTGTAATATCCCGGGACGACCCCATCTCTCCTTAACCCTTGGGTGGGTAGCCTGATCCGACGGGCCGTCCCCCTAGAGCGAGGCCGCATTGTCGGTATGCGAGACGCTCTGCGCCCGGTCAGGTACGGGTACAGCCGTCCTGGCCTCGTGATCGCCCTCAGTAATACAGGGGCAGAGGCGTCCAGTAGACGGCATCAATACGACGATGAAGGGATCTTATGCACCAGCTGTCCCCCGCTAAGACACAATCCCCTCCCGACTTAAACCCAACCACCCAACCTCCTCTGGCTCAATCCGATAGTTACCCTTCGATCTGTCACAGCCAATCCAGTCTCGCCTCGACTGTGCATGTGTCTATTTCGTGTCTATTTCTTCTCCGTAAAAACGTGCTGAAACAAACGCCTTGTTTTGAAATACCAGCAATCTTGAATTGAACGATTGATGAGAAAGGTAGCAACTATACTAACTATACCTAGTATAGTACCCAGAAGGAAGATAGATACAGGAATGAACACGTTTGAAACGTGCACCATCGCACGTTTGGAAAGTGTACAATTCGCCGCAGTATTAACATCAAACCTCTTTCACAAAATTGATTAGACGAGAACATTTTACGTCTGCACTAGTTCCTTGTGTGTGTAAACACCAGGAAAAAAGTGACACAGGGGGAGCAAGCACAGGGCCATCACAGGAAGGAGTGATCATATACATCCATATTGAGATACTTTAATGAGATTCATTAAAAAGCCCAGCGGCAAGAGAAGTGCCACTCACTTTTAGCGACTAAAGCTCAGAAAAGGTCGGGCACTACTTTGGCTCTCGGGTAATCTAATCTTGGAAAGGTATATGTTGTTCCCAAGGGAAAAGCATTTGGTATATGATTCTGTCGAGGGAGGGTATAAAATTATACAGTCGCACGGGTTGACTTGCTCTCTGCCAAAGTGTGACCCTTGAGGTGCCATCCAACATGCTGCCGTAGCGAGGTATTGCTCTTTGAACTCATATGACTGCGGATAGGGAGGGTGTGGGTTGTTGTGACGTGATTCTACTGCCGCCCCCCCCCCCTTCGAATGAGGGCCGGAATGAAATCAATCCTCCCTGCTCATCTCTTCACTCTGAGAGAAAAAAAACATCACGTTCTGATATAAAGGAGAGAATTTCACAATGTCTGACATTTCCCCCCCGAATTCAAAGTGTGTCCCACTTGTGGTGCCTTTGGTCTTTGTGGTGAAGTACATCGCACGATCACGAGCACTGGAAGGACATGGTTATCGAGTTCTATCTCGGCACCAGGCAGACACTATACATCGGCGTTTGGGTCCCTCCCATCCGGGTAGTTACCAGGCCGTCCGTGCCTAGTCGAAGCGGACGCGGCAGCGGTTATCTATCAGCTTAAACCATTAAGACGATTGCTACACAGGAGACCTCCTCTTGGAGTGCGCGTATATATACCACTGGTAATGTCCGAATGAAATGGCCAATTTGTTTCCTGCTAATGGGTCATTTTCGCTGGATCGCTTCAGATTATTGGGTCGGCGTCTCCACGCATTGCCACGGAACGACAGAGTGGGTAAGCGGTTAAATACTGACCGACATGGAAGGCCTCGTAATAGTTTGCCCGGTCCCCTCGGTAAATGACAAAGCAGTAAAACGATGTCCGATGGCATTTCATCTGTGGGGAGGGGGAATATTCATTTTGTGTCGTGACCAGAATCCATGTAACATGATAACCTGTCGTATCTACAATGTACGGCGTGCTTTATTCCGTCGAGGACATAATACTTGACGACTTGTCCGATTTTGCTCTACCGTTCTACATCAAGGAGATCGGCAACTTTGCGTGGCCTTTTCACTTCTGTCGAGCTCAGAACTCCCTCTACGAAATAACCATGGGGAAATGTCAAGCTGGATCAATACACTGGTCGCATCTGACTGTCTTCTATAGCCTTGGATTTGTCTTAAACTAATCTGAACGGAAAGACGGATTCTAAAGCATGTCACGTAGGGTTGCCATGATTCCTTCATGGCCATTTCCATGGCAACTGACTGATGAGGATTCCGAAAAAAAAATGGTTTTAACATCTGGGTTAGAGTTTAAAAATCTTGGCCCCTATGCCTATATGCGTGTACATAGGTCAAGTGCTTGCGACTGGGCAGATTTGAGGGAGCCACGTAACGACTCGAATCGACAAAGAAGGCACTTGACTTGTAACGGAGATGCTTCGATGCAGTTCACACTGTCTTGAGACGGTCCCGATACTAGAAAACCGCGCGATGGAGTGATAAGAAGTCGGTCCGATATCCGCCCGCGAATTGTTTGACTTGGTCCACAGCACCACGGCCTCCAAGAAACACCTTGCAATTTTGACTTTAAGACAACACTGTAACGGAATCTTTGCCCCCCGTAGGTTCTCCCGGTGAAATTCGTGTTTTCCTTTGACGTCCATGCGAGAGTGAGGCTGAGCAAATCGCCACCATGGGCGCTTACAGTGTGGCAAAGGGCAAACATTCGTAAAATGATAAGAAGGGAGAAGGGTCTAGCTGTGTGTTTGTCTTCCCTGTTTCCCTCCCAGCAGGAATTATCACAAGCAGCATCTTGACATAATTTCGACTCGACTTAATAATATACTTGTCTCCATCCTGACACAAAATGGCGCGCAGAGCTGTCCTTGAGCGATATTTTTTTTTAGTTCAGGTAATTTAGTGTCGCCAATTGTTAGACATTATACAGTCCATGTGTACCTTGTGGATTAAAATTTTCTAGAGTAATGTGCCCAAACAAAATGTTGCAATCTGCTTGACAGACAGACTGCTTGCTGACTAGTAAGTCGTGTACGTCGATCATCGCAGTTCGTCTACGGATGGTGTACATCTCCCTCTGTGTGCACGGTCTAGCCTTAATCGTCTCGACTCGGCGGAACTTGGTAACTGTGATTTCACGCTCGGCATGCTCCGTTTGTTTGACGCAGAGTCAATACAAATCATTGCCTTGATGCTGCTGGTCAAGCAAATACTGAAAGAGTTCTGGGTCGGGAAGGAGAATATCACCACCGATGACAAGGGCAAGGTCATCTGAGGAGACTTGCCAACGCTACAATTCCTCCTTCAAGTACACAGCACAAGTCCCCCCCCCACCCAAAAAAAAAATTAAAAAAAATTGTTACATGTAAATTTTCCTTCTACATGAGTTCAGAACAATGGGAATTCCAAAGTGATGAAGCTAAAAGGCCGCGCAATTCTGTTTTGGAGAATGAATATTGTATTCATTTTCCAAATGTCACTGGACCATACAGCGATTCGCTGTCGCTCCTAACCTTCACATTGACCTAATTTCCCTGCGGTCCTATCTACAGAGTCGGTGTGCATCAGTACGTGTGCATCAGTGTGACAATCTAATGACATCAGCCTAAAGCAAGCCCCCTTATATAAGCGCTATCGCTTCCTTTGCATGCGTGTCAGCGACTGCGCACTTCATTGCGAATGCCTGGCTGTACTGAGGTTCATTGTCGGGCTTCAGCAATGCAAACAAACCGTTCATTGGTGGCCGTCTCTCCTTGAGAAGCTTTTCAGAACATTTTGTTTCTTTTCATGTCTGAGAACGTCTGTGAGTCCGCCGCATTACATTTCCACTAGAAAAAAAATCACATGAGCGAGCGAAGCGAGACTTCATGCGCTAAGATCTACAGCCTCCCTTTCTCTTGGTCGTCGACTCTTCACGGGGCTCGGTCTGTCCATAGAACGAGGGAAAGGTTGCCGTGTTCTGTGGCATCAAATGAGATGACCCTGGATCTGGTCACTCTGAAAATCAGTGCACGTCCATTTGGTCGCACAGCGTGTGAACGGATAGTTGTTTGATATATAAAAGGTACAGATATATATCCTCTTTCTCTATTTGAGTGCAAAACGGTGCCACACACACATTAAGGATTGGTAACATTCTACAAATCCAAATCCCGAGTCTCTCTCTATCTCCTTCTTTCCCTAATAGCCCTTAACCTTGAGTGGCTTTTCAGCCTTGTTTTGGGTGATTTTGCATAAAAAAGAGACAGATAGGCTCACTCACTTACCGTTCCATTTAATAGAAAGAATGCTTCCGCTAGAGCAAAAACGGGTAATGATTAATGCATGACGCATCGGGTATTCTGCATGGAGGTTAAATATGATACTCATGGTTACTATTCATGGATTTATTCATCAATATTCATCTCATTGATCTATTGATTCCGTGCAGAGTTATTTTCATCAGTTAATATGGGCCTACCGGGTCAGCCTAACTCGATATCTTACCAGGTGCGAGACTGGCGTAGTTGTCGGCTCATTTTTCTGTTTGACATTCGAAAACAAAAACTCCTCCTCCAAGTTCCGCCGGGATTTTTTTTTTGGAAAGGACCATCGGACGACTAACGGGGTTCTCGTCACGCGGTACGCAGTCCCAATCCCGCGGACCGTCTGCGGGGGCAATTGGCATGTACCAAGAAGACAGAGGAGGAATTTAACAGGCAATTGAGCGCCGGTATTTCCTTTGGGGTCTGTGTTTAATTGGTATCTCAGTCAGTAAGTGTGAAGCTTTTTTTTTCCCCTCCATGGACGCCAATCGGATGAATGTCAGACCATGCAGCCGGGTCGCACAGCGCTGTGAGGATTCAAGGTTGATTGCTCTGACGAACAGCGCAAATAACAACTAAGTGAAGTGTGCGCAAATGTGATTAGGATGGGCCCGCGTGGAACACTCGTCAAATCCTATTAAAACAAACCTATGTGGTTTGGGTTTGGGTATGCTTTGATATGGGAATAACAAAAATCGTTTCTTCCACTTTTTTTTCTTCCCACGCGGAGTCGTGATTCTTTGAAAAGTGTCTGACGCACGGTTTTGGGGGGATGCGGGTATCCAGTGGTGTTTTGTATTCATGCCGTACGGAGCAGGGCTGGTTAGTGCTAAGTGGGGCGGTCTGATATCTATGCATCCCTAGCAAGGGTGTGGGAAGAGTGGTGGGGTGGGTTGGGGGGGTGGGGGGAACCATCGTATAGATTCAATCATACATGTCAGTTTCATCTCTCCACTCGGCGGCGGTCGCCCCCGGGCAAACATTCCGCAGCAGATGCATTGGACGGGAGAGGAACGGCGCGGGGTGTTTACAGGCGGGAGGAACATGATTGGGAGATGTTGGTAGTCTCCAACCCATCCCTCTCCACCCCAAGGGCCCGGAGACGACTTCATATCTCCTAATTCCTGTCCCCGACTGCGGCGGGCGGGGGCGTGGGAGGGGGTGGGGTGGGGGGATGGGGCTGGAGTCGTCTCCATGTAGGCCCGTCCTGCGTCGGTGGATGAAGCCGTTGAACCAGTCCAATGCCCTCCGCATCCTAAACTACCCCTACCCCCCCCCCCTGCTTCTTGAATTTCAATATCGTTTCGGCTGTCGATTAACCAAACGCTGCTTCTAACCCCCCCCCCCCGCCGCATCCCTCTCGCGTCTTCATCAGAAGCGGTCGTCTTCCGAGGAGGTTGTCGGTGGAACGGGCAGGTGCTCCGTGGAGACCTCGTCCCCGTGCGCTACCCACTCAAGCTATCGCTCTTGCAGGAGGCCCTCGGTATATATCCCAACTCCAGATGAGGCTGAGAACGCTGCCGAGGGGTGCCGAAGTGGTATCAAATTAAGGATCAGGGGGCCAACTTCATAGAACATTCTCGAGTGCCCAAATCTGCTTACTTCATTTTTTGGGTAGATCTGGGACGCAAACACCCGCTCATGGAGAGTTGTGGATGGATTGAAGGCAGCGCGTGCATTATGAATTAGCATCGTGATGATGAAACGGGCGGATGGGGAAAGGTTAAGATACCATCAACTATTGATAGCAATCAGAAGTCTTCATATTAAGGCTGGCCTCCTAAATAGTGACATTTGTTTTGCTTCAATGGGGCGCCATGAAGACAAGGCCAATGGGTATAAGTGGGTTAAGCATTGTCTGCCGTCCTGACACTAACAGCGATTGACCAGGAGTCGACAGTTATTATGCCCAGACAAGGATCTACAGAATTGGTGATTCGAGACTGTCGTTAGGCAGTAATTGGTACAGGCACTGAGTGCTGGAGACTCGCATTAACGCATATATCCTTCGATGCTGTGTCGTCAGTTGGTCCAAAGACCTAATTCGGTCTTAATTGTCACACTTTAAGGAGGCATTCGGAGATAGAATACAAAGAGCCGGAACCCAAGTCACCACACTCTCTCACTCTTCACAGAAGAAAAGGCGCAGCACTTCTCCATGAATGCAGATCACTTAGTCTCGGTTCAAGTCTCTTGGGGAATGTATACGGGAATCGTAGCTGAAATGAACAGTGTACTTAATATGATTACTGGCGACCACTGAGGCCGTTTTTTCACTCATCGTCTTTGGTCTTTCGGCTCCCTTCTTGGAAATAGCCTCCACACGCGGAAAAGCATGCACGCTCATGTGTTGGTCTCAGATTTGAGGCGTGTCTTGCCCTTTCGGTTTCAGACTGCACATCTGCTGATATTATACGTACATATGCCGATCATGAATAGAATATTTGCAGTTGTTTATAGTTCTCTACAGGGGGCAGACGGCAGAGAGCCATTTGGTGCGATATTTTCGTGTACGGACATTCCGGTCCCATAAGACCAGCGGACAGGGCAAGAGACAGAGGCAGTTTGCAGATTGGCACGTGATGCGCGGATTAGCCGAGAACCGTCCTTCAAAGGAAGAAAAAAAAACCCACGGACTATCACAGTACAGCCACAGGAATTCCGATCAACAGTTCATGGAAAAAAAAAATTCCAACTCGAAAACAGCCAAAGGTCATTTCGTAGCATGTCTGGCAAACTAATTCCGGGAGCATTTTTCTTTAATGTCAACAAGATCGCCAGATTTCTCAAGAGGGTGTGTTATATGTACGCGTCGTCACGGCATAGCTTAATATTTCACTGACAAGAAAATGGAGCTCGAGTTACGGCGTGGCCACGAGGGAAGCGTGCCTCGGCGCCCGCCTTGGAGGCCGAGCATCGCGTCCACCTGAAATATGGCACACCGAGGAATCGAAAGCAACTTTAAATCTGGCTCTTTGATGTTCAATCGGGGTAACTATCGATTATTCTAGATCCTGAAAGAACGACATTTTGCTACACTTTAACTGAATCTGACACACTTGCGGTCGTTCCTGATCTCATAATTCCGTTTCCTCTCCTCATCTTTCTTCATGAATCTTAAATTTCAATTTCAATTTGTCTTTTGTTTGCTTCTGCATTGAAGAGAGCTCCTGCCATCCATTTGGCAAAGCGAGTGCAACCGCTATTAGATATAGAGCCTATGTGAAATATTGGCTCACAATCTCCATTCTTAATTCCGTGAGGTCTACTTGCGACGTAGTATTATAATAAAAAAAAACCCCAATATAATTCTGTTGCTAACTGCTTATACCAACCGGTTGGACCTGTGGTAAAATGCAAAAATTGTATAAGTTAGCGGCCTAACGTTTCGATCCTAGCAGAACCTTCATCAGAGACTAAATGAGTCAACCGCACAAGTGGACAAAATAAGACAGTTTGCCCGAGGTTAGTCAAGTGGAGAGAAAGCCACTCACAGTCAAGGAAACATAAAAGATAATTAAGCAACACTTAATGGTATTCATGGAATGGTCTCCAGGTATGTTTAAGAAATACAAATACGTTCGGTTGAACGACCAGGTGTGAATTAGAACGTATTCTTTTTCTTTACGGTGCGTGGTTTTCTTTGGGTATTGTTGCGTGTTACGCAACAGCATGGGAGTGGCAGTGGTGTTGTCAGTTTGTATGTCACTTCACGTCAGTCCAGCACCAGAGCCACACCTCCAAACAAAATTCTCTACACGGACATAGTTTAACCATGGAGCTATAAAAGAGATGGTTTAACGCAGTCTATCCGTTTCCAGTATGCAACACAGTGACTGTCAGCTAGATCCTTCAGTTGCGGCATCAGCAACCAAAGCCGGTATTCAGCAAATATTGGCCGCATTTGCATCGAGCTTCGACTATAGACGCTAAGCAAAGCAAAATCAGAGTGCGCAGATTCGATGGGGAAGCCACCCCACCGGTGCTTGAATACACTGACTGACTCCCATATGATTCTGTGTAATGTGTTGATTCTTTCGGGTTCATTGTTTTCATAGAAAATTGGTGATATACAAAAATGTTGCAAACTGCTTACTGACTAAAATTACCAAAATGTAAATCTTAAAATTTAGTGGGCCTGACGTTTCGATCCTAGCAGGACCTTTCTCAAAGGCACAAAATTGGTTAGGGAAAAAAAGAAAGCGTGAACGCCCTTGCCACTCACAACGATTGCGTAAGAGGTAGCAATAGCCAATGCGTAGGCACAATGCACAGAGAGAGAGGCTGGCCACGCGGGGTATTTAAGTTAACGTAAGGCGGGAAGTTGCCATTTGAAGACAACTGATCCACACCACTATACCGGCCAGAGTAACATGAGTTTTGTAAAGATTTTCGATACCAGAAATACATGATATAAAAAAGTGACTCCTAAGCCTAGAAGGACACTATGAGTGGATATCTTATTATTTGTGTAAGAGACCAATAACCATAAAAAACCAATAATGAATAAAAACAAAACCTTTATGATGTACCGGGAACAAAGACCTGCGCCCAATGTCGCCCGCGGTACATGAAGCGGTCCGCAATCTCCTGCTAACGAGTATAGATGCGCGCTTCATTTAACAGCACACTTGACACCTTTGTGGAGTCAAGGGTATAGCGTTTTCGGTTGGCTGCTCATTTCTTTTCTTCTTCTTCGGGGGGTCTGTTGCCATGGCTACGGAACACTGTACCGTTGCAGAGATCATAATATTGAGCCCGTCATTATCTGGTGTCGGTCGTATATGCCGGGCTGCAATGTCGTGCGTGAGGGACACTGCAAGATGGGGGATATCTCATCACGGGGCTAACACTAATGGATATTTCGTGCATATGTTAACCTCATTGCGCCGCCCTCATCCTCGGCGAATGTCAACATGAAACGCCAAAGGCGAAAACATACCACACACACACACGCGCGGCGGGTTAGCATACACATTCGTAAACACACATCAAGTCAGCGAATTTGATGACCTGAAACCCGTGTATTCGAAAAGTTTGTCAGAGAATATTATGAGCATAATTAATTCAGAATTTGAACCGCCTGTTCCGAAATTCAGATTGAATGCAATACTTTGCTTTTGAACAAGCCAGAATAAGGACTGTCCTACAGAGTGGCAAGAACGACTTTGTCCAAACAGAAAATAGTAAATAATACACATACGTGTATACGTGTTATCGCATATTGATATAGGTATGTTTTTATAGACGTCTGTGTGTACTACATTAAAGGTTACATTCCTACATGGACCTTGTGGTACTTGGAAATGCGTTCCAAGGCTCCAGAAAACTTAGAAAACCTTCCCATGAACAGAATGCACAATAGAGTGCTGTAAATACGCATGTATTCAGACAGAGTGATGTATTATGCTTCGCTGTCTAATAACTGCATCATAATGTGTATGCCGTCTCTTTGGGCGTAACATTAAAAACACGGGTAGCCCGAGAGTAATTTTGTTGTAACCACGGGCAATATTTGTTCACCTCTGAACACCTGACGTACCGCAGACAGGTAACCATTTTAAGGCATGCTCCCAACCCGACAATTTTCAACTGATGTAATAAAAAGCAGTGCACACTCGGGTGCAAATTGAAGAACATGTAACATCACGTCTGGAGAATGGTGTACATTGTGTATTCATACAAAGTAAGGCAAGACATTTCGCGCTATGTACTTTGCAGTATAGTCTTCCCATCGGGATTACAGTAGACCAAAAAATGTGCCTTAGGCCGTAATGGAGTTTTATGCACGGGATCTCCTGCACACTGTTTTTGTAATAAACTAAGCCACCATAGGACGCTGTATATATAATATGCAAGAGTAGATTTGACAACATGTACTTTCGGATGAATAATCAATCACAGCAATCAGCGTAATGTACAGATCCGGATGCGGGATACTGCATTAGCATGACTAATTCATCAGACAATAAGGCCACTCGTCTGAGTCTGGTGCCCAGACGGCAGGCGTTCATTTATCGTTGTGTAAGCGACGGATTAATGCCTCGTTATTGGCGGTTTAATTATAACGCAGAGGAAACACATCATTTACGTCTGCCTCTGGCGTTGTAGGGCGTGCACACGCTCAGGTCGGCATTGCTGACTGTCTGGAGTGAAATACCAGCGGCACGATCCTCTGGTTCCTGCCTGCTTGCCAAATTCTCTTTCCCTTGACCCAGTAGTGGGTTCAGTCCAGCCACATACGTGGCCGCACTCCATGACCTGATAATCGCTAACCTTGAAATCATTCACTCGCTCATAAGACAGGTAAAGTGCACGTCCAATGCATTATAGATTTCACGTCCTCACTTTGTTCAGCCCCTTGCAGTATATTATGATATGATAATTGAAGCTGAATGTCATGATTAAGAATATACTTATTTCTGGTACAAATATCGCGTCTTTCATAACATGTCATTGCTAAACTTAGTTTCGCCTCCATGACATAATTGAGTAAGCTGATAAAACGTTTTGAGCGATACAAAAATATAGCAATCTGAATTGATTGTACACAATGCAAATCTCACCGATTCAGAGGGCACACGTTTCGATCAATAGTGACCTTTCTCAAAGGAAGGTATTAACATTGACCAAATATACCTATACGATACTTTACGGCTCAGAATTCTCTATGATCATGTCACGGTGACGTGAAGATATAATTCATATTACAGAACATGGAATACTCAATATTCAACTTCATATTTGTGCGAGTGTCAAGTTGCATATTTATTTTAGTTCAAAAAGCATGAAATATCACTCTGTACTGTTGTAAGCAAGACAGGTGAGACTGGAGGAATTCTTGGTCACACGTCGTGCGTCCATGGCTAGAATTACCCTTGGACCAAATCATAGGAAAAATAAACCTGCTTTTCGAGGAGTCCCGTTCGAATCATATGACTTACAGTCCTTTAACTTAAACAAGTTCAACAGTGCAAAAATCTTACTGGATCTCAGTCGCACAGGCAACACGCCGTAATTACCAGTCAGACCGACCAAGGTGTGAAACGAAAAACTGGTCGGCGTCTCAAGTTCACTTCCTGAATTGAAACTTGATTTGTGGATGCGATGCACCGTCACTGTCAAATAGGTAACCCAGCCCTGCGTGGTACCAGGGAAGAGATGGTGGCTAGGCCATCTGTTAACTAAGGCCCCTAAACGTTCTCGCGCGAGGTCGTGCGGGTTTTCACCATCTGATCAAATTACGACTTGTTTCCCAGGCTGGGAACGAAAATCAAATGAAAAGCCACGAGTCTCGGTATGCCTGCCAAACCTTGCTGCGACGCACGAGGAGACAGTCATTCTCGGGTCATCGGAAAAGCGGGTGCTTTTATCAGTCTACAGGTTGTAATTATACCTCCGTGAAGAATAAACTGACCCCTGGTTTTTCGTTAACTTATTTGACTTTCAAAGCGAGCAGCGAAATGGAACGTTAAAAGCTGTTTTCCCTTCTATCGAAAACCCAGTCCAATTGAGACTGTGGCTAAGTGGTCACAGTGGATTGAAGCACCGTCAGAATTTAATTCAGTAGACTGCACACCGATTCCTTAATGACTTGCTAAGTTGTCAACAGTTTCTTCCTGCGGTTTGTTTTTTTAATGCGCGGCGCAGTCGGTGGCCCAGTTGATCCCAGGGTGACAGCCAAACCCCCCTTCTACCATCCACCCGTTATTTGGTTGGAAATGAGAGCCGTCCATTTCGCATTCGGAACCCGTGCCTCGGCTTCTCAAAGGGGCTTGCCGCGACCCCCCCCCCCCCATCCCACCCCACCCCCGCCATTGAATGCCTTCGCCCTTCCGAAAACTGATCGCGAGGGCCGAAACTCGAGTGAGAAAACAGGCACCCGGCCCCCCGGTCCAGTTCCGCGGGCGCTGCAGCGGCCGGCGGGCTAGTGGGTCGAGTGCCCTTCACGCGACCGACTTGGCAAGGCGCGTCCCGGCACGACCCGCACATCAGTTGTTGTGGCACACTCTCGACCTATTCCACACGCAGAATCACGCCTTCCCGAGCTGCGAGAGATGCGAGGCGGGGGAAAGGGCGGGGGGGGGGAGTCGATATTACACGAGAAGCTATACGGCGGGACAAGTGATAAGACCTCGATTTAGGGTGTCGTTGTGGTGTTTTTTCCCCCTTCTATCAAACTCATGACCAGCGATGACCGACTAAAGGGCAGGGGAAATCGGCGTCCCGTTTTTTTTTTAACGCAGTGGCTGTTGTTACGGCAGTCGTCCGTGTGGTTCCCTGACTTGGTTGTATTTCGTTAGCATTGCAGGCTGGTTGAACCAGTCTATTACCTGATAGTCTGGTTCCAAGAGCTAAACATCCTGACAAATACTGTGAAGTCAGGGAACCACATGGACGACTGCCGTAACAACAGCCACTGCGTTTTTTTAACGCATCGAGGCCGCTGCAGCAAGGTGGGGACCCGGCTCGGTGGAATGATGCAACGGGAAAGTCTCACCGCTGCATGCATTCACTCCACGTCCGCCGCGTGAAGGAATCGAGTCCCCCGTGCCGTATTCATCCGCGCATCAGGAAATAAGCCCGAGGCAATCATCAAATCCGAATGAATCGAACGGCGGCGACCAGACGGAGAAACCAAAAAGGGGCACTGGCACACAGACAGACTATGCAAGCAATAGCGCGTCTACCAATCTTTCGCTGTGACAGACACATTATCAAACTAATCTAACATGTACAAGAATGAGGCTTAAAAAGCTATCTGATATTTTCTGTATTAGTAAAATGAGCCTTTCCCTTTCTGCTCACTATACTATGCACTACATTAGGACTATGGACTGAAGTGACTAAAGCACCATCTACAGACATGGTTCTCCAATCTTGACATCCGGGTTTCTCCATCAACCTTTCTAGGAGGTCCCTGCTGTAGTGTTTGCGTGCTCTTTGCATAATTCCTGCCTCCAATTCCTCCGGTTTAAGCTTACAGTCGCCTTCGATAAAAGGTTTACAATGCTCATGGGGGGGGGGGGACGAAAGTTAAAGATGCCTTCTCGACGTCCACCTATAGCACTGGCTATAGGTTTCGCACTTATTGATCCCTCATGAATCCGCCTGCTTCTTTAAAGCCGGCCCCACTCGGCCGTCAATTTACGGGGGAGCCAGCCATTCCTCACTGCACACAGCCAATTAATTATACCGCAGCAGCTTGTATTTCACTCGTCTACGCACTCATAAAAAGGGGGCACTGACTTCATTATGTACGCTCAGTCTACTGTAACTACCTTCATTTTCTGTGGGCACAAATAATGCGCATAGGCCGATTATTATGTCCCATCGCTTTAACGGCAATGTGCACGCGATAGATGTTCCGTATTGTCAAATTGAGCCTTACAATCGATGCCAACTCGATTATTTGTTCATGGTCTTAGATCAAGCTCCATCATTGCTGACTCGAGACCTGTCATGCTGAAGCCCCCACCCCCACCGCCCGTCACAACAATCAATAGCCTACCTCAGCCCGAATATCAAGAGCTCCTCAAGCGTATGGCTACGTATTTCCAGAAGACAGCACTCAACGTTATAGAGTGTCTATAATAAGTAGCGTGGTGGCTTTCCAGTCACATCACATCATCCAGAGTCTCTTAAGACCATTTGGATGTCATCACGTTTCAGGCAAAGAGGGTGTTTCAGCGAAAGAACGAACCGAAACTTCAACCTATCATGTAATGAGAACTGACTTTCCGGCGTGCAGTTTCCTCAGAGGCACTCTCGCAATTGTGTTAGGGAGTGACATGCTTGACTCTATAGTACACTCGTGAAGGCGTTCCACTAGAGAATTAATGAATCAGTAAAAACAAATCTAACACAATAAGGTGAGGCTACGTTGCTGCTGGATAGGAAATCATGAGATATCCGACGGGTCCTACATAAAAACCCTGTAGAAGGGATACGAACAACTAAACCACTGTGTTCTCTTTGATTGTTTTCATATATGTGACCCGGCACAACGACATGAGGAATAACCCCCACTTTCGATATTTTGATATACCATTAGCTTTCAAATGATATCAAAATATAATATCCTCTAATATTTAAAATTTCCGAAAATAAAAAAAAGAAAATTGATTTGTAATCGAATTGTGAAGATACTTTAACTTCAGGCGTTGTTTACTCAAAAAGTGTTTTGGTGGGATATTCCTCATGTCGTTGTGCCGGGTCACATATTCCATCATGCTGACTAAAGGAGAATAATCATTGTATTGTTAACACTTAGTGAAACAGATGAAGGTAAAACTGACTGGGGACGTTTAAAGCCCCTACACAACATTTGTCCAGGTCAAAGAATAGCATCCATACGTTGTCCCATCCGACATATGCATGAATTAGCACACCTGTGAAAATTTCAGCTCAATCCACCAACCGAGTCTCGAGAAAATCGTGAAAACCGCTTCATTTGTTTCGCGAAAATGCAGCATCCTACACCGTACTGTTCCGAAAAATAGTTTAGATCTCGGTGAGACGTAAACTATTTATTTTACTAATTTCTCCCAAAATACAACGTTTTAGGCAGAAATATTTCAGTGCGAGGTTTCTACTATAACCATCTTCAAACTGTATAAGTTTCATGTAAATCTGTGAACATTTCTGTTTTTCAATCTTACCAATTTGGAAAAATGGCAAAGAAACCTTGGACTGGACCGGGACCCGCGACTTCTGGATATACATACCAGTGCAGTACCAGCCCTTAGATTGGTGGCTTTCCCAAAATAGTCAACTAGTCTTTGCCGGGATGGGGGCGGCAGTCAGAAGCAATTCAAACATTGCCTGGACGTACATGTATATATATCTCCAGGGATCACACCCTTGCTTTCATTCAAACAACCAATTGTTACGAACCTGGCTACAGTATCTAGGCGGATCACACAAAGTGGATGCAAACTGTTCAATTTAAGTCAAAAACAGAAAGGGGAAAAAACTGGGAGCATTTAAACAATTTGGAAAACGGCAAAGCCAAGCTTTCTGTGCCTTTTATCAAAATCACTTTCAATGCTGCGTATACGGTAATGGAAATGCTAACCTCATAGTATATCAATCATATGTTAATATTTCTCGCTGATTTGTCTAATTCGCCTGTGGTGTAGATGATTAATTTGATTGAGAGCCAACACTTTTCCTTTCAACCATCTCTCACCTCCCTTCCACTCTTCAGGTCGACCGGCACAGGCTACCGACGAGCACACGCGGCTCTTCAGGACGCTCTTCAACACTAATCACAGCAATCTCATCCGACCCGTCAGGTCGCAGAACACAGTCACCGTGGTGGAGATGTTGCTGTTCTTGGCACAAGTAATCCAACTGGTAAGGGTACGATGGCGGTATAGACCGCGGGGTTTCCTTGGGTGACGAGCCTCCGCATTGTCTCTCCATCCTCACTCCTCAAAGAGCCAATGTGCACTGCAAACATGTCTCCCACAAGGTACCGAGTAACTTCTCCAACACACGGTCTGAATTTATTGGCAATAAAATGTTGATTTCATTTTGACGAACACAATCCAACACCTTGGGTTTTATTGTCCGATAGTATTATCATTTGATTCATCGTTTTTGTATTAGTTTTGAATAATGCTCATCGAATATTTTCTATCATTGTCATCATGTTTAGTCATTGTCTTCGGTAAACTGACATTTGAATCTATCAAATACTAAAAGTAGGTCTCGCGTGTCTGTGCGTGAGAACAACTTCTTTAGAAGTGCCACTTTATAATCGCAAAATTATAAGCAAATACCGTAGAGAGCTCCCACGTATATACCAAACCCCAAATACCATGTACCAAAGTGCGAAATGCTTCGGCCGACACCTATAATGCAATTTTGTCACGCCACAGAGAATTGATATTGCAGGAATTTCTGCTTATTTATACGAATTAGCCGTCCGAAATGTCATGCCAGTAGCAGACTATTTTGAGGGCACAACCTTCCTCGGGTTTCGGCGAGGTCGGAAAGGCAGAACCTGCCTTTACAATGGATATGGCCGGGGAGCTGGCGGTGTGCAAGGCACGAGAGAGCTGGATTGATTCGGTAGAGAGAAATAGGGGCGTGCACCGAGACAACAAGCGTATACTAGTGGAGTCCCCTCCCCCCTTGAACATACACGCTTAGAAGGAGACTTGTCTTTCAAGGCTGAGCCAAGATGCGACATACGTTACATTTGTCCGCTTATTTTGTGTTTTTTTTTATCGGGAGAGCGGCGGGCGATGGAGGCTGAGACACGTCGGCGATTGATTGGCGACAAGAGCTTCGTGATTGTTTGGGCATTGATGTACAGGCACGCGCAGCCAACTACTTGTTGCCAAACATCTTTTGCGCTTGCAGGGAGAGAGAGGGGAGAGGGGAGAGAGAGATGGGGTGGGAGAGATAGAGGGGGGAGGAGAGAGATGGATGGGGAGTGAGAGCGAGAGAGAGGAGAGAGACGGAGAGATATAGAGGGGAGAGAGGGGAGAGGGAGAGAGAGGGGGGACAGAGCGTGAGAGAGGGAGAGAAGGGGAGAGAGAGGGAGAGAGGGAGAGAGAGAGAGAGGGGGAGAGAGGGAGAGATATAGAGGGGAAAGAGAGGGGAGAGGGAGAGAGAGGGGAGACCGAGCGAGATAGAGGGAGAGAGAGAGGGAAATATAGAGGGGAGAGAGCGAGGGAGAGTGGGAGAGAGAAAGGGGAGGGAGAGAGCGAGAGAGCGAGAGTGGGAGAGAGAGCGTGGGAGAGGGGAGATAGGGAAATGTAGAGGGGAGAGAGCGAGGGAGAGTGGGAGAGAGAGGTAGAGAGAGGGTGGGAGAGAGAGAGCGAGAGGGAGAGAGCAAGAGAGGGAGGGAGAGAGAGAGGGAGGGGGAGATAGAGAGCAAGAGAGAGAGGGAGAGAGAGAGAGGGAGGGAGAGAGAGAGGAGGGGAGACGGGAGAGTGGGAGAGAGAGGGAAGGGAGAGAGCGAGAAAGAGGGGAAGAGAGGGGGAAAGAGAGGGAGCGAGAGAGAGAGAGAGAGAGGGACGAAGAGAGTGGAGAGATAGGTTGAGGAACTGGCGCGTGAATAATTCATGTCTCCTCTCTCTTTCTCCTAAGGACGGCATCGAGCTCAAGTTCTGTCTCTTCCCGCACCACTAAGGCATTGCAACCACAGCATGGCAAGGGGTAAATGCCCGGGAACGCGAATCGCGTCTTCCCCATCTGCGTGCATAATCATGATTAGAAGAAAAACACCCAGAGGAACCCAAGGCTTTCGTTTTTTAATAAGTTTTGGCGGAAAACAAAACCTTGAAAAAGCCATTCAAGTGCTGTTGGTCCCACTCCTGTTTCAAGTAGATAAGATACTCAGAGCACAACATTTGAATCTTTGATGAATAACAATCAATAACATGGAGACGGAAGGAAATTGAAAGGATTAATGATGAGCCAAGAATTCATTAAAGATAACATAGGGAGATTTCACTTAGGCTTAAGAGGGATGTCTCTTCACAATGCTGTACAATGTTGTTTTCTCGCGACAGTAACGGACATGGACTGTATATGATCTCGCAGAAACTATAGACGGCATCTCATCTGATTCTGCGTACTTAACACAGTTTCACACTGAACAATGTGGACATATTTGTGACCCGGCACAGCATAATGAGGAATAACCCCCACTTTTGAGATTTTGACATTTTCTAATGATGTGAAAGAGTATACCATTAGCTTTCAAATGATATCAAATTTATTTCCGTGTGAACTTTGTTGTAAATAGTACAAGGGGACTTCGCTCGTTCAGTTGGTAGCAGACACAATAATTATAGCAGCGCCATTCTAACTCCTCGAAAGCGGCCATTCAAAAAGGCAGGAACTTTACATTTTTATGAAAACAGTACACAAACACTCCCCCGAAATCCTCGTTTTTTCAAAATTTAGAGACGGATTTCGGAAAAATTCTTTGGACATGATATCCTCCGATACATTAACTTTCCGAAAATACAATTTGTTTTATCGAATTGAGAAGATACTCTGACTTCAGGAGTTGTTTACTCGAAAAGTGTTTTGGTGGGATATTCCTCATGTCGCTGTGCCGGGTCACATTTACTGGTTTGTCGTATTTGTTATCTTATGATTTTTTTATCTGAGAGGCTTCGTTGCGAGTACGTTGGTTCTAAAAAAAAAAGTCTGTGTTTAGTTGCAGTGATGAAAGACTCAAGACAAAAGCTAGAGACTATATTATTACACGATTGGTTGCAATGGAGAAGTGAATTTTCATCGATGTTTTCATCAAGAATCGGATGACCAACTGAGCCGAACAAGAGTGTTATGTCACGAGCATGAACGCCGCCCTGTCTCTGGTTCGCAACCGCTGCCAATCTGGGTTGAATTACCTTTCAAACTCCATACGCGCCTCTCCAGTGCTTGTCATATAGCCACCGTTCAAACCCCACATCCCCCTGGGGTATGTATATAATCTGATCGCTTTAACGAAATATGGCTGGCATCTCTAATTGGATCACGCCGATGTTTATTGGCGCATCTGCCAGCATACCACAACAAGTATTATTCTTTCTTTCGGGTCGCGTGTAACGTTATCGCCGGCACTAATGCAAACACAACAGCGGTTTGTGGAGCTGGGCGTACTGAGGCAATGCGAAAGCATATCTTGTTGAGTTATACCAAGGAGGAATACGGAAACGAGCGGCTTCTTGCATCTGTGGGTCGGCACTCCTCTTCAGTTACATCGGAATAACTGAGATTGGGTATACATGGTTCCACCCCGCCCACAACTTCCGTTCGTACTGATACCGCAGGGCTCAACCTGTGCTTCGATACGGTGGGTTGAGGGCTATTCTGGCTACGTTCATAACAATTCCCCTGACAGGGGTACGGACATTTTGTAGACTTGTCCTCCAATGATGGAGAAAGCCGGTGAAAGGGGAAATACGTACGTCATCGGATGCCAAGAAGGAAGCAGCCGACGCTTCCATTCTATGCTGCATTTCATGTGAAAGACACCCCATTCAAGTTTCCTACAAAGAAGGTTGTTGGATATTCTATCATAGAGAAGAAAGACATTTGATCACTGGGTATAGTAGAGGAATTCTGCGTGGGATGTGCATGGCGGACGTCAGAAGTCCGATTCAGCTGCGATGGAGGGAAAGGGAATCGAGACATCGATGGTCGATTTCATGAAGTCCGTCCTAACTTATAGGCCTACCATGGAGGAATAAGGAGTCCTCCATGCTTATACGATCAAATCGCAAGACGACGAGCAATGCACAGGAACCATACGGCCTATCACACTTACGACGGGTTATCCATCGTAAGCTGAGTTACCATGCATCGTAAGGCTTTGTGAAATCCACCATAAACGAAAGACTGATGTATTATAAAACTAGTACAGTAATAGGCCTATGGGGAGAGCATACCTTCTGACGTGCTTTGAAACGAGTCATGTGGACAGATATGTTATCGTGCTTGTTTGCTTGCCTTGGTATGAGCTATTTCTCATCCGACTATCTCTTGGGTCCAAGTATGGTCCAAGGTTAGTGAACGTACGTGCCTTTGCTTATCGTCCTATCGGCATTTCCTGTTATGGGAATACTAATCGCGGGCATTCACTCGTTGACGGAGTTCGTAGCTGGGATAAGAGCTGTGAGCTGTTGGTGGATCCAACACGAAAGAGGCGTTATCAACCAATGCAATCTACTATGTATCGGACTCCTGCGAAGAAGCCGGCTATAGAATGACCACAACGCGTAATACGAGGAACGGCAATCACCCCGATTAATGTAACCCATATTTAATTTCCCGATAATTTCCGACCCAGGGCGACGCTGAGCGAGGTGTCCCCACGAGGTCCGCGGTTGAAGGCATTGCTGTCTGCCCCCATAGAGCCCGCCTGTCAACCCCCATCCTCGTCAACCGATGATGAAGTGGTTCGTCTATAGGCACGCGCCTGGGAGGTTATCGGGGTCCAATCAGCACGACAAATACTTCAAGCAATAATGGATGTCCGGATATCTGATATCTGATATCTATAATTGGTCTAAGCTTACAGGTGCTGCTGCTTTGCTTTGATCAAGGTGGTGCTTGACGAACAAAGTGGGGGCGAGGGGGGGGGGGCAGGCAATCGATCAACACGTGGATATATAGGCCTACAGAGAAGGTTGTGGTGACCAGGCTGAAGACATCACCTTCAAAGAACGTGACCACCTAAAATATCGCAAACCATTTTACTAAGTCTGGGAAGGGACGGGTAATGATATTCTAAGCACCCCCTTCTGCGCAATATCATTCCGCCGACACAGGTACCTATCGGAATTCTTCAGGATATCATTCGGCGAGCAAAAGAGATCAGTTATAAGCGTCCAATCCGAGCCGGCCTGATATATTTTCCTCCCCAAAAAAGTCTTAACCCTCAAAGAGCCGGGGGCGGATTTTGCCCCTGTATTTTTTGGTATAGCGTCTCAGTGATTTTGTTCTGCGTGTTGAGGCTTTAAGACATTTTTAGCAATCTTCTTAGGCACATTTTGACAAAAATTTTATAAAAATTGGAGGTGCCGTTCTCTGACGATGAGAATTTTTTAGGGTCATGGTATAGCTAGAAAGAATTGTTTTCCATTGACTCACACTATATAAAAGCAAAGCATCCACGGTGCATAGGATATTTCTTGTCAGGAATTCCTGGGCATAATTAGCTCATTAATATTGCTGTATGCAATCGTTGGTTTTTCGTGTTTCGTTATCATTGTCAAATTGATGCTCAGTAAAAATCTCAGTAAACTCAGTAAAACTCAGTAAAAATCATAGGAAATAAAAAAAACAATGAAACCATGAAAAAATGGAATCATGAATAATTAATGAGCTATATTTAGACAATTTTTTTTTTCAAACGAAATTTTACAAAAAAATTCATTATGTTATTCTCCACCACCCTGCTAAATATCATTTGAATCCGCCCCCACCCCGGTGGTAAGATTGTCAAAATAACCCGGCTTTTTGAGGGTTAAAGCGTCAAACTATATAACAGGAAAAAGCAAGAATGTTACCTCCTTTCCTTTTCCCTTTAGTGAGAAACAGGTGCTTATTGCTGACGGGGATCGATAGGAACCATGTTCGGGCCTTGAAGCACAGTGCATCAGGCTCCCGACGAACTGAATGACGACCCCCGTAGCCTTAGTCACTCCCAATACCGGATATTAATTTTTCCGCATTCTCAAACATCCCGTGATCGGCCGGCGGGCAGGGAGAGTTGCCCCTTTAAACCCCCGTTGGGATGAAGCGGCAGAAGGGTGTTGATTACTAGTTCATTATTTCCTCAAAAAAGAAAAACACATAGACACGCCGGAAGACGTGGTACACTTGTATGGGAATCCAGACTAGTATAGTCGTCCCGAAAACCCGGTCAGGAATATCTGGACCCCAAATCGTCTAAAAGGGGTCAGATATAATTCATTCCAATTTTTCACTGACCGTCTATACTTTTCATACTGCCAAGTTACGTAGTCCTTCGGCGGTCTAAGGAAAATATAATAACCATCTTTCCGCAACTTCATTTTAAATAAAACTCCGCCGTTGAGAAAAGTTCTCCTATAGGATGAGAATTGAATTTTGATCATTTTAGTTATAGTAAAACGATTTGCAACATCTTCGCATAGGCCTATTACTCTAAACAAAATCGAATACAAAAACGAGCCTAAACGAAAACTAAGTTAGAATATATTGAATTAAGGCTCTAAGAATAAGATGGTGGTTGCTTGTGGGAATGCTGGTGGCCGAAATGGTTCCCTTGGTAACGGAACCCGTGTAATATCAGCCGTAAATCGACATGGTGTGTTTCCAAGCTGCAACAGACCAAAGAGGTTTTATTTTACGCTGTAAAAATCGATTTTAATTTGCACTTCTCCGTATCGAGTCTGAGCTTATATATATAGTTTCACTGTTCCTCTGTCACAAACAACACTTTCTAAAGGAGAAGTGGCAATCTTACGTCTTCTATTTCAGAAGATAGCAGGCCCCTTGTCAATTGCTTAGGGGACTGGCAATCTGGCAGATATAGACCTGCCTTGAAAAATTGAATCCTGGGTTTTCTGATCAAACCTGAAAGCCTAATAGAATGAATAAATTATAACCAATCCTTTCAGCAGTGTGTAAAGAAAGTGGTGGTATAATGTATAATGCAATGGCAGATGCAAGTATCTGTAAGATTTCAATTTCGCGTTTCGCATTTCGCGTTTCGTGTCTGGGCATCACTCTATGGAGGGATATCAAGCCGTGGCTATACGTGCGCAGGACTAACGCCACAATGGGCCGCCTGTGTCCACCCATCAAAAGCAATCGCTCGTCATGCATAAAAATGGTAACGTGCTGGAGATTGTCCACATCCAAGGCAGCCCATTTTCAAGGGGCTGGAAGTTGCCCTAGTCCTGGCATCCCATTAAAGGCCAGCCTATACGAGAGTGCAATAAACAGATATAAATATTGAATAGATCCATGCTACGACGGTCCTGTCGAAGCAGGGTGCGCAGCTGCTTATTAATAAAACAATAGTTGTGCATCTCGGTTTTGAGTTACCGTTCGCGGATAAAACCAAGCGAACAAGCCAACAGCTCCATCCAACCGTGTCTTTGCATGTCATTATATCCTATACCGCATTACATTGAAAACAATAACATCACTGAATGCTACATCCACCCCCTCTCGCGTGATAGAAACCAAACACGTCAACTACATACCAAAAAATCATTTGAGGGCACCGTTGTAGTGATAGCCAAACCTGGACAGATGTCAAACCTCGATTTGCATGAAAGCATTTGATTTTGGGTGGCTGTGACTTGCATGTGCTCCACGGGAATTCCGCCTTTAAGCTCGCGATCAGCCTTCTTTTCTGAGGGGATGGATCCGTCCCGCTGTCACAGGGTATACCGGCAGTGAGCAATTGGATTGCTTCCACCGACCCGTCAGTCCACGACTGTGCCTTGATGCTATACTCATGACAGATGTGAGGCAAAATTGGAGTACAACAAATTGAAATATATTGACCTCTTTAGTTGTCTTGATTAATCTGAAGGATTGTACTCGGCATAAGAGATATTTTCATAAAAAGAAAACCATTTAACCACTATTGCTTATCTTTTTTTCTCCTTTATTTCAGGACGAGAGAAAACAAACTTTGAAAATAAACGCTTGGGTGACATTGGTAAGTATTTATTCCCTTAATTGTCGAAAACACGTATATTAAGTGGAAGTTTTGCGGTGACACCATGTAGCACATGTCTTCTTAGAAGGAGTATGTGGCTCAACGGTTCGGGCAGTGTGTACTCTGCCCGTCGTCAGGTGACAGTCACAGCGAGTAACGTGGTGTCACCGCATAACTCATCTCATATTAGTTTTATCGAAAGAAAACTACCTTGTCTTTTTCGTGACAAAAGACTCTTCTGATCTCGATTAAAAAAGAAGCCGAGGGTTTCAAATTGGTTTTTAAAATCTAATACAAGAGAACGGGTTGCGTGGGCGTCCCATACCTGCCCCGTGATGTTTGTTATCTGTCGGTGTCGGCCGCCTTGTTTTCAGCTAGAAAGTGCTGGGCGGAAACATTAGCCGCCACACAGCCACACAGAAATCTGATGAGCGCTCGTATTTTCCCCTCTTCGATATTTATTAGATTCGTCTGATTCCTCGGCAACGTCTGCACGTTGGCTTCCATAACCTTCGGGCTTACATTGACGCAAGCGGCTGATTAAAGAAGGCCATGAAACACGAGCCATCTGGGCCAAACGCGGACATGTTTTTTCCCCCTTTTTTCACCCAAAACGGGCGGGGAACCTTATATTCCACGGCCCACTCGTGTTCCATTCAAACTAACCAGCACAGTGATTTTTATTCCTGTTCTCTTATTACCGACCAGTTTCAGTCGATAGGAATTAAAGTAAACTGCTTGCAGATTTATTTGAGCGTGCGCATGCATAGTGGCATATAGACGAACTCTTGGTGGCAGCAGACTGGCGAGTTTCCATTGCTAATGATATTAAAAGAAACGCAGTGGCTGTTGTTACGGCAGTCGTCCGTGTGGTTCCCAGACTTCACAGTATCCGTCGGGATGTTTAGCTCTTGGAACCAGACTATCAGCTAATAGACTGGTTCAACCAGCCTGCAATGCTGACGAAATACAATCCAGTCAGGGAACCACACGGACGACTGCCGTAACAACAGCCACTGCGTAAAAGAAAACGATCTCATTGTATATGTCAACGCCTAAAAAAAGACTGATGAGAAGAGGGAGATGGCAGTAGCCATAGAGGACTCCCGTTGAATCCTGTGAAATTGAATTCAGGATGAACAAGAAAAATCGTTGCTGCGTCACCAAGCTCACGTTGACTTTGCATCAGACCCTCTCCTGCGCTCGCACCACTTCCTCTAGTCGACTCCTCCATCTACCCCCTCTCGCATTTAAATAGATCCATCCCGGCACTTCGCAGGTACGGGCAACCCGTCAAGATCGATTCGATTCGTAGGTGCAATAAATGAGAAGAAGGGGTGGGGGTGGGGGGGAGAGAAGAAGTGCGACACGACAGGGGCGATTCACACCGCCGCCATCGATCCATCGGTAAACAGCCGTCAGCGGGTCCGCAGCCTTGTCGTGTGAACACAATAATCGGCAGCTGTTTTGACTCGACACGGCCAGCCCCGACTCGCGACGGTATCACTGCCCCGCTCAGATAGCGGCGGGCACTGTATCGCCGCATGCCTTTGGCATCCTTCCCTCGCATACCGCGCTGACTATTACTCACCGATGGCTGGAAGGATAGACCGCGTTGGAAATTGTATGAATAGTGACAGTGATACCCCCAAGCCCGCTTGCACAACTTGCTAGCTTACGAGCAAAGAGAGGGGAGCTAGATACTCCCCCCTCTCCATCCTAATAGTGAAGCTATCGTTTTTATCCTCATTCCTTCATCTCCCGCAGCAATACACCCTTATTGTCAGTAGCATCTTGCATCTGATGAGAGCGCACAGCTGAATCATTATATAGAGGTGGTCGTTGTATACACACGGTATATGCAGAAAGCCGATGTTAGTCCGCCGTTCGCCCGCACACGTGTACAAGATACCACATGACTCTGCTTAGGGCTGTTTACAAGATTACTGAAAATCAAGTGTGTGACTGCCAAAATAATAATGTACCATCGTATTACACGCGCCATCTTAGGACGCGCGCGTGTACACGCGTGTATGGGGAAGCCGCGAACTGGGATTTAATAAGATATTTCTTTGGGTGAGAAACAAAAGTTGACTGTATCGGGACTTGAACCCGAGACCTCTGGCTCAATGACCAGCGCTCTTACCACCTGAGATATCAAGCCCTAGATTTCCATGGAGGCCGTTCCCAAAAAGGTCGACTATATTTGCCGGAAAGAAGCAAGTTTGTCAAGACTAAGCTCAGGTTCCGGTCCAATCTTAAGATAGAAAAAAAGTTTGCTTTAGGGTAGAATAATCAAGAAGACCTGCATTAACGAAGACATCGAGCCTGCACCTTTACGAAAAGCTGCAAGCTGCATTTCCACCTGCTGGATAACAGAAAAAGGGGGTTGGTTTTTGAGCCGAGATGTGGACAACGAGGGTTATAGTATATGGAAGGACCGTTGCACTAACGTATAATTGCCAGCGCTAGGAAAAATATCATGCGATCGGGAGCATTTCACGAAATAATTCCCTAAAGATTTGAAGTGAGATATGTATCAGGGTTCGGTTTACAATAAGATGGAGAGAATCGTACAGTTTCAATTACATTCAATGGCCCCAGAGGAAGGTGACCCAAGCCAGATGTACCGGAGATCTGCTCGCGGCTGATCACCGGATATAATTCCACACAATGACTAGAATTCCAAGCCAATCTGACAGAGATATTATTCCCGGAACGCGAAAAGACGAACGCAAAGGAAAGGTTAAAAATTCCCCCAATCAAAGAACTCCACGACGGCAATTATAGTAAGCACACATTGATTTCGTTAATCCGGGGCACAAAATGACCGAGGAGTCGGCTATTTGGCACGGATACGCCTACGCCTCTCGCGGAAGACCCCCCCCCCCCACCCCCATCAGGAGGAGAGACCCCAACGCCATGACCCTGCACCTCTCCCCTCACGCAAAACAATTTAGTGTTTTTAGCCCCTGGAAGAAAGGCCCAGCGCGTGAAACGACGCGGTCCCTTCATACACAACTCATCAGGTTTTCACCAGTTCAACTGGAAGTCTGGAACCAGGAGTTATTCAACTGGAAACAGGTGGTGGGGGATTTCACAAAGCCTTGTGATGCATCGAAACTCCACTTACGACGGGTAACCGTATGTGTATAGTAATTCCTGCAAACTTGCAGCTGCCCGGCCCAACACTCCCAAACTCAGGGTTACAAACGCTTTCCACAATGACCAGTGACTTGTGGAAATAACTAGGTTTAATCTGCAATCAACAGATCAAAAAACATACATAAGTGACAACTCTTACAAATTACCAAAACAATCAATACAGATACATGAAGATGTATATATGCACATGTAAGACCCCATAACATGGCTATGGAAACAGTGGCAAGAATAATATGGAAAATACTAAATGAATCAGATGACTTTACCCAGTGAAAATATTTCAATCCCAAGATAAAATAGACAAGGAACAATAACTCACAACTTTGCTGAGCGGCAGGGCTGAATGGACAGCGAAACAGGCAGGAATAGTGGAGCAAAACTCAAGCCAGGGTCATACTTGAGTGCAACAATACAGAGGTGAAAATGTTCCCAATTGGGAAGGGTCACATACCCAGACTTCCCAGAAACAATTACAACACAATACAAACAGAGAACCAGACTAGACCACATGGTTGTAACAAATAATAATGTACCCCTAGATAAATTGTACCCCGGTGCTATGTAATGAAATGAACCCCCACAGAAACTAACTGAGCCTGAGTTACAGTATGGTTTCTGTGCATCGCTCATCGTCTTGCGATGAGTTTCGTGAAATTGACTGCAAGTCTAAGGCACCATTTGCATTCAGCGCTCTCGTGTCCAAGCCCAAGCTTATACGAGCATGCACACATAATCTAACCGCCCCATATCTTGGCACCCAGGAGCCCCGGGTTTAACCCACTTACCTTACTTAACCCACGCTCGGACTACCCAGGGACAGGGCAATAGAAGCACCCAGTCACGCCCACTCTAATTTCAACCTAGTTAGACACTTTTCCACATCTTCTAAACCTGATACATCTTGCTATTCCAGTCTGACAATAATCATTATATAGACGATTCACTATACATGCAAGTGGCACAAACTTGATCGTGTCATGAAATAGTTATTATTAATGGACACCCCTATATGATTTAAAATTCAACCATAGCTATTGGTGAAAAGCCCGAACGAAAGTGACGGATTCCCGCGAAAAACCCACACAAGTCAAACAGTGGACTTGCAATTGGAGTCCTCCAAATGCGCATGCGCCGATTTGGCACAGTTTATAACCCTAACGCTTTGCACCTCCCGCACAGGACACACACTGTATACCGCAATTCACCACAGTGCCCACAGGGGTGTAGGCTCACATACCACAGGACACCACAAAAACCACGCTGTGGAATGTCGTGGTGCATGGCCCTTATCCTCCCACAGGAAAAACCATGTGTGGTTAATTGTGGTTTCAATGCCGATCTCACTCCCCTCGGCCAAAGAGTAAGTAATCAGCACCGATCAACATGAACGTGCTGCTTCTAGCAGCTTGTACTCTGATTTATTTCATTGAAATCACTTTAAGTAATATACAAAAATGTTGCAAACTGCTTACTGAATAAAACTACCAAAATTTAGTGGGCCTGACGTTTCGGTCCTAGCAGGACCTTTCTCAAAGGCCACTGAAAAATCACTTTACAGATTTTCGTTCGAGTCAATTTACGCTACCTATATATTTGTATTTTACAGGTGTTGTAATGACTTACAATTGGGTAGTTTGGGGATGCAAGGTGATTTTCAAAATTTTTGAAATAAATTATAAGTAAGTGCTATAAGTAGGGTCACTGCTCCGTGTCTTCAAACAAGGAAAAACATATGTAAGGACATGAACAGTCTCCGGAATTTGTTTGCTCTCACCCAAACATAATTTCTTCTTTGCACAACAACCTGGGGGACTGGATTGAAGTATTCCTACTACAGTATTCCTACTAATAGTAGGTGCTCGTGATCCCGTTTTGTAGTCTACCTCTGCAGTAGATTCGTTGGAGATTACATGCACAGCACACGGGACGTACGGAGAAGACAAACTTGGAACTGAATTTCAATCTCGTCGGCGCGATTCAATCGTGGCTCGGGGACTGTGCTCACGGACGGACGCCGGAGTGTGCTCGTGGCACTATTACAAACACGCCCAGCATCAAATGGCGATAAGGCGGTATAGCTGATTAACACCGCACGTGCTTCTCGTACAGGTTTGATATACCGAGTGGGATACGTATGAAGAAATTCTTATACAGCTGAAATTACCGACCATCGATTATAAATCAAAATTCTGATATCCTTGAAATGCGTTAAAGCCTAAGATTCAAGGCCATACCTCGTTTGAATCAAATTAAAGACTCGTATAATTGAATGCGCCGAATAACAATCAGCTCATTTTATATTCAGAATGCATTCACTTCATTAAAAAAAGAATTCATTTCATTGAAGGGGTACGCTACTTTAATAAATAATCAAGTCACTGCGCAGTAGTAAGGCTGAGCGCCAGAAAGACAGGCAATGCAAGCTTGATCGATGTCCGAAATTAAACGCGTTAACCTGTACGTTGCCACAAGTATCTGAGCCCGGAGGTGTATTATTCTAATCAGCCCGAAAGCCAAGCAGGAACACACTTGGTTCGCATACTGGCTTTGCGCCTGGAGACCAACGGTATGGGTGCAAGAGTGTTGAATAAGGCAGGCACCAAACACCTGACTGTACAGCGAGGCACGTCAGCTTGGGTTCAAGCATGGCGACAACTTGCTGACGACAAACTGGGTTTTGCCTCCCCGACCAAATGCGGGGTCAAACGAAGGCTCATAATACAATCATTGAAGTCTAGCATCAACATTTTATTGATCACGTCGGGTGACGTTAGGTGCCCACTTTCGTGCCAACTGTGACTGAAACATTGAAAGGATTGACACATCGGGACTAGATTCTCACATTTGAGAATTGGTTATTATACATTAAACTGTATCCAATGGTAAAGCTTTAGTTCAGGAGTTCGGGAGTTGTGGGGAACGCGAAGTTACCTTTAATAGTTACCATTACTCCCACGTCTGCTCTGGCCCAGAGCAGTATTACCTGTATTACCCCAATTTGTATTATTTTGTACCCCTAACGTTCCCCAACGTTGGAATTTGTTGGATTAGGTACCCTAAGGATAGCATAGTGCTGCTGAATTTTGTTGGAGTTTGTTGGGTTAGGTACCAATGGTCAGTCCACTGCCACGCACTCCTACACCTGACCAGAAAATGTCATGGGTAAAGTAAACGCACCCACGGAAGCAGTGTAGTGCACTGCTACACACTCCAAAACCTGACCAGAACATGCCATAGCAGACACATTGTGGCATTTTGTTGGGTTGGGGACAAACCCCCTGTAGTCATGCAACAGTGCATAATACACATCTGTACCCAACCTAACAAAATCCAACACGTGCAGACTGTTGGATTCTGTGAGGTTAGGTACCAATGGGTTCCTAATTTCTGCCCAAATGTTGGATTTTGTTGGGTTAGGTATGCTTCCCCGAGTGAAAGAGCCGTACTTGAGTGGCACCGATTTGGCACTACCAACCATTAAAAGAACCATGGAAAGTACGACTAACAGCATTAGTACTCATGCATCTCGATAGTTGTATACCCGACTCGCTGATGATGTCATAAGAACAGTGACCTGTCGGAGTCCGGTGATGGAACAGAATTTTTGATTTATACGCGCGACTCCATGCTAAGTTAAGGCTAGGTACCAGACGATACTTTCCCTGGATATGCTATATTACAACTAAGGGTGTAGGTATGAAACTGAAAACTCTATGCGACTCGTACTCCGAAATGGTCGTTTCAGCTTCGCACAGTTCTAGTATAATTATGCATAGATGTACTTGCCGTATGTATTTCGTGGAGATATGTTCTAGAAAACGTAGGGCCTAATGGAATAACCATTAGTAATAAAAATAACTAAGATAGCTGAAGAATAATTAATTACAATTAAAGAGTATAATGGTATCGTCCGGCAAATTTATATTGGTTAAGCTATTTAAGATTTTAGTTGTTTGCATCTGTTATCAATGTAAAACAAAACCGGCAGTGTTAACACTCATACCTAGTAATTTCCTCGCATTTATTATTTTGTCAACCTTTCCGAAATGAAACTAGTCAAGAGAAATGAAACAGCTTTTCTACCACGTCTGTTATTACGCACCACCAAGCCTGTCTCGGATTAAGTGTGCGGGCTGCCTTGAGCGTGGCTCCTCTGCGTGACGTCATGACTCTTCTATAATATACTGGCAGCTCATCCCGGGCTTGGGGCAGGCCAGATTGTCCACTATGGAGGCCACGAGCTGCCCCGTGCACTCTGCCTGGCTGGAACGTCTCCATGGGAACCGGGCTGCTTTTAGTGGTCCCTCCAAGCCTGCCCAGTGCGCGACGCCAATCCAGACGACGGCTGTTTGTACGGCCGCACCGGAGAGCGTTTTTTGGTGGTTAAAAATGGACCCGAAAGCCTTGTTTCCGGAAATCCATCCGAATCGATTCATCCTCGATCCATTTGCAGAGCATGAAATAGCCGCGGGGATAATACCACGACTATGTTTTTAAACGGTTATCCAAACATAATTTCCATCAAAAATTTGGAGTGGGGCCGCATGGTGTGAACGACAAACACGCAGGTAGACACCGTATAACGTTTCCCCTTGGACGCCCAATACCATGGCAGAGTAGACAGAATCAACATTTCCTGATATCAAATCGCTACGAGTCGAGAAACAAAAGGAAAAAAACAACCACTTCAACAAAAAATCTAAGTGACCTTTTGTGGCGTGAATAATGCAAATCCTTAAAAGTATGAAGAAATAGCAAATACATATATCGACGATGACGGGACGAAGTGAGTGTTGTTGACTGAATTACCTATAATTATGCTCAACCTTAAAAGATCCGATATGACGTTGCTTAATTCTCTTGAAAACAGATAGGCCCCCCATATCAAAACGCCCAATGACGACACGAAGATGCTGCTGATTCACACCATGTAAATCCATCCGCCAGAGTATTGACGATATAACACTTCTATACTTGGCTCAGTTACTGTCCACCATTCGATAGGTCCAGGTTACTGTCGTATGTTCATTTCGTGCAGACTCCTTTTACCGTTCCCATTTGTTAGATTAATCCATCCCGTCTGGGGGTACATTTATCTGGTGGGAAAGACAGACGAGAAGGGGGCGAAAGAGAGAGAGAGAGAGAGCGCAACTTGATACGATACGAGACTGGGTGTATTGTCATGCGAAAAAAAACGGACAGAGACGATAGATGGATCCGGCGAGCATTCACGTGGCTTTTCGGCGCGATACATTTTGTGGATATGACGCAGACCATATCCCGATCGGAGAGAGAGATACCCTGTTGGGCAGTCGATGACATTTTGTCTCCGAACGTGCTTTGCGGATATGAAGAGATAATGGTTACGTGCAAAGTGACGAAGGAAATTGGTAACGTGCTTCGGGTGAAAACTAAAAACATCAGTGTCCCTGTGAATCAAAGTTGTATAAGTACATGTACTTATGTGCAACTCGATCTTGTCAAGATTCTAAAAAAAGAATCTTCTTACTTAAAAGGAAATGACGATTTCCCTTGTGTAAACCATCATAAAAAGTCACACCCTCTTATATTCTTAGATCTCCTTTATACTTTAAGTCTACTTTCAGAAACTTAGTGTCTTTTGGATTGTCATATCTGGATTGAGGCAAAGCAAGCTTTTGAGGGCCGGGGAGGAGACAGAGTTTCTTTTTAGTTAAGTTTTTCGTCTAAAGGATCAACGTTATGACGAGATAAAGCGATGTGCGCTGGAGGTCACAGTCTTTATGATTTGTCGAGTTATAAGACGATTCCTTCCAATAAGAAGATGACCTGATAAGGTCCTATAGGTTTAGGCGGGAAACCTAAGAATGTAATGGGCTCAAAACGCGGAGACACGTCAAGTTGAATATCCGGACATAAATGAAGCATAAATAGGCCTATGACCCAGTTTCCTGGCCCAGTAAAAAGGAATCACGTCATGATAGACAAGAGCATGAGCCCGGGAAATGTTTGATCAGAAGAAAAAGAGAAGAAGACGCCTGGGTTTGCAAAGACAAGAGAGAATGTGATGGAAATCTTTTGATTCATCTCGGGGAAAAAAAAGAAATGTATGTCCGTAAGTGGGCCTGGGTTGAATTCGACACTTGCAACTTAGAGATGGAAAGAGCTCTGAAGTATCACGATGGATATCTCATACATTTCGACTGACAGTGAATCGTAAAGGCCTGATGAGTACATCATGAAGAGAAGAAGCCGTTACATGGCAAACACTAATGCAATGTCTATCCACACTAGGTGACTAACTTTTGGTTAGTATAATGTCACAGTGCATGAAGGCCCTGAGCCCTGAGTGTATAATGTGTCTAATTGGTTTTGTGTGCTTTCTTTGTCTTTCCTCTGCAGATGTGGGAGGATGAGTACATGAGGTGGGATCCGAAGGATTACAATAATCTCAAAAACATCAAAGTCCCATCGGAAAATATCTGGATGCCAGACGTCACGCTGTACAACAAGTAACTATTTCCAATCTTGGATTTGAAGGTTGTCTAAGCAAAGTGGAAGGGACGCCCAGGGTAGTACCTAATAGGACAATACAAGTATTGGAGGGGTTATGCAAGGCTGACACGTGTCAGCCTTGCTTTCGTGTAGATCTACGGGTCGGACCACAAAGGGATATTCCAAGGGTGTGATTCCGTTGGCATGAGTAAGATTATCGTAAGGGTTGTCAAAATGTCATAGGCATAAACCAATGGAGGCAGTGTTATCTTCTCTCTTAGCCTGTGGTTGTATTGACGGGACCACGTGATATTGGTCATGGGACATGACGTCGGGGCATGACGTGAGAACATGACGGGGGAATGGTGTTACATCGGTCCAAGCTACCTTCTTTGATGCATTCTACTTTAATCTTGAAAGTTACTAGATCTCTGGTCCACGGGGATCGGAGGGGGGGGGAATTCAAACCTCATTTGATACGAGTTATGGTGGCATCTCTCGAATGTTTCCACGACTTCGGTGTGGCGTGAGGACGGCACGACAGGTGGTCTTAGAACTGTCACCGTTCTTGATAATAAAAATGGATGACGAATCAAATGTTCATGCTGCTCCTTTTTTTGGCACAGCTCGTCGCGCAATATTTCGCAGGTGCCTCCCCTCGGAGACTGCCAATTCTCGCCTCGCCTTCGGGTCGTGCCAGCGTCTGATCTCGTGCGGTTTTCCGAGAGCAATTTCCCTCAACCTCTCGGTATTTACACAGGATCGCGTGTCCGCTGCGCGCCCGGACTCGGCAACGCATGCACTGTCATTATGCGAGAAACGAGTGACGAGATGCGGTCAGGACAAATAGGGACTGAAGCTCGCGCTTCTGTGTGACGTGGCTGCAATGTCCGAGCGGTGGCTAAACAGGACTCTAAGGCCGGGGAAGATCAGGGGGAGCGGTCGAGATGGCGAGCAGGCCTTGAACAAACATCAGTAGGCCGTATGTCACCTTCCAATTACGGTTTCTCGAGCTATGGACTAATGGCGTTTTACGAGTTGCTTTTGAATCGATTCTTGTAATAGATCACCGAAGGCTATGTATAAGCAATCTGCCCTTCACACTGACGAAGGTGTCCTTATGAGTATTTCTATTCAATTCGACTATTTGAAGTATGTCAGGTAGTCAGGCATACACCTAACACCGTCCGCAAAACAGACGGTATTGGTTTAGCGAGCAGTCCATACTGTGACTACCTGTGACTGTAACCATTTAATGTAGGGAACATCTCCCAACGTTAATATGATATGACAGACTTTTTGTCTCCATTCCTGCAGGTTCCGATATGTTGCTGGCTTTGTTTTGTCTGAAAAGGTGCACTTATGGTATCCACTTATGAAAAACGTGTCTTAAAATTGATTAAGGCACGAATTAGTTTATACTTGGCGTATTCAGAGATACCGGCAAACATCAAAAGATACTGAACGAAGATCCGTCCACAAATACCTCTATCGATGTCTGAGGAGCGTTGACAAAAATGAAAGAAGAAGAAAAAAAAAGGCCCGACATAAAACAGGTCGCTTGCAGGGAAGATGGAGCTTTGCTTATGTAGTATATGGCTACGGGCAAACTATGGGATAATTGTGAGCTGCAGTATATGCAATACCGTGCTCAAGGAGACAAACCACCGTATACGGGACTGGAGTCTCGTATTTTTTTCGCTATTCCCCGATGAGATTGGTGAAGGAACATGGTTTGCTTCTTGTGGGTTTTTTTTTTTTTTTTTTTGTTTTTTGGTTTATTTTTCGTGCCACATTTCCCGCCGTGCGCCGTCTTGGTCCGTGCCTGTTGTCGGCGGGCACACTTCCCATCAGTGTTGTGTCTGGAACGCGCTCGCTTTCCAATCAAGACTCCGACCCTCGGTCTGGATTTAGTCTAGTATTACATTGGCTCGTGGCGCTCATCCATGGCGGCTCTACAAGAACAACCCGAGAAAGCAAAACAACTCGCGCCCGATAGTGTGTCCGACTTAAAGAGAAGTGGCATCCGCCTTGCCTTTTTTCTTTAATTGTTGGTTGGGCAGTTTCCCAGTTAATGTTCGGCATACCATGGAGATGATGCTGAAGTCGTTTCGTTCCTCGGGCAATTTCAAGGCCCAGTAGCACTTATCATTAAAGGCAATATACAACATTGGTAAAGGTCAAACGATTGCCACAGTTTGTGTGTGAAACCATTAAACATCCCAAAACAGCAATCCTGCGAAGGTTTTAGCTCAAATGGTGATCTGAGAAAGTAGAAAAAGGTAAAAAACCGTCACGGGGTTTTGCACCATTCTGTAGTGTAAGAAATAGTTTATTACTTGCGAGTAATAAACTATTTGTCGATGTTTGAGTGAAGATTTCTAGGGAAGTACAGCATCCCAGACCGTAAGATTTCAACATGAGGATTCTATCATGACCATCTACAAACTGTGTACATTAGAAGGAAATCTGTGGACATCGATGTTTTCCGATCTTCTCAAAGTTGTATTGGGCCTTTGATAATAATGATAATATTGAACATTTCTAGAGCGCCAGAATCCATCTGCTAAAACGCCCAAGGCGCTTCACAACATTATACAGAATCAAAGACAAGTTCTGCACAGCATTCATTTTGAAAGGTTGTGTTCATATACGATTCTTCGGACTCATGCACAAATCAAGAAGAAATTAGCCACTCCGGCCCTTCGAATACCTGGAATGCGATTCCAATCCCATCCGATGATTCTGTACACATTCCTAATGGCGTATAACCCCCCGTATGCAGCTCGAATGTGGCCGGAACACGGTGAGAGTATTCAGAATGTTGTCGGAGTGCAGTATATTCAGACTTCACTTCGAATATCCATTAATAATATACCTCTAAAAAATTTCATTGCGACGTTATTCCGACACACTCCGCCTATAGTGTGAGTAGAGTTTCAGCAAAGTCATCGTCGCTGACAATCAGATTCATGGTCATCGACTGATAAAAAAAACCCCACATCGCTATCGACTATTTGCACAGGCGCTGGGTCGAGCTAACACAAGGCCAGTAATGCGAGGAATCGTATATGAACATAACCTTTCAAAATGAGTGGTGTGCAAATAATTATGCTGGGAAAAAAATAACATTCAACCCTCAAAGTTCAGGCTCCTGAGGGTTGAAGCTTTTCCAGGGGCTACAAATAAATTGTCCAGCTCACAGAAGAAAAACTACAATCTAGCTCTCAACGGTAACTATATGGATTTTTGTTCTTTCCAAATTGACGCAAGGGATGGAGATGTATCTAAAACTGAGCATGCGGCCGAACTACAAGTTAAGGGGGGACTCTGTGAGTTTTACTTTTGAAACTAGCTTCGACACTTGGCACTACAAATACCGGGGCCAGAGACTGAGAACTCAATCTAGGTTCGTGCATTCATGAAACAGCAAATGCCAAGACAATCACTCCAAACCCCGGTTATATAAACGTCAGCAATTTCTGCGTGTTCATTCCGATGCAGCGTTGATTCAGTCAATGAGAAAACGCTACCGGACTATATAGCTTTACACAAGTCAGCTTCGTTCAATGTTTGTCAGTGCAGTTACATCGCCTCCCTGCTCACAGTGATCAACGGGAGGAGAGTATGACTGCACGTGTTTCTACCCAATTGACCGTATACCTATTTCCAGCCGAAATCGAAGAAAATGTAAAAATAAAAAATGCATGTCGTCGATGGACCATCGTATACTTCTGGACCCCGTAATTATTTCTCACCTGAAACGGGAAAAGGGAACGCGGGTATTATCTTTCGTTTAACCTGGACTTGAGCTTTTACCGTGTCGCCCCTCGGGGCTCGGGTGGGGGGAGGGGGAGGGAGGGAGGGGGTTGAAGGTGAGCGATTCGCTATGCCGTCCGTGGGACCGCTCCCCGGGTATTGCACCTGCAACGTTCCCGCTCCAAAACCCCTCCCCCGTCTCCAGCGAGATTCGCCAAGATCTGACAGGGCCGGATTACCGTGAATCCTACGCGTATGTCGACAACCCTGCTTCCCCCTTGTATGTAATGCGAGATCCGGAATGCGAGGATTGGCCGTGTTCAAACAGGCATTGGGGAGAGGGTTTAACCCTTGAGGTCAGTGGCGTAAGAGGCGGAGAATCAAATAAAGGGATATAACACAGAAACCACGCCGTGTCCCATGGTGATCGTTTGAAAAGAAAATGACCATTTCTGAATCACACCAACCATTTCATGTACAGGTCCGATTGGACTCCGTGTATAGAACAGTATGAAAAACCGGCACACATTGGGTCCCACATCGGATACATCAGTTGACTAACAAATTGAAAACTACAAGCGATCGCCGGTGGCAGGCCGTACAATATACAGACTGCGCAGGCGATACCTCAGCATCTCGGCCAAAGCTGATTACTGAATTTAATCAAGAACTGAGATAAGCCAACCAGCCGGGACCCCTTTGCCGTAATCTTAAAGTTCTGGTTTCACTTCCGATTCTCACCCCTGAAACAAATTAAGATTTATTTTGCTTCTCTCTCATCTGAAATTCTTGGCGACATAAAGAAGCCAACGATATTGACCGTCCTGAATAATAACTTCAGCGGAAGAGCCTCCGCTGATTAGAAATGTAGTGCATGTATTTCAATGAATTCCGATCTGCGATGGGTGCCCCGTGGCGTGTGTGTATTGATTCTCAACTCCCCTCTACTTCACTCGCTTTAGACTAACATGGATGGACTCTCTTTAAAGCCCTACACAACATTGGTAAGATTGAAAAACAGAAATGTTAACAAATTTACATGAAACTCATACAGTTTGAAGATGGTTATACTGTAATACATTGTAGAAACCTCGCACTGAAATATTTCTGCCTAAAATGTTGAAATTTGGAAGAAAAGAGTAAAATAATTCGCTTACGTCCCACCGAGATCTAAACATTTGTTTTCCGGAACAATTCGTTGAATGCTGAATTTTCGCGAAACAAATGAAACAGTTTTTAACTATTTTCTCGAGACTCGGTTGGCGGATTGAGAAGAAATGTTTACAGGTGTGCTATTGCATGCACATTTTGGATCGGACAACGTATGGATGCTATTACTTGAACTCGACCAATGTTGTGTTATTCCTTTAAACTAGCGTGGATGGACTGCTTGTACAGAAAAACACCTTCACAGATCATTATGCTTTCTTGGTAACGAAGGAGAAATGAATTAATGATGTAAAAAGTTGACAGCTCAATTAATCGATTAAATTAATGTATCTATTCATCTTATAATATATTATTTCCGTTTTCCTCCCAGCTGTTAATTCATCAGTTATCTCATACCTTGTTTTTCTATTTTTGTGTACCTCTCTTAGTAACTGCCCATTCATCATTTTGTGTGTCCCTTTCATTTTGTTTTTCCGCTTCAACTTGTCTCTTCATTTTATCCTTGCAATGATTATCATAATGAGTTCTCTTTGTTAGCACTTATCTACTAACCTTTTTTTGGGGGGATAGGATTTTTGTTTTCATATAATTATAGTTTCATGCAATATTAATTTGTGAATTATTTGAATATATTAGTTACTTCCACCCTTTAATCGGCGATTCGTTCGCTGTTGGATCTGGTAGAAATAAATAAATAAATAAATGAATAAAAATATAAATAAATAAATCATAGGCCAGCATAATTATGATAGCTATTGTAAAACAAAAAACCCTGACTATCCTGACATGAAAACTCGTCTTGATATCGATTTCAGAAGGATCAGCAGTGGGTGTCTGAAATTATAGGCCTAAGGTCGAATTGGTCGTGTTTGTTCAAATAATCGTCTACGAAAGAACCCCTAGTCATATCACAACAGAGCAGCGTATCTATACGGCCTCCAATCACCGGTTTTGTCGGGGACCCTGTGACTTCAATAATAGCAATGGCATAGCGGTCTCGGTAATTAAAGGAGGACCAGACTATTTTCACCCCTGAATTCTTGACCGATGATCTATACTCTGACTTTAATGAAAGGACAACATGTCTCCAGCAATTTGACAGAGGATCATCACTGAGTGACCATTTAATTAGTGCCACGACCAACCCTCAAACCTGTCTTTCTTTTATCTATTCTGCTGGCTAAGTCCTAGTCCAAGATAAAAATAGAAAATTTGAATTTTTTGCGTAGGGGTTCTTCGAATCGGGTCTTTCTGTAAAAAGTTTAAAAATAAAAATGAAGAATGAACTGGGGAGGTTATTTGCTATGAGACAAAACTTTGAAGAACCAGCCTTGGCTTCACTGTGATTTTGAATAGGAAGCAAGCTGCTCGCATAGCATATCGCAAAAAAATTACCATTCAATTAGTTGAACCGAAACAACCCAATACCAGTCTGTGCAAGCCGCTACCTGACAATTTCTCATAGCGTTCAGTGCCACAAAGACTAATTCAACTGTGCCGATTTCAGCATGACTATCTCTTGGCATAGGATGCACTGAGGGTCTAGGGTTAAAAACAAAACGTTCAAGCAGCAATTCTTTTGTGCTTTAAATCTATGTTGAATAAACGTAGACCTACACAAATGATGACTGAAATGTTGTGAACTTAACGCACCAGAGCGCACCGGGAGTTTTCGGGTTCTACTCCCGGTCCAGTCTATTTTTTTCACGCTTTGTTTAAATATTTGCAGTCAATTTGTCCTAATTTATTTTAAAAAATATATAGGCTAGATAAACAAGAGCCTGCCTTGGAGAAAGGTCCTGCTAGAATCGAAACGTCAGGCTCACTAAATTTTGAGATCTGCATTTTGGTAATTTTAGTCAGGTAAGCAGTTTGCAATTTGTTGGTATATCACTCTAGATAAGCAAGAGTTAATACAGCACCATGAAACAAAACAAAAGAAACTAAATTGTAATCCGATGCTAATATTTATATACATATTGTTTGCGTTTTTTAATAATCTAAGGGCATCGACCTAGACCGTTGACAATTATGGTTTTATCGCCTATGGTTGTTTACGTTCTTCAGACTTCCCCTTTTCCCCATGAGGCAATGAATCTGGGGAGTAGTGGTTATTTGAAGAGAAAAAAAAAGGCCACACCTAATTCTGTTGGGAAGAATTGTCCAGCACCCTCTCCAACCCCCCCCCCTCCCCCGCCATCGGATGAATCTACACATGTATAGAACCGAGATTGGAAGTGGAAGTATCGGTCACACAGCGGGGTAGGGCTGCCAGCGGGATCTGTGTAGGATATCGCCCTTCATTGGCCATCCTATAGGTTGGATATTTCATTGCCCGCTAGCAGGTGGAATTCTAGGCCTTAATTGCCACTTGTGGCTATGCTAATTGTCAGAGAATATACGGACGAGTGGGCAGCCACTGCCGAGCCGTTTTCTGTTTCATTATTGTTGTTTGTCTCTGTCGCTCCGAATATTGTAAATGACACGGACTATCGAATTCGGCCTAAGATTTCGCTAAAAATAAGATAAAATAATATGTAAATATATTGATTGGAAATTGGGTATTATTGAATGTTTAATTTGCATGGAATGAAAGTTTTATTTGTTCTGCTATGTAAACCTCAGATATTACGGGAAAAAATTATAAAACAAATTCTGAAAATGTTTGTATTTTAAATAATCCTGTTTAATTCCATTTTGGATCGAGGACCGCTACACAGGGCATCGTAGTGTCCACCGACTTTTATAATATGATAAAAAAAAGGACGTCCATTTCCCCCCAGGCTGCCAGCAGATGGTAATTCCTGTGAATTTGATTTACAATCCATCGCTATGTGCCTGTGGCTAGGGTTGTCTTGGGGTCTTTAGGCGAGATCCCAGCAGCGTAGTTTTAATGGCACCTCTGGCTAAATGTCTACGCTACACGCATATTCCAATATGGAAATAGATTCGGTGTGGTTGTGCTGACGCGGCTCGCTACCTGCCTCCAAGAGTGATGAGAATGTCTACAATTTTGGTCCCTGCGAGTCTGTCCAGTCCAACACCAATGTGGCTATTTCTCCTCACTCACTCACAGAGCAATCACCTCGTAAATAAATCCACGGTGTTTCTTCAGTTCTCGCGTTTTCCTGGTGTCGTTTGGTGGGAGCGCTCAGAGGAAACGTTCGCCTGCTCATTTCCAAAACATGGTCGATCACATTAGTGTTGTTAACAGTGAATTGGGCAAAACTTAGGCGTGGGTGTACAATGTTCTATGGTATGCTTAAGCATACACAGGGTAAAGCATATGAGACAAAACAGGAAACAAGATCTAAAATCCCTGCGGCTAAAATGCAAAGCTGTAAGGAAATGGGAAATTCGCCCTAAAGGTACTATAATCTGAGGAAGGCAAACACAATTAGACATCCCGGTGAGACAAACAAACGCGCACAAACATCCCGACATAAAAACAAGTATAACTACGCTTAACTTAATCTGAAAATTCTAGAGGCTTGACGTTACCATCCTAGAAAGACCTTTCCTGATGGTGGAAATTGACATCATTTTTTATTTATCTATTCGTTTGATTACTCATCCTTTTCGAGGAGCACGGCGCATCATTGCTAGTTTAAACACAGAGTGTAGGTGTATGGGACATACAAGACTGCCGAAAGGCACATGCGAACACTGGTGAAAGTGACGAAAGAACGCACGCATGCACACGCACACTACATTGGATATCGGTGCTGTAGGAGAAAACCCGAAACAGCGAATTCGTCATACTGCCTCGTTGTCTCCATTAAAGCAGATATTCCATCCGGGTCTTGTTGGCGTCCGTTATGCTTTGGCTGTTAAGTTGTAAACACCAAAGCCACGACGGACCTCAAACAAACTGATTTAGACCCGTGCACGATCCCCCAACGTGCAAAGCAACGCGTTGAGTGCCCTCGCAGCAGGGCATAAGGACAAACGATTGAGGTTACTAAGGTCAAGTTTTAATGACCCATTATATTATAATTATGTACGCGCTTCAATACTTTCCACATTGCGTGTTCACGTATTACGTCATGATGACGTAAACGCTAATTGTGGAAAACCATGAAACGGACGGGACGTAATTTCCTTCCCGCAGAAGGGCATTTTAGCGATTCGTTTTCTTCCTTTCTACTCTACAGTGCCGATAGATACACCAATTTCCTGAAGGGGCAGATTGTGGTGATCAACAGTAACGGGTCAGTGATGTGGGGCTGCCCACAGATCTTCACCACTTACTGTGAGATCGACATCACCACCTTCCCCTTCGACGAGCAGACCTGCATCCTCAAGTTTGGTCTCTGGCAGCATGACGCCACAGAGGTCACCTTGGTGGGAGCCGGTGAGTAAAATACTTCCGGTTCAGAGGTCATCACTGTTTGTTGTTTGCCTCTTGTTTTTTGCCTGCTCGGTGAATTAACATGTAACATAGCATGATGGTTGCGATTAGGGTTTTTCAGATTTATATTTTACTCTAACAGTACAGGATGAACATGGACTTTTAGTGAAAGGTAATTGTGACTTACTGCAAATCAATTCTTGCAAAACAAATCTTGTAAATCAATATTTGCAAATCAATTCTTGCAAATCAAATCTTGCAAATCAAGTCTTGCAAATCAAATCTTGCAAATCAAATCTTGAAAATCAAATCTTGCAATCACATCTTGCAATCAAATCTTGAAAATCCAATCTTGCAAATTAAATCTTGCAAATCAAGTATCATTAAATTTTACAAGAGATTTTTAGAAAAAATAAACCTTATAGATTGGTCACATATTGAAGTCAGGAACTGGAAGTATATGTAAAAAGTGGATACCGCTTGAAAATGGTATAATGTGATTAATTTGTTTACAACATGAAGACAACATAAATCACTTAGCGTAATAGCTAACACTGTTTTAAGTATCAGCGTTTAAGGAGAGATTATTTATTGGGGGTGCTCTGCTTGCCAGAATTCTTGCAGTAAAGAAGTAGTGCCACAAAGGTTAACATTGTCCGAACTGCTTATTTCAAGCGGTTTCATTGAATGCTTGAGGGCTCCCGAACCTGACAGAATTGTCCGAGCGAAATCGGAAGAGAAGCGTATCGCAGGCACCGTGTGAAACCAAAAAAAACCGGACGGTTAGCCAAAGGGAAAATGCTGACCGGCACGCAAAGAAAGACCACGGGTTTCCCACCAAAATGCTTGAATCGAATGACACTGCATTGGTTTTATTTGAGATGATTTGTTGGGGGAAGTGTCTTGTTTGCACGCTTGCTTGCACGTAGGTGCTTGGTGAGACTGCAGCACTCCGATCAGTTGTTTATTTTACTCAGGAAGACAAACGCGGGCCGCTTAGTCGTCCTGTGCAGTGACATGTTTCTTTGCACGTTTCTTATATACAGATAACACAAGCACTGGTATGCTGCTTGCGAGGCCATTCATTCGATGTCGTTCAGTCATACATGAAGTTGGTTTTTTTTTTTTAGTTGTGGTCCCCGACAAGTGTGTTCATCCCGTAACCTCCTCCCCCATTTATAGCCTACACATTATGTTTTTCATTTTCATTCTTGGCGTCGGTTTACGATAGAAACCAGTCGTTGGGGCTTTCGAGTTCAGCCCCCCCCCCTTCTCCCCGTGAAAGTTAACAAGACCCAGCATGGAAATCTTGCCGGTCTTAAGAAAGGATTCCACATCTATTGACTCGATTAGCACCTCCGAGATTTGCCGACAGCATCGGCCCAAACTCACGCACGCAATCATCCTGCCACATGCTTTCTCGCATTTTTGTCCATCTTGACAGTCATTTTTTGGAATGTTTTGCCCATCACATCTGCAAGTATAGGCTCCGTTCTGCTTCTGATCGTATGAGTGACATATGTATTATTGTTATATCGGTTCGCTCATTCAGATAAAGAAAAGGATGCGTCCACTTCTGACAGCGGTAAGCCTCCGTACAGAATCAGATTTTTTTTCCGTTTATCTTATTTCCCATTTTTTTTAATCAACGGCAAATTTCCGCCGTTTTTCTACCCTCTGCTAAAAAAAAAGTAACAATCCATCCGCACCCCCCCCCCCCTGCTCACGCCTCCCCCATGTCATTCATCTTTCTTTTCCTTTCTGTTCTATTTCGGTTATTATCACCGTTCACTCATTTCCCATAAACCGTCGTAACTAAGCCTGAACTACAACCGTCTGCTTTTCGGAGTTTCCCCGCCTTTCTACGGAGGCTCTGTACTGCCCTCGGTGTGTGAAATTTCTTTGCTTTCTTACTCGGTTTTGCAGCACTGTGTGCAAAGTGTCTTTCTGCACTTAGTCATGTATTCCCGTCCAAGTTGCCATGGCTTTGATATATTTTTTTTTAGAACTAACCCCAGACGGTATTGCTAACAGTTTGAAAACGAGACCGAATCTTCCAAAGTGATGCAAGATCAAGGTTATCCCGCGATACTAATGAGCGTGCATCCAGCATATGCGTTTTCCTGCAATGTTCCATCCTTCCGTTTGGAAATATATTGACACATGAGCGGTGACAGGCTATTAGTCAGTCTTTCGTCGTTGCTCTGAACACTCCAAGCGGGATTCGGTCGGAACGAAGTGCCTCTTTCACCAAGTATCGCGCTAACCTCTTTTTTTCATAGAAAGATGAATCCTTTCTTCAATAAGTATTGAATTACTACTCACTGCCGTTGCCACCGAGTTCAGCAAACAGGCCCACAGAGTAATTTGCCTAAGTGATATAGGCTGCGCGCTTCGCCCGAAAACTGCAAACCAAAAATATGGGACTCGTACTGCTAATGGCACGACGACAATTGCCATTGATATGTTCTACTTTATCAGCGGCAACATTGCCGGTGTAATTTCTCTCGGGCTCTAGGCCAGGGAAAAAAAATTACCGCTCCACAATATCGATGAACTCTTTACAGGTGCCGTGTTATTTGGGGGTTATTTTAGCTGCTGTAGCCAGCAGAGATAAACATGGTGGTACGCCGTGATAGGAACGTGCACGCGAGTCGTAAAACAGCCTTACCAAAACGCCCAGCGTATATTCTACCTAAAATGGCCGACTTGCCGGCCGGGGTTTGGCTGGTCCCAGACCCAGACCCGTGTACTTTAGCGGTAACGATCGTGGGCGCAGGGCAGATGGGGCCAGCCCCGCGGTAGCTGCAGGTGAAGGGTGCACAGCGTGCAGACAGAATGGACTGCCCCCGGGGATCTTGACGAAGGAGGTCGGGCAGAATACCAATCCACGCACGATTGGGGCCGCATATACCCGACCATCTGAGGCCCCCCCCTACTAGGATTTATTGAAAATCGGACTGACGTCCCTGAATCTAACCATCTGTAGACTCTCCCTTTTTTATTGGACTTGGATAGGCAGTAGTGCAGAAGGTTATAGATGGGTATTTTCTACAATAATTCTAAACTCATCATGAGTAAATCCGACGAGGAGAGCCAGATATATCAATAACCCTGTCGGCACTAAATCATTATTTACATGCATTTAAGTTATATTGAGTATTTGAGTGTAAACTGTCCGTCCTTAGCTTTGAATATCCTGACATAATTAACCGGGAAACTAGTGCTCCCATGTAGCATGTCAATTTTCACTTCCATGCATCGGGCATGCAGGCCAACCACGAAATTTTAAAGCAGAGATGCCCATCGAACACTTGTGTGACATATCACTCCGACAACTAAAAATTAAAGATTGTAAAAGATGTACTACAGATCTCTGACACTTATACTCGTCCATATCTCAAGAAAAAGATACTCTTCCAGACCGGATATTTGCCAAGACGAAAACCCTGGGGAAGTCATCTTTGGTTGTTCAGCAAACAAATAATGTCCCCCCCCTCTTTTCACCCGATGAAGGCCCCATCACAGTCCACGGTAGGCCTATGGAATGATAGAATTCTGATGAATGGGAGACATTCAAACGCTTTCGACGCCGGATCAGTTCCCGCACATTGCGCTATACCAGATGGCAGTCAGTTACTCTGATTTGATTATCATTGGTCGTAATTCGGAGTATTGACGGGGCAGGGGAAGTCGCCCTTGCTGCATTCCCATCTTCCCTTTTACCTCGATTCTATTGACCCTTTGTCCCTCACAATCCTCCCTCCTCGTGGAAGCCGGCTGAATACCGCTCTGCATCACCCCATACACGCCGTGTACTTTCGTGACTTTGCATTCTTCACGATTGAACACGATTTGTGTGACGTCACTGGCCTATATGGCCATGCCTTTAATTCACGCGATTTGAGCTGTATACATTCTTGCAACTGATCTATTGGGTTCAAAAATTGGGACGTTCATTTTGCGAAGAATACTAAGGATTTTGTTCGGAGAGAATTGGAAACGTATCCCGATTCTTTTCAGAACTGTAATCTTCGAAAGAGTTTTGGCTGACCCAAATCGAACACAAACAAATTAAGTAAAGACATACTGCAGTAGACATAATGTAAAGACATTATTTGCAAATGGTAATGCGGTATTTAGATATAAATTATTTACAGTAATCAAAGCAAGGTTTCTTTTGAAAATGGATATAGTCTGAGGGATAACTGAATTCCCTTGATGTTTACTGCAGATGAGTTGCTTTTGAAGTAATAATAGGGTCAACGAAAGGAAATATATAACACTGCGATAGATTACGACAACTATAGAGCATGATGGAGGGCGTAAATGTTTGGATTTGACTTTCTGCACATATCTGTATACAGTTTTGTATGTAGATGTCTCCCTGACCGATTAAGTATAGATCATTATTATGTGATCAAGGTAGAGTAAATGACAGGAATTAGTGCACTCTTACCGAACTTTATCCTAATTATATACAAATGTATTACTTTGTCATTTCGGATACAAAGGAGGGCCCAACGCTACCGTACACAACCCAGTCGAAACACGACCCCTCTATATTGTTGAAAGTTAAAACGTTGAAACGCCTACAGCGCCGCGGCCTTCCCTTGATGCAAACACACCCAGGGTCTCTGCATGTTTAGGGCAGGTTTGGACACAAACTGACACTTCATTTTGTGAGCAGAGTGCGTACACAGTCGGCTGACACTTTGGGGCGCAAGTGTGCATAATTTGTCATGTCGTGTGCAATTCGGACATACATTCGGACAAGCCTTCATCTTTCTACTATCTGCACAGGAACCTTAATACTCGGTACAGATCTGATTAGAAACTGGGTCATATGGGATTCCGCCCAACAGGATTACGATTCGTCTTATCGTTCAACACATAGATTGGAAAATATATAATATATGAACTACTGGTACTTTAAAGCAATCTATCACTACGGTACTTCACATGGTTCAGGCCAAAGCCCATTGCAGTAACTCATAAAGTAAACAGATGAATTATGTTTGGATCTCGCCCATCAGATAAACGTTTCTAAGGTTTCTTACCTATTCGTGGCTGTGGCCTTTTCCTATCATTCTAAAAGCCGTTAAAAGAAATTGATAATAATTTTGTCAGTGCACGCTTCGCACCGCTACTCCTACACCTTGGGGCAAGCCGAGGACTCAGGTGGCGTTTTCAGAGCGTCTTTTAGGGGACAAGAGTCGATATCTTCGACCCTGACCCTCTCTTCCCTTAGTTGGTATTGCTTTCCAGGGTATAGCAAAGGGGAAGGACACAAGCAAACTGGGGCCAATCTCATACTCATAGAGCTGCTTAAAGGTCAATACAACTTTGGGAAGATCGGAAAACATTGATGTCCACAGATTTTCTTCTAATTTACACAGTTTGTAGATGGTCGTGATAGAATCCTCATGTTGAAATCTTACGGTGTGGGATGCTGTACTTCTCGAGAAATCTTCACTCAAACATCGACGAATAGTTCATTACTCGCGAGTAATAAACTATTTCGTATACACTACAGAACGGTGCGAAAACCGTGACGGTTTTTTTCCTTTTTCTACTTTCTCAGATTACCATTTGAGCTAAAAAACCTTCGCAGAATTTCTTTTTTGTGACTGTTTAACGGCTAAGCACACAAACTGTGGCAATCGTTTGACTTTAATGTTGTACACGGCCTTTAAGCATCAAAGTTTGTTCATGCATGGAAAGCCTTGATGAATAAAAATCAGGATGCCAATCCAAATTTACACTTGTAATTTATGCTAGGCACCCGTGACTGGAATACAAGCTGAGTGCAGTAAGCATCGAGTGAAATATGACTGACAATCTTATTTCAAAGGACGAATTGTCATGCTAAACATGTTTCCGTGCTTAAAGGCCCAATACAACATTGGTAAAGGTCAAAAGATTGTCACAGTTTGTGTGTTAAACCATAAAACAATGATCAACTATTCGTGGATGTTTGAGTGAAGATTTCTCGAAAGGCACAGCATCCCAGACCGTAAGATTTCAACATGAGGATTCGATCATGACCATCTACAAACTGTGTAAATTGGAAGGAAATCTGTGAACATCGATGTTTCAAGATCTTCCCAATGTTGTATTGGGCCTTTAAGCGGCTGAATATGAATTTGGGCCCTGATCTTTTGGAGGTACAGAGTGTCCGAGGAGTCCCACGAAACCTGACGTGTTCTGTCAACAGGGTCGGCACGATTTGGTTCGGTTAATAACCAGCTATATAATCTATAACTGTGTTCCTCGTTGTGGGTGCGGGAGGCAGTGCTGTGAGATGGCAAGCTATCCCCAGTCGCGCGGTTCATTCCATAGAAAGCCAACCCGAAGAGGCCCGGGGGAAGACCCGGTGCGAATCCAGCCTCTCGATTAAGATACCGGGTTTCCACGAAGAGTGACGATTCCATAATTAACCCAATTTTTTTTTTATATTTGGGGGTGCACGCGGCTACCAAGTCGGCGGCCGCTTCAGCTTCGCGCGGGCTTGGCCTGGCCGTTCGTTTGGACCAGCCTCCGGTGCAGGTGGGCTGGGTACCGGGAGGGAGGGAGGGCTAATTTGGCGAGGCCCTTTTGAGGGTCCCCGCACCGCCTGATAATCGCGGCACGGGTTTATACTATCGACGGCCCGGCGATCCCGCTCTACCGTGCGTCCTAGTGCGGCGCCGAATGGAACTCCCCCGCGATGCAACGCGGAGATAGGGGTGGGTGGAATGGAGGCGCAGAAAGGGCGCACTCATACGGCCACATTGCTATACTCGGAAGGACGTTCGACGGGCACCGTGCTTGATTTGCCTTCTATAGATAACGCAAACCGCACCATGATGTCAAACTAAACGAAACGCAGAGCAAACATTCTTTACCTAAAAGGATGGCGTCTATAGGCTGATAAGAAAATGTCTTTGAAAATTTTAGCGGAAAGACAATGAACTTTTAAAATACTATTCTATGATCAATAGGTTAAAGCTCGACACAACATTGGTAAGATCGAAGAACAGAAATGTTAACAGATTAACATGAAACTTTACATGAAAGTTTGAAGATGGTTATAGTAGAAACCTCTCACTGAAATATTTCTGCCTTAAATGTTGTATTTTAGGATAAATGAATAAAAGAAATAGTTTACGTCTCACCGAGATCTAATCTATTTTTCGGAACAGTACGGCGTTGAATAATGCATTTTCGCGAAGCAAATGAAGCGGTTTTCACAATTTTCTCGAGACTCGGTTGGCAGATTGAGCTGAAACTTTCACAGGTGTGCTATTTCATGCATATGTTGGATCAGACAACGTATGGATGCTATTCTTCGACCTCGACCAATGTTGCGTATAAGGGGCTTTAACTCGCATAATATACCTTGACAATGCTATATGTCGTAATCGTAAACCAATCCCAAACACGTCGGCTTTCTGAGCATTCTACGCTTCATTTTTACTAGCATTTTGATAACATTACTAGCATTTTCCTCACCATTTTCTGTGCATCTATTAAACTGTTGCTCTTAACATGCATTACTGAAGAAATTTACAAACAGATTACAAACGATCATGATTTATTTTTGGATTCGTTTTGCCTTCATTCATAAGAAGCAGATAGCTGCACTTTATATCTCAGGTGATACAATAACAATCTGCTCTGAATGACGTAGAGTGTTTGTAGCTGAAGCCAGCGCCTTATTGGTCTCCCATGCCTGGCTGCATGGGAGGAACCCTTGCCGAGTGTGTGTTTTTTCCCATGGCCCCATTGAGTGGGCAAGGGGGTGGTTCGGCAGACGCTTTGATTAATCACCTGTTCCCGCTAGCTATCGAGCTGACTGTTCTTGTGTTTCCGTAGTAGGTGTGTAGTGTCGGATAAGTATGCCTAAATATCAGGCAACGAAGGTAGCACCGAAGGCGGGTTGTCTAAATATTCAATTCAAATGCCTTGAAAATTAGCGCCGTATATTTACCTGAGCGAAGATCCCCGTTTTGGAACGTGCGTGGTCAAGTCGTAACAATAAAGTTAATAGACCCGTCTTCGATGACGTCACGGTTTTGTTTATCGGCCATCTTGGATTACACACATGAGCACGTCGTCACCGCCGTTACTAAGTCAGCTGTGCATACAAACAATTCCACATGCACGACGGCAAGTTTTGAACTCGTCGTAGTTGTACTACTACATTTACTACTACGGCTTTTTACTATAGTATTACTAGTTGTGCCATGGAGGAATCTCTTTTTATTCCTCCGTGGTTGTATCATGGATTGGAGGTACTTGTTTTGTTGAAAGATGAATAACTTGTGCGCTGTCCTTGGCTGTGTGGAAGCAGGGGGATCGTGATAAGAAATATTTTAATCGTTTACCCGCTGTACTGACAAGAGAAGGTGACGCAATTACTCGAACACTTTCGTTAAAAAGATGGACGAAATGGTTGTCGCGGGTTAATTGCATGTGTACGGATCTGTTTCAGCAATAAAGCCGAGAATGTCGAGAGAACTGTAATAAGCCGACCGTGCAGCATTCGAATTCGCCATGATGACTAACGTAACGTTAAACGAACACAAACGTGCGAGCGAAAGCGTAAACTATGTGTGTACTCCAAGATGGCGGATCTCGCTGTTTCTAGTAGAAACGTGACGTCAGTAAGAAGGGTCTATAATCGGCAGATTGCATGTTTGCATGCCATTACGTGACGCATGGGGATTTATTTCATCTGACTTGGCACAGAGCAGTAATGGAAACATACAGAGAAGAATGTGGACAATATGATAGTCTTCTTTGCTCGTTTCCACTCCTGTTCTGAACCAAATGAGATGGGAGGGGGGGAGAAATGGCCACTATAAGTCACGCGATGGCATGTAAACTGTGGTCGAGCAATCGGTCTATTGCCTTACAAAAAATCTTGCCAATGCCGACCGCTAGCACCGGCGAGGGAACTTAGACCGAAAGACGGCACCAGACTCCGGCTCCGCGTTATAAATGTATGCCGCCACCAACGAGGTCGGACAGGAATATTTGATAACCAGGAGGGGGGGGGGACTATTAATTAAAGGATCAGGCTCGATGGCAGTGAAGTGTGAATTCGCTTCGGACGTTTCCAATCTCCCAGAGGAATGACGCGCCCCCTCCCTCTTACCTCCTCCCGCTCGCGTGCGCCATCGGCCCCGCGATAATGGAGCGCTTGTGAGGGATTTCTTGTTTGATACGCGTTCGCATGTGGACCGGCTGGTCGGCAATGGGATACACGTGTTGGCGGCCTTGCAGGGCAAGGTTGTGATACAATTTCAGTCAAAAACATGATTCAGTCGCACGGCTCATGAGACCGTGCGAGCAATGACTTCATGCGTTATCCATGCAGGATGGATGTTGTTTTTTTTACTTCTGCCGAACACTTTGTCAATAACTTACGTCCCATCCTAGCCTTCGTCTACTGCCACTATTAAAACATGAAAAACAGATATAACTATCTGCGTCTGTTTCGTAAAAAAAACACCATAATTATTCGATCATAGAGAAGGCAACGTGCATCTGATAGTATGTGCCTTATGCCGGTCGACGGTCTGAAATCTTCTGAATTCTGGGCAGTTCCGTGTGGATCTTTAACCCTAACCCTACCTGGAATCTCAAATGACCACAACGGTGTGTGCTCTTACAAAGTGTTAGAACTGCCCAGGGAACCTCAGCGTCTGACTTCGCCGCGATGCATGGCGGGAAAATGTTGCCACCGCGTTGCATCCTGGGAAGAAAACCCGAGCCCGACCCAAACCGCACACTTACACAATCATCCACTGCTTCGTGTCATCTCAAGTTCTGAGTCAAGAAATCTGTTGTGACTTGGCTGTGTTTTATCTTTCTCTCTCACCCATTCTCTCTCTCTCTTTCTCTCTCAACCATTCTCTCTCTCTTTCTCTCTTTCTCTCTTTCTCTCTTTCTCTCTTTCTCTTTCTCTCTCTCTCCCTCTCCCTCTCTCTCCCTCTCCCTCTCTCTCTCTCTTTCTCTCTCACCCATTCTCTCTCTTACTCTCTCACCCATTCTCTCTCCCTTTCTCTCTCTCTCTCTTACCCATTCTCTCTCTCTTTCTCTCTCTCTCATCATTCTCTCTCTTTCTCTTTCTCTCTCTTTCTGTCTTTCTCTCTCTTTCTCTCTTTCTCTCTCTCCTCCTCTCCATTTCTCTCTCTCTTTCTCTCTCTCTCTCTCTTTCTCTCCCTCTCTCTCCCTCTTTCTCTCCTCTCTCTCTCTCCCCCCTCTCTCTCTCTTTCTCTCTCTCTTTCTCTCTTTCTCTCCCTTTCTATCCCACTCTCTCTTTCTCTCTCTCCCTTTCTCTCTCTCTTTCTCCCCCCTCTCTCTCTATCTTTCTTTCTCTTTCTCTCTCTCTCTCTTCCTCTCTCTCTCTCTCTCTTTCTCTCTCTCTCTTTCTCTCTCTCTTTCTCTCTCTCTCTTTCTCTCTTTCTCTTTCTCTCTGAAGCGAACTCTTATGGGTTCTTTCTTGGCATTGCGCTCCTAACCACTTGCATGTCTCGCACGCTTTGCACTATTTTCCCATCACGCATGTTTAAACAGAGCAGCTTAGATATCGGTTGGAATCGATTACGGCCAAAGAAAAAAAAACCACTGGTGGAAGATCTGGCAAATTTAATCGGCCATTTCCCCCCACCTTTCCCTGTTTTCTTCTTCCCCACACAGGAGGCGACGAGACGGTGTTTAATAGTGACGGGCAGTGGGACATGATTAAAATGAACGTGTCCAGCAATTCTCTCGAGTACCCAGACGACCCTGGCAAAATATACACGGACGTCCAGTACAAGGTGGGTAGCCGACTATACGCAGCCCCCTCCGTTGCGACATGTCGATTTGATACTTGAAAAAAAAAATAATGGAGGTGCGCGCTTCGCTGGAGGCTAGTCACCCATCCCGTATCTATTAGCAGACTGGAGAGGCAGCCACCTTGTTTCGAAGCGTGGACTCGCCGTAGTCTTCCTCTTAAGTGCGCTCCCATCTTTAAGTGGCCAAGTGTCCTTCAGCTAGGGCCAATTGCATCCGAAAGATTATATCCCTTCGTAATATGACGTCAGTACTTCCTTCAGAGCGCGTACATCCGCTGAGGATATTTTCAATTTTTTTTTTCCCCGGTCTAATTTCAACCAAAGATATACCCAAAAAGTATTGAATGAATAAATTGGTACAAAAATACGTTACTCATTTGCCTAGTTAGCTTACCCCCCACACGACAGGTACGCGTAAAAGCGAACAAATAGCGCAAATTGGTGATAAGCACTAAACAGTTCGGTGGAATATGTGCATTAAATTCTGCGTTATTAGTTGCAGAGCTTCAAGAGGTAGCATATAATTAGTACGACAATAATACTCTGAGAAAAAAAACCCACATTTCGCTCGAGTGCCTCCCTCCCCATTCAATGGCGAAAATCTGTGGCTATAGATACCAGAAAGATGAAAGACCCGGACCCATATTTTGGCCAGAGTTCATGGAATACAAAGCGCCCTGTGGATATAAGCATGTCATACGTTCGATTATGACCATACCACGCCGTAGGGCCCAACCCCCCAAAATGTCCTGATTGAAGGAAGGGGCCAATGCACTCGCTCGTGTGCCTCGTCAAAACACGGAGAGACTGTTATCGAAATAGGGGCCTATATACTGCATTCAGTATTCTCATTCACTGACATTCGTGTGTTCGTGACATTTAGAAGAAAGAAAAATGACGGTCAAAAAAGCATATAAAATAATTGAGCGAGTAAGGATAAAGTGTAATTGTGACCCGGCACAGCATAATGAGGAATAACCCCCACTTTTGAGATTTTGACATTTTCTAATGATGTGAAAGAGTATACCATTAGCTTTCAAATGATATCAAAATTATTTCCGTGTGAACTTTGTTGTAAATAGTACAAGGGGACTTCGCTCGTTCATTTGGTAGCAGACACAAGATAGCAGCACCATTCTAACTCCTCGAAAGCGGCCATTCAAAAAGGCAGGAACTTTACATTTTCATGAAAACAGTACACAAACACTCCCCCGAAATCCTCGTTTTTTCAACATTTAGAGACGGATTTCGGAAAAATCCTTTGGACGTAATATCCTCCGATACATTAACTTTCCGAAAATACAATTTGTTTTATCGAATTGAGAAGATACTTTGACTTCAGGCGTTGTTTACTCGAAAAGTGTTTTGGTGGGATATTCCTCATGTCGCTGTGCCGGGTCACAATTCATCATTACTCTTCGCCATGCAGCTATATGGTGTTCTGATTTGAGTGTGAAAGTATAAATTCGATATGATCTCATAATACTCATTAAAATGCAAATAGAATAGTGTAAACATACCTGGGAAGTCAAAGGCTCTCTCCGAACCCTCGTATACTGGGTATGATTACAGTCATGTTTATCTTATCTATGATTCAGAAACAGAGTGAATTCTCATAGGGACTGAATAGAATGTTATTTGAGTCCTCGAGTAAACACTCACCGTAAAGGTAAAGTACTGTGCGCCTTGCAGAGGAAAAGAGAGAAACCCCTTAACATAATAACAGGGTAAGGTAGGTCAGAGACATTTGTTAGGCTTAAAATGAAAAAAATTAAAATCTGCATTCACTCTGTGTGATCCCCGAGCTGCTGTAGCCAGGTATATAGACCTACATCTAAATGAAAGCGGGGGTGTGATCCCTGGAGATACACGGCAGTTAATGGTTGAATTGCTTCTGACTGGCACCCCCATCCCCATCAGCAGACTAGTTGACTTGATTTGAAGGTCACCATCTAAGGGCTGGTTAGCTCAGGTGGTAAGAGCGCCGGTACGCAAAAAACAGAGGTCTCGGGTTCAAGACCCAGTCCAATCGAAGTATTTTTTGCCACTTTTCAAAATGGTTCAGGCAGGGTTAGGACCTGGACCACAGAATTTGAATGTCTGGGGTCTCGCAAGACATATTTGCTTTCATCGGTACTGAACAAATGCGACAATAGTAACACCACCACGTATCGTGCGTGTCGTACCTCCAAGATATTCGGGAAAACATATTATGTCTTAAATCTTTCCACGTCTCCACATACAGACAATTATTGATATAAAAACGGGCAATACCACACAGGGCCTAATACGTGGTATGATAGTTCCTATTCTACAGCCACTTAGGTTTTGATTTAAAACATGTAAAAGTAGACATTAGTCAGTGGAGTGCTTTTACGTCAGCGTTCCGAGGAGAGAAAAAAACAACACTGCCGATAAAACAAAATGATTACAAAACAAGAAGTACCTGGAAGTAGAATTGCGTATCAGCTGGCGTGGACGTTGCAATGAGCAGCAAGTAATCACGCTATAACTGCGGGCGAATCGCTCCTCACGCAAATGTCAGACGTTAAAGTCCACATCGGTCCCGTATCGTTAGCTTCCATTACCAATTTTGATTTTTTTTTCTTCTTCTCAAGAGCACTCGTGTTGAATCTTCAGCGCTGCATGTCCCCCCCCCCCTCCAAAAAAAAAAAGCGACGAATAACCGCCGGCACCGAATTCCATATGTCATGAAAATCCGCGGACAGGAGCTCGGTTTTATAAATGAATAACTCCGGACGCCTGTAAGGTTTAATTTCCTCTTGTCATTTTAAAGATCACACAAACTTCAGGATGGACCTCCGCATCTGCGACAATAAATTCATGCCCCCCCCCCCTCCCAACAAGAAAAAAAAAATAACCCAACAACTCAGATGATCTATCCAAATATATTAGCATCGGCACGGGTCAGCCTGCGGCTGTTCAACCTCGTACCTTTTCTGGCGTTTTCAAATGAACTTTGCCGGACACATGTCACGTTTGGGCGGGAATGAGGCCCGCCCTGACACTAGGTAAACGACGGTGCTGTCTATTTGAGTGGTGGGCCGGCCTCGGTATATACGGGCCGCTGTACACGGGGATTTCCTCTCCCCATTATGTCCCACGGCTGGGAATTAATTTCAGGCCGAGGTGTTTGTTTTCGTGGCCCGGGGGCACGCTTGACAGTCTAACCGTCTTTTTAATATGCGCGGACAATGGGACCCCAGGGGGTCGGGGAAAAGGGGGGGGGGTTGGGGGACTCGTGCGAAACTATACAGGATACAATGTATACACGCCACATTCGCTGGGCGGTCACGGGTTCTCGTGTGATTCCCGCCGTAGTTCGGGACCGCGCGGTGCTCTGCATGCTCCGCGCGGCAACCAGCCTGCGCTGTCCATTGGTATGGAAGGGTGTGTCGATACACACGTCTCTCCTGAATGGAGATGGTGCGAGGTAATGCAGGCAGGAAGGTCAATGGGATGATCTGTATGCTTTCAGGTGTCACCCCCCCCACCCCCCTTCCCCCCCGGCCTGACTGCATTAGATTTTAAGACACCCGGTGGACGAGCAAGTGACGAAGGGGAAGGTATACTCTCGACTGATGAAAAATAGAGACCCTCGGAGAAAAAAAAAATATGCAGCTTTAAGAATCGATTGGCCAGAGAGAGGCAGGCCTGTGGATGGCACGGGTCTCAGCTCACGCGAGGATTGTCAAGGAGCGTCGGCTGGCCCATCAGCTCTCAATCAGCGGTAAAAGGCAACGGCCTGTATATACAAAGCGTGACTTCGCGGCACAGGGACCGGTTTGTATTCTAAAATGGCTTTCAAAAAGTCAAGGACGCGATATGGATTCGGCTGCAATTTTGAGAGATTTCGGTCCAAGAAAGAACGCGGTTCACAAATGCAAGAAAAACGTGTACGAGCTCTGTTTTTTTCTCACTAAGATGTGTTCGTATGTGAGGGACATACCCGTGCACTTTGACCTCTGTAAGACGCTTACATGTACATTCGATGCCCTCACTAGCCTTTAGTCGATTTCATCAACTTAAAGGGAAATGAAACCCAGAGAATTTTTTTTTTGGCTTATCTGATTGGGTGTTAACAACAACCTACAATTACCTATGTGCTACTCACCTACGAGTTTCATAAGAGGGGAAAATCATGGAATTCGTTGGTCGAATTCGCGTTCGCGCAAACCGCCATCTTTTCGAATGACCCGTCAGGCACTGCGGGGGGTATGACATCGCAACGGAAAACTCCCGCATGGGCCCGGACGGATGTACCCCTACTACATGTATATATACTGCGTGCAGTTATACCTCCTTGGTTATAGACTCGCGAGCTGCTTGAAAGCAAGGCCCATTTTTGCTTTAAAAAACGATTCAACAAAAAATTCCATGGAAACAAAAACGTAATCCGTTTGTTTATGTAGCATTGAAAAATATATTTCATCCTTATTAGGCCTATTATGTACGGTTATCCGCTATCTGGCACATTATCCCCCCCGCACACCCACACGAATATCATATTTGTTATACCTAGTCGACCTCTGACAGGATTCAGGTGGAGCAGTGAAATCGTGCAATTTGGGGCAATTTCCGGACACACGATGCCCGATGGGTAACCCGACACCTACACAACTATCATGCTTGCAGGCGTTGACATTCTATCGGACTGGCCAACACGGAAGGGTCAAAGCGGTGTCCGAAATCGGCGGCTATGGCCGGACATAACGCAGGCAGCTATAGGGGGATTCCCTGCAGCAACTCGCTTGCGGCTCCCGCATGGGCCTATAGGCTCCCGCGTAATTTAAAGCCAGAGCCGATGGAATTGGAAAGTGTCTTTATCGGATGAAGGACGGGATAGAGGAAAAGAGGGTGTCAATTGTTTGTCAATTTTCACAAATCATTCGGAGATTTGTCAAGAGACCCAGTGCAAAGACGCGTGGGTTGTTGTTGTTTCTCAGATTCGATACGGCATATATTCCATATCGATCAATCTTCAACTCGTGACTATTTACGCATACAAGTGTCTGGCACATTCGACTTTCAATTATTTTTACAATCATTAGACCAAATTTAAACCTAGGGTTGGGCGTTTCCACCATTTTTGGATTTGTAGATTTGTGCATTTGTTGGTAAAATTTAAGACAGCTAGCAGTTCGCAGTGTTGTTGCTATTACAGATATAATTTATGACAAATAGATCAAATGGAATCGACAATGACGTAATCGGTTACATCATAGGTTTTTTTTTCCGAAGCCATATGAGGCTAGAGCAAAGATAGGTGTATATGACCACGTACGAAGACGATGACATCGAGGACAATGACAACAATGACCGCCGAATGAAACGACAGACGTCTCACGGCTGTCGTTTTTACCCCCAAGCGACGCAAGACGACGCCCCCACAGTTTATTATGAAATTTGTCGCCGTCCAGCAATGTCAGCTCTCGCGCTATCGTTATCAAAGCCACGAAAACCTGGCACTTCAAACAATTACGATCGGGAACGCCAAGGCTTTACGCCGAGAGCGTCGGCAGTCAGGGCTCCCCCGAAGGACGGGGCTGCTGTCGCGGTAGGAAATAATGACAGGGAACAGCAGCATTGTTGCCAGATGGACTTCCGAGAAATTGGAAGATCGTTGGTGGGATTTGCGCGGACCATTGTGGGGGCTTGAGTCTGGGGAGATGGTGGTGATGATGATGGCGGAGATGGGGGAGGGGGGGGGGAGAAAAACACCGCCTCGGGGGAGACACGGTGGATCTTGCACAGTAGAAGCTCTAACGCGCCGAGATTGTTCCGTCTCTCCTCTTGCAGGTGCTGTTCAGAAGGCGGCCGCTGTACTACCTCTTCAACCTCCTCATACCTTGCATGTTTCTGTCGTTGGTGTCGCTGTTGACATTCTTCCTCCCGCCGGAGTCTGGGGAGAAGGTTAGCCTTGGCGTGACCGTGCTGCTGTCTCTGACCGTCTTTTTACTCCTGGTAGCGGAGACCATGCCTCCGACCAGTACCGTCCCAGTGATCGGTAAGGGGAATTGATTTCAGCAATTTCAGGCGACGCCTCGTTGGTGGAGACCTCGATATACTCGGTCAAAATTAGCTGAGAAGAAAGGGGACCGTTCGGCAGTGCGTGATGCAGAGGCACCCACTGTTCAAGAGGTCACCACATCGCACACTTATACATCCATTCTAAGTACCACTGGCCACTAGAATAGAATGAAACCAACTCAAGATAAGAAGTAGGCTGCTATGCCGGCGATCCTGTATTATTTACAACGAAAATTGTGCTGTAAATTCCAGCCGTTTTCACGGGCAACAGGAAAACCATGACCGTCTTGAAACAAAATAATTTGCTTCAATGGTCAAGCAGGCACTACAGCAAGCATTCAGTCCAGCCAGTATAACTCTCTTGTCTCGATGCATGCATGGTGCTTATCCCTGAAAAACCGTAGATAACCGTGGTTAAATCTCAAGCGTTTCGATCCTAGCAGGACCTTTCTCAAAGGCAATGAAAGGTATAGCTTTTGTAAAACATTATTGGAAAAAAAAAACTTGTTGAATGTTGGGCGTCTCCTTTTTGTTTTGGTTTCTCGATTCAGGCCAGTACTTCGCCTGCACAATGGTCCTCATCTCCATCTCCATCGGGATGTCGGTGACAGTGCTGAACATGCACCACCGCGGGCCCGACTGCAAGCCCGTGCCGCCCTGGATCAAGAAGTACATCCTGAACGGCGTGGGCCGGGTTCTGCTCCCCTCCGAGAGCAGCCGCTCCAAGCGGCGGCCCACCATCGGCGACAAGCTGGTGCACGAGCTCCGCTCCTGGGAGACCAAGAGCCTGGTGGCCGAGGTCACGTCCAACTCCGCCTCGTCCCGCTCCCGGGTCGTGTCCAACGGCTGCGGCAACAACGCCGGCGACCGCGACGACCAGGCCGGCCAGGGCAAGCGGGCGGGCGCCGGCGGGGACGGCGGGGGCGGCGGCGGCGGCGGCGGGGGCGGGGGCTCTCCAGACTCGCTGCACCGGAACCGTGCCCTCTACCTGGCCCTGCTGCGCGAGATGCAGAAGATCACCTTCAGCATCGAGGTGGAGATGAATTCGCGCCGCGTGCAGACCGAGTGGAAGCGCGTGGCCATCGTGCTGGATCGCATGTTCTTCCTCATCTGCGTCATCGGCTCTGTGGCAACCTTCGTCGTGTTTTTTGTACAAGTCTGACATTTTGGAGTGGGCTCTTCTTGTTTTTTTCCCTTCTTCGAGGCAAGGAAGGAGATTCCCTTAAAACCTTGCAAACTGATCTCGCTCGAACGGCTCAGAACAAAACGGCGTTCACTGCTCAACTCAAGGTCAACCTTCTCCCAATGAACTACAAGTAAATATCCACGAAAACCACTGACAGAGACAAGCAATGGGCTGAGACAAAAGACTAATAATACACACTGTAATCTTCTACAGGGTTATAAAATATTCTGCGTGTGCCAATTGAAACTATACAGTACGTGATAGTGTGTGAAGAAAAACAAAATACATACTCACAGTGTTTGCTCGCCGTGTTAGAACTATGGAGGGCGCTCTTGTCTTTCAACACATGCGGCGGAAGTATTGCGATTCCTGATCGCGACTAACGATGAAGACTGGTTTTTGGAGAGTTGAGGGGATGGCACATGACAATGTCACTACCTGGAAGACGTGGACTCCTCTGGAAGAGCTGCTTGTGATCACAATAGAGGATTTGATCTCCAACAGCCGGATAGGACGAGAAATCCACCGCACTTCCCACGGAGAGAACACACCACGTTGATCCTTCCTATCGCAAAAGCGCCCTCTCTCAAGAATGTATCGCCTTCGCATAGACTGGTTCCCCGTCCTTCTCGGAATGATGAATATCGAAAGACGGAACAGCCGGACACACGGCTTCGAAGGTCGACGGTAACGCCTTGCATCACTGACCACTGACTGTCATTATGTCTTGGGATAATTTGTGATCGTGGAATGTGATCGCTGTATAGCAAGAAGCGGTAACGGGTCTTGACAGAAAGAAAAGTCATCTTTGGACTACGAGGAGTTCAGGTTCGGGATAATTATTCAAAACCGACTCTCAATTCAATCGTGCTTATCGAATGCTTACCAGCGATTCGAGGATACTTCCCCATCCTACACTGAAGGTAGGCCTAGACATCCCCAAAGTGATTGAATATCCTTTATAATTACGTAATTAAGTATTGATATTCTGTATATAGAATTAATGGAAACTATAAACAATAATTGTGGTGAGTGAAAGTATGCGCATGCGTACACCCCAAACGACGTCAAATGTGACCCGGCACAGCGACATGAGGAATATCCAACCAAAACACTTTTCGAGTAAACAACTTGAAGTCAAGGTATCTTCTAAATTCGGTACAAAAATCAATTTGTTTTTTTGGTATTTCAAGTTTATGTATTGGGGGATATTATGTCCGAATTTTTCCGAAATCCGTCTCTAAATGTTGAAAAAACGAGGATTTCGGGGAAGTGTTTGTGTACTGTTTTCATGAAAATGTAAAGTTCCTGCCTTTTTGAATGGCCGCTTTCGAGGAATTAGAATGGCGCTGCTATATTGTGTCTGGTACCAAATGAACGAGCGAAGTCCCCTTGTACTATTTACAACAAAGTTCACACGAAAATAATTTTGAAAGCTAATGGTATACTCTTTCACATCATTAGAGAATCTCAGAATCTCAAAAGTGGGGGTTATTCCTCATTATGCTGTGCCGGGTGACAAATTCTGTGACGTCAAGCTGTCGCGTAACCGTAAAGGCGCCGCGATTCAGCCTGCGAATAATTGATTGATAAAACGATTTATAGCTATCTTAACAATCACATCCCGCGTTCAGAGGACAGTCCACGAAATCACAGGGAGCGTCCGAGTAATCAAACTTTCACTGGAGGTTGTTTTTTTAAGGAAAGGAAATGGATCCAAATGGGCAGGAAATACTTTGCCAGCTGTCGTGGTCCGTGTGTGCTGGGAATCCTACCATTTGAATCGACACGTTTACACAGACGGGATAGGTTTTGATAGCTTAAGAAACTTTTAGCTGATAGCGATGTGATCATGTGCTGGTTTCAGTGGTAAAGTAAAGTTCAGGGAAAAAACACTTTGATTTTGCTTCTCATGAGTCTAAACTAGAAGAGGAATGTTATATTTTAATGACAGATTATATGGATCGTTAATTCATCTTGGGATAATGCTATTTCATGCAGGGGAAAAAGCGTCACCCAACCTGCCAGTGGAAATTGTGAAATTATTTTTTGGGGTTTCGATTTCAACAATTGCTGGCAAAACCAAACCAAGAGGGTGGTCAACTACTAAAATCAGGACGTTTTATTGCACATTATGTTTTGGGCAGGCCCTAAACAAAATACAGTTCACGTATCTTTTGTATTTATTGTTGTTTTGACCTCGATCTTAAAAAAAGATGCCTTTTAAAGCAATCATTCTGCTTACTGTACGAGTATATTTTACCAGCTTTTCCTTAAATCGTACGTTGTAAATTATTATTCAGTAGTGTCCGGCTGATCAGTGTTGCTTTCAGGTATTATGTCAAAGTGCGCCCTCTATGTCGAAGTGCGCCCTCTATTGCTGGAACGTGCTATAACGACAGATGCGTATCTGCGGTATATGGTGCTTTCCGATGCTTTCTTGAGTCAAACCCATGTTTCCTCAATGCATTATCTGCGTATTACTTGCCCTGGTTGTTGGTTATGTTATCGGTAATCATTAATATTACACAGGGTTTCCGTAGAAATAAAAGTGTGCTAATTAAACTGTAAATTCATATCTATGATTATCATTTACTCCTAATTAGAATAGGCAGTCGAGAGAGCTGACGTTGCCATTTCACTGTTTTAAGACAAAAAATAAGCAGGAGTTGGGATCCGTGTTGGTGTAACAGCTTGCGAAAGCAAGCACTCTGCATGATCAGTGACTATGTTGAACCATAGGTTGAACCACATCAGTATATTGGTGTTGAGTTGAAAAGTCGTTGAAACTTTACCTGTCAATCATATCTTATGAAACATTATTCCTTTATTGGTGAATTGTTTGTGATATGAAGCACAAACAACCATCGCTTCGGTGTTTCATTATTATATGGAGAGGCTATGTTGTGAGCGTTTCAGAAACCGTCTGCTGACTAAGGGTGTACCATAAAGTTGTGGAAGTGCGCCCTCTAGCCGCTCGGTATTAGTTAAAAATATCCCAGCGCTGGAGGGCGCTATTTCAGGCAAAATAAAGGCCGTTTTCGAAATGAAAACATAGGCCGTTTACGAAATGAAGGCTTAGGTTCAGGCTTAGGCTTCGGTCATGTTTCTCTTACCCGTTATAATGCCACAGGCATCTAGAAACGAGCGTTTGGCCCCAGTTTCTTGGTGATAATCTGTACTTATCAAGACAACAAACCTTCAAATTCGGGGACAAACCGCAACCTGGTTTTTCAGGAATTGTCAGACGGAGACGAAGCCTGAGCCCGAGCCTGATCCAAGGATTCGAAAACGGCCTTAGACTCGGGCTTAGGCTAATATTTATCTTACTCGTTATAATATCACAGCCATCTAAAAACAAGGGTCTGGCCCTAGTTTCTTGGTTAATACTCTATAGCTATCAAGCCACAAAACCTTCAAATTTGGAAACAAACCACAACCTGGATTTTCAGGATTTGTCAGACGGAGACGAAGCCTGAGCCTGAGCCTAAGCCTTCATTTTGAAAATGGCCGTAATCGTTCAGTCTATTTACCGTCTTCTGGATACATTATACGTTAATCCCACTCCTGTAATAAGCCCCTCGATATTGCACATAGTCAAGGTTGATGATTCTCCTCGGAAACGTTTTCAAAATGCAAAAAATAATGAATCTTCGGAACACCTCTTCCTTTATTTCCTTGTTAAAAAGGAACAAGGAACAAGTCGTCACAACCACCTCCCCTCACTCCTCGCTCCGCATTGACAAGTTGATACGATTCGAGGGAGACATGAACAGTTGCTATCGTTTATTATTTGATTCCGATTCGGGATAAGTCTATTTTCAGCATCAAAACCAAAACGTTGTCTCCAACGTGAATGTGTCTTCCCTTTATAGATCCTGTCTTTGTGCCCCTGTTAAATCTGTCTCCTTAATTTTGACCGTCTCTTCCCCTGGGGTGTTTTGTTTGTTACCCATCGGGGATGATGTCTAGCAAGGGTTCCCCCGGAGGTCCGGTCATTTGCATCTGCGTGGATGTCTAGCCACGAGGCCGAAGATGGAATGTGGGAATTGGCAGAGTGCTTAGCATTGCGGAATGAGTAAAGACGATGGTAGTGGTGATGGTGGTGATTTTGTGAGGCAATGGCGGTGGCGGTATAATGATAGTGAGTATTGTGGCGATTATTCAAGTGTCGATGGAAACGGTGATCGGGAGGTGATTAGGTATGGAGGGGGGATGATGGAGGTGTAACTGTGGTAGAGTGAAATTTGATGGCTGTGATGGTGACGGTGCATGGGTGAATGTGGTGAACGTGGTGAGTGGTTGTGATGACGATGAAGGCAATGGTGACGTGCTAGTGGTGAGGGTAGTTGTGCTAATTGGTGGTCGGTTGGTGTTTGCTAACAAACGGTGGGGATGCTGATAAAATGTGTGTATGCTCATGTGTGTAAGTACACGAGATGGCAGACGTGGCGTTGGCATACAGCGAAGCATCGTTGGTTTAATGCCTACCCGCTTACCTGATAGACTTAATTGTGGAGCTTCATCAAAATAAGAAAACTATACCAAACCCTACGATAAAAAGTGCATGAGTGCATGAACAAAATCGTTACTTTCATCGACGTAATAATGAAATTAACACAATGTAACATTTTAACGATTATATAATATTTATGGTTTAATATTTCACATTATTTTACACGTCCATTTTATGTTTTTTCGTTTCAAGAGCGGAAAGGGTACTCCAAATCCAGTATGCGTATGATTACAGTAAGCGTAATTATTACATTACTTTTTTTTTTAATAAGCAAAACCATGTTGTGTCGAGTCCATCCGAAAATTAGCTGTAATGTACATAATTGTTATAATAGTTATACCAGTTGTTATACAACACACCTGTAGTACGTTTATACAGAAAGTATCCATTTAAAGATGTATTTTAGTTTCATGCTTTATACGTGGGGTTTAAGTTTTTTGGGGGGGTTGATTGGTGTATCCTGTAGTAAGAATACAATGTACTACGAGGAGATCAAAGTAGGCCATGGGTGAAATTGAATACTGACTTGCACCTGTTTGATACAATTGACAGATGCGTTGCTATGTGAGGGCTTACACCGTACCGCTCTCCGGTCGAATATGCTTTGTTCGGCCGTGCATTTTTGTTCGTCTCCGGCCGAGCTGCATGGGGAGGGAGGGGGGGGGGGCTTTGCGTTGTAGTCTGCACTGGATGCGACAGTCCGTACAGACGGGGACTTGGACCGTTGGATGTCGTCGCCTCAATTCGTGTTCGTCCGCGCCTCAGCCAACCCAAAGGAGTCACCAGAGGTTATGGTGGTGTTTTTTTTCTTCGGTCGACTCGGAAGCCGGATTCCCCCCCCCTTCGAACCCGAGTAGGCGTTTTGCCACACGAAACCGTTGCCCAACGTCTGCGATATCCACGCGTGCGCGACACTTTAAAATAAACGACCGAGAAACGGAGAAGAGGACTTGGGCCGAGGTCGGAAAATCGGTCGTTATGTTGTTGTTTGTTGGGGTGGGTTCTTCCCAAGCATGCAAGAGAAGCTACGTGTAGGCCGTGGTAACGTAGAGCGTCTGGCCCTATACTATACGTCGACAAAATATCGCAGGGACGGATTAAGCGCTCAAAATATCTTCCACGGTTGATAGCAATCGGGCGCACTAAAAACAGTTCGCCCGTTAAGACTCCACGCGGGTGTCATGCCAAGCCAATTGAACAGCGCACTGCGGGTCACAAACAGTGTTCATCCCGAGAGATTCTGATCGGTAATCCTGTTTTTACGGGGACAGGTTTTTTTTTTTTTATTCCGTGCTAAGCATATTCTCGTATGCTTTAACAGCCCAGTAATAACAATAATAAAAGAGAAAGTGGGCAGTAGGGTCCTTCGGGTATCGTCCCACCGTGAAATACGCTTAACCTAAGAGCGTGCTATTTTCTGCTCTACTTATTTGTAGAGTCTCCCTCGATTTGTATAAGCCAGGCAAGCCAGCCGCCACGGAATTAGGCCGAAGGTGTTTTCCTTTCGACGGATTTCGCAGGTAAGCAGAAACATGGCGCTTCGTTGGCCCCCCTCTTGTTTATCAGATAGCGTATACGGTAGCATGGGAGAGGGTGGTGAATGCGCACGAGTGGTTCTCGTGAGCGGCTGCACATAGCAACACACACACACACACACACGCCCGGATTATGTGCAAAGACTGTAGGGCCTATAGGAAGTGGGCAGCGCTCGAATCGGTCACCTGCAGTTTGTAGAACCCTATAGCATTTATAATTAAAAATGGCAACTTAATCAGAATTCGTATCATTGTATGATATAACTGATCCTAACCCGTTTTACTCGGATGCGTTGTTGAAATAAATTTAATTTTTATTGAAATCATCAACACGTCTCCCGATTGCTGTGTTTTGGCGGGTGTGTATGCGTCGTTCTGCCTAAGCGTGACAATTGTCGGTGAAACCCGTTCAACCTCAAAGGGTAAACCCAGAAAACATTGTTGACGTGTCTTTCCTATCTTCCCAAGAGCGATGTTTACCTTTCTTCTCTCCCTTCCCCCCTCCTATAATGGTGTTGGTCAATCGTTTCCTAACCGATGAATTGTCCTTAAATCTAATCCAGCCAATGAGTTTATTTGCAGCAAACTGGATTGCGTCGATTGGATTGAACGGGCAGTGGCTCCGCATGCCCCGTGGGATAAATACGTTTTAAATTGGCACGGGAGCGCAAAGGGTGTTTGGCCCGCGCGTTGGCGTTGAAACAGTGCCAGTACCCACTCCTATACGTACTCGTCTCGGTAGCAATCGGTGTCTTTAAGAAAGGAGTAGCTAATAACGTTTGGCTTTTCATACGTCATTCAGTCGTCCGTCGGAAAACAAAACAAACGAAACATAAACAAAAAAGAAAGTCCATCGACTTCGGCGATTGTCTGCAACTTGTGGCAATCTGACAGTCCGTCGTGACGAAAACGTTCCGGTGCAATCAACCATTCCCCCCCCCCTTATTAGGAAATTAAACTCTGACCTTTGAGAAATTTGAACTTTAGAGTGCCAATTCCCACTGAGAGTCCGTTAACCTAATAGTTTAAGACAGGAACCCTCTCCCCCTCCCCTTTCTCTCTGCGAGGCAACTAATATAAGCGTGGCGTGAAACTGGTTCATTCTCCCCGTTGCCCCAGCATGCCACACGGGCTACAGATGTTCCCGTGTTCCTTCCTCCACAGGGCGACGCGATGGGACGCCGCAGGAACATGGCTTTGATGTCGAACCCCGAGGCAAGTCTTTAAATCCAGCAAAATCTATAGCCGCAGGCGGGTCTGCATGAGCAACAACGAATTCTAGCCAATGCAAGTCGGTAACACACAGCAAAAAAAAAAATCGCCATTGGTCAGTCTGTGAGCTACGACTTAGTATGTCCGTAACCAACCGCGCTGTCTAGACCATTCGCATGACAACCGTTTTCGCACTCAAACGAAGTGCTATCTTTTCATGAGAAGTCAGGGAACTACGTTGAGCCTTCCGACTATTACAATAATGTCATCGACTACAGTAATATGCAAACATCTTGCAAACTGCTTACTTACTAAAAACGACCGAAAAGCGAATGTCAAAAATGAGGTGGGCCTGACGTTTCGATCGTAGCAGGACCTTTCTGCATTCTGCCTTTGAGGAAGGTCCAGCTAGCATCCAAACGTCAGACCCTCCTCATGGTTGACGATTGTTATTGCTGAGATCTCCTTCTCTTCGAGTGATCGTTGATTTTGACTGCATGAAGCACTACTACACAAACCAGTTATTATTATATCAAATCCTAATAATTATGTCTATACCAACGTAAGATTTTCGAAACAATCCTTTATAGGTACGCAAATTTTAACTTTCCATTGCTTCATGCATTTCGACGATCAACTGCAAAGCATAGTCAAGGGACCGTCTGAAGTCGGGGACACAGAAAGGGGGCTGCAAAACGGCATGTTTTAGACAAGAACATGGGAAAACTAGGCCGTGTCCGAAACGAGCGTCTATAGAGCTAGGTCTATGTCTTCCCCTATTGGAAATACACGGAGATGCGAAGACAACAGTCCTAGCCGTAGCTCTGGAAGCCCGTTTCGGACACGGCCTTATAATTCGTGACGTACCATTGTACTCCGCAGACATCTTTGTCAGTTTCCCTGTCTGCCCAATGGGAATCGACGCTATTGTCCAAGTAAAAAAAGGTACCAGACTATTATTGCTTGTAAGGATTGGTTGAATTGTTAAGAATACAAAACAACAACAAGATGGCAGTGTTGTTTCGTATCAGCAAACAATTGGAGAATAGCAGGTGGAAAAAATCCGGAACCTGTCCTTAATTCCGCTACCAGGCTTGTTTTTATTAAACGAAAATGATTACCGGAATCGCTATACTGTATTTTGAGACACGAAATGGCCTTGTATTGACGTTAGATTAGATTAGATTAGATTAGATTACTCACGCTATAAGTAAAAATGCCAGTATTGCTGCTATCCTCTTGTGGCTTGTAATAATTATTTGTCTCGGTTTTGATAAAACTAAAATTCACAACGTTTTACCCTAAAATCCTTACTCAAGAATAAATTCTAATATAATTATGAATAAAGATGCCTTCTACACTGCCCAGTTATTAGGCCAAATAATTATGAACACTCTTAAGTTTTCTTAATTTGAATCTCTACGAAAGCAAGTGTCAAGACCAAATCCCAAATCAATGCCGTCAACGGAATGAGAACATCTGCGAAACCAAAGCAAGAAATTGTTCTTAGTACTGGAACGAAGACGTCAAGTGACACATACGATGCCCTCAAACAGATTCGGGAACGGAACTTACCTGAAACCACAGCGGGAATATAAATCCGAACTCGAGTCAGAACCAGACCGTAAACTAAAATCAGAACAGAACCCCCCCCCCAACAAAATAAATCAATAAATAAATCCACAGAAACATAGACAACTGCGGTAGAAAAGAATACGGAAGGAAGGAAGAAACGGGTTCACTGTTATTAATCCTGACCGAGAACGAAAACCAGAACCTAAAGGTAAATAAGATTCTTATTATAGTAAATATAAACATATACATGTTACATAATGCGGTCAGCCTATTCTTTGTTAATAGGGGTTTCCTTGCGGGGAACTACGTTTTCTTACATGTCGTCAATCTACATTTATGGTAGGTGTTCTTTGTTTTAATTGAATGATTACAAATATTTGATTTTGAATAGGAAGAACCGTTAGAAATCGTAAACACACGCATTATTCAGCCGAGCTTTTTTTCGTTTCGTTTTTCTTTTTTTGCCATTCGTATGCTGGTGTGGCAAAACAACAAGCCAATGCGAGTTCGTTGAAAAGTCACCCGTCCAGTCACTAAGACTCCTTGTTGAAGAGCATGACCGGAAGGACGAGCAGGACCACGGAGAGCACGTTGCCGATCAGGTAGAGCACAAGGAAGGTCCGGTCCAGGGCCCGGGACACCAGCACCCACTCGCGGTAGTTCCGCCGCTGGTCGGGGCTGAACTGTTTCTCGCCCATCTTCATGCTGTTCAGGGTCTCGTTCATCCGCTTCAGCTCGCGCGTCAGCAACTCGAACTGCTCGCCGTGCCGCTTGGCCTTGTCGGCGTCGTGGCTGCCGTGCGAGTTGGGCACGTAGTCCATGTAGTAGTTGACGCCGTGCGTCTTGGCCTGCTCCTTCATGGGGATGGAGGTGAACTTGGCGCCGCCCGAGGACTTGGTCAGGATCTTGTGGGCGTGGCTCTTGCGGTGGAACTTGGCGCGGCGGATCTCGCGGATCTCCTCCGCGTTCAGGCGGACGATGGCGGCCAGCACGCCCAGCACCAGGGTGCGGATCCACTCGGGCACCGGCTCGCCCATGGACGCGTGCGTGAAGATGGCCACCACGCACACGTTGAGCACCAGCGAGAGGGATACCAGCATCATGGTGGCGGCAAAATATTGGCCTTGAACGAAATCGATATAACATGATGTTTGCGTGGAGGAGAATGGAATGCAACGAGGGTTTGGCGCCGCTCCACGTGATAAACTCTGAGTGTTCAATGCTTTGCCCGATGAATGATGACAACAAAATCAGGCAGCTCGGACGGAATTCGAACTCGCGACTCCCGCTTTCTAGTGCAGACGTCACGGGTTCGAATCCCGCCCGAGCTGCCAGATTTGTTTTCATCAGGAATCGGGCAAAGCACTGAGCACCCAGGGTTTATCTCGTCGAGCAGGGCAAACCCTCATTGAATTGAACGAAATACCAACATCATGACACTTCTTTTAACATAGATTACCATTTTGTGGACACTGCAGGGTTTTTTTTCAACAGAAAGAATCGTACACATATCCTGAAGCAATATTTCCAGTCAAAAAGTTTCCTCAACGAACTAATAGACCGATTGCCCAACCACTGTTTGCATGTCATCATGCCAGCACTTATAGTGGGTATTTGTTTCATTTCATTTTGCACCGAGCAGCGATTGAAAATTTTCAAAGAAGAATGTGGAGAATGTGACAGTCTTCTTTGTTCTTTTCCACTCCTGTCTGCACCAAAGTCACGTGATATAAGACTATATAAGTCACGTGATGGCATGTAAACATTGGTCGCGCAAAAGGCATAATTATGTATAATGTCGGCTGTTCAAATCCATTCCTTCCATGGCATATATTGCTCAGTGGGGTAAACTGTTAGACTGATACTATCTGAATAAGCCTTCTTGCAAAACTGTTTATCTGCTGCCACCAAGAGTTAGAAACATGCCAGGTTTCAAAGCTGCCGGCCGGGGGCGATTTTTTTCCCCTGTACCACATAAACGCTATGGGCCCATAGGTATATGCACAAACAATTTACGAGGTGGGGGGCAAGGGAGGGGGAGGGGGCTATACAAGTTGAAGTTAAAGCTAGGGATAGGCTTTCTGCACAGCCAATAAAGGCTTTCTGCACAGCGAATACAACGTACGTGAACAATCTGAGTGACCGGAGACTCAATTCTTCATACTCTGTGCACAAACATATGGGCCCATAGCATTTATGTGGTACGGAAAAAAAATATCGCGGCCGGGGGCTGTAAGTCCAATTATTCATTTCCTGACAGACAAACGAATCCATCTGATGATATGGTAGTGCTGTTAAAACTGATTGTGCGGGGTTAGAGGTTAAGGGTTGTAGTCAGGGACGGTGTTATTAATGTGAATCGACGCCGAATCAATTATTCAAAAGTAACCGACATTTGCCAATCGATAGCACTGCTCATTATAGGCGGGACCTCAGTCGTCCTGGACAAAAAATTATATCATAATGAAAAAAACGCGCCACCTGGCTCTTTCACTCACCGATTACAGGGACCTGGTTGGTTGGCGGTATGGACTCAGCCACGATCATGAGAAACACCGTCATGGAGAGGAGGAAGGTGACCCCCAGGTTGACCTTTCCCTGTGACGTCGGGGGCAGGAGGAAGGCGAGCGCCGCCATGAGGCAGATGAGGCAGGAGGGCATCATGAGGTTGAAGACGTAGAACTCGGAGCGCCTGGAGAACTTGATGGTGAACTTGGTGTCGGTGAAGGGGATGCCGGGGTCGTCCGGGTAGTACTCCACGTTGTTGGTGGTCGAGATCCCCTTCATGTCCCACTCGCCATTGCTGTTGAAGACCGACTGGTCACCTTTAGAGGGACAGATATGATATCTTGACCTTTTTGTTTTGTTTTTGAGAAGCGAGGGTATATAGGGGACACGTGCGATGCTCCACAAGTCCCGACATGACTCTGGAGATGGAACGTGTCGCACCTATAGGACTCAGGTCCCCAGGCCCTATTACATCGGGTTGGTTGAGCGTGGGAAGGCCTTAAGCACCAAGCCATCATGATGTGCTGAGCCGTCCCACCCACGGGCCCGTCTGCCATAATTGCTTTTGAGCTAAAACTGGCAGCGTGGAGTCATTAAGCAGCGTCTGCCGTGATTAGGCAGACTTTTATAGAGCTGGCGTACTTCTGCGAAAATTGGCCCCTGAGTGGTTTTTCCTAAGTTCGTGTTACTCGGTGTCTCCGCCGTACCATCGGGAGCTTATCTGCCTTCAATTCAGAATATGATTAGAGTGTGAGATTCTGAGGCTAATTTTCAATGACTGTGATCCGTTCCCATCGCTGCCCAAACCGTTCAAACCCCGGATTCCATCACCTCTGGCCCCCGGCGATATAAATAACCCTCGCGTACTCTATTAAAGGTTCTTCGAAAATGTCACCTCAGATAGACGCTGGAACCTCAGTGCAGTTAAGATCGTATTCTGTTTAAGCAGCGGACGCTGCTTTTAAGGCAATCAATTCTGAAACCGTAGCTTGGATGTCGTACTTTGGGGACGGGCCCCCGTACACCAATTCTCCTGGCATGTTTAATGCATGTTACGGCGGAGAAAACAGTGGCATCCTTGTTGCGCCGCAAGGCTTCGCGGTGGCAAAACAAATTAGCGCGAAACAAAATGGACAAGAAGAGGACAGGCACTCTTTAAACAGTCCACTCTGTGGGCTACCGCCTCCACCGAACACCCCTTCAATAAATTGAAGGTTGTTTTTTTCCTTCATCAATGTCGCCAGTTGATTACGGCTGTCACTATCGGTCTGTCTACGCCGAAAGCAAACACACACACATACACACATACATACACACACGCGAACTGAACATGACCATCAATAATTTCTCTCACGTCTAGGCCCACGTGTTTCACGTTGGTGATTACACTGGGCCGGGGAAACAATGCGGTTCCATGAGTCTGCATGGCGCTAACATCTGGAGTTACGGTATACATGCAGACTGGCTGGAATGTTAGGCGGGGCAACGAGCTGTGCGTGTGAAACAATTATTATTACGCGCATGCTCCTGCGTGGCGATGGCTCGTGTCTGGGGGAGGCAGGGTCGGAGGTCATAGGCCTCCTTTAATATTTATGCAAATCGTATGCATTGAGCCCAAAACGAGGCTCATGGGCGCTAGATTTTTCAAGACGGCGGTAAATTCAAGGGACCTTACCGTTGTTCCCCAGATAACGTTCGGTTTTGTTGAAGTAATTTGTCAAGAAAAGATAACAAAATGCAACGGGGATCAACAATCATCTTGGAATTCTAGCGCCCATTGCCTCGCTGTCAGTTATATGCATACAATTTGCATAAAATAAGAAAGGGCTATTGGTAACGAGTCACCAGTGCTAACATTACCGTCATCTGAAGCACTTCTTTCCATCCTCTCTGTGTGGGGGTCTTCTGTCTTTCTGTTAGTCTGTCTGTCTGTCTGTCTGTTCGGAGAGTACCAACCCGACTAGCTTACCTCCTTCATGTCTAGCTTGAATGTCTTTTCTTATGATTCATCTTAACTGAGGTAGAATTATTATTATTTATTTTTTTAGTGTTATGGTGTTTCGGATTTAAGAAAGAGAGCGTAATTTTCACACAAAAACAACAACCCGAATACAGCAACAAACGAAAAACAGTGACCCGACGTTCAGACAGCGCCCTCAATGGACGGAATCATGACCTTTACCATGATAGAAATGTGACCTCGTGCCATTTCATTATACCTTGTCCTCTCATGATGATCTCTTTGCCGTTGTGCTGCCACGGCCCGAACTTCATCTCGCAGACTTGGTGGTCGAAGGGGAAGTAGCGGACGTCCAGCAGACAGTAGCCCCTGAAGTTGACGGGGGCGCCCCACATGATCTTCCCGTTGCTGAAGATTTTGACGACGGGGCCGAGGAGAAAATTCGTCGTCTGCAACTCGGCACTGGACAGAGAAAGAGAGAAGACGGCTGCTGATTAATTTCATGAGACCCCGAAGTGTGAAGAAGTCAGCGCGGCCGGGCCCGCGTTTCAACTTTGATCCGTGCAGAGAAAAGACCGAGGCAAATCAAATCATCTTCACCTCACTGGTTCCACGCGGCTCTCTGGTGCCTTCAGAACTCCAGAAAATTTAACTATAAAGTATTTAAAAGCAAACCCTTGACTTGTTTCTGATTCGGGGAGGAGGGTATTAGCCAAGATCTTTTTTTTTGGGGGGGGGTGGTGGTGAGCACCTCGAGGCTATGGCTTTACGATCATAATACTGAACGATGAAGGGGGTCTCTGTGTGATATTATAATGCCCTTCCTTCTTCCGGCTTACGAAGGTATAGAGCCTCTATACTTAATCAGATTACAAAGTTTGGCAGCTTTGACTTGAATTGCGAGCACGGGGCAGAAACATTCCCTGATATCATATTATTGCGTTCAGAAAAAGGTGCCCTCTTGGCTGATTGTGCAGTCATCCGTCCTGCGAGGGCCCGTATATAAAACATGCTGAGGCTGGGTCGAATGGACGAGCTAACGGCATCGTTTGCCGAGCTCATGCAGGTGGGTGGGTGGGGGGAGGAATCACTCGACACGGCGTGACCCCGTCTACGACTCATCGATCGGGCCGCTGCTTCCGCGTCAGTTTTTTCACCGGCATCTCCCAAAATGCCATCCGTGCACCGTTGGGCCCCCGCCGACAAAAGAACTCGCTCTCCCCCGGTGCCGGCAACGACTCGCCGGCGACCGGGCCCTTTCTCGTCAGTCGCCCCGAGGCTGCGGGCGGGGGAAAAGTTAAGATGAGCACGGTCGCTGGTGGTCGGTTGGCTGGGGGAGGGGAGAGGAGCGGGAGAGGAGGGGGTGGAGGGAGGGCGGGGGAGTTGTGTGGGGGAAGGAGAGTGTTCGACAAAGATGAACACAACTGTCTACCCCCGTGGTCGTCTCGGCCAGGAGGGGGGTATAAGGAAGCAAATAGAAGAGGCGGAAGAGGGAAGGGGTTGATGGGGGGGAGACTGGAGAGCCGGGAATTCATTGGAAGGCGGGCGCGACTTGTGGGGAAGCAAACAGACCGAGAGGGAAGACGGGCAGGAGCTGGCAGGAGGAGGAGGAGGAGGAGGAGGAGGAAGAGTGGGGAGGAAGAGGACAACGACGTCGGGGCATCCCGATGCTCGAATGCAAATGATTGTTGACATCCCCACGGCTGTCGGATGTGCAGGCCCCGGCTCGGTGTGCCCGCCTTCTCGTAGCCACCAATGTGTCACTGAAGTGGCAATTCCAACCTTCCCCCCTCTCTCTCTCTCTCTCTCTCTCTCGCCCGGCTCCCGTGCCGTCAAAATGTCACGAGGCAAAGAGGGGCGGGTAAAACGGATATTAGTCTGAGCGTTTAGGCCCGGAGTTCACAGCTTGTGACCTTCGGAGGCCCCCAGGCAATAGTCCGTCAACCGAAAGGGGAATTTCTCACGCCGTAGTTTAACAAAATACGCACAGTGTATAGTGAGAACTGGATTGTGTTTTTTTTGTTTATTCCCTGGATTGCTCCATAGCATTTTGTTTTGGAAGGTGGCTTAGCTTTAACCAAAATATCTGAAGAGCGACGCCAACATCTTGTGGTTGTGCTATGACAAACCTCCTGTCTGGTCGCATACGGGGAGCACTACGGGCTGTCGCGAGCAAGCCCCAACTGTCAAATACTGCTAGCATTCCACATTAACTTAATTAAAGTTTCTATTCGTGGAACGGTGGTTACCGCGATCCCCACGGTGCGTCGCGCGGCCACATGAATGATTGCAACATGTAAGTCAATGGACAGTGAGCAGGCTCGTTAATTGCTTTCCATGCTGGAACTAAGACGTACAGCGGAAGGGAAAGGGCCACTGTATTACCCTCTGGAATGTTGTCGATAAGATAAGATTGGAAATTGTTGAGCAATTGGTTTCAGACAGTGCGCACTGGGATGAGGTCACCTTTCGTACACGATTTGAAACGGCCTACAGACACTTTTCAACAGCAGCCTAGGCCTGTCAGATCCGGGTGCCTTGCAGAAGTTCATAAGTGCAAAAGAAAGTCATTTGTTTACTCACTCATTATTTTCCATTTTATACGTGCTTCAATCCTCACATTCTGTGTTCAAATATCACGTCATGATGAAGACAAAACTTAATCTTGTAAAAAGCCATCACCGAATGGACCAGGCGGATTTTGTTCCCAGTTGAAGGCCGTGGGGTGATGTTGGTGTCTGAACGCACTTATTATGCCCTTTTCGCAGGGCACCATTCTTGAATTCTGAAGCCACTGGGTGCTATCACGAAAGCCACGATAATCCTACAGTGTACACCCTTTGTAGGGAAGTAGGCCTACTGGTTTAAATGACGTCACCGATTCCTGAGACGAAAATGCGAACATCTCCATTCGCAATCCAGATGAAAAAAAAAATGACTCGAGCAAATCGAAATCTCGGTGTTAAAAGACGAGGGAAAACATCTAAACCCTGTGAGTGGTTTCTGTAAAGAAGACATGGGGCTATGCGAGAAAGCTCAACAGTCGACACAAACACCTGATTGCTCTTTTTATACAAATGAAAATCATCGGCTGAGACCATTTCATAGATTGCTAAGAGGTCAGGTCGGATGACCTTTGTAGAGGGCCTCCTTTCCCCCTTAGTGACGTGTGCGCACCGAGAAGTCGTCAACTTTCTGGGATTAAAACCCTGCGAGTTTACTTATAAGCGCCCCCATCAATTATTGCAATAATAATGCGCGATAGAAATAGCCAAGGCAAAAAGAGGAATATCCAACCGCGGAATGATTAAGGAGATAATCCCTGGGAAAATAGCTGGTACACGATTCCAATGGCAGAGTAACAAATGGGATAAGCCACCTACTTCTCCAGGCCCAAGGTAACAAGAAAACTCTTCTTCTCTTTTTACGACCAGCAGTCCTTAGGAATTAATTGGGATTCTGAAAGAAGGAAAAAAAAAAAAAAAAAAAACCTCGCCGTTCCGCCGCGGCCGTTTGTTTCCTAAATGGGTTAAGTAATGCGTTGGTGTTATGTTGTGCTGTATTTCATAATGGAAACGATTTTCAGAACGCTCGCCGGCGGGAGCCAAGCCAGAAACAGGTCAGCGACCAGAAAGTGGCATTTCAAGTTTGGCTCAGGAGTTGAGATTAGAATCAGAAGCCGCCGCCTGAGGGCAGCATATACGAACGGGGAGGAAGATGGTAACGCCACGTTAAAGATGGGTGGAGGAAAATCGGCTGCTTGTGACTTGACTCTGCTGCATGGGTGCATGCAACATCCAATCACACCCATAATGCGTTTCGATTTAGATGTCGTGCGTCGGAAAGGAGATCTTACTAACAAAACGGTCCATCGATCATTGTTTATTTCATTTCTCTTTCCCTGAAGTTATCCGGGACTAAAATAGCTTTGGGAGGACATTGGGGGCCGTGTCCTGTGTGAAAAGTATAGATTATCGTTGTGAAATGACATTCGACGTCTCAACAGTCACGAATAGTCAGAACACTATCTGTGTGCTTCATCCACACATTGAATAGGCCCTATATACTAGTACCGGTACTATAATCTTCGCTCTCTAACAATGCGTGAGGTGTCTTTTTCTTTGTCAGTTTTAGGTGTGCCTCCCTGCACGGCAAGAGAGCCCTATAGCGATACCATTCTTGGCATCGGTCTTGCTTTTTTCGACAATTCCTTGTTGACGTACCTTTATATCGCGACCAGTGGCACGAGTATGTTGCCGATATAATGTCCACAACAATACGGCATGGGTTTGTCGCTAATCGTCACAGATCCCGTGCGAATACTTGCAGCGCCTAATTCAATTCATAGCATGAAATGGAATCAAGGAGAAATCGAGCCTTGGGGAGTATCCATCTATTATCTTTACGAGATGGCTAGTGTATAAGAAGTGCAGATAACCACAGTGTAGCGCCCTCTACATTGATCGGACGGTTGACACATGCCGTTTTCGAAATGAAGGCTTAGGCTCGGGATTAGGCTTTGGTCATATCTATATTACTCATTATAAAGTCACGGGCATCTAGAAACAAGCGTTTGGCAACAGTTTATATAGGGGAATAAACCCTGTTCCTATCGAGCCAACAAATCTTCAACCCACAACCTGGATTTTCAGGTTTTGTCAGACGGAGAAGAAGCCTGAGCCCGAGCCTAAGCCTTCATTTTGTAAAGGGCCAAATTTGGCATCTAGAAACAAGCGTTTGGCAACAGTTTATAGGGGAATAAACCCTGTACCTATCGAGCCAACAAACCTTCAACCCACAACCTGGATTTTCAGGTTTTGTCAGACGGAGACGAAGCCTGAGCCCGAGCCTAAGCCTTCATTTTGTAAAGGGCCAAATTTGGGGACAAATTGCCCCCTTTCGTTCATCTCTGCATGCATATGCCCCCTCGGAACAGGGTTTATTTTACTGTTTGATATGCGTGGATGCAGAGGGGGGTTTGAGGTTTGAGGTTCTGCGATCATGGGTTAAGAAGTAGACCTATGTATGTATCTGGTCACCTACTATTGGCATGTGTAGAGGCTAATACACTGTGTAGTGTATAGTGTTGCGTGGGAGATGAATGCTTAGCACATGAGAACGCATCTGATGGGGAACGCGACGTGAAGGCTCACTGTTGGCAAATACAAGATCACGGTGTATCTTCATGTCTGCCCCGAACTTGACGATTCGTGCTCACTCGGCGACATTGAAAAGCCCTTTGTCTATATATGTGTATGCACCACTGGAACGGTGTGGTGTAGCAATACTCGATACGAAGAACCCATTATACTATCAGCCACTTTCTCGAACAACCGTCTCATTATTTTGGCGTCGACTGGTAATTCATTATTCAGCCGAGGCATTAGCCGAGGCAGCTGTATACTCTGTTCTCAAGTCAGTTCCCACTCGCCGCGTTCAGGCTTAGTACTGCTATGCCAACACACTTATATCTGTGTACTCACTGTGCATAACCATGGGACTGCTGTATACCATGACCGTAAGCGAACATCTATTAAAAGCCTCTTAGGCCGTTTCCGAAACCCGAGAGTCGGCTCTTCCTTTTCTTCTTACATCTTCGCCGAAGTAACACGTGTCATAATACAGGCCCGTGGCTACGTTTTATGAACTCTGTTTTGAGTAGAAGCAAAGCGAAGGGGCTCCAAACTCCACCACACACACAAAAAAAGGCCACGAGCTGCTTTTTAAGTTATTGGATAGCACAGGGGGTGGGAGCTGCAGTTGGAGCCCGAGTTACGGCCATAGAGAAGGTTCCTATTGATTCGCTGAAACTTCAATAAATGCAGCGTAAGTGCGCCACCCCCCCTGTAAGCACTGCGCCGTAAGAAATGAAAACCAGCCATGCGACCGTGCTGGCGATCTCCTCACACCTACTGAGCGTGCGCAGAAGGGACACAACTGGAGCGCAATGGCCTATAGAAGGCGCCACGCCACACACGCTAAACACTTCTATATAACTGCCAAGCGCGAAGCCTCTTCAGACTGTTTGGAACGCCACGAGGGAACCGAGGAACTGCCCGGAGGAGATGATGGAGGAGGAGGAGGAGGAGGAGGAAGAGGAAGGGGGAGGGAGGGGGGACGGAGGGATAGAGGGGTGGATTTAGAGGGTGGGGTGAAGACACGGGCGATGTCAGCGGCGCCCAAGTCAAGCCAAGCATTAAACCAATTAATACGCAGGCTGAAAAACTGTTTCCAGTTTGGTGCCCGCTAAGAGAGGCGTTGGGGGAAGAGGTAATAAAGTGAGGGGGCCGTAACTTCCGTCTACGGCCGCTGAGATAACAGTTTTGCGGGGGAACCCGTTCGTGTGCAAAAACAATGTACGGACATCAATGTCCCGATCGTGTGGAGCCATTAGTGAGGGGTTTTAAAGGTAACTTACAGCACGGCTAAACCTGGAGAGAAAAAAAAGAGAAGATAGAGAAGGGAGTGCTCCAGTCTGAAATGCGACCTTCGATGGAAACGAATCCAATAGACGTCGGAAACGCGTTGCGGGCTATCTTTAATTAACATCCCCCAGTGAACGTGATACACATTCGGATCATTTGGTCAGCTATTCTGCTTTTAAAATTGCGTCCATGTGTGGGGATGAAAACCCACGCGATTGTAACCCAGCGCGTGCGTTGAATCACAAGCAGTCCTATAGTCCCGTGGGCGGTGGGTTTAAAAGCCGTACCTATTAGAGTCTGCATGCATGCAGCGCGCAAACCTTTAAGACTAGCGCGCATAGCTCTTGCACGTGCACGCCGACTGTTTGCACTTGTGCGCGCCACACACAGAGCGGGCGAACTCTGGCAGGAGCTCGCACAGTCGGCTGTTGTCATTCCTCAGTCGTGTGTTGTGGTAAGGCAGTTTAGACACTGTAAGACAAACAGCCAGGACAGGCGCTGGCATCGGTAGCGGGTGGTTCAAAGTCCCATTCTTGAGGCGGCGGGGTTCTTCGGTTTGTTGAGATGGGGTTGGGTGGGGTGGGGTGGGGTGGGGTGGGGTAGGGTGGGGTGGGGTAGGGTGGGATGGGGTGGGGTGGGGTTGAGTGGCGTTGGATTGGGGTGGGGAAAGGTAGGGTGAGACGGTTTTGGGTGGGATGGGGTGGAGTGGCGTTGGACGGGGTGGGGTGGGGTGGGGTGAGATGGCTTTGGGTAGGGTGAGATGGCTTTGGGTGGGGTGAGGCTGAGTGGCGTTGGACGGGGTGGGGTGGGTGGGGTGAGGTGGCGTTGGGTGGGGTAGGGTGGAGTGGCGTTGGGTGGGGTGGGAAGGGGTGGGTGGAGTGGGGTGAAGTGGGGTGGGGGTGAATTTGGGTGGGTGGAGGCGTAAGGTCAAGGATGGAGACACCGACAAGGAAATCGGAGCAAGAAATGGTATAAATCCAAACGGATTACTGCTTTATAAAAAGCAACCCCCGCAGATTCAAATACACTTCACAGGGGGGGGGGGGGAATCAGTCCGGTAAAGTTTTCTTAGATTATTTTCACAAACGTAATTTCGTAAGGAAAATCGACCAATAATTGGCAGAAAAAAATGCAGATAGGCCTATAGCCTTGATGACTAGCTTCATTCAATCATATAGTTTACGTTTTCTGAGTAACTGCATGTGGGAAACACAATACAGTCGACTTGAAAGAGGAGCTTTATCGGGCGAAACACGTTTGATTTTTCAGGCCACTCGTTTCGATTTACCTGGAAACCTGCGCGCCCATATCGTCCCTTCATTAAACCAAGCCCGAGCGAAATCAATCGCGCAACAAAAAGTGCGGAAATTTGCCTTTGCGTGAGGGATCTTGAGAATCGGTTTAGTATTCTGCAGAAGGTTCGCCTGCTTCGTAAATATATGCCGAGGCTAGGGACGTAGTGATTTTTCTTTCCCCGAGAGGACGGCAGAAGGGAAGTCCCCACCCCTAGAAAATAAATACAAATCGTTGGCCTTCGATCGCCATCTCCATCCTAAGATGTTTTGACAGGGCCCGGCAAATCTTTGAGTTGGATGAAATTGCCGGCCACTGCGCGCCTTTGTTTTTCTAATGGATTGGAACAAGATAGATTAAAAAGAGGTGAAAGTTTGAGTGGAATTTAAACAGGATCACTTCTGTCAGAGGGACAATCCCCCCACTGCAGGAACACAACAATTTGAAATAGTCTCTTCTGGGTTTTGAAAATATTGAGCGGCGGAGGGAATTTGAATGGGGATCTGTGGACGGGCACAAGTTTTTTTGGGGTGGGGAAAGGGGGGATTAGGCGCCCCACAGCTTTGCAAAAAAAAAATTATCCCCCTTTTAATTATTTGGTTACATCCACGGAAAGAATCCCCACCAAGTAAGATTCGGCCGAGGTATGTTATTCGTTATACCCATTAAAGGCCCTATACAACATTGGTAAAGGTAACAAGTTTTGTGCTTTAAACCATTCCAAAAAAGAAATTCTGCGAAGGTTTTAGCTCAAATAGTAATCTGAGCAAGTAGAAAAAGCAAAAAAAAAGGCACGGTTTTCACACCGTTCTGTTGTGTAAGAAATAGTTTATTACTCGCGAGTAATAAACTATTTGTCGATATTTGAGTGAAAATTTCTCGATAAGTACAGCATCCCAGACCGTAAAATTTCAATACGAGGAATCTATCATCATGACCATCTACAAACTGTGTAATTTAGAACGAAATCTGTGGATATCGAAGTTTTTAGATCTTCCCAATGTTGTATTGGGCCTTTAAGGTAACGCTTTAGTAAAAAAAAATCGGTGTCTGGGCAAGCTACGAATGCGTGATCTGTGGCACGTAGATTTCTGACAATGTTCTTTCGACTTCACGTTCCAGGCAAAATCGAATCGCCCTCGTCCATGATCCTGTGCGTGCTATTACATTTGCTTCCCCAGAGAGGATGTCTGGATCTTCGCTTAAGTACTAAAATCATATTACCAGAATAAAACGGGATAGTGCCGAATGTTGGCAAGGAGAGCTTGGGTCGTCAGTCACTGCGGCCTCTAGCCCATCGTACGCGTAGTACGATGGCCACCCTGGGTCTGCTCAGTCTACAAATACTTCCATAAAAAAGGTTGTTCCTCTGGTCTGGCTGACTCGCATAGCTAAGATGTTTGAAGCGAGCAACCAGGCCGTTTGCCTTCTCTCACCCATAACACTCCGTCTCTTCCAAGATGTAGAGCAAGGAGGTATCAGCTTCTTCCCACGTTCTGCTTCTCTTTGGAATTCCAGCTTCCTAGTTCATGTTTCACCACCTTCTTATGATCTGGCCCTTTAGCCCTTAACCTATAGAGTGGCTTTACGGCCTTGTTTAGGACGAAATTCCATGAATAATTTGCACGAATAAAAAAAAACCACCACCGATTCACAGCAGAGAACGAAGGGGCGCGTGAACACTAGGGATACTCACTTCTCGTAGAAGTAGATGTCTGGAAGCCATATCTCATGTGACGGTACCTTGAACATGTAAACGCCCCCGTAATCGGCAGGATCCCAGGTCAGGTAATCGTCCTGCCAAAACTGAAAGGAGGGTAAAGGATATCAGAATAAGAAGGAAGACAGAGGGTTACCATCGGACTGGAAGTACAACATGGCACTGTCCCCGTGGGGATAGCGGGGTGTGCCGGTGAGATCGTAACGAGGGATTACCAGGAGAGGCCTAACCGTATTTCAATGTCTACCTGTCGGTGCTAGTCACATTTTAGAGACACCGGAGGAGACCCAAATTCGACAGTGACATTCAAAAACCGTCGGGAAGTTCTTTCCGCCTACATTGAGAGCATTTCCATACGGAAAGTCAACTCAAAGTTTGGTAGAGAGAATCTGTACTTCAATGAGGGACCGACCGACCGACTCGGCGTACACTTAGCACTGCGTGCTCGGTGCTTTACCAGATTGCCTGCAGAAATGCAGGCAGTTCGGACGGGATTCGAACCCGCCAATTCTGCTTTCTGGTGCAGACGTCTTAACCACTAGACCACCGAGCTCACAATCATATCATATCCGTGAGAGATATACTCTGCTATAATAGGAACGTTCCGTAGTGACAAAACTTTGATATTGTTTCATGTTTGTATATACTAGTGAGCTTCACGTGAACAAAAAGACTTAGGCTAGAGAGTGAAGGCCTGTTTCTCTATCAGACAGAAATGATTGGAGCTCACGTTGAAGTTAGTTCAAGTGCGAAATGGTCGTTCACATCAATAATTCAAAATAATGCAGGTTTAAAAAAAAAGTGTTTTCGAGAAGGGACAGCTTTATGATATATATACAAACAGGAAGTATTAATAAACTGCGCCCTCAGCGCCGGATTCATGCCATTTTTTTTTCCGGGGAGATTTCATGGACATGTAGCCCCGTAGAGCACGGGGCGTTACTCGAGGATGAGGGGTGGGGGGGGGTCCAGTCACGATGATCCCCGCGTTAATGCCACGCACTCCAGTAAAATCGAGAAACCTTGAAGCCAAATTTCCTCGTCTCTTCGGCTTCAGCGGCACTGAATGCCAGTCTCTGGCTGTGGCAGAAAATCGTTGTCTGTGGCCTTTCCACACCCGCTCTCGGGCCCGGCCCACCGTCCGGCAGGCCTATATGCATGCAGGGGGCTGGGCTTGGCTATTTGGTCAAGGGCAAATTTGCCGGCTGTGTCGTTGCGTGCAACCGTCTGTAATTTTAAAGTGGCAGGCTCCCGGGACGAAATCCCGGAGATTATATGAGCAATTTGGGTTTGGATTGCTTACCAGCGTTAGCCATATGGAACTGCTCAAGGTTTGCTCTCGCTCGTTCTGAGTACAGAAAAGAAACAACAAATTACCGTCAATCAAACCTGTCAAGATTGATGCATCGCTTTTAAAATGTATAGTGGAAAACAAGCAAAACCAATGCACTCACGGCATAAGCTTGATTCATTTGAAATTTATTTTCGAATATCTGAAAATGAAATGAAGTAAATACAATTTTTTTTTTGCAAACTGCTCACTGACTAAAATGACTTGCAATACATCAATCTCAAAGGGCCTGACGCTATGATCCTAGCAGGACTTTTCTGGTAGCAGGACCTCATTGCCTTTGAGAAAGATCCTGCTAGGATCGAAACGTCAGGCCCTGTAACTTTTGAAAATGAAATTAATAGCTCTAGTTAAACGTTTTGTTAAAGCATTTGAGAATTTTGTTTATTGGAGTAAAATTGAATAGAATGGTATGCTGAGGTTAGCCTATAAAACTGTAACACATTATCCCATTGTTAATCGCAATCAAGTGTCGGATAGTGGTTAAAAAAACTCTGTGGCAGCAAAGAAAATTAAGCATCCTTGCAACACTGTCTGACATTACAGAATGAAAGCCATTAGAATCAAAGTGGTTTTGTCGAATCATGCCTCCGAGGGGGCGCGTCACAACGAAACAATTTCGAGAGGTCGCAGATGAGGGCCATGCCACACGCATGCCTGTGCTCATCTGTGAACCGCAATCAGGGGAGAACCGCGGCAGCAGAACCGAGAAAGGGGCCGAGAGAGTGGAATTGAAAACGCTTAGATTCCCTGTTTATTGGGAGTCGTCATAATTGAATTGAATCGATGGTGCGGCTAGCCTGCGTGACGTCCCCGCTGTGTCACACGGTAAAACCCACAACCACCCGTCCCACCGCCCGAAAGACACGCAGCCAAATAAATATAATTTGAAGATAGAAGAAGAAAAAAAAAAACCCATCGGGCTCGCTAAATATCCCGAGGGGGTAGGTGGCACCTGCTGTCGCGATCATGTACTTAGATTGATGGCCATAAACGGGGGATTGATGGGCAGATGTAGGACGGCGATAAATTAAAACCGATGTAGTCCACCCGAAGATGCGACGGAGCCACGGCGGCGACCAACCCCCATAAACAAAATCCCTCTTAAGGGAGGAACGCTGAAAAGAGCAAGGAGATAGACAGATGCATTCGTAGACGGTCGACTGGTCCCTCTTTCGGACAACTGTAGACCGACGTACAGAGAGACAGACAGGCGGACGAATAACCAGACACGGAGAAAGACGTCCAGCAATCCATGCGCACGGACACGCACGACCAGATTCTTGTCTCCGCGTTTCGTGTGCCCACGGGCAGACCCGGCCGGGCGGCCGGCTATTCACCTCGACCGCTGCTCTCGTTATTATTTTTTGTCTCTTCCCGCGCCGCGCCGACGAAACATGAAATCCTCGAACATCAAGGGGCCAAAACGGAAAGGAAAACAGACGACGGAACATTTGTATTTCCATCAGCACGACCAATCTCCCGTTTGGCAGGACATCGGAACCTTAGACCGCCCCCGGGGGGGGGGTGTGGTGTGGTGTGGTGTGTGCATGATGACAGATCCGTAATTACGAGAGAGCGGACACACGGCCGGCGATACCGTCTGCGCCTTATATACGCGTCGATTTTCTTTCCCGGTATACATACATACATAACTGCCGAATGCACTTTGGCATCAAGCTTCGAGAAAAAAAAACCCTTGCCGCTCGATCATAACCACATATCTCACGGAATGATCTGTTTCCTTCCCCCTCCCGTCCCCCCCCCCCTCGTCCCCGCCACCCCTCTGCCTCCCCACACGCCGCAGAGCGCATTCGCGGTGATCACCAATCATATATTTTTATTATTTTTTTTACGTCCCACCCATTTTTTTTCTTATTTCGGATCAGATTTCCCCGCGTTCCCGAGGCGGAATCGTTTGTAAATTGAACGCTGCACACGTTGGAATGATTCCCTCGGTAGTGGCGACATTTTTTTCGGCTCGAGTGATGTCCGACTTCACATCCGTGGTGTACTAGGCTCCAAACACCATTAGCCTGGCCTGCTAACTCGACTGTTAGGCCTTAGGTGGGGCTTGAATTTCCATTTTTCCCCCACTTCTGGAGAACTTCGAGATAATTTTGACCTTTGTTTCACAGCGAGACAAAAAAAAATTGACATAGGCCTGCATTCTGAATGATATCAGACCCCACTGAAATAGTACTTTTCTAACATCGCATGATCACAATGACATTCAAACGCCATCAGAGTTCCAACAGACGTTTCGACCATGCGTTCCCTTTGCAGGAGGACGATCCTGTAATAGCATTGTCATAGACCTACGCAACAATGTTGCAAACTGCTTACTGAATCCAATGACCCAAAATCTTAAATCAAAAAATAACATTAAGGTGTGTGAAAAAACGCAGTGACTTTACACAGGAACACTTTCTTAGGTTTATCTTATGTGGCCTGATAACTGCCATGCAGGATAAATTGTTCGTTTTGTCAGCGCTGTAAACAGTGTCTAATAATGCATATCTATTTGCATGACGTTGGGAAACGTCTTCAAATGCATGCAGCCTCGACTTGGTGTCCTCTGACCAATAGCCAAAGCCCATTCTCCGTGCGTGTCTGTTGTTGTTCAGAGCCTCGTATGCAGTGTAGTGTGGCAACTGAACCATGTCCTTTGTGTTTTAGCATTTGCTTAGAACGATTTTACTACGCAACAGCAAAGAATCCCATTACAGCGTTATATCCCACGGTCACCGCGATTCTTTTCAGCGCCTTATACCAGACTGAAACTAGCACTGCTGGTCACTCTCTTCTCGTTCAATTCAGAGACATCCGGATGAGAGGCAACGATGTTCACCTGTGTGATTTACGATTTCAGGTTTACGATTGGAAAAGGAAGTCCATTTTGGGCTTTGTAAATCAAAACTAGGATATTCTAGCTAAGAGTAAATGTCATTTGGATATGAATGATATTAATGACGAGTAGAATGCAGGAGACGTGAACAGGTGAACGTACTAACACCTGTAGGTGACTGTAATAAAAATAATATGCCCGTCCAAATATTGTCTAAACACTATATAGGCCTAACATTATAGTCTTCAAAAGATGTAGGCATATCTATTTTCACCCATAATCTTAGCTCGCAAAGGTCATTACGATCTTTAAGTATGTATGTGTACTCACGGTTTCATAACACTATAACCTTATATAGTCTTCGGAAGATGTAGGACTATCTATTTGCATCCTCATTCTTAGCTCGCAAAGGTCAATATACGATCTTTAAGTATGTATGTGCTCACGGCTTACACTCTCGGTCTTTAACCTTGGCAGAAGATATTCTACTGATGTTTTTCCCTTGCAGAGTTCTTACAAAATGTTAAAATCTAAAAATTATATTCCCCGACTATGCAACGGGCGCAAGTAATTTGATCATTTGGCTTTTAAGACCTGCATTACTGAATCGAAGGAATTCTGGGCCGCGGGATATCATCTATTTGTTGGTAGGCGTGTGGAACAGATAAGATAAAGCCGAGGGTAAACAGCACTGAAATCTGGAAAAAAGGGCCCTCGTTGAAAGTAGGGTAACCTGGTTTGTAGCTGGACAAACCTCATTAGGGCCCGGGCCAACCTAATTGAATCGGACCGAACGTCATTTGAATTGGGGGCCCAACTTTATTTGCATCGGGGGGGGGGAGAACGTCGGTGGAGCCAGGGCGTGCGTGGCAAAGCGATGGGAAAGCTCATTAGAATTTCATTTCAAGTGGGGCATGCACGCCTCGTCTGAACCCAGGCAAAGTCCCTGCAGCATTCCACAAAATCACCGTTCGAACGTTAGGAGACGTATTCGAATCTTGTCGAAACTTCTTTTTTTTGGGGGGGGTGTGCTTGGCTCCCCTCCACACTCTCGTCTGAGTGTGGAGGCGGGGGGCATTTAAAAGATTTCGGAGTTGGTACCGGTATTAAACTTAAAGGAAGCTTAAAGGGATAATTCAACATTAGTCGAGGTCAAATAATAGCATCCATACGTCTGATCCAACATATGCACGGAATAGCACATCTGTGAACATTTCAGCTCAATCCATGCCAACCGAGTCTCGAGAAAATTGTGTAAAGCCGCTTCATTTGTTTCGCAGAAATGCAGCGTTCAACGAATTGTTCGGAAAAAAACTTTGAGATTTCGGTGAGACGTAAACGATTTATTTTACTCTTTTCTCCAAAAAATACATAATTTTAGGCAGAGATATTTCAGTGCGAGGATTCTAATATAACCAACATCAAACTGTATAGGCCTAAGTTTTATGCGAATCTGTTAACATTTCTGTTTTTCGATCTTACCAAATTTGTATATGGGCTTTAAGGGTAAGGTTTGTAAGCAAAACAGAAACTGAACAATTGGCCAAAAAAACTTTGACTGGACCGCGACTTGAAACCGGAACCTCTGGATTAACGTATACGCGGTCTTCCATCTGAGCAATCCATCCCTTAGATGGTGGTCTTCCCTAATATTCAATTACCGGTAGTCTTTGCCGAAAACTTAAACTGATCAAATATTAGTATTGATAGCTCAAGCTTTTCATTCTAAGTAAACGTTTTTATATTGAGCAAATATTGTTTCCCAGGGTACTTGATAAGACATCCCACTTGTTCCACAAGGCATCAATCTAACAGTTTGACAACTGAGAATGATTGAATCTCACACTCCTGAGTGGGTATTCGCAGAAAGGGCGACTACTTTGTGGAATGACCACAGCGGCCAACCGACGCGAGTGATTTTATTATGGAGTATTTTACTCCAGTTCAGCAGCTTTGAAATGCAAATCGACCCGGCCGGCCGGGCGGGAGAAAACCCGGCACTCTTCGTTCTGTGGCGGTGCTGGCCCAAAATTCCACTGGGTTATTATCCCCAGCGTTGCAATTTACCGTGTAATCCAATTTCCGTCTTTTATCGACACCGAGTCCTTAGAGGCCGACCATCTCCATATTCTTGTGAGGACTGTGAGTAAATTAGAATCCATGCAGCCGCAGGTACTCCACCCGCTAATGGGATGATTTACCTCCTGTATGCGCATCCCGTCTGCCGATCGTGCTGGTTGACTACACCAGCTTTGTTTTCGGAGCAAACATTGGAGGGCACTGGGCAGTAAGCGGCCGCCCTGACGCCCGCTACGGCAGAGAGCCATTGGACGCTTATTGTTTCTCGAATAATTATACGCTTGGCTTTCCCGTTATACGCTATAGTCAACATGCACTGTTCCTTGTGTAAGCTGTGGAGAGCAGCGCCTGCAATCAAATTGTCCTCAAGAGGTGAATGTTAACATGTTTTGAGTTCAGCGGCTTCAGTTGCAAGGCTAAAGCAATTTCCCTTATGTATTTATGTTTCAATTGAAAATCAATGAAACTGAAGATTATTGAACATATCAGTAATAACAGAAGAAAAAAAAGGCTGTGACCCTTCAAAAATTCAAATGCCAAAGACGACTTTGACTGAACCGGGACTTGAACTCGAAACCTCTGGTGTTGACCAACGCTCTTACCGTCTGAGCTCTCCTTGGTTCAATAACGATTCGTCGTCGATTCGTATAGACATTTTATCCTAAACCGTCAAATTGCAAGAATATTTTTTTTCGGGGGAGGGGGGGGGCAGAAGTGTCAGACAGGCTACGTGCGTGTTTAACCCGTCACCGGCTTCAAACGATCCGAAAAGGTCGCTCTCTTGTGTTTGGCTATCGATTTTTTCTCCTGCACTTGAACAACTCGGTATATAGGCGCTGCAATAATACCAGGGCACAGCGGTTATTGGAAAAAAAAAAGGAGCGATCGATGCTCATTGTGTATTGGGAGGGACGTTACGAGCCAGTAGGCGGACTGAAATAGGACACAGGCCTCGGTTTCACTGTTTGATTTGCGAGGCAGGTGTCATCGTTGTATTCATGCGCCGCCTGCTTGGTTTAATTAAAGAGGGCAAGGTTTCCGGGGACAATTGTTGTTGAGATTGGATGGTTAGTTCATGGTGAGAGAAGCGGAATAAGCGATAGGTTTGCGGTAACACCATGCGATTTCTCTTTAGTGAGTTTGCGTGCATGGTCCCGGTTCATTTTTGAACCAATCACAACCAAAAAAAAAGAAATGTATACATCAAAGTGCCCCACACTATGAACTCTTTTAAGAGTTGTCTGCGGTCCCGAAATCTGTTCGTCTCGACAGTAGCTCCCTCGTGTTAATTAATCACTTGACCTCTATTCAAATGGGCGATACGGTGTCCTCCTTATTCAAATATTTGATCAATCAGGCCGACCTTCATCGACCAAATTTCATTTCTCGCGCACCGGTGCGAGATTAAGATAGATGTATTCATTTAATGTGCAATATGGCTTCAGAGTCAGAGCATTACTCCTTTAGAGAAAAAAAACCTACAAAATGTTAGCTCTCATGCCGAGTACCGTAATGAGTAAAAGCCTACCATGTTCCATGGGTATTTATGCCTATGTGATTTGCTATATGGCCCTTTATTGAGGGTTTGCATTACTCGATATCATAAGCACATTGTGCTCGGTGATTTGACCAATGATTAACGTTCTCCTGGACGCAAAGATCATATCATATCTATGAAGCAAAAGTCCTGTCTCTTAAAAATATAACTAAAAGATAAGAATCGGGGTTGTTGGGCCAGGGGCCAGGTCAAAGGTCAAATGGCACGCCAGTATGGCTACATCCTGGAAACTTACCATATCCAAGACGTGCGCGAAGTAGAAGTTGAAGTCCACGATGATTGGAGCGGAGGAGTTTTTGACGGGTCGCACCAGTCGGTTGTACTGGGAGAACATGGTATCGATCAGGTTGGACACATTCCGGTCGGCGGCAGAAACTGCAAAGAATTGCACGATAACGGAAACCGTCAGCAGAGCAGAGGCAGACATGGCGAGGTCTAAATAGCCGCTGCTGAGAGACACCACTCCGCTCGAATGAAATTAACGGGGATGAATGAACATCGATAAATAACTATAGTCTTTCAAAGTTGGGCTCGGTGGCAGGGCCGTGGCTCGATTCCCCCACGACGACGTGCAAGGCAACACCGAGCACCGGATATTCAGGCGCCTCCGAGGTCCAGAAGGGAAGCCCCCCGTCCAACCACTGTGTACACGTGTAAATAGAAGCATCTGTATGCGGTGGACGTTCACATTAGTCTCCGGAGTCTGATATACGACGTGCTGGAGATTCTGTTTCGCCCCCTGTTCCGCCAAGAGAAGCAAGAGAGCACGCGGGAATCCTCACGCTGCTTGCTGCGCCCTCCAGCCAAAATGACTGAGATTGCATGGCCTCAACTAAGGTTACATTCTGAAGATTGGTATTACATTTCAACGCCACTAGCTATTATTACGGGACGTTGGATTTCTCGCCAAATTGTTAGACACTTTCGGGGGGGGGGCTGCTTCTATCACTCGTGTTTGTTGTCTCAGTCTTGCCTTGGCTACATTGTGAAGGGTTCGGGTGTTCTCTGGGGGTCGGGGTGCCAGATTGGGACTACACGTGCGTCAAGGGTGCATCGGAGTGTAAATGACGTAAATGATTTTGTGTCATGTGGCGGTATCAAATCTCCAAATGGAACGGAGAAAATGTCGCCTAGTGAAAACCTTGGACAATGACCCATGACCAATGCTACCGTTGGACAGAACCACTGTTGACCAATCGCGTGTTTATCGATGCCTTAAATAAGCACTATGTTTACATATGACAAGTTATAGACGAATAATGCGGTTCCATCGATGGCAGCTCATTTCAAGAACCGCATAGCACACGAACGGTTGGTGTGGACTGAGCTGAAGGTGTTATGCTAGCAGATGGGAATTGAATTCCGAATAGAACGTGTCTAGGAAAAGGGTTTGTCGTGTGGTGCATCTTGGTCTACATATTAATAGTGGGGCAATGTTATAGGCGTCCGTGAATTACTACACAATGGTCTTGAATAGACGTATAGACGTTTGGCTTCAGCCGTTAGCGAGCGACGCCCAATGGTACACACGTCATTTCCAACTCTGCTATGGAGGATGCGTACACGATCTAATGTTGCCACTTTGGCTGGAGGGTAGCGATGAACCCTGCTCCTGCACGAACGGGTTCTAAGTCAACACGAGTGACCTTTCCCCCTTCAAGGTGCGACAATGCGACCAGCAAATGGATCTGGCCTTGCGTCTTCCTACAACGGTGGAACATAGGGCGTTTACCAAATGAAGGCTTTGGCTCGGGCTGGGGCTTCGTCTCCTTCTGACAAAACCTGAATACCCAGGGAGAGGTTTGTTTGCGAATGTGAAAGTTTGTTGGCTTGATAAGTACAGAGCATTCACCAGAAAACTGGGGCCAAACGCTTGCTTTTAGATGCCTGTGATATTATAATGAGTATTACAGATAAATACGACCAAATCCTCAGCCCGAGCATAACTGCAAAACAGCTCTAACTGCAAATTTAAGTGGATGATTTTAAAGGCAATACAACATTGGGAAGATCGGAAAACATCGATGTCCACAGATTTCCTTCTAATTAATTGTACACAGTTTGTAGATGGTCAAAATAGAATCCTCATGTTGACATCTTATGGTCTGGAATGCTGTACTTCTCGAGAAAACTTCACCCAAACACCGGCAAATAGTTTATTACACGCGAGTAATAAACGATTTCTTACACTACAGAACGGTGCGAAAACCGTGACGTGGTTTTTTGGGGGGGCTTTTTCTACTTTCTCGGATCACCATTTGAACTAAATGGATTTCTTTTGTTCGGGATGTTTAATGGTTCAACACACAAACTGTGGCAGTCTTTTGACTATATTACCAATGCTGTATAGGGCCTTTAAGACCAGACTGGATCTTCCCCGGTCGGCCAGACACCAGACCCCAGCCTATGGTAGCGCCACGATGTTTTCACGACAAATTGGTCCCCCCCGATCAGATCCAGCCAAGAAAATGGCTTTTCAATTGAACCGAATCCGGGCTGGCAACGCCAGCACCTGCACTTCTTTCTTTCTTTTTTTTTTTTATTCATTTCAGGCTTTACAGAAGCTCGTGCTTGATATGAAAGAAAAAATTATAAGTTCTTTTCACTGTCTGGTGAGCTCCGTGCATGGCTCCCACCGAAGATCAATAAATTTTTGTGTGATTGATTTAATCTTGGCAAAGTGCAGACCACGGATGGCATCTCTCCCATCTGATATGGGAATCGAGCTTCGGAATCAAGGAGGGGGGGAAGCATGCACTCCTCGCGTGGGCTCTGTCCCTTCCCAATATTCCTCCCCCGCTAATTTGCTTCATTTGCCGGCAGTCAACACTCAAGGTTTGCTCTTTCCACTGATTGATAGAATCGTGAAATCGAATCCCAGGAGATTGGTTCATTTCACGGGCTAGGCATTTTGTTTTTGGAAGAAACCCTCCCAAGAGTTAGAGTACTTCAACGATACGATCCCATTACCACGTGGTGTATTAATGACAATATTTTTTTTCTTGAGCAAACAAAAAACTTAATGTGCTTTATTTAATCCCGGTATATAAGATTCCTCTCTTGAGAGCAGTAGATTCTGCAAACCCATGGCTAGTTTCTGTGCGGGGAAAAAAATTGCAAAGCAATAATTTAGTTTAATGGCCGCAACCGTGGGGGCAACTTGTGACCCGCCGGTGACTGCGGGGAGGGGAAGGGGGGCAATTTGATCAAGCGGCTTTGCTGACTCGATCTGACCGGGAGTCGAACGGACACAATGAAGGGCGTTTAATCCGCCACGCTCCCGTTGCTCGGCCAAATCGTGGAGGAGGTTCCGTCGTGGGTAAAAAAAAAAAAAAAAAAAAAAAAAAACAGGCCCGCGGCGCCTCTTAGGGATTAAAGACCAAAATTGGCCCGAGTCTGGCTCCGAGTAGACGCCGCTTCGATAGGCATCTGGGGAGCATCTCGTGGGCTATACCACGGATATTCTTTAATCTTTCAGCGTGGCAGCAAGCACCCTGCACATTTATTATGCAAGGATCGAAGCCGGAGTTGAGCCAGTCTGCTTGTGTATATAAGGGGAGCACGTCACAAAGTCAGGATTGCTTTGATAAACTCACATAACCTTTTTTTTTTTTTTTTTTTTTTTGGCTATTTCGGGGCTACCGCAGAGCGCAATTAACAAGAAAAACTCTGGGGGTAAAAGAAAACGAAGAAGATAAACCGTCGACGTGTAAAGATGCGATTACTAATGGAGCAAAACGCCCTGATAATATTTCACAGTCCGGCTATAGTGCGACTCACAGCTGTGGGGAAAGAAAAGAAAATAAGACCGCAGTGATCTTGGGGTTATCAAATCAGGCCTCGAAACACACTGCACGGGCATTGGTACATAATTCAAGGGACTCGGACGTTTCCAAGAGGAAGAACCCGGCCCACCCCTCGGAATAGTGTGGGCTGTGCCTCGGCTATACACATGCACCCAGGCACGGGCATTGATTGCAATTTAATTAGGTGTGAAAACTACTAGCGCACATCTATTTAACCAGAAAATAGTCCTCCACGACCAGATATATACGGGACTTGAGTAAAGACAGTATAGCAGGGCCCAAGCAATAAACGGACGCACACGAGTGAGGAGAAGAGACGAGTTGGCGGGGGAAAATTATCCACATGGTCCGCCAATGTTGCAACCACGTTAAAACCTCCTACTCGGAGTAATTCGCCCAGGGAGCCGCGTGTTATTCCAAAGTAGGGCCCGTGACAAATTGCGCACTTTAAAGGAAGCCGTAGTCTTCCGCCCGTAAGTGGCCGGATCAATCGGCCTAAAAGTGAATTATTCAGGTAGTCCCGAACGCAGATGCCCTTCTAGTGTTGGTCACACACGCAAGGAACTCTGCACGCATGACTGCTGAACACGAGCAAGAGGAGTACCCCCTGTATAAAGCTCTTATTAACAACCTGCATCGTTTTGCCTCACTATTTATTTTATGCTAATAAAATGTTTGAAACGGAATATCTCACCCGTAAATACAGGCTATCCAGAAAGTATACAAATACAAAGTTTATCTGAATTGGGAAGCTTGGGTAAGCTGACGTATTGGAACACCTAGAAAGAATGAGCCACTAATTCAGATCCTTCACGGCAATGTACCACCGTGCCCTTCAGAGACAACTTAATCTACGCAAAGCATAAGATGCTTTCGTTCTAGTCTTCGAGAAGATTGGGATGGATGTGTGGGTGTCTATGTCCGTACGCCTATTTAGGTCACGTCAAAGTTCCTTCACTTACCCTGAGGATGCTCTTCAGAGCTTTGATTAATAACAATCTTAGGAGAGGGACGGGGAGCGTGTAAAGAGGACAGTCTAAAGTCTCCTTAATCTTCAGAGTTATTCTGCCTGTGGTTTTTCCAATCTCATAATGACAGCTGATAGATTTCTAGCCTTGCGAAAGTATGTTTTAATGTAATAGATGGGCACGGGAACAGGATCAATCACACATGAACATAAACACCCATTCCCTTATATACACACCTAGATAAACGACAAGATACACACTGAGGGATTTCGTTGGTATGACTTTTTTGGGTGAGGATTTGCCGACGGCTATGTGGCATGGCAGGGGGGAGCGTATACAATTATGAGTGATCCCTTATCTAGATCTAGATATAATATTAGATGGATATGCCTCAGACCCTTAGTTAGACCTAATGGAAGCCACTCCATCACCCATGCGACACTTGGCAATGGCAGTCCACCTTTAAGCTAAGGCACTGCTAAGTCTTGTCGAGAGCTTTGGCGACAGGAAGCCGATTGCTGCACGATTGAGCCAGTCAGTGTTTAGCTCTCCGAGTGCATGTGCTACTAAATTATGATCCAGTCGCGGCGCGCTGGGCTGGTATGGTATTATTCCTGTGCAGTCGTTGCGAGTGTACACACGACGGGCGTCTAGAATCAAATCTGGTGCCGCGCTTATTAATGGGTGATGCTCCGAATGTATAGTGCAACTCTCGCCGCCGCATCGGATCGCACGTATTATAGACAGCCCTCGCTAGTCTGGTTTCGAGCGAGTGTGGGAAGGCATTCGGGAGAACGAGGCGGGAAGGCCTCCGCGATTACCGCACCTGAGTTGTCCGTGCGGGTTATTAGGCCCTCTCCGTTCGACCCGCGGCCGTGCATCGCGTCGCGAGGAGGGCGACCTTTAGGCCCCTGTGCCCGTACCGTACGTAAACGCGCATCCCCTTTACAGCTCCCCGCGGTGCTGCCAACTGTCTTATAAACAGTGACCCTTTCGTCACCGGTGGACGGCAGGGAAGGCGGGGGGCCTGGCAGTTCCAGGCCTCTTAATTAGCATGCCTATGCACCTCGGCTCCGTCCGCCCGTCATGCCGGTGTGGATAAGGGAGGCGGCAGTGGCGGGATATGCTAAGGCACACGATTAATTGACTTAAACTCGGAGCAGAGTGCACATGCAACAGCGCCAGCATATCCATAATTCATCACCGGACAAGCATTAAAGATGGATTCTGCCAGATGCAGCTTACATCTAAATACAGTATGAAGTTGATACAACAAAAAAAACTGTTGCAAACTACTCACTGCAATACATACATCTCAACGTACAGTCTCATGAAGACGAACAGAGTACACTGTTCGAAACGTCGAGTTCCACCACACATACTCACATGAGAGAATTTACATAGTGTCACCGCAAACCTATTAATCCTACATCTCAAAAGTTAGAGGGCCTGACGTTTCGATCCTAGCAGGACCGTTCTCAAAGGCAGCCTTTGCGATGAGAAAGGTCCTGCTAGGATCGAAAGGTCAGGCCCTCTATCTTTTGAGATTTACAAACAATATGAAATAGTTGAGGGTGGGGTGCACATTATGTATACATCCCTGAAAATTATCATCATGTTCAACTCGCTTTGCGTTCAAAACCGAACTGAAAAAAAAATGATGACGAAAGTTTTAATATCGAATCCTAGGAGAAGGTTTGCGGCGACATCATGTAGAGCATCTCTTTTGAGACGGAGTATGGCTCTGAAAAGAGCCGGTAACTCAACGCTTCAGGCATTGTGTACTCTGTCTGTCGTCTGGAGACTGACGAGTATATATTGATTCCAGTGTGCACAAAATAATGGAGTGACAATATTAAAGTAAAACCAAAAATAGGTTTAAAATCAGGTTTGCAAACACATTTTATGAAATTTATGAAATATTTAATAAACTAGGAGAGTAAGAAAGGGCTTGTTATGTAACGATAGATATAAAACGGTACTAAGAGGCCAATACAGGTAAATATAAAAGCATATAATGGAATATAATCATGGTACATACATTGAAACATTCACGATACCCATAGCCCTAAATCCTACAAAAGATATCAAGAATGGGAGAATATTTAGATTCAAAAGTTCGCTTGAAAGGCCCTATACAACATTGGTAAAATTCAAAAGATTGCCACAGTTTTTGTGTTAAACCATTAAACATTCAATAAAAGAAATCCTGCGAAGGTTTTAGCTCAAATAGTAATCTGAGAAAGTAGAAAAACAAAAAAACCGTCACGGTTTTCGCACCATTCTGTAGTGTAAGAAATAGTTTATTACTTGCGAGTAATAAACTATTTGTCGATGTTTGAGTGAAGATTTCTCGAAAGGTGCAGCATCCCAGAGCGTAAGATTTCAATATGAGGATTGTATCATGATCATCTACAAACTGTGGAAATTATACAGATGGAAATCTGTGGACATCGATGTTTTCCGATCTTCCCGATGTTGTATGATATCAGGCCTTAAAGGGCAGCTTGGCATTTAAATTTCATTCCTCATTCTCCTTGGAACTTGCCAACATCACCGGAGCCGAACTCGCATCACCTTTAAAGGCGACAACACGACGGATCGCAGCTGCGTCTGGTCGTACTTAATGGATGCGATCATTCCGTACGATATATGACCGCGGTACGGAGACATTAGTTAAGGGGGCCACAGACGAGAGCATCATTTGAAGCGACAGACGAAAAAGGGACAACGCGATCGGTGTACCGAAATGCCTCGATCATTTCATTTCGAGTCCTGTTTTATTCACCACCACGGTCTCCTCAGAAGAGTATAAATGGCATGGCGGATCATCCTGTGTTTTCGTTGAGAGCGCGTCGCTTAGAATTATTCGCGAAGACACGTTCTTTCGTGCGGTCCACTATCGACTAAAAGAAGAAAGAAAAAAAGCCACCTGTCACAATCGGTAAATTATAAATGATCGGGAAGACAAGTCTGGCGAATAGGGGTCCGGACGCTGTGTATAGGCACATTATGATCAGTGATACCGGCCTCTTCATTGGCATGCGAACATTTTGCTTTCTCATGTAACTGCGGTTACGCTTGCCCCGTAGGGACCTATCAACTTATAATTGACATAACCGCTTCAGTGTCGCTACTGATGATCTTGTCACATTTCCATGGTTGATTATGATAACCCCCCCCCCTTCTCTCGCCTCTCTCCCTATTTGGGACGGCCGACATCTAAGGGTTGGATAGCCCAGATGGTTAGAGCGCTGATACGTCAAGCCAGATATCTCTCTCATCCCGGCCACACCTCTCTCTTCCTCTCTACCTACCTCTCGCTCTATCTCTATCCCCTCTCTGTCTCTGTCTCTGTCTCTCTCCATCTCTCTCGCTCTCTCTCTCTTTCCTCTCTATCGCTCTATACCTTCTCTCTCTCTCCACTCTGTCTCTCTCTCCCACTCTTTATCTCTCTCCTCTCTCTGTCTCTCTCTCTCTCCCCCCCCTCCCTATCTCTCTCCTCTCTCGGTCTTTGTCTCTCTCCGTCTCCATCTATTTCTCTCCTCTCCCTCTATCAATCTCTCCCTCTCCCTCTCCCTCTGTCTCTCTCTCCTCTCTCTCTCCATCTCTCTCTGTCCCCTCTGTATCTCTCTCTCTCTCTCTCTCCCATCTTTCTCCATCTCATTCTCTCTCTCTCATCTTCATCCAGGGAGAGTTTGTCTGCACTGCACGGGGAAGCATATCCTTAACACGGGGATTCGCTGAACACCGTCAAGTAACCTTCAGCCAACTCATATCATTCGCATATCTTATTTCATTTCAGATAATTTGAAGGACGGGCTGGCCTGGCCAGGTGTCACAAGTAGCACGTGTAACGGAGTGATGCATCGCCTGCATAGCTCACGTTGTATAACCATGGTGCATGAGAACCTGCAACCATCGTACCATAATAACCATGGACCAAAGTAATATTATCATTGAGAAAGAAAAAAAACCTGAGCCTATGTGATTTACAAGATCGGTTTCTAGGAATTCTGGAAATACTGGAAGTTAGACCGCGTCATTAATGAGATTCCACCACTGGATAAAATGACACAGATTCTATCATATCGATACAGCTATATCGGTACTATCTATCTATCTATTTCCATCAGGTCGGTTTCGGCCCCTGGTGACCATGTTGACAAGTAGCCTCCATGCTGATCTGTCCGTTGTTGTTCGAATTGTCTGTATGGGGGGTCGGCCCACTCTTGCCAGAATGTTGTCCCACCATCTTGTTCTTGGTCTTCCGCGTCCCCTTTTGCCCTCCATCTTTCCTTGCATGATAATCTTTTCAAGGCTGTTGTCAGCTCTCATGATATGACCGAAGTAAGTCAATCTACCCTTGTCTATGAAGTTCAGAAGAGATTTTTTAGTGTTTACTTGATTCAAGACCAAGCTGTTTGTTTTCCTTGCAGTCCATGGAATTCGGAGAAGCCTCCTCCACACCCAAAGTTCAAAAGATTCTATTCTATTCTGATCTGCCTTCTTCAAAATCCAGCTTTCACTACCATAGGTGACGACAGGGAATACCAATGTCTGAACCAGCTTGATTTTCAAACCACGGGACACGTCTCTATATTTCATGACCCTCTCCAGTTTTCCCATGTTTACTTTTATCGGTACTATATACTTTTATCGGTACTATATACATTAGATAACAGAAGGGGTTATCTAGAAGACACACGTATATCAAACACCACGGCCTACGTACAGCTTGACTATAGCTTACTAACTTCCTTTACCTGCCTCATGTGTAATGGTTACTGGCAAGGTGAATGCACTTATTAGATGCTTCTTTGGCAAGTGATACACCTTCCCTCCCGCGGAGACCATAGTACCGTGTACGAATTGCTGATCGAAGCGTGGCCGACGAAAAAAAAAAAAGCACGCAATCGGCGGCTTTAATTATAAGCTCTCATGTGGGCTACACGAAGCCGATGAAATGTACAAAGACATCTCTAAGTCTGGAAAGAGTCACTGGCTGGAACTGCCCAAAGCACAGCCTCCCCCCCTCTCCCCTCCCCTCCCCTCCCCTCCCCTCCCCTGCTCCCCAATCCCATCGGAAAGTTTCTGAAGCGTGGTTGCCACACTTGCCACCGGGGCCGATCGGATTTGGGGACCGGCCTGTTCGCCGGTAAAAGCCCAGGCACTCCAACTGAGTTTAACGGTGCGGTGGGATGCCGAGCGATGCTCGAGTAACTCGCGTGTAACTATAGGAAGAAGAAAACAAAATCAGGAAAAAAAAAATAATAAAACAAACCTCCCCGCGGTTTAAACTCGACGTCAAGTCAATTTAGCAATCGCACCAACTCACGCCAGGGTGAGCTGACATGGGATTTAGGAAGGGGGCGATGCGCTTTCTCATCTGGGCTCTCTCTCTTTGTGTCTTCTTCCTTGGCTCCAAGCGGCGCAGAGGGGGTGGGGTGGGGGGAGGGGGGCTGGTGGGTCACCTGCGAGAGTCCACAGGCCGTGTGGCTTACCTCTCGTCTCCAGCGAGCAAAGGGTGGGGTGGGGGGGAGCGAGTGGGAACCCGCCGCGGGGGGTGTCTAAGGTTAGGTCTCCGGCTGGCAAACACGCCAAGGATCGCTGACTTCTGTCAGAGAGGTCCGGTCAGACAGGTGCATGTCAGTGGGGGGAGTCAGCGTATTTTTCTCGCCCGGGGCTACACGGGGGTGGAGACTGAGAGGCACGGCCGCTTGGACGGTCATTTCTACATTATAGGGACGAGTCCAGACGAACCTTTCGGCTGTCATCTGACTCCTCTTTCCCCACCAGTGAGGGTGTGCATGCAATGCATACCTGAAATCTTCACTATCACCGCGTCCCACTGATGTCAGTTATTCAAGCCAAAAAGTTAGAGGCAAAGCCTTTGAGAAAAAGGTCCTTTTAGTCAGTGAGCGGTTTGCAACAGTTTTTGCATTAACTTCAATTATTTCAAGCGCTGTAACGGTATTCGCATTTTGAATCAGACATCGTGATCCTCGAAACATAAGTGTTTGGTTGCAAGGGTATCCTCTTGCATTTCCTCTCAGAGAATAAAAAAAACAGAGGGACTTAATAAAAAAACCAAGAAGGGGAAGATGTTGGAGAAAAAACAAAACCAAAACAAGCTGCTGGCAGCTTTTTTTGATAAAGAAAAGCCAAGAAGAGGAAGAAGTTGGAGAAAAAAAAACCAAATAAAAACAAGCTGCTGGCAGCTTTTTTTAGATACAGAAAAACCAAGAAGAGGAAGAAGTGGGAGAAAAAAAAACCCAAAGAAAAACAAACTGCTAGCAGCACTTGGACCAGGAGGCTGTTGGCTCCATAGGCGCCACTCAGTGGTGCTTGACGTGGGCCATGGATACGCCTCTTACCGGGCACCCAAATTTGACAACCTCTTGCCCAGCCATGGTCGCCACCTCGTCCACGCACGCCCACGGGGAGCGCGCGAGGTGCGGCCCAGAGGCCTGGGCAGTGGGAGCCGCCATGTCATCCCTGTCTGTGCACCGCTCGATTCAATTAACACAGACGAGTGGAGATCGTAGAAAAAGGAAGGGACGAAGAAGAAGAAGAAGAAGAAGAAGAAGAAGAAAACAAAAAAACCTGCGAGAGACAAGAAGCAGGTCCAGCCTGTTATAAAGCGATACAGAGTGTGTATATACTCGTGCTGAGTGTGCTTGGCCCATACTTCATGTAAATGGCTGTTGCATGGAAATCGCGGGAACACATCTCGAACACAAACTCCTCCACACTATCGTCGAGGAAACATCTTGACGGGTCGGGAGTGGCCCTCAAGGCGTAGCGTTCGACGGTGGCTTGGTGCGGCGGATTTTTAAAGGGGCGATGTAACGCTGCTGTTTGAACAAATTTGCAATTCATTGTCCCTCATCAATGACACTGCATCTAATTCGGGACAAGTGCAATTTCAAGTGAAATATTTTTTTTTTTAAACCGGAATGCTCGATGGTAGGTCCTTGGTTCACCCCATAATTAAAGGCTCTTTACAACATTGGTAAAAGTCAAAAGATTGCCACAGTTAGTGTGTTAAACCATTAAACATTTCCCAAAAAAGAAATCCTGCGAAGGATTAAGCTCGATTATTATTAATGGTAATCTGAGAAAGTCGAAAAATAAACCATCACGGTTTTCGCACCGTTCTGTAATAAACTATATGTCGATGTTTGAGGGAATATTTCTCCAGAAGTACAGCACCCCAGACCGTAAGATTTCAACATGAGGATTCTATCATGACCATCGGCAAACTGTGTAAATTTGGAAGGAAATCTGTGGACATTGATGTTTTCTGATCTTCCCGATGTTGTATCGGGCCTTTGATGCATGGCATTCAAGTGTGACTATAAATTTGTGTCACGATTGGCGTGCCCCTGCGAAATGATCGCAATGAGCGTTTGCGTCCCCAGCGCTCTACATCTATCATGGACATTTGATGGGATGCTATAGCTTCGTGCTGTCTAGCGGATGAACATAGTGCGTTCACTCTGTTTATGCTCCACTTCTACGCTGCCTGTCAGCCCAACGGTGGCTAAATTTGCTCGTCTCGAAAGTCAATCCATTAAAACTCCCTCTGCGCGTTGCCCCAGTCCTCCTCCTCTGTATACTAGTAGGGCTTCTTGCCTGGAATATTATAGCGTCGGTAATCTGTGGCCTGGTGCCTCGCAGGGAAGCCTCGTGCCCCGCTGTCGCCTCGCTGTCCGTCATTTGTTGCGCATGTTCATCCCGTAATTGGGACTTCTTTTCGTTTGGATGAGTGGCGTGCTAGAGTCATATCACTGGCAACTGTGAGAGGGGGGACAGAGAGCCGCAGGGAGGGACCAGTTGGTACCATGCAGTATAGTAGTGATAAACAGTTGGTACCATGCAGTATAGTAGTGATAAACAGTTGGTACCATGCAGTATAGTAGTGATATACAGTTGGTACTATGCAGTAGTAGTGGTATACAGTTGGTACCATGCATCGGTAGTACGCGACATTGCGACTCAAATTGCACAAGACCCAGCAGTCAAAACAGACCACCGCAAAACCGTTCTACCTATATGCGACTCACGTCAAACCCGTTGACGTCATGAATGGCATTTGGCCCTTCCCCCCGGGTTACAGGATGCGGGCGGGTTTTTTTCCCGCTTGATAATTTGAGTGACAGGTGGAAGTTCGGCATTCTCCGTGGAAGTGTGAAGACGATACCTATACGATAATGGCGTAATGGCTTGCTTGTGGAAGTGCCTTGCATTACTCCAGCGTTTGTTTTGCACTGAGCGTAACGCAGTAATAGCCACCGCACCGGTTCAAGGGAGAAGTTGGCGATCGACTGGTCTGTATAGCCTATAGTGCTAGGAGGAGAGAGGGATGGAGGATGGGAGGGAGGGAGGGAGGGAGGGAAGGATGGGGAGAGGGAGGGAGTGGGTTGTATCGTCAGGCGCATACGGCTGATCACTCTGCCAAGTCCGCGTGAAGATTGGTGAGTGCGATCCAGCATTGATCTGATCCGGTGGGATGAAGCTGATTGCATTAAACCTGCACACGTGTCGGCACGCTCAGCCAAATGCTGCCGACCAGAAAACGTGGGGCGCTCCACGAACCAGCGCACAGACAATATGTCTGCCTTTCACTGCTGCGCATAATTGAGAGACGTAGTAATAACAATACGCACAGTTATACAGTCACAAGACCGACTAATACATTACGATACGCCGTTCGACCACATGGTTCGACCATAGGCCCCACAAAGGTAGTTGACTCAACTATAATGGATTTTGTCATGTATTCCTCCAATAGCTACCAAATTCATAAATTCAGGCGGTACTTCTTTGTAGCGCGTTCAGCGGGCATTGGTACAGTCTACAAAATAAACGATGCATTGCCGGCCAGCGCTGTCATCTCGATCCCAGACGAGTTATACAAGATGCCGTTCCTCCGGTTGAGCGATAGGGACGGGGTAAGGGGGTCCGTTCTGGCAGGATCCCGCCGTTCTAAGTCGTTTAAAAATGGCCCCAATCTAATTTGGTGAGGGTTAGGTAAGCTCGCAGGCCTTATTATGCGCCGTCAATTATATCCGGGGATCGTGGACGGGTGCGGAGGAGGGGGAAGAGAAAGAGAGAGTGGGGGGGGGGGGTACAGAAAAGGGATCACAGTGGGCTGTATGAGTCCAGGAACGCAAAGGTATACGAATGATGTTAACGAAATTAATCAGGCAGTTTGCCCTCCGGTGTATATCCGCTTTTAAGTCTGCTGAATGCTGTTACTCTGTCGTTCCTTTTCGCTGTCTTCCATATTAGATTGTTACACTTTCCTCCATTAAATACGAACCCCCCTTTGCCAACAATTTCCTCGCCGGTGTTGTGTTTCTTCCGCGAACATTTTGGGCGATTTAATCATTCGGAGAAGAAGAAGAAAAAAATGCGCCCGGTCAGCGCGGGACATGGCTATAGGGTTACCCCAAGCCCCCCGCGCCAAGCCGATAAACACGGTTATTGGGCGGGCCAGTCCGCGCAACGAGAGGCCAACACGTACTGCCTTCCGGCAGTTTCAAATCTGTCCCACAACAACGACCACAAAGAACCCCCACACACCCATCACCAAATGAAAGTAGAGACCATTTTATGCTTCGCAGCCATACAGAACGATGTGTTTTTTTTTCTATCCGAAAAAAAACCCTGAGCAGTGAGAAAGATCTAGGCTATGCATGGTATAGTCCAACGCGTGACCAGATGTGGATAGAAAGGGCGAATCTAGTGGAGACCTAGTCCAAGAGGTAGAATAGGTCTCCAAAGGGAAATTGTAAAGGTGGTATACACAAAGTTTTCACGAAACTGGTATTTGGAGAGGGGAAAAAAGGGGAAATTTGTGATGGGTAATAATCTGTCGCAAACTGTGAAGTGTTATATTTACATAAAGGAAATACGATCCAAATTTCTACACGGGAAAGTGAATGCATTTGAGATGGGAGCATTTTTTTAAACATCGTTTCTCACACGGTTGTATAGTGCACGAGAGCAAAGCAAAGTCTCCACAAGGATATACCAATGAGTATGCTGTGTAGGAAGAGATATCGGCACGCAAAATCAAGCCACGCTCCTGTAATATCTCGAAGGCGCGTTTTGCAAGCGCCACTTTTCGAACGACTTTCATGGACGACGTCGCAACACGAACGCAGATGTACAAAATGCCAGTCCGAATCAGTCATGCCGTTATCACGCACATCAGCCCACTCTTATACATTGTGTTATACCATCCGCCGCACCGTCGATATAATAATATTATTTTTTCCTCTCATTGCCACGTGTATCAATAAAGCATAACATGAAATTAAAGCGAAATAAAACCGTGGTCCAGGGACCTCCAGTGCTGTACTTTTCATTGAGCGCTCGCCCAGACACGCGACGACTGCTCCACACACATTATGCAAAGGACAAAATTAAAACGGAAATTCCACATCCCCTTTCCCCAAAATCTATTTTCGTCCGAGCTCTTACAGAAAACGCAGCTTAAAGATGCATCCCCCGATGGCTATATCTCAGATTACGTCAATGAACGTATTGAATACAATTTTTTTCAAAAGGAAATTACAAATTGCTTGTCTGCTTGTTTTTAATTTCCACCCGTTGATCGGCTTGGAGACGTTTTGAAAACACAGAGTTCTTGAGGAGAAATGGGATTAGATTCCTAAACAACAAACCAAGTGCGTATTATAAGATGAGTCCCACTTTTGGCTGAAATGTGGTTCATCCTCAATCCCTGTTGAAAGGGGAATGACATCTACGAATCCCCTGAAGAGATGGGGTTATTCCGAATAACATTTCCTTTGTCAGGACAAGGATCGATCAAATTTTGAGCGAAACGTTGTTACACGATGCATGACGTCCTTCACATGCAAACGCACGGCGCCGTTCGCTGAATTAAATTCCCGTTAACAATATTTGATATTTTATTTCGACTGGCCTTCTCCGTACTAAAATATACATACCGAGTTGGTAATGCACTGTACCCCTGTGATGTACTTAAAGTTATGAGTAGATGATATTCATATAGAACAATCGTCGACGATAAACTGGGTTGTTTATTAATAGCGTGTTTTGTTCAATGTATAATGTACTGAACATTCACATAATTATAATGGTTTGTCAGTAAGGATTAGGAGTCCAATTGGGAGCAGTATATTGACAATAATTGATTGCTCTTCTTTTTTCCCCAGAATTTAAGGCAACCAAAGAACAGCTGGGTTAAATTCGATATCAAAGGATTTGTAATTGACGATATTAATAGGCATAGTCAGCTTAGGCAAACTAATGAAAACAAAAGAAAAAATGCCTAGGCCTAATATGTAATTGTAACTGTTTCTCGTTTTGCTCACGTCTGCTTTAAATATCTTTAAACATCCATTTCTGAAAACCGTTCTCATCAAACGTATTAACTTATCAAGACATGACACAAATCTCTGTTTGGGATGCAACGTTGGCTGTGCAGTCTGCGCAAAAAAAAGGATAAAACGAATTACGTCTATAAGACCCACGACCCGCTTATCGAGTTCCGACCAATAAATCTCTCCATGTTTCAGTCAGCGAACAAATTGTATCAATGCGGAAACACAAATATAAACCACTCGGCGAGGAGGCGAGAACATTTTTAAGACACTGTATGACGTTCACACGTAGGGTCGCTAACGTTTGGGTACACCTTGAGTCAGTGTTTGGGGGGGGGGGGAGAAGAGAGATGAACGCGGGCTTCTGTTGTGTTTCTGAGAGGGAAGCACGCACGTATGTGACGCGCCATCTACGCGGTACCTATACACGGCACGGTATACTACAGTGCGACAAGACCCGTTCCTCGCCATACACCCCCAGTCCCACGTCAATATCTGGTGCGCCCTGCGATCGATGGGGGGTTTGTGTGGTGACGCCTCTCTGCCTCTACGTGCACACACCGAAAACACAGCGCTCCATACAACCGCCTCCAATGCCATATTTCAGATGGGCGCAAAAGCAATTTTCAGGAGGGTGTTGTCTAGTAATAAGATGGGTTTGAAATCCCGTATGTTGGACTAATTCAATATCTGGTCCATGCACTATGATATTCCAAGCACTGTTGCCGCGGAGGCCATGTGGCTCTATATAATGAGTGTGAGGGGGAAGGTCTGGCATCAGACCCTTGACCAAGAGAGTTTGCACGGCACCAGACTATCGCTGCATCGATTGTACACCAGTCCGTCCCTTGTCTTGAAATGTATTAAAAGTGCGTGCACTGGGCCCGGGTCGGGGGGATTGCACAATCAAATCAGGCTGAATGGGGTCGTACAAACTATTAGATTTGCCCAACATTCCAATGCACATTCGTGAAAGGGTTAACAATTAGTATTTCACTTCACATCGAGACGCTTTTTAGAAATGGCCTTGTAATTCAAAGAAGAAAAAAAAATGGACGAACTAAAAAATACCCTTGCGGAAAACGTCGTTCCGTTTTCTGTTTTAAGAACTAAGTGCTGAGTCGTACCACCGGCTTTTTTATATAGACGTTTAAGAAAGGCACGCCTATCCCTGACTCTCCTTTACCCACGCAAAAACAATGAATTCGGAATATCGCTCAGAGGTTTCTGTGGAGTATAATTTAATTACCGCACCATTAATTGCATTCTTATTCCTTCCACGCCATCGACTCGCCACGGACAGGGTAGAAAACCCGCATCGGACTCAGCATTTATAATATTACAATGATAACATTCAAGGTCAGGACAATGCGATAGGAAAACAAGGTGGGTGGATAACTCCGGCAACACGGCAAGGCTCTCCATACGATTTTTATGATTGAAAAATAAATATTAATGGTGGGCAACGAATGTCGGCTCTCGTGTGTTTCGTCTGTATTATTAATCTGCGCGGTCTTCCAGCCAAGGTTTTTTTTTGTGTGCCAGCACCACGGGAAGAATGTGATGGAGACGAGGCAAGTGCAACATTTTTTTCCTCCTCTGTGAACTCTAAACGTAATTGAGTGCAGAACGGTGGTACTTCAGAATGGCCTGTGTTTAATTTTATGTGCAGGTGGGTGCGGCCCGTGCGAAGGTACGTTGGGAACATGAACATGGGGTCAAAAATCTCTCGACATAAACACGGGTGAAGATATCAAAACGGTTAATGTGGGACTATTGAAGGACTTCGTGCTAGTCTCCCGAGGACGGGCCTAGTACAGCACTGCACGAAACGTTGAGTTACCGGTACCGGCTCATCTTAATAGCGCCACACGTTCACCGCCTCAAAAGAGACGGTCTACACGGTGTCACCGCAAACCATCCACTCGAGTTCATGTTTATTCAAATGATTTGTTTCAATGTCAAAATAACTGAGGCTTCCTCACTCCCATAACGAAGTCTCACAGTGCTTCCATAATGACAAGATTCGGTACCCTGTATCGGGTTGTTTGTTGTTTTCTCGTTTCTACGAGACCCGTTCTGCAGTTTCCCGTATATCAGCTTCCCCGTAAGACAAGGTTCAGACCACATTCTGAGCTTTGTAACGGAATGAAAATTCTGATGATGATTTACAATTTTCTTCATTTGAAAAAAAAAAATAATGAGCTTCGTTAAGGATAATTACCATCTAGCTTTAACGGGTTCTGATATTACTTCCATCGTTCGAATGATAATTCTATACCCCCACCCACTTAGGAGAGGACAATGGCTTCCACTTTTACTTCAACATGACGACGGTTTTTTTTTTAAATAATCCATTTTCAGTCACTTATTCAGGGTCCAATCGACGTTTTGGTTCGATTCCCATCATCGAGCTATGAATGATTCGCTGCCATGCCCCTCGTAATTCCATCTCAATCAACGGGGGATGCAGTTCCAGGGATCATCCACCCCGTGTTCAATCAATCTCAGCCTGCAAGTCCTGGCTCAAATTCTCTCGGTTGTCTATACGAGACGAACTGTGTGATCGGATGAATAAGAAGAAGAAGAAGAAGAAGAAGAAAAAACACAACCGAAACTGACATGTTCCGTTAAATCTGATGCAAAGAGAGAAATCAGCCAAACCTTATCATCGAACTTCGCATTCGGAATTTCGTTTTCACGCAAACCAAAAACATTTTTCCTGAGAAACATGACAGAGTATAAGAACTCTTGTGCCGCCGTGCCCTGCCACCCCCTAGTAGCGAAACTCGAGCAATCTTGCGATACATTTTACTATTAATTTAGAAATGTCTCTGGGCATCCCAAGTTTATGAAATGACCATAACATAAACCGTAGCCCCTGGTGTGTTTTCACACAACACACCCGCCCGAATAAGGCCTGGTCGTACGCCGGAAGAACAACACAAGTGCAGCTAGGCATATTGAAAAAAAAAATCCCATTTTGTTTTTATGAATGGGTAGGTTTGAGTTGTTTGTACAAGATCCGAGGATGTGCCTTCGTGGAAGTCTCTGGCTTGTAAGGTGTGTGTGTGGGGGTGGGGGGGAATGGGTTGACATTAGGGGAAAAAGAAAATAGGGGCTGCGAAATTTGATGAAGTATCAATCCATTCTTGTTAGTTTTGATTTTTATAATGGTACACGTACCAGATGGAGTTGGTGATTTACGCTCTGTGAAAGGCGTATTATAGTTCACGAAACACATGCCTTGCCTTACCGAGAGGTATTAAAACGATATACTGGACGGGTTTATCTCTATCTACCGTTACGGAATTGCACCCACAATCCCCGCCACCTTGTAATCACTCTGTGCTGGCTTGTCTGTACACGTTCTCTCTGTATGCTCGAACGCTCATTGCAGGAGAGGGGGACTTTGGGAAGTCTAAGAAAACGAAAAAAAAAAAAATATATGGCCGAGCGCAGCATCGGGCAACTTAATGACTGGACTGATTGAAGTGATTAGTTCACGCCAGCGCGCCCCACAGAAAACAAGGAGCACCGCCGATGATGCGGTAGAGTCTCCCCCTGCGATAATTTATTAGCCCGCAGTCCAAGTCTTGAAGCGACTCGAAGAAACTCGACAGCTCCGGTAGAGAACTCCCCCTCCAAAAAAAGCAGAATCCGGAAGCACGCAAAGCGCAAAGTAATCAATGGCGCACCGTGGAGAATATGAGACATCGCAGGGAGGGGGAAAGGGCTGGTATACCGGTCGGCATATCCTGCCATTAGCGAGCGCTGCCGCCGGTTCCGTACCTGGAAACACTGTCGACAGAACGCAAAGAGTCGACACTCCCGGTCCCCGCGTCGCAGCGAAGTCAGAAGACGCCCACTATCTCTTGTGTAGGGCGCACCAGGCTTCTGACTATAACACAAGTAGGCGATATGCCATAGCTATCTGGATGCAACGCCAACAAGCTCACATACCCGAATCCACCCTGAAGTATTTACTGCTGTGAGCCAAACATTACTAAACTACGAATGTATTATCTATGGGTAATTTACAGGTGTAGATTATTGAATAACAATAAGGTAGAACAAAATTAGTGAATAGTTAAATCCATCTCTATTTTATTCAATAAACACTTAAACGTTCAGTTTCAGGTCTCAATAAGGATGGAGGCTCATATTTTGGAAAGGTAGGCCTATATAACATGCAATGGTCGCAGATCTTTTTTATACCGATTGAGGACGCACGACTGTACGTGCCATGAGTGGATCGACTGTCAGTAGCGAGGAGGAGGGGGGGGGGCAATTTAGGTGCGCTTAATAAAAGGCACCTGCTGGAAAATGGTTCGCCCGAAGCAATTTATCGGTGCCCCGAGTCGGCCATCCCCGAGCTCATGGGACGTGTTCACAGATTTCAGCCCGGACGCATTGCGTGTACCGTCCCTCGTAATATCAGGATCGATTCGCCTCAGCGTTTCGACCGCGCGGGAGGAACTGCGCCTCGGCCGCGTGTATGGATCACGGACGTCGCCGGCAATGGCTCCTCCTGTGTGGTGGAGGTGGGCGTGGCTACAGCGGAGGGAAGGAGGGGGGACCTCAAAGCAAGGGGGGAGGGGGGGGTGGCACGTCTTGCCTCGAAGGCCTCATTAGGGAGTTTGTGTTTCCAGCGGGATTAGGGCGGCGGCTTAAGCGAGATCTGAAGAGGTCTTCCTTCTATTTTTTATAATCCAAATTTGATTAATCGCCAATTTAGCATGAGCCTTAGTATAATCAATGTATAGGCCTATTTTAATTCTCGGGCGAATCATTTTCGATCCAGCGTGAAAGCTCGCTTGCGCTTTTAAAACAAACAAAGTACTTGGTCTTAAACTTTGTTTCCAAACTTCGACTGAAACTTGGGCGAGCGATCGAAACCGGTATGTGTATGTTATTATCGACTGGTCAGATGAACGCCGCGGGCGACAGAAGGGAATATGGAGCAAACCACTCGATATCTGTCAAACCGGTTTGTCGTTGGCCGAGTACTATACACTGTTTTGAACGCCACGATGCGACGTATAGGTTATCCTACTTTGAATCGGGACCACAACCCAATTATTACCGAGGCTGAACAAAAAGCGCAACAAGGCGCAACAAGCCCATGTTGTCGACCTCCTATAGCTGGTGGGCCCTGGTAACTGGTCTCGCTCTTCTGATTGGGCCCAGGCGAACAACTTGAGACAGCAGCACCTATAACTGATGATTGCCTCATGTGTAAGAAGAAGAAGAAAGAGCTTTGTGCGTGCTTTATCAGCTCCTTGCATCTTTCTACCAAAGATGCACCGGTCCAGCTCGATGATCGGTTGTAAGGTTCGTTAGCGTATAGGCTAGTTTTCATTTCGAGGGACCTTTTTCTTAATACATGTAGTGCCGGCATTCACCCAACACAGTGACTATCCCTCGCCAATTGAATTAGCCCCATCCTTTAAAGTGGTTAGTCTTGCCTTTGAATCACCAAACTCGATATCAGGTTTGAATTGCGCCGTTGAGTCTCTCGATTGGATTATCAGCTTTAATGCTCTTGGTATACTCGCTATAGCAGCACCGGGTAACTTCACACCAACACTTTATTTTACCCTCTCTCTCTCTCTCTCTCTCCTCTCCCTCTCTCCTTCGCAAGAGTGAACATTGCCCAACGGCACGGGATAGGAAGCCGGCAAACTTATGGCGAACGAGTTGTCTTTATATGAAGAGTTTTGAAAGCTTGGCCTTGGTGTGTATTTTTTTTCTTTGGGGGACACTGCCACTTTCTTCAGCCATGAAAGGGCATTGGCTATGGGCCCCACACACAAAATATCTTGACCGCACGTTTATTTTTTTTTCGTAGGAGGTTTAGGGGCAAGTATCATAATGGGGTGTCGTAATCTTCTTCTATCGTAATTTCCCTTCAAATAATTCGACACGGCTTTTTATGATAAATCTTGAAAATTGCCCCTAACCCTCCTAGGAAAAAAATTATGCTGACCGCACGGCCTCAGCCGTTTGCAAATTTAATGCGGGCATGTCGTGTCAGTGGAGTGTCCATGGGCCATACATGTTATCAACCGGGCGCAAGACTCAGGTGCATGGTAGCTTGCGGCCACCTCTGATTGCCTATAGGGTCCTCCGGGCAGAGTAGCCGTCCATCTTACTCCCCTGGAGATCCGACGGATACGATCACGCTGTCACTTTGAATTAGCCTTGAATTCCAAGATGGATTCAGCCCCTCCGCAAACAAATGAACAACTTAAGTTAATGGGCGACCAAGTTTACGGAGAGTGTATTGCTTGCACGGCATCGGCTACTTGGGGCAGACCTTCATTTAATCATATCACCAAAACATATCAGCAAAGTGTAATGAATTGATATCGGAATATGCCTCCGCCATTTTTAATAAGAGAAGAAATAACCTGCTTTGGAAGCCCTTTTTTCCGGGATGTCCTTGGTCAGAATTAGATTAGGCAGTTGTCCCGTATAGAAAAGACATAACTCAGTTCATCGGGCAAAGTGGCCAGCTGCCTCGATGTCTTTTAATTGAAATTAAAACGTCCTGGCGTGCTTGGTTGGGGGAAGGACAGGAGCAGTTGCCTAGTCACCTGTGCGGGGAGAGGGAGGGGGAGGAGGGGGAGGGGGGCCTGGGTTGGAAGGTGTGGACAGTGGACACCCCCACCCCACAGCAGGCAACAAGCGGGGACTGTGGAGGATGCGATGAGAAACAACAGGCGGAACGGTTTTTGAACTTGACGCGAGGCGTACACAACTCCGTGTCCAACGCCTGCGGCCGATTTCAAGAAAAGTTGCGTATGTTACGCAACGTACAAATGTTGCGTAAGTCTTGCGCCACAATGGCCCTTTTCGACAATATCTAGCAAAGGCAGCAAAGTGTTGCGTAAGTTGCGCAACAAAATGTTGCGTACGCAACATTTGAAGTTTCGTGAAATCGGCTGCTGCCCATCACTCCGGCCCCGTGCGCGCGCCGCGAGACGTCCCCGGAGAAGACGGGTGTCTGAACGGTCACACGGGCACGTACGCTGGCACGACTCAGCGGGGCCTTTACACTCGGGCAGGAAACCAGTGCCTTGTACCGTGGAAACCTACAGGACAATTAGGGTTGAATAGGTCTCCACAGGGGAATTCTAAAGGTGTATAGGTTTCCACAAGGATTTCAAGAAACTGTTATATATTTGGGAAATAACTCATGGGTTAACTGGCGGGTAAAAAAATACATCAGAAATTGAGGTGTTTTAGATAAGGAACATACGGTTCAAATTTCTACCAAGGAAAGCGAATGCGGTTGAAACGGGAGCATTTTTAAAACATCGTTTCTCACGCGGTTGTGTAATGCACGGGAACAAAGCCATGTCCCCACAAGGATATCGATTCAGGTGTACGTGTTTCATTCAATGAATTGTCTCCATCAAGCCTCTACGACCCCACATTGCACAGTCCTACATTATAGGAGACGTAATTGTACACACAAAGCAAGGATGCGACGGTCATGCACACAAGGGGATACCAATTTAGATAGAACGAAAAAAGGCTGTTTCTAGCTGTTGATGTTTTTTATGGATGCTTTCAAACGTGGCAATGAACTCGTATTTCTAGATAGAGGAGTATATACCGGTACGCGCTTTCGTGTCAAGAGTGAGAATGCATTCTTTATGCTTCTCGTTGTCTCGAGCGTGCCTTATTGCACATGTCATTAATATCTAATAAAAGCACACGGTTAAAAAACGTCGACACTCTTGTCAACTGGCTATTACACCGTAGCTGAATGCCAATGCGAATGTATTGTACATCATTCCCATTACGTCATCCCACGCATGTTAATACCGCCGCACACGAGAGCTATCTGTTGAGCAAAAATTCTCTCGAGGTCGTTAGCTCAGCACGTAGCTCACCGTGTGCGCTGAACTTATGGTGAGATTTCTGCCTCAAGAGGCCGTGAGACCAATATCTATCCAGTTTGATTTGTTTCGCCTCCTCTCGTGGATGAAAACTCATCGTATGCGGCGACTTGAGCTACGTGCTGAGCCAAAAAGTAACAACTGGCCAATGAAAGCGCACGCTCTGTTCACGCGGTGGCTTCCAAAAATATATGTTTGTGCTCAGCACGTAGCTCAAGTCGCCGCACACGATGAGTTTTCATTCACGAGAGGAGGCGAAACAAATCAAACAGGATAGATATTGGTCTCACGGCCTCTTGAGGCAGAAATCTCACCATATTAAGTTCAGCGCACGCGGTGAGCTACGTGCGGAACTAACGACCACGAGATAATTTTTGCTCAGCAGATAGCTCTCGTGTGCGGCGGCCTTTATAGTCATATAAACAGGTCCTGGTTGTTAGGAGAGGGAAGGATTCGATATCAAACTCTTCGTGCATGCATGTGTATTAATTTCAAATCGACGTTGAAGTTGGTAAATCCCAAATGAAAGGAGATAAACTATAGGCAAAAGCTGTATACCAACACCGCTAGGTAAAACATGAAAAATATAAAATGCTTGGTATACCGAATTTATACAAAATGGATCAATCCACCACACGCCACTGGTGAGTTGAATACACGCTAGTGAAATATTTAAAAGAGCAGCAAAAGTGAAATCGATGAAAATACACAACAATTGCTTCGATTCTTGGCGGTTAGTCGTGCCTGCCTCCTCGCTGATTATATTTCTCCATCAGGGCATTGTCAATGCTGTTTTTTTAATAACCAGCAAGCCCGCCGAATACCCACACACGCCACGACATTTTGTTCACAATGCACTACTACCGCCTACATATAAAATTGCCGCGTTTAATGTGCGTGAATAGTGGCACTAATAATTGGCAAGTCTGGCTCCAGAATTAAGCCGGCAGAAAGTCCTGGCAAGAGCGAAGGTGCGGTTAGCAATGCATGCAAAGAGCACTATGGAAGAAAAAAACAACAACCTTGGCTATCAATTATATACTGTCTCCCGAGAAATAGATGGATAGGCAAGTATTGCTATGGCAACACCGACAGCTTGGACGGCGGAGTGTAGTCCAATGGCCCACCTTGGGCGCCACGCGAGTCCACTGCGTGTGTTTAATTGTCTCGGCATTGTTCTAACCTCTCAGATGTCGACAAAGCCTGGTGTACGGAGGTCACGGTCATTGTCTATAGTTCGCTGGTCGCTGCACTAACCGGTATCCTTCTTCTTTTTGCCGTGTATCTGAATGTCGACCTGTGATCAAGTCGATGGCTCGCTGTATTCAATAGGCGTTATCATGCACTGGAACCAACGCACAAATCACCGGTCTACCCTTTTCCAAAAACCGGCTTTGGAAAAACAAAATAATATAGTTCTGCTTACGGTTACCCTAGGTATTTCTAGCCTCCGGGCCTAAATTTGTTATAGTGAAACAATGATAGTCTGGTGTCTTGTGTTTTTATCACATGCAGATGCCTCCATATGATTGTAAACACACAAAAAATGGCCAAAAAAATCCCTGCCTACCTATTTTGAAATGCCATGTATCGGAAGCACAGTTTATTTTATTTTTTTTATTTTATTTTTTTTGGGGGGGGGCCTTAGGCCTCGGCTCCGGCTTCGTCTGCGTTATGCAAAAGCTGAAAACAAAATGTTGGAGTTCTTTGTCGAAGTTGAAGCTATGGATTCTTTTTTTTTTCAAACGCAGTATAACGTTCCAAAATGAAGCCAAAGGCCTCCCGTTTTCATGTCTTGTGCCTTAAAATGGATAAAAGAACCAGAGGACGAAGCCGGAGCCTAAGCCAAAGCCGGGTCTATTGGAAAAGGGCCTAGATCCGAATCAGTTTGAGACATGAGTAGCATTTTGTGCGCCAAAAGGTCTTAAGGCGGGCCTCTAACGTGGCCCATGAAATCCCCCGTTGGTTTGACTTCAGAATATACACGCCTTTGATAAAAGCATTAAACCAAAAACAACTATGGACTCCCGTTTATGAAAAAAAAATGACGATCACAAATCACCCTTTTAACAGCGCGCAGCGGCCGAATCGAGAAAAGGGATGAATGACGTCATAATGATATGCAATGACCCCCGTGACGTACATCTTGGGAAACCGCGACTTGTGATGCGCCAACCAATGCCACCGGCAGCCATCTTGGCGCAACTGACCGAAGGAGACTGGTAACGGTAGTTAGTTGCGCTCCTTTTACTACCTCGATGTGGCAACGATGATCGGCGATACGCTGCATCCATCTCATCTCTTCACGTCATGCCATTCCCCGTGTACAGATGGCACATGTCTGGCTATGCAACTGCAAGACTAAAGATGCAAAAACGTCCTATGATTACACATGTATACGTGTTTACAGACGGGACCTATAGGCCTATATAGCGACTAGACAAAAAAATAGGTCGAACGGTCTCAGAAGAAGTGGTTAGAATGATCGACTGTAGTCCCAGCCGACTGAACCCCACAAGGGAAGGGAGGCATCGGGCCGATTACATTTCGCCGGAGTGAAACAATCTCGGTTTCATTCGAAACACTATCTAGCAATCACTGGCGATAGGATACATGGCATGTGCGAGCGCGTACCGTACATCTCCCAGTGAAACGCGCAGGGAAGAACGGTATTATGAGCGCGGATCTGAACACGTCTCACAGCTTGCACAAGCAATACGCTGCTTCGTTTCTTTCCTGTCCATGTATATACACGGGTTACTAAGTGACACTTATTAGGAACACGATTTCCTCTGCAGATTCGTACCGATAAACCGCCGAGGCCGCATCTGGTATTTAAAGCGACAGCGACATGCCACACCTATAGAAAACCGTCGGCCAAACACTAACACGCAGCAAATCGTGCGATTGTAAAGATTAGCAGTCTGGTGCCGGGACCGTATTTCACGGAATCGTTGCCGCCTCGGAGACAAGTGCCTATAACGCAGGGGGTGAACTGTTGTGTGGATTGTGAAAGGCATCTATAACCTATAGCGCAATACGTGGTGTTTGGTCTCTTTCGTTATACAGGCCCCTAAGCGGACGGTTATAGCCCCATGCATGATTCTCGTGGTTGAAAAAACGACCATTGGGACGCGCGTCTTTTTTTTTTCTTCGAGCAGGAATTCCGTGGCAGCGGTTCGGGCAAAGCAGCTGATAACACAAGGGTGGACCAGCGATGGTTGCCCGGCTGTGGCGAGATGAAAAAAAAAAGGAGAAGAAGAAGACAGAAATGAGAACGGCAAGGGCAGATGACAGGCCACCAGGGATCGATGGATGCATTTGCATAACAAACACGACCATTCAGCGAAATGCGCCCATGCGAACCGTACCAGCAGACGGGAATGGAAAGCATGTCCCAGCTAAGCGCGGACAAACGCATAATATCTACATGCAGCGGTGTACGGCTTGGCCGTTTAACTGCGGTTCGCATGTCATGTTATGGCCCGCAATGAATAGCATTAAAGCCTGTTTATATGGCTTGCGGTGACATACAGCATACGTGGCCGCTGCTTTCCTTCACCCCAGTTTCCCATTTTGTGACCTAAGATGGCGTAATGAGGCATCTACTCCAAAGTCCCTTTCGAGTAAACGTCGTCGAAATTCAAAATATTGTTCAAAATGCATGTTAAAATCAATTTTAATTTTCAAAATTTAGTGGGCCTGACGTTTCGATCCTAGCAGGACCTTTCTCAGAGGCAGAAAATTTGATTTTGGTAATTTTAGTCAGTAAGCAGTTTGCAACATTTTTGTATATCAATTTTAATTTGGTTACAATTTCGGAAAGCTTATGTATGAGAGAATAATCTGTCCGGAGGAATTTTTTCTACAAATAGGCCCTATCTGTAATAGTGAAAAATCGGGGGATTCCTAAGGGTGTTTGCGCGTACACTGCAATCTCTATCAGCACACCGTGTGCATGCAATGACCTCAAACTTTACAGCCGTTTTTCTCAAAAAGTGGTTTCCGTGACTGCGCGTTGTCACGTCGCATTTCTTGCGTCGTAACTTTGGATTTGGGCAACGTATGGAAATGATTCTGATATCATTGGGAAGCCTTGGAGGTACTCTTATAGCAGTGGTGATAAATCTTGAAAACTCAAATTTGGAGAAGAAGCCTCGTTATGCCGTACAGGTTCACATTTTACCATTTGGGTCTCCATCCATAATAATTATGATTTGGCTTTCTCGTGATGATTGAGAGTCATAAATTGTCCGCACGATCGAGCCAGTTCAAGTGGTGTTCGCCGGGTTCGAAACCTTAGTCAATTGTTGAGTCAATCGGCCAACGGTTGTCGACAATGTCTCTCATGGCCCATTCCAATGAGCTATTATAACAGTCATGCACCCGTCTGTGTGGTTCAGAGAACACGTGAATGGTCTGCATGAGAAGAAAAAAAAAACAGTCAAATCTTTCCCCTAAGACATGAACAAAAAAGAAGACAAACCAGTTAGATTTATGAGGGAAGTTATTTCCAGGTTTACTCATGTGGGACTCATTCTCTGGTGTTCTTGCCCACAAATCGGGCCCCGGCGAGCCCCATAGGCTATAGGCTATGGGAACCTTTTACTCAATAATAGAAGATGTCACCATTGCACCCTGTAAAGCACCTCGCAGAGAGGGGGCCCTTTGGGTGCGGGTAACATCTTTATACACACCGCACAATCTAATCATTTTTTTTCGGAAGCAGAACCGGGCCGTGTTTGCTTGCGATCGGTGGTGACGATTTATTGATCAAGACGAGATTCGCACGTAATCACGGCGCTGGCTGCATGGAGGTCTGGGGCCTGTACCATCGGGGGGAGGGAGGGGAGAGAGAGAGGGGGGGGGACGGTGCCGGGGCTAAACCCACGGGTAGATTGCACCACAAAGGGGCCTCATCAAATGTCGGCGCGGTGCAATCTCCCCCTCTCCCTGTTTTCAACACTGCCACCCTCCCTCTCCCCCTCCCCAAGAAAAACGGCTCAGGGCGTCATCGGAGCCGCCTGTTGACCGGCCCAGCATTCGGCGGGCTGTCTGGGTATACTGAAGGCCCCGATGCGCTCACACTGCCGCGCAACCGGATTGCTGTCGTCGTTGGGAGTCTATCCGCCGATCGAGTTTCCCCTCTCCCTTCCAATCTCGGCACAAATCGCGCCATAATCTGACACAATTCGCCGCGGGAAAGGCTCGATTCGCTTCCGCACGCGCGTATAATAAGAGAACAATCCTCGCCTCTTGCCGCCCCGGTCACTCGAGGAGACCCCGGAATGATTTGGGTTGTTGTTGTTTTTTGTTTTTTTGTGTCTGTCGATAATCAGTCTTGCCACAGGAAACAGAGCTGGACTCAATTTCGGCCGCTATAATTATCAAGTCGACTGAACGCATGCCAGTCATTGTACCCGTCCCGCACTAGATGTAGGCCCGCTGAGCATCTATAACTGCACAGGCCGGTCGCCGACCGTGCACCCACGACATGGGAAAAACAACTCAACCCACTCTGCGCTGTTGATCTGCCATGGGTATACAACCACTCGGCATCGCACGGAGAACGAGACAACTCTATCCGTTGCAAAACAGCGTACGGCACACGCTCCGATGAAATCTAACACCCCGATGGATGCTGCTTCGGTCTCGTTGCCAGAGACTGAGCATGAATTTAAAACCAGGCAAACCTAAACAAAATGCTCTTCGTCAACCTAGAAGTAGGTTGAGTAAGCAGACCGCTCGGAAGCAAGCAGCTTTGTTGTTGGCTGGAAAAGGTTTTTTTGTTGTATTTGAACAGTTCGCGGGAATGTTATGTGTACACTATAATGTAAGAGGTTTATTACTATACTCCACCTTAAATCTGTATACATGTACACGTGTATCATTCTTATTGGAAGCATCTGGAGTATTCATAAACAACCACTAGAGTGGCGGGTTTCTTTCTCGACGAAACGCAATGCACCGCTTGAAACGAACAATTTGTTACACATTTAAAGAGGGACTCACCGCGGGGAAAAAAAATGGGATGCAATCCTGACGTCGGGTTAACCTGATTTATACACGGCTTGGATGTAAGCCGAACAAAGGGCCAGGAATAAAACAGCAACACGAACCACTCAATAATTCATTCACTTTTTCAGTTCCGGGCGTGTGAATTTATTCGTGGTGAGGTGCTCGTATAACAACTAGACTGAAGTGTCACTTCACGGGGGTACGTATAAAAAATAACAAGTCATTAACATTAAAGCATCCAAAAGTGCATGGGGTGTGGCGTGCCTTTTTTCCCTGCCAAACTCTCCGGGGGGATTTGGGGGTTAAGATTCCCTCCAGGAGTTCCTTCCCAATTTTCCAGCCAGCATTTGTTGCTGGTGGGCGAGTGATAATAGAGCTGGTTTTCCTGCGCATGTTCCGGCCAAGTACCCATCTGCATTATAATTGGCTTCGCCGGGGCCGTGGGCATCGTATCGGTAAGAACCACAATTTGTCCTTCGTAAATATGGCAGAGGGAATGAAATCACCTTTTGGCGAGGCTCCAAACTCATTCCGCTTTTCTCTTTTCTCTTTCGAATTTGGTAATTGGACGTTCACTGTGCTCGGAGAAAGCGTCTGGTTAATTTTCGTCCTTTTTTTCTTTCTTTTTTTGGGTCGGCCTATAAAGCTGCCCGGCACTCGAAATTGCGACCTCGATTTGACGCGCGCCTGAGGAGATACCGAAGCACCTGAATGGATATTTGAAAATCAAACCCTCCAGATTGTTTCTGATGCTTCGAGTCATTTCAAGAAAATAAGGGGCAGATCGGCCACGTCGCTTTTACGAGTGCCGCGGTTTGTAGGTCTCGACCTCGTTAACAGGATGCTCGATCGCATACGAGGCCGCACACACACGACCGACATCTTTGTAGTCACATTGGTCGGAGTCGCAAACAGAACCCTGGACGAATAAAGCTATGGCTTTGCGGTAGCACCATGCAAATTTCATTTGATGCTGCAAACCCATTACTCATTCTGCTATATACTCTCACCATAAATAAATGAAAATACACCTTCGCATCTCATCAGATCAATGGCCCACGACTCGAGATACGTAACGAAGACGACGTTACAGTCTATGCGATTTACCACACAAAATGACGCCTCTTTTTCGGTGGAGTATCATAACATGTACCAGGTTAAGTACTTCCATGGTATGGTATGGGTGAAATGTCATTTAGAACTCAAGCCTTATAAATGTCATTCTGTCATCTTTATTTACAGTTGGAGGAGTTTCACATGACAGTCGGATTCATTATTGTCTGTACTGTAACGGTACTAGAATTATTTCAGCGCATGCATGAAGAATATTTCCCTGATGATGAGGATCTTACTAGAATTCGTAGACCGCATACAATAAGCAGGAATAGACGAAGAGGGTTCAGTGGAGGGAGACATAGGAGCATTGCCAATACAGTCTAGTCTGCTCCCGGCATACCCGACATATCACGTTACTCCATGCACTAATTTAGCTATCGAAAGTTTCAAGGGAATGAATCGTTCTGTAGAAACAGTCATTCGTAGCTATAATCTCTCCACCGAGGCTATATGAACCGGCGCAGCATGGATGCGATCGGATAAGATGCTGTGTTCTCTCGGCGTGGACGTCTCTTGGCTGGCTGTTTGCTACGGTATACAATGGCGGTTCACGAGTGGCAGGCATGTGGGTACGGTATGTAATAAGTAGCCATGACGGCAGGAAATTCACCCTTTCTCTGGCCAATCCTTCTCTCCCTAAACCACGGCCTTGCCCCAGGATTCAATGGAGAGGTGGTAAGCTTTATAAATAGGCACGACTGAATCACAATTCCCCCCTTACAGTTGTATTCATGAGGGAGTGTTTCGCCGGCGATTTCGTCAGCACTCCGATTATGCACTATAAGCAAGAATGAGATATATTGTACAAACCTGTGTCCGGGTAGACGCCGAGTAGGACGTGCACAAAGACGAAGACTCGGCCCACTGTGGACAGCATGGCGATCGACCACGGAGCGCTGAGCGGTGCCAACGGTACGGTTTGACTAATTTGGTTAAGTGAGTTGCCGCAGCCCGCAGAAGAAGAAGCCCGCACGAAGCCCTCAAACTCCCGCCAAATTCGTGCCGGGTTTTTTTTTTTTCTTTTTTTTTTCGTCCGCCTGAGCTGACGAGCCGGGCGCGCCACTGTTTCTCTTCCGCTTGCTCGTCCGCGTTTGTTGTGGACCGGGGATGGATGCTAGAATACGACGGAGTCGGGTGCGGGCGCCGTGTGCGGTTCCACGTGGGAAGTGTCACATCACCTCCCCCTCCCCCCTCTCCGCTCCTCTCCTCCCCACGTGACCCCAGACACATTGGTGCGGCCCCAGTCCGCTATATACGACGATGTGTGGTGGCACAGCACAGAGAGAAACGATAGGGCAACCCCGGGGGCTTGCGCTGTCACGGACCTTAAACGATACACACCCAAAACTCTCCTCCGCAGGACAGGGGATGGGGGCCTGGTCTCCCCCTCGGTCCGTCCTGTCGGCACAATCGATGCCTTGTCAGGGCCAAGTTAATTCCATCAGTCAAAATCAGTTAAACGTTGCCCAAACGCCTGACCTACTTTCCTAAGCGTACTTGGAGGCATTTACCACCGCTTTAATTGGGTCATTTATTAATGTATTTATCTTTTTACCATTGGGTGGGCACATATAGCAATGAGGAACCGGGTTGCCCAAAAGAAATTCGGGTTGCCTTAATAATAATAAGATACAGCGTTCAGTAGCACGGGCTACCCCGATAGGCTCCTCATGTACCGACTCATAAACACGTCCATCTCCGAAGTTATTGGAGTGCATCTCCTGCAGAGTCGGTGTGCCAAAACAGTTAATTTCCGTCTGGTTTGGGTATAGGTGTCTGCATTATTATGACACGGGGAAGGAGATTATTCGCCTCGAATGTGAGACACCTGGTTGGATTTCACAAAGCCTTGAAATTCATCGCAGCTGGTCATGAGACGGAATAGCCCGCCGTGTATAGGTGTCCGCGGTCTTAGAGGGCTATCGTGCGCGTGTCTTACGATTGATCGTGAGCTACGACGAGTGTGTGGTGACATCGGGCCTCTTGACTAGGTGGGGGGTTCTTCTTGTAGGGGGAATTTAGTTGGAACACGGTGCGGCCCCATGCACACCGACCAGATTCAACCTCTGCTCGGTCGAAGAACCGCCTCCCGTGTCTGTCACGGCTTGGGTCCTCAGACGCCCTGACACCCGAGCTAAACTTTTTTTCTCTCCCTCTCTCCCTCTCTCGAAAAGTACACGCGTACCGTAAACCGTGCACCAATCCTCTGGATGAGAACTGAAATCCATCTCCACCTAAATGATCCGCCCTACAAATCCCTCATCAGAAATGAGAAAGATGATGCTAGGCGTGTGGGCCGTGCGGTGATGTGCACGGGTGAGTATACTAGGGCCTATAGCCTACGCTGTGTTTGCCACAATCCTTGCCTCTGTCATAATTTACCGCCCACAACCATAGACATCTTCATGGCTGGTGTTAAAGGCCCAATTCAACATTGGGAAGATAGGGAAACATCAATGTCCACAGATTTCCTTCTAATTTGCACAGTTTGTAGATGACCAGAATAAAATCCTCATGTTGAAATCTTATACGGTTTGGGATGCTGTACTTTTCCAGAAATCTTCATTCAAACATCGACAAATAGTATATTACTAACGAGTAATGAACTATTTCTTACACTACAGAACGGTGCGTAAACCGTGAGTTGTTTTTTGTTTGCAGTTTTTTCTACTTCATCAGATTACCATTTGAGCTACAACCTTCGCAGTATGTTTTGTTCGTGTAACGTTTTTTGCTTCCACACACAAAGTGTGACAATCTGTCGACCTTTACCAATTGTTGTATGGGCCTTTAAAGCTCTCCTGAAGACCTTTCAGAGACGCGGATTCACCAAGGGGTGTTCCAGGGAAATCTCATCCCCGGCACAGCACGCCCGAAGCAAGTGGCACCTCTCTGTGCCCGTGTTTAAAAATGTGCAAATCCGTTTAGGCAAACACGGCGTGCACCGAGTCCCTGATTGTAGCGTCAGGTATTTCTGGTCGGATCGATGTTAATTATTTTAGGAACATTATTTGGACCCAGCTTTCGAGGACACTTCTCAGATGTTCAAAGAACGTCAAGGCATCCTGTTAGAGTTGAATGAACACATGAAGTAGACAGACCTGAAACCTGTCGGAGAGAATAATAACGCAGCTGCTTTTAATTACGACAGCAGCAGCGGCGGCAACATTACTGTGACAGTATGACCACAACAGCCTCTTCTGGAGACATCACTAACAACCATTCCAATGGGCAGCAACGACAAACATACAGCAACAGTAGTGAAACTCCACGTCTAGTCTCCAGCGCGTAGTCCACGGCGCCGCCGATGCGGCTGCGACGGCAAATTCGCTCAATTGCGCCCTCAGTCGGCGCCTTGGGGAGAGTGCGTGGGGGAAAACCCCCGACCGCGCCGTGTCGTCACACCGCGGGGACTTGGTGCGCCAGCGTGCGACGCCTCGAATGAAGCTTTCAGCCAATGAGAGAGAGAGAGAGAGAGAGGTGCCGGTGGAGAGTTGACACTGTTGCCGAGGCTTCAGCCAATCGGTGAACTTCACGGAAGGGAATTAAGATGTTGCAAGCGAGTGGGTTGGTCTATACTACAACGCTATGCACCCATGATACACAGCTCCTTGTTCACTGATAGACAAACCTTGTATAGGGCCTCGACGAGAAAACATATCCGGTCGTTGCTTGGGTTGCGGATGATAAGTCGAACACACGGCTGTCCGACGATTCCCATCCTCGGCATCGCAGGTGGCGTTGGTCGATGCAACGGTTAGTTGACATACTCACAAAAAAAGCTGGCTTCGCCCAAAACCAGATTATCGGCAAGGTCATCTACCTGAGAGGAGGCTAGGCGCGCGCAGGGGGGCGAGGCCAATTCTTCGAAATCGAATTCCCGGAGACAGCAAGAACAACAAGGAGGCCGAACTGCCGACGAAAGGGAAGGGGGGAGGGGAAGGGAGAGAGAAGACAGAATTCGGCGCCCCCTTGATGGGCTTAAGAGGACACAAAATCGAACCGGATTTCTGTCCCTCTACCGGGCAACGAATTCACCACCACACGAGCCAAACCTCCCCCACAACAAAAAAATCTATTTTCGGTCCCTTGAAATAACACTGCCTTTGCATACAAAGCTTCCCTTAAGAGGCCGCATTAACCAAAAGCGGGAGAGAGAAGAGAAAAAAAAACCCACAGCCATCCAGATTTCCTCTACGTTCTCCTTCTTCTCGCTATAAGGCGCTGATTCTGTGGTTGAAGAAGCGGGAAGAAATAATCGCGGAGGCCCGTGGCCATCGCGTCAACATTAACGGGAATCGATAAGTTCGCCCCGTGCGGAACCGGAGCTGGTTAGGGCTGGCTTGTTCCTGCAACACGGGGGGTGGGGGGGGACTCGTAGGGGTTGCAATGCTGGTGAAGGGGAAGGCTCGAGGGGAAGACCGGGCCCCGTGGACCGAGACGGTCATGCAAGCGGGGGAGGGAGGGAGGGAGGGGGGACGCCCGGCCGCCGGGGTCCCGCGGACTGGACGACCGACTCACGGTGTTCGCTCCTCGGGAGCCATGACCGACCTGCCTCGCTCCTCAGAAACTCGGCAAGTTACCGTACACGGGTTGGAGCATGCACCGGTATAGCACTTCACACTCACTGGCCCACTCCGTACCTCAAAGAACTCGGCCACACTCCTTCCATGATTTCCTTTTCTGCAAGAGGACACATTTTTGCGACAACTAGCTCAGTTGGAACCGTGATTTTCGCCAAGGGTATAGTTGGATCCGATGAATAATTCAACGCTTAGGAATCTCGCGCTGGGGGACGTGAAATGTGTATAAGATATGGCATTAATAAAACAAGTGTTAGTTACACGTGAATTCGGAGCAATCACGAGAAAGTGATTAGCTACCGTGTCGTTCGGTCTCATCAATGCGGCACCAAGGGGTGTCATATCCGACGACCTCTGTAAACAGATCAGCATTAGAAACCGCGTCACACTCCTACACTCATTAAATCATTGAACGAGTATTGATCGCTGAATGATAACGAATTCTGTAGATGAGAACTCTAGTCGACCCCAACTAACTCAACCCGTGATGAATATTAAAGAGACGACTGTCCTTTTTTCTCTGTTGAGATCTGTTTACGCATCAGGATATCCTGAATTGATGGCCTTGGCAATCGGGATGATACCGAAGGGCTCAGTATTCCGCGCCGTCAACCTCGCTTTCGAATGTTTTAATTGGAAACTGCCACCTAGCCTTCGACCAATAATTACCTTGAACACCTTTATCCCAATCGGATAATCAGTGTCTGAAAACCGCCGTCCAACTAAACCCCCCCCACCAAAAAAAAGGCTATACATGTAATACGACGGAGCTTCGATATATGTGACCCGGCACAGCATAATGAGGAATAACCCCCACTTTTGAGATTTTGAGATTTTCTAATGATGTGAAAGAGTATACCATTAGCTTTCAAAAGATATCAAAATTATTTCCGTGTGAACTTTGTTGTGAATAGTACAAGGGGACTTCGCTCGTTCATTTGGTACCAGACACAATATAGCGGCGCCATTCTAACTCCTCGAAAGCGTCCATTCAAAAAGGCAGGAACTTTACATTTTCATGAAAGCAGTACACAAACACTCCCCCGAAATCCTCGTTTTTTCAACATTCAGAGACGGATTTCGGAAAAATCCTTTGGACATAATATCCTCCAATACATTAACTTTCCGAAAATAATAAAAAAAAATTTTTTATCGAATTGAGAAGATACTTTGACTTCAGGCATTGTTTACTCGAAAGGTGTTTTGGTGGGATATTCCTCATGTCGCTGTGCCGGGTCACATATTCAGTTCTCAGCAAGGCCCTATCAATTTGTAACGTTCCCGAATGCCAGCACCATGAAAACAGAGCAAAAAGACGACGCTGTTATCTCCCCAGGGCCTGTTTAGAGGGGGTCGGGGAAAGAAAAACCCGTTAAAACGGATTTGTATCTGCGAGGAAGACACGGCAGAAGCTGCGGGCCATCAATTGTCATCACCGGGGGAAGAGAGTTGTAAAAAAAAAAAAGCAAAAAAAAAAAAAAAGCAGGACGATGGACCAAGAGGCGGGGATCAGTTTTCATTCCTGGAAGGGTCCGTTGCCCAGTTTCAAACCGGAGAATAGTCGGCCTGGATAATAAATGATATCTGATGTCCTGATTGTGTACTAACAGCAGAAGAGAAACTCCCCCATTCCTTCACCGCCCCGTAATACAGCGGGCGAACAAACGGCACCCGAGGGGAAGGGAGTGGAGGGGGGAGGGGAAGGGAGGAGGGGAGAGGAGGTGGAGAGGGGAGGGGGGGGTGGCCTCGTAACCTAAAGCTCCCGATGAGGTCTCGATGCTTCATGCACTTCGCGCCCGCGTACGGATAGGGCTTGACAGATTATAAACAGGGGTTTAAAACTGTGGCAGCGGGTCCCTCTTCCTGCCACTGTTTTCTTAAGAGAATTGAAGTCTGCCCACGTGCGTCATCTCCTGGCCCCGGTTCGACGACGACTGCGCGCGGGCAATCTCGTCAGCTCTCTCGTCACAATGCTGACCGACGGATACTTCGGGATTAGAAATCGCATACCGTATACAGGGACGTTCCTCAGTGCGGGTGCGTTATGAAATAGGACGGGGCGATACCTTGGTATAGCTAGCTGTCACCTTTCGGCAGGAAGGTTCCTGATCACTTGCACGTGCGCTGTGGATAGGATAATGATCACGCCGTGTTGCGAGTCGATGAAAATGGGAATGGGAGAAGAGAGGGAAGACATTGTCCTCTCCAGAGGCACTTCATACTAAGTACTGTATACATCGGAAACCGTTTTCCTTTTCAGAGACTAAAACAGAACGAGGCCCCGCCTGTCTTATTCAGCTTCCTAGCAGCGGCCAAAATGGCTGCACAAAAAGAGTGAAAACGCAGGAATCTATTTCATTACAGTCACGCCAGTCACCCATTCGATTTACGACTCAATTAAGTTATTATACGTAAATGAAAATGCCGTGTCGTCATTACATCGACCGGTCAACAGCTTTCCTCCCGATCCGTTGTACACATGGTAAGCTGAAACTCTCCTCCCCTCAATATGAAATCAAGTATTGCAAGTGAACATCGAATCCTCACACTGTATTTTGCACGTTTCTCATCCGTCTGGATGCATAATGAGCAGACCTTGACAGACAAAATTCATGAGGCTTTCACCGACGACTCCCTTCTTGTTTGGATTCTACTTTCCAAGAAAGATCGTAAATGATTGACATGAGGCTTTGAATAAACGTCAAGTCTTCAGAGTGAAAGCAAGGTTCTTGCCAACGAATGCATGAAGAAAAGGGTGGTATTCTATTAGTTATGAATTTTATTTGGCGTAAGTTTTAAGGGTAACCAAACATACGGACCCGGACAAAATGAGCCAGGATTTCTGCTTTTCCCCCGGACTGTTTGTACAGGCGTCGGGTTAGTATATGGCTACACGACCTGCTTACGGCATCCTAATAACTGACACGACTGGCTGAGTGAGGGCGCCCCTCGTGGTTTTACACGGAGGTGGCTGACGTTTTATCACGACGTGGGAGAATTTCTCGAGCAAGTACGAGGACAGAGGATAGATTGTTGACTCATTAGCAAATGGGCCTTTCAGTACCATGGAGTACAAATGGAGTACTGCCTCTGATAAATTGTTGGGTTTTTTATGAGGGGACACTCGGTCCGATTAACCATCTTCCCATCCCTATAGTCTCTCTGTAAACAGTGTGGTTTATCGACATTATGACAGCCACAACGTAATCAGCCCTTGGTCTGTAATGTAGGCCGCTGTAGAACTCGTTTGGGATCTGCAGGCTAGGTGTGAATGTACGGTGTTCCGCTGAGGAACAATCTGTTATGACTATATTTTGTACTGTATTATAGTTGAGTGGCGCGCACAAGGTTGCTTTAGAATAATGTTTATTTTTATTACGCGGCTATTTAGAATGATTCCTGTATTTTTTTAAGATTGCTTGACATTTTGCCGATTACTACAAAAGATGGACGCACGTCCCAAGGCCTCGTCCTCGAGTTATGCTGTACAACTGAAACTTCTGAATCGGGTTCCCTGCGTGTATGTAGAACGACATCAGCATATTATAGATCTACTGGGGGTGAAAAGTTGTAAGTCATTTCTCTGTTGTCTGAAGTCCTGATTCCAGCTATTAGATCATGTGTTTCTCACCTGCCTTATATTTAAGACAGACTCGACTACATAATTAATGTATACTTAGAATGTTTCCCTTTCTCTGATTTGATTCTTTTTCAGAATTGAATAAATCATTTTATATCAGTTTATCAGTAACCTGCCTTCGACTCCGTCCTCTCGCCATACGGGACTCTCATTTGAAAAGTTTAAGATGCAAGATGTCCCGACGTTTGGCTTCCAGCAAGACCTTTTAAGGAAATGTCTTGTATCCAAACTTCAGGGTGTCCGCGTTCTGAAAAAATCTGAATGTTAGAGGGCCCTGGCCTGAGGTTTCGATCCTAGCAGGACCTTTTTCTTTTCCAATGGCAAAGTGGCAAGGACATACACAGACAGTCACAGGTATAGTCTCATCGCCCTTATACGAATCATAGGCTCATGTTTCAGGGAATATTCGAGATGTATGTATTGCAGGTCCTTTCAGTCAGTGAGCAGTTTGCAACCGTTTTCATTTACATTTGAATTTGAATTTCAAGTAAATACAAACGAATGTTACAAACTGCTCACTGACTGAAATGACCTGCAATACATACATCTCCAAAGTTAGAGGGCCTATACGGTTCTATCCTAGCAGGACCTTTCTGAAAAGCATAAGTTTGAATAATATTGCTAGGGTGATTCTTGTCAGCGGGCCGCATGCACGTTGCTCGTGTAACATTATATAAGGGCAAACATGAGCTTCAGTTGAATAAGATTTCACCAGTTACAGGGAAATAAATGCCCCCAAACGAAGTACACGATGGCCATCACTGACGCCAGCGTGTCCAGTTTCGCCGGCGAGACGCCGCGTGCACGTAAGTATAGCAACCAACCCAGGCTATGACATGGTAGTACAAGCAATTACGGATTTTGAAATTGCGAACAATAACAGTTGTCTGGAAGCAAGAGAAAAAAAAATAGTAATTGCATATCGCTCCACGAGTTGAGTCAGATCGGATTACAGTCTCTTGTGGACGGTCTCGGGGATATCCAGGAGTTCTTATCTTTTACTAACAAACCCAGTTTCATTATCTAAGTCTGAATTTAACCGCGAAGCGTATGGGGGGTATAAGGGCGTATACAGACGGAACAGCGGAGCTGGAAGAAACCCATTCACTCTTTAATGTTCGGCTTCGTCCGTATTTCTCCTTTTAATCGAAGCGTAGGCATTAGGCCAAGCATCTTCATTATATTAGAAGACCCGTAAAAAAAAAACCCGCAGTGGCTGTTGTTACGGCAGTCGTCCGTGTGGTTCCCTGACTTGATTGTATTTCGTCAGCATTGCAGGCTGGTTGAACCAGTCTATTAGCTGATAGTCTGGTTCCAAGAGCTAAACATCCTGACAAATACTGTGAAGTCAGGGAACCACACGGACGACTGCCGTAACAACAGCCACTGCGAAGAAAAAAAATGACCTCCTTGCTATTTCCCTGCCGTCACCAAAACCCAGATGCCTCCAAAGGACATTGCCCTTTTCCCGACGGTGAGATGTGTTCCATATATTAATACGGGTGTCACTTCTTTTTTTTTTAGCGATGGGCCTGGTGAGTTCCTTGCGCTGACAAGTCCTATACCCCATGGTGGCTTCATAAGTGCTCAATAAACTCACTAATCCGTGAGCCCTTACGTACGGCAGTTACGTGACGTTGGCTCGTTTGTAATTCAAGTGGCGTGATATTGCCTATCACAGGTGTACAGTGCGCTTAGCCTATATGTACAGTCTATAATATCATCCACTCCTCGCCTTCTGAATTGAACCTTCAGTTTATTTTACTCTCAAGTGGATAAGCTGAAAGTAAGAATACAGACGATGTGCCCTAATCATTTATATTAGTACATACATGTTTGTATAGAAATAATTCTGTGTCCTAGTCATTGCTTATTATGTTGAGTAGGGAAAACCAGATTGAACCAATATTTTTTTCTCAATAGATCAGAGTCTTGGTACATTGTGGATATGCTACATGTATTCTGATATTCCATGGGTCACAAACTGGATAGGGAAAAGAGAATAAAGTAGCGCTTAATGGTATTTATGGAAGGGTCTCCAGGTATGTTTAAGAAAAGAAAGCGTGAACGCCCTTGCCACTCACAACAATTGCGTAAAAGGTAGCAATACCCAATGCGTTGGCACAATGCAGAGAGTGAGGGTGGCCACGCGGGGTATTCAAGTTAACGTGAGGCGGGAAGTTTCCATTTGAAGGCAACTGATCCACACCACTACCGGCCAGAGGAAAGAGCCTACACAACATTGTTAAGATCGAAAAAACAGAAATGTTCACATGAAACTTATACAGTTTGAAGATGGTTATAGTAGAAACCTCGTACTGAAATATTTCTGCCTAAAATGCTGTATTTTTTGAGAAAAGAGTAAAATGAATCGTTTACGTCTCATCGAGATCTAAACGGTTTTTTTTTCGGAACAATTCGTTGAACTTAATGCTGCATTTTCGCGAAACAAATTAGGCGGTTTTTCACTATTTTCGTGAGACTCGGTTGGCGTATTGAGCTGCAATTTTCACAGGTGTGCTGTGTCATGCAAATGTTGGATCAGACAACGTATGGATGCTAAAATTTAACCTCGACCAATGTGTTATCCGTATAAGTTGTATTTTACATTTTAAATGGTGATTACGCGCTGTTTCTTGTCAAGAAGGTAGCAATGGTTAGTATAACCATGGAGGAATGGTATAACCACGGTATAACCATGGAGGTAGAAGTAGCAATAGTATACCGTGGCATTATTGTATAGTAAACTGTGTACAAATTTGAAGTATTTAGGTTATACCATAGAGCAAGGAATAGTTTATACTTGTTGACGTAGAGTGAGGGAGGAATCATACATTATTTGTGTACTTTTTTTTAATAAGCAGTCAACACGTCCGATGAACCTTAACACACAACGTCACCGCCAGATTTTCAACTATGTTAAGGGGAAAAAACCCAAAATGGCTTTAGAAATACTGTTAATTCTAACACCTCGCCTGAAACGTCAGGCGGGATGAGGTGATTCGTGCCAGTCCCTAGGTCATCCGTGCGTCTAATATACCGTGACCCCTGTTGGCCGACCGTGTCCCCAAGTACCTCAACGCGGAGTTACCGCAGTGGCAGTGACCGCGTGGCCTGGAAGTGGAAATCTAAACCCACGGGGGTGCTGTCATCTGGAGAGCTTGGGAGGAGGAGGAGGAAGAGAGAGGAGAGAGAGAGAGAGAGGGGAGGGGGGGAGAGAGGGGGGAGGGAGATCCGAGGAGATGAATCTACAGTGACGCAATTACAGAGACGGGTGCTGAAAGTGTGAGCTCGTGGGAGCGACGGACCGGGATGGGTTTGCATCTGAATGATGGCCAGCCAACAGAAAAAAAAAAAAATCTGGGAAAACATGTTATAGGACTAAGCGGGCCTATAGGTGCCGGGAGAATTCAGGTGGCGGGACTGTTTAACCAGGAGTTATGATATGCAGATTTCCCCTTGCATGCGGCACCCGGTATGGGGGTGCACTCGTCTCTTGGCGGTGGTGAATGTGTGCTTCCCATATATTAATACTTTACGGGCAGAGGCAGAGAGAGATGTATGAATAGTTCAGTCAGGTTGGTTTTCACACGAATTGAGGGCAAAGAATCCTAAAAAGACGAGCCTCCTAAAACGGAATTCCCAATTGCCTATCCCCACCATACAAACAGACACTGGGAGCCTATCCGGTAGTCCCCAAAGTGAAAACGCACACACACGGGTACCTTCCCACTTTGCATCGCTTCGACAAAGCGGTGCACCGGTGACTTCAGAGGACTGTTCGGTCCGACCTTTAACCTTGCGACTCTTTTAAAGGCTCAATACAACACGGGGAAGATCGGAAAACATCGATGTCAACACATTGTCTTCTAACAGTTTGTAGATGGTCATGATAGAATCCTCATGTTGAAATCTTACGGACTGGGATGTTGTACTTCTCGAATAAAAACTTCACTCAAACATCGACAAAATACTATACTCGCGAGTCATAAACTATTTCTTTCACTACAGAACGGTGCGAAAACCGTGACGGTTATTTGCCTTTTTCTACTTTCTCAGATCACCATCTGAGCTAAAACCTTCCAAGGATTTCTTTTTTTTGAATGTTTAATGATTGGACACACAAACCGCGGCAATCTGTTGACTTCTACCAATGGTTGTACGGGGCCTCTGAGATACAGATGCCCGGAGGAGATCGTCACTTCGGTTACTATCCCGCCATTCAACAGGCCTCACCGACGGACGATCAAAAGTCCACGCAAAGCACCTTCCCTTCAGATTTCTTCGGGGAAATCAACATTATGGACCCTATATATTATGGGCGTAGGCCTATCTTCAAAGGGGTTAGCCGACGCTCTCAAGACCGCGGCCGAAGCGCCCCGGAGGGGATGAAGAAAAAAAAACCCAACAACAACAAACAAAACTTCAGTTCGAGGCACTTTCTCCAACGAGAAGAGAACGCAATTGTGACCTGGCACTGCGACATGAGGAATATCCCACCAAAACACCTTTCGAGTAATTAACGCCTGAAGTCAAAGTATTTTCTCAATTCGATAAAAAAATATATATATTTGTTTTATTGTATTTTCGGAAAATTAATGTATTGGAGGATATTATGTCCAAAGGATTTTTTCCGAAATCCGTCTCTAAATGTTGAAAAACAGGATTTCGGGGGGAGTGTTTGTGTACTGTTTTCATGAAAATGTAAAGTTCCTGCCTTTTTGAATGGCCGCTTTCGCGGAGTTAGAATGGTGCTGCTATTATTGTGTCTGGTACCAAACGAACGAGCGAAGTCCCCTTGTACTATTTACAACAAAGTTCACACGGAAATAATTTAGATATCACTTGTACTCTTTCACATCATTAGAAAAACTCAAAATCTCAAAAGTGAGGGCTACTCCTCATTACGCTGTGCCGGGTCACAATTTATTGTCACCGGTATGGAGGGTGCATGCACAACGCGCGGCTCAGCTCTGTCGATGAGCGCGTGGTGGTGGGGAAATCAAGTGAGAAGTCGGTGCGTTGTCGGGAGATCTTTCGGTGGGATGACTGCCCAGCGGGGAGTAACGGGAGACTTCACCTCTCGCGCCCTCTGCCCACCGCCTGCGACCCGTGGATGGAGGCAGAGGCAGAGGGCGTGGAATGCACTCTCTACTCGCTCCCGACTGAAATGTCACATGCCGCGGGAGGACCGGGGCTACGTCTTGTCACCGCCCACACCCCCCCCTCTCACCCCTTGCCGTCGCCCATCAGCGACAACTCGCGGGCTGTGTGCGCACTGCGAATCAATGCTCTGCGTGCGGTGAAGAGACTTGGCGAGTTTGGCAGGAGTCTGTCGAACTGTGGTCAAACGCTAATGGCTCGGAATTCCATCTATTCAACCTCTGCCCCTCTCCCCATCCTCTCTGCCTCTCTCTCTCTTGGTCTCTCTCTCCTTCCATCCCTCTCTCACACTTTCCCTCTCCCTCTCCCTCTCCCTCTCCCTCTCCCTCTCCCTCTCCCTCCCCCTCTCCTCTCCCTCTCTCCCTCCGTCCCTCTCCCTCTTCCCTCTCTCTCTCTCTCCCCCTCTCTCCTCTCTCCCCCTCTCTTTCTCTCTCTCTCCCCCTCTCTCTCGCACTCTCTCTCCCTCCCTCTCTCCCTCTCCCTCCCTCCCCCTCTCCCTTTCCCTCTCCCTCTCCCTCTCCCTCTCCCTCTCCCTCTCCCTCTCCCTCTCCCTCTCCCTCTCCATCTCCCTCCCCCTCTCCTCTCCCTCTCTCCCTCCGTCCCTCTCCCTCTTCCCTCTCTCTCTCTCCCCCTCTCTCCTCTCTCTCCCCTCTCTTTCTCTCTCTCCCCCCTCTCTCTCCCTCTCTCCCTCTCCCTCCCTCCCTCCTCTCTCCCCCCCTCGCTCTCTCTCTCCCCCTCTCTCTCTCTCTATCTCTCTCTCCCTCCCTCTCTCTCTCTCTCTCTCTCTCTCCCTCTCCCTCTCCCTCTCCCTCTCCCTCTCCCTCTCCCTCTCCCTCTCCCTCCCCCTCTCCTCTCCCTCTCTCCCTCCGTCCCTCTCTCTCTTCCCTCTCTCTCTCTCCCCCTCTCTTTCTCTCTCTCTCCCCCTCTCTCTCTCGCACTCTCTCTCTCCCTCCCTCTCTCCCTCTCCCCCTCCCTCTCCCTCTCCTTCTCCCACTCCCTCTCCCTCTCACTCTCCCTCTCCCTCTCTCTCTCTCTCTCTCCCTCTCTCTCTCGCACTCTCTCTCTCTATATATCTCTCTCTATCCCTCTCCCTCCACCCCTCCCCCTACCGCATGTTGTCTACAAGTTTCGGCAGGCAACAAGTACCAACAGCCGGCGATGTGGAGAAAGTGGATGGGGCCACTCCGCTAGAGTGCGTCAGTATACGAACACGAGTGCCGCCGTCTACACGCCTGGGTAACGTTTCGCATTTCCCCCACATCTTCTCACGAGCAGAGACAAAACAAAGAGAAACAAAATGAAGGGGGAAAAAAAAGAGAGACGAGGAAGAGGAAGAGGAAGGCTAGGAAAGCAACTGAGCCCACCGCAGGTGTCCGAATTAAAGATCTATTAGTGTCCATTGGCGCGTTCATTACATCAGCGGATGCCGAGCCAAAGATCCCGATTTCCCCAGAGAGGACACGAGAGATGGTTTCAGTTGGCGGAAATCTTTCCCTAATCGTCGGACGGTGTCAATATTGTGATAAATAACCGAAGGGAGCCGCACGGGAGGCGTTGGGAGGGCTGGGGGGAGAGGCGAGCCAGCCACCCACCAATCCGGGCAACGCGACACGCTGGCAAATCGCAGACACACGAACAATAACAAAATTGTATTTGCTTTTAATTATTCCCCGATCGCTTCCAACGTCTCGATGAAAGGACGGGTGAGCCGTGCGGAGGGAGAGAGAGAGAGAGAGAGAGGGGAGGGGAGAGGGGGGAGAGAGAGAGGGGAGGGGAGAGGAAAGAGAGAGGGAGAGAGAGAGGGAGAGGGTGAGACAGAGGTTGAGAGAGGTTGAGTGAGAGAGAGAGAGAGAGAGAGGGGAGAGAGGGTGAGACAGAGGTTGAGAGAGGTTGAGAGAGAGTGGGGAGAGAGGGTGAGACAGAGGTTGAGAGAGGTTGAGAGAGAGAGGGAGAGAGAGAGAGAGAGGGAGAGAGAGAGAGAGGGGGGAGAGGGTGAGACAGAGGTTGACAGAGGTTGAGAGAGAGAGGGAGAGAGGGAGATGGGGAGAAAGAGAGAGGGAGAGGAGATGGAGGGGGAGAAAGAGAGAGTGAGGGAGAGAGTGAAAGGGAAAGTGAAGAGGTGAGAGAGAGGGGACAGGGATAGAGATATAGAGATGAGGAGAGAGAGAAAGGGAGAGGGAAGAGGTGAGAGTGAGGGAGAGAGAGATATGGGGACAGGGATAGAGATGGAGAGAGAGAGAAAGGGAGAGGGAAGAGGTGAGAGAGATGGGGAGAGAGAGAGAGGGGACAGGGATAGAGATGGGGAGAGAGAGAAAGGGAGAGGGAAGAGGTGAGAGAGAGGGGACAGGGATAGAGATATAGAGATGAGGAGAGAGAGAAAGGGAGAGGTTAGACAGAGGGAGAGAGAGAGATGGGGACAGGGATAGAGATGGACAGAGAGAGAAAGGGAGAGGGAAGAGGTGAGAGAGAGGGGACAGGGATAGAGATGGACAGAGAGAGAAAGGGAGAGGGAAGAGGTGAGAGAGAGGGGACAGGGATAGAGATGGACAGAGAGAGAAAGGGAGAGGGAAGAGGTGAGAGAGAGGGAGAGAGAGAGAGAGAGATAGGGACAGAGAGCCTATGCACACAGCGGCACTGACGCCACCTATAGCGGAGGTATATACGGATCTTGTCTAGATGAAATATTGCGCACGAAGCGAGGCAATGCGATAGGCCCCTGGTGCTTGATAGAGGGCAGGTATATTTCAGTTCACATTTGGCATTTCGGCGTCGCAGGGTTGGCGAGGGAATCACAACATTGCTCAGGGACGCACAGTGCCTCGTCGTCCTGGGTTTATCTTGGTCAATCAGACAGCAGAATGTTTTCGAGTAAAACGTAATGGGACTAGAGGGAGGCCAGCATGCCCCATCCGGCCAAAACTAGTTCTCGAAAATAAATTATGCCCGTATAATGGTGACATGATCGAGGGAAGCATATTGAAAACAGCCTGCAAGGCACCGTGCGAAAAGTCGCGGCAGATGTGTATATCACGTAGAAGCTATTGCCCTAAAAAGAAAAAAAGGAAGGCCTTCACCATTGGAGTAACAAGAGCATACCAACAGCAAGCAATTGCTGTATTTTCATAGTTCTTTAAGCGCGTTGCCTTTTTTTTTTTATAATCATGACCTCATTCATTTTCATGATACCGGTATTCACTTTCAATGTAAATTCGTCACACTTCACGTTCAACAGTAAACAACCAAAACAATGTTTTGGCCTATGTAAAGAGGGAACCGAGGTTGAAAAGAAAGAATTATGTTTTTAAAAAAAGCCTTATCTATCTCGGCTCTGCCTCTGGCTCTGCCTCTGGCTCTGCCTCTGGCTCTGCCTCTGGCTCTGCCTCTGGCTCTGCCTCTGGCTCTGCCTCTGGCTCTGCCTCTGGCTCTGCCTCTGGCTCTGCCTCTGGCTCTGGCTCTGGCTCTGGCTCTGGCTCTGGCTCTGGCTCTGGCTCTGGCTCTGGCTCTGGCTCTGGCTCTGGCTCTGGCACTGGCTCTGGCTCTGCCTCTGGCTTTGCCTCTGGCTCTGCCTCTGGCTCTGCCTCTGCCTCTGGCTCTGGCTCTGGCTCTGGCTCTGGCTCTGCCTCTGCCTCTGCCTCTGGCTCTGGCTCTGGATCTGGCTCTGCCTCTGGCTCTGCCTCTGGCTCTGCCTCTGGCTCTGCCTCTGGCTCTGCCTCTGCATCTGCCTCTGCCTCTGCCTCTGCCTCTGCCTTTGCCTCTGCCTCTGCCTCTGCCTCTAGTTCTGCCTCTGGCTCTGCCTCTACCTCTGCCTCTGGCTCTGCCTCTGGCTCTGCCTCTGGCTCTGCATCTGGCTCTGCCTCTGGCTCTGCCTCTGCCTCTGCCTCTGCCTCTACATCTGTCTCTGCCTCGGGCTCTGCCTCTGCCTCTTGCCCTGCATCTCGCTATGCCTCTGGCCCTGCCTCTCGCTATGCCTCCGCCTATGCCTCCGCCTATGCCTCCGCCTCCGCCTCTGCTTCCATCACCCAAACGCTGAAGAATACTCATCGGATTTAGAATACAAAAACAACCTACTGAAGTCGCAGATTCAGGTTTCCGCTGTGAACACACAGCAGCTATGCTTCAAAATCAGAGTCGTATGCTGGTTTTTTTTTTATCTTCTGATACCGGTATGCATGAAATGAATATAAATAAGGGAGACAGAACAAGAGCAAAAACCTAGATTTGGACCCGTAGGATTCAACGGCTCGCCTCCATTCACATCCCTCCTCTGCCGATGTGTAAAGCTTGGCCGCTGCGCGTCTGGGATAAGGCGAAGATGTAAATCGTGGCATCCCATCAAGCCAGGCGCATCAATGCGGCCGGTTTGGGCGCACGTTTCGACGGAGTGCTCATGGGAACAAATAATGCCCAAGTGAGGCGGGTTCCATTTGCGCTCCAATCTTCCATTGATCAATCCGTGGGCTTGCTCACCCATAGAGAGATACCAAGCCCTCACCGTGGCAAAGAAACGCAGGAGAGGAAGAGGGCAAAGTGCTCGTCGCGAAGGTGGCTGAACATTAGAATGAAATGTTGGTGAAATGAATAGGCATGTGATACGTTGTCATTATGTTGGCATTCTCCAATTTTCTAGCATTCAACGAAGAGCATTACATTACGGAAAGAACGACTGCCATTATTCGGCAGTGAGCAATAATGTGTGCATGGTCCTACAATAAGCCCCTGAAGATGCGTTCCTGATTTGAAATCAAGACCACTACACGAAGAGATGACAGTCCTCATAACCCCGACGATGAACCAGTGGATCATTTTGGTTAGAAAATGACGAATTTGACATTTTCCACTTACACTGAATAATTATTGCCAAGCTAATAACGATTCGTGAAAAAAAAAGAAAAAAAAGAATGCAGACTGCAGAGAGGCTAACCAGTTTCATGAACATGAAATCCCGTTCCCGTGTATGGGATCGGTATCGATTGCAAAAGTTAGTATCACATTTAGCAATCATTTCTGAAACTAAAGAACAACTTTGCGTTTGGGCGGGCCCTATAAGCAGTGCATGTTGTACGGCATCTGTTGGGGACGTCAGAGGTTTGAATGCTACCCTTGATCGACTCGGTTCATTCGACTCTTCCTCCTGATCGTTCAACCAGCGTCTCACATTTCGCCTGTGGAGCGCGGTCGGCAACTGCTGCTCACACAAATTCTGCCTTTGAGAAAAGCTCCTGCCGAGATCGAAACGTCAGGCCTCCTCGAATTGTTGATAATTCGCATTTTGGGTCATTTTGATCAGTAAGCAGTTTGCAACATTTTTTGGCGTATTACTGTCTTAAATTAACGGCCATGTCTGGCAGTTCAAGTTCTTTCTCCATTTTTATTTTTTTTTGCGGGGGGGGGGGGGGTGGGAGGATATCTCGGATTTTTTTTTCACTCTTGCCTCGTCTCCCTGAAATCATCTTTCCTGTATCCGCTCAACAAGCCGTACCCCCGCGGGGCAACCAAAAAAAAACCGACGGTCGGTAATGCGTTGCCGCGACCAAGCCGACTGAAAGCCAGAGTGAACGGCATTAGTTAGCACTGAAAGGCGCCAGCCCTTGGGACGGGCTTTTGGTTGCGGGAGAGGGGGGGGGGGGTAAGTATCCAGTTGTTTCAGTTTTTTGCTTCAAAATGAAAATCATCCCTCTGTAATTCAACAGGAAAGAGGCACATTACGAAGCGAACTCTCTCTCTCTCTCTCTCTCTCTCTCTCTTCTAAGAATACCACAGAGAGCGGTATAGTGGATGGTATAGCTTCAATTCGGCCTTCTCTCCATACAAAAAAAAATCGATCAAGACACCACTCTTACTCAATCATCGCAGCACTGTGTTGGGAGCTTTCAGAGCGTGTTGCCTGTTGTAGTGTTGATGTCCCGAAGATATCTTGTACCTGCTTTGCGCACATTATGACGTGGAAGAAAAAATGTCTGCGCCCTATATGATTATCACTGTAGAGGTGCTTGGTATGACTATAACGGTTTGGCGTAAGTGCAGGCTATGGCCTCGCATGTAATCCACGCGGGCACTTGAGGTGTATCTTTCATCCATATACAGATTCTTGTGAAAAATTGGCAAATGGTTTTCTCGGTCATTTTTTTTTTATCGTTCAAAGTTCCCAGTCTGATTTCTCCTTGGTTTGATTTGTATGATCTGTATCAAATTTCAATACATACCAGTTATTTAAAAGTTGCCGGGTTTTTTCAAAGCTCTGCAGGCCTACGATTACATAGACAGAGAAAAAGACATCACTTTGAAGAAAAGAGATAATTGCAGAGACGGCTCTGGTCAACTTGTATGCCGGCCCCACATCTACGATTCTTTGGGTGTTTTTAGTCGATATTTCAAACGCTGCCAATGCACGGAATATTCCTGAATAGGACTTTAGGTATTGGTTATTACGTATTTCGGATGCGTATATACAGCAGAGTGCATGGGATGCACGTCGGCCTCTCGTTGGCCATTGAGTAGTCGCATAACGCTGCCACTGCAATAATTATGCATCCAATCGAGCAAATGGATCGCTCCCAAGCTCTATGAATGGAACCTGGACACAAGACACCATCGTGGGATCATTAGACATTCTTATAGGCTCCATTTTATGCCAAAAGATGCCGCCCAAATTGACGAACGGTTAAGGAACTCGATATTATTGAGCAGTTAGGGGCTTGAGCACGTGAGCGTACATTTTAACAGATGAACACAGAGGTCATTTTTTTGTTGGGGGGGAGGGGGGGAGAGTGATAGATATAGATAGAATCTTCTGATCGGATTCGGAAGACGGGGAGGGTCCCGTCTTGGCTCGATCATGCCCTCAGCTTGCCGGGGACTTGCCGGGGTCGCAGGAGGCCCACCGAATGGCCCACAGATTAAGATCAGCGGCTATATAAGTCATCAGTGACCCTCTCACGCATGGAACTCACGACCAGAGCCGTGCGAGGGACGAAGGAGAGAGGCAGGGAGTGGGAGGAATCCGAGGCGAGTCTCCGTCAGAGGTCGCCGGAGACCCTTATCTTCACACCTTTGGCGCGATGTGCCTGTGCTCGAGCATTTTTCTTTTACGATCGTTGTTTGTTTTAAAGGCAACGCTTATTAAATTGACTCTGGGCACTTCGTATATGACTGAGGAGTTCGCGAGGAGGTTTGGGAGATGAATGGGGGTAACTGAAACAGCGCGCGTGTCCATGCTCTTTCGAAATATCGCACGGAATTTCATTAAAATAAAGATTTCCTTAAAAGCCATCACGCAGAATGTGTGAAGGTTGACTCATTATTACGATGAAAGAACCGTGTTTTCGTAGGAGGAATGGATCAACACAGGCAGAAGCTGCGCAATATATTTCTGATGTTCAGATAGGAATGCGGCCATTGAATTCCTCGAGAGGAAAGATCACGGTCGATTGCTCCCCCCTCCCTGCCCCCCCCCCCCCCTCACTCTGCCAGGAGAAACTACTTAACTTTACCATTTCACCTGGATTCTGGTGTTTGGCAAATGCAGGCAGGTCCCAGCCTTGCCCTTAGAAGTCAAGCCCCGAATGCATCCCGAAAGCAGAGTGGGATTTATTGCAGCCATTTCGGTCGTGGGAATCAATTCTGGGCTTTTGGCGGGAAAACGATCTATAGACCGGTAAGGAATTTGTTGGACATCTCCTTTTATCCCCGATACCTCGTGGTAAATGAAAAATGGTAAAATAACTGAGGAAGGTCTTATACAAAATTATGGCAGGATTCAAACATTGACCTCCAAAAAAATAACTTGACCGGGACTTGAATCCGAGACCTCTGGATTAACGTATCGGTGCTCTTCCATCTGAGCTATCCAAATTATGGTAAACTGCTTTTTGGCATTCACGCTGAAGTTTCAGAACTGAACTGCGCTATAACCTAAATGCACAATGTATTCGACTGAACAGATTTCCCTGATGAGGGCTTGTATTATTAATAATCGTTTGTCTAGAATATTGGCCAAATAAGACTTGAAGGTTTGCATGGTGGAAACACTAAGTTGAAGATTTGTGGTGACACCACGTAGCACTTCCCTTTCGAGAAGGAGTGTGGCTCTGAAACGAATGTTTAAACTCTGCTCAATTTGTTTGTTTGCATCTGTATCTATTTCATCAAACGGTGATTTGAATCTGTATAATCAGGGACAAGCGTTACGACTTCTCTTTAAAAAAAAATGGAAATGTGCACGATCTCTCTCTAAATGCAAATGCCTTTGAGAAAGGTCCTGCTAGGATCGAAACGTCAGGCCCACTAAATTTTAAGATTTACATTTTGGTAATTTTAGTCAGTAAGCAGTTTGCAACATTTTTGTATATCACCCTAAATGCAAAAGAGTGAATAACTCTCGCACAAAGAGCGACATTTCCTCAAGAAAAGCCAAAACCGCTCGAAAAGAGTGAAAACCACTGTAAGAGGTGTGGAAACCGCTAAGAATGGAGTCAAACACCACTATAGTCTATAGAGGAGCCATTATGGAGGACCACTCTTCTTCGACTGGTCCTCCATATGGCTCCTTACAAGAGTGGGATTTCCCTCCACTCTGAGCGGTTTTCGTATCTTTCACAGTGAATTGTTCCATCCTTTTGAGCAGAGTTTGACATTTTGCAGTGATTTTCACTCCTTGAGAGAGTGAAGTATTCACTCTTCTGCATCGACAGAGCAAACCGCGGGTTTCTGTCTCGTATGAAATAAATCGAAATCAAAATACTAGATTTCAGCGGATGCTGATTACAGCGGTTGCTGGAAGGTACGAGGGGAGGGGAGGGGAGGGGAGGGGGGTGTTTAGGTAAGCAACCCACGCGGTCCAATGCGGCATACTAGACCTTGGACCATTATTATTTCTACTCGCCTCAAGGTCGAGTCATCTATCTATTCGGCGCGCTACTTATACTACATGCCGGGGGGAGGGGGGGACACGGCACGGTGGTGAGTCAATAATGTCAGAGGTGAGACCGTGCAACTGTTGCGCTCTAATATACGGGGATCGTTATGGTCGACCAGAAAATGAATCAATACCATCCTTGTTCGAGTTCATGTAAGCAAGACAAGTTTGCCTCATTTCCTCTGCATTTCGTTGTACAGGGGTCGGGGACAAAAAATATAGGCTGACTGTATTTTGTTAGCATCATTTTAATGAACTTTTGTTCATGAAGCTTTTTTTTTACGATTGGTTTTTATACATCTTGAATGAGTCAATACCATCCTTGTTCGAGTTCAGGAAAGCAAGACGAGCGTGCCTCAATTCCTCTGCATTTCGTGTATACAGGGATTGAAAGAAGAAAAAAATAGGCTGACTGTATTTTGTACGCATCATTTTAATGAACTTTTGTTCATGCATCTTTCTTTCACGGTTGGTTTTTCCTACATCTTATGCATATTACAGGTCGAGCCAAGAAGCAGGCTATCCTAAGTGGGCCCTTTTCCAAAACCCAGCTAAGGCTTCGGCTCAGGCTTCGCCTCTGCAGTTCCAAACGCCGAAAACACAGATTGAAGTTCTCTGTTGAAACTGAAGCTGTGGAGTTCATTTTCAAAACGCAGTATAACATTTTTTAAAGCCCAAGGCCTCCCATTTCCAGAGATATATATGCAGACTGACGTATGAAGCTCAATATTTTATTGTATCTTCAATTAATGCGTAGAGGGTACTAGAGGGTACAGGATAGAGGGTAGGGGGTAGGGGGTAGGGGGTAGGGGTAGGTATAGGGATAGGGGTAGGGGTAGGGGTAGGCGACAGTCTTACAGCGTTTCGTTCATTTTGCAGGGAACCAGTTAGCTCCGCCGTGGCCAACAAAAATCGCCCATTGAAACGTGTGGGATTCTATTCGGGGATTGAGCTTCATACATATGCACGCATATAGAGTTCCATTTCCATCATGCCTTGTACTTGAGAATGGACGAAAGAAATGAAGACAAAGCCAGAGCCTGAGCCTAAGCCGGGGCCATGATATTACATCTCCATGCAAAAAGTTACGGGGTTACTTTCTTTCCCTATAGAGTGCTCATCCGTGATGGCAACCAACTAGAGACGACTCAAGTGGTCAGCTTCAGTGGCCCTCGATGAAAACCCTCCAATGTTCACGTTCTGAGGATTATAGTACTGAGTTATACCGTCAGCGCCCGTCCTCGGCCTCGGCACTGCACGGGCAGAAGAAGTCCGACCGGGTAACATTATAGATGGTGCTTGGCACGGACAAGCCGATAGATTTTTTCCTCCTGCTGGCATTTTGAGGTTCGCCTGTGATGTCCAGCGCGGCGAGAGCAAAGGCCAATTATTCACTCCCTCCTCCTCCCGGCCCATAATAGCACCAATATTTTTCCCCTCTTAGACACGTCGCACGAGGAGAGAAAAGGAACCCCCGCCGACAAGAGATGGGCTCAGGAAGCTCGACGCCTGCCGAGTGAAAAGCAATCGATTGTGTCGGCTTGTGTCACGCATATGTACTACACGCAGCCAGCGCCAATGACTATTCTCTTGCGCTGTTTTGCCAACTTCTATCAAATCGACATCGGCGGGTGTAATTTAATGCAAGCCTTAGCCGAGAACCGACGGCAAACGGCGAAGCAGACAGAGAGGAATGGGGGAGGCGAAGGCAAATATTTACACGTAAGCCTGCTAATTCCATCCCGGCGTTTCGGCATCCTACACGTCTGATTCTGCCTTGAGGCGTAGCGAGACTGTGCAAAAAAACCCATGCACACATTATACACCGTCCATCTTAAACTAACCTTTTGTACATTTTCCCCCCGTTCCCCGCACATCGATCTATTAGCTCCGCACCGGTAACTGATCTTTTAAAAGGAGAAAGCTGCACAGCAAGCACATTATGATTACCTCCATTCGAATCTGGTTTCGTGGGCCGCACTTTACGCTAAAACTCTCGGTTTCAGCCCGATCAACTTTTTTTTTTTTCTCTGCGCTCCTCGCCCGCACTTATTAACGAGTAGCGCGTGCCAAGGCTATAGTCGTTGCATGAGCGGCCACGATCCACCTGTACACGCGACGAGTGGCTGGAGCATGCAGGCGAAATACCCCTGAGATTTACAGCTCTACGGCGGAAATGTGGGCTAACAAGTAGGCTGAGATATACCGTTAAGATCTCGCCCCGTGTCGCATTCAGAACACCGTTTGAATTGATTTTTTTTTCTTTCTCTCTCTCTCTCTCTCTTTACTCTCTCGACATTGCCTGCCTACTTTTTCGTAATCACATCATGCGGCCCGGCCAATTCGGGCATTTATATCCTTCACGGGGAAATGTCGCTGGCTCTCTACGTGGTTATAATGTGCGGGGGCCATCCATCCATCCATCCATCCGTACCATCCATCCCCTTGTTAAATTTCACTCGGAAATCCCTCCAACCACCCTGCAATGGAGAGGAAGAAAAGGCCCGCGCGATCCAGTACAACGCAACCATCTGCAGAACGGTTGAAACCGGCTGACACGCATTAATACGTTCTGCTGAATTGGGATCTTGATAACTATAATTCACGCCCAATATATACCGCCCCTGGGTGATTGTGTATTATGAGCTAGGCATTATCGCACAGTGTCCGCCAATCTTACCAGATATTGCTCCCCTCTCCTATTGGCTGGACGGAGTCGCTGTACCGTGATGGGCGTCGATTGTGCAATGTACAGGTGGATTCGAGGGATGGCACGCAAGGGCAATCTAGGAAGACCGAGTCCGTATCACCTTGTTTTGTTTGGCAAATGAATCAAGCAGGGAAAGCCCCAGAGAGAGAGAGAGAGAGAGAGAGAGAGAGAGAGAGAGAGAGAGAGAGAGGGGGGGGAGAGAGGGTGAGACAGAGGTTGAGAGAGAGAGAGAGGGAGAGAGAGATCGGGGACAGCACATATCTGTGTCTCTCAACTCGGTGAAGAGCGGTTTTTGTATTTCACAGACGATTGTAAAGACCTATACAGCACACAGCAAGGCTATATGCACTAATTGCTAGGTGCGTAAAAAGCTGTTCGCCAAGACGATGCTATCCTTGATGTGTCAAAACGACTGAATGCCATGTGTCATTCTGAAATAAAATATTGCTATGGCAACATCACGGGGGGGGAGTCACCGCACCCCCCAACCCCCACCCACCCACTCACAACCCTTGATTATTGGGACGTATAGTTACCTATGGGCACACGTCTGGCCAATGCCGCACGTGCACGCGCCGCTGCAAATCGGAGGCATTGTCTGGGGCCGCTTCCTTCTCCGAATTGGAAGGCGTCAAGTCGTTTGCAATTCCCCCCCGTAATTGTCACTTAATGAAATTACGGCGAGCCACCGCTCAGTTCTTTGAGCGGGAAGGTTTATGGGGCTCGTCCACGGCTTCTGCACCAGTGCCTTGTATAGAAAGGGAAGGGCGGCTCGCATGCAGCTAGCGTGTACAGATCCTAACAATGTTAGCGGCCTCTTCTGATAACAAGAGAGCCGGGTACCATTTTATAAGCGAGTCCGCCTTGTGTATATGCCTATCGATTCGAGACGTATTTTACCATGCAAATGGAGATGACGAATATAAGGGCAGGCGGTGATCGGACTTTGTTTAATCGAATTGCGGGAATGCGGGCATTTCAGCGGCAGGGGGCATATGCGAATACGCCGAGTCCACTGCCACATCCCAGGTTGAAAGGTTCTCCTCGATTTGTCCTCGGAACTGAATGTGTAGGGTTACTTCCACTCCGGAGGTGGGTGGAGTGATCGCTGAACAACCTTTAGCTTCCTCTCGCACCGTGCAGCTCTCTACCCCACCCTCCCCCCTTCCCCTTTTACGAAACGAACAGAAATACAACACGGCAAAGAAGAGGGTCCTTTATATCGGAGGATGCTTCGTAAACCTTCAACTGCCCGTCCGGGCGACCCACTGCGTTTGGAGGGCAGAGCCTCGTCCCCAACTTCCTACGGTGGGCAGAGGACCACTATCACGATCGTTCGCGGCTGCGCATAAATTTCTCAGATGCGATCCGACTTTGACGAGACCGGCATGAAAGCGTGCGCTCCCCAAGAATCGCAGCCATTGATTTTTTTTTTCTTTGCCTCCCTCCCCCAGCCCCTTCCCCTCCATCTTTCCTTTAAGTGGTGTTCCCACTTGGCGCTTAATCGAACACATCACGCTTGTACGCCCGCTGAGTCATGTAGAGAGAGAGGGGGGAGAGGGGGAGAAAGAGGGAGAGAGAGGGAGAGTAGGGGAGGGAGAGATAGAGAGGGGGAGAGAGAGGGAGAGAGAGGGAGAGGGTAGGGAGAGAGAGAGAGGGAGGGGAAGGGAGAGAGGGAGAGAAAGGGAGAGAGAGGGAGAGTGAGGGGGAGAAATGATGGGAGAGAGAGGGGGAGGGAGAGAAAGGCAGAGAGAGAGGAGAGGCAGAGAGAGAGGGAGAGAGAGAGGAGAGAGTGGGGTAGAGGGGGAGAGAGGGGGATGGAGAGGGAGAGGGAGAGAGAGAGGAGAGAGAGGGAGGGATAGAGAGAGGAAAAGAGGGGAGAGAGAGGGGGAAGAGATAGAGGGGAGGGATGGAGAGGGGACAGAGGGATAGAGGGAGAGAAAAGGGGAGATGGAGAGAGAGAGAGAGACAGGGAGAGAGAAAGAGGGGAGAGAGAGGGACAGAGGGACAGAGCGAGAGAAAGAAATAGAGGGACAGATGAAGAGAAAGGGACAGAGGTAGAGTGGGAGAGAGAGAGGAGGAGAGAGAGGGAGAGAGACAAAGAGAGAAGGGGGAAGAGAGGGACAGAGGGAGAGATGGAGAGAAAGATAGTAGGGGACAGAGGGAGAGAGAGAGAGAGGGAACAGAGGGAGAGTGGGAGAGAGAGAGGGGACAGAGGGAGAGTGGGAGAGAGAGAGAGAGAGAGAGAGGTAGAGAGAGAGAGAGAGAGAGAGAGGGAGAGAGAGAGAGAGGGGGGGGGAGGATGGTGGGTGGGGGAAAGAGAGAGATTTGTTCTCAGCATTACACATACACAGTATGTCTTCGGTATATATCCAAGTCGGAGAGATAGCCGTGAGAATGCATCCCCTGGATGATTGGAAAAGGGTGGTTGCATTAAGCCACTCCCGTTATATCTCTGGAGCTTCGGGTATATGTGAGTGTGTGTGTGTGTGTGTCGAGTAGGAGAAACGTTTGCTTTGGATGTTGACTCAGGCCAGGGGGGAGGGAGGATGGGATACCTTCACAATATTCAACCCCAAACATTGAACATCCACTCAACTATAGCCGCCCATGGACACACCCATGTATTCACTCCTCGAGCGTCTCGCTCAAAAGATTCCCACCCTCCCCCCCCCCCCATCCCCTCTTCAATGAGAAAGGGCGATACAAAAACAAATAAATTGTCCAGAAAAATAAGTCTGCCCTGAGCCGTAAACCCAAGCCTCCTTTTCCGCTTCGAAATGAATTTCTTTCTTTTTTCGGCCTCGCAAACCGAAAGGCGGGGTCGTCCAGTATTGTCCGTGTAAATAAGCCGGTCGGGTCGGGTTACCGGCCATAGATGAAATCAGTAACTATAGCTTGTAGCCAGGACCCGCAAAATGGTATCGGATTCTGATAGTCGTGTACGTAATAATAGCATCGACAAGGCCTCCCCTGTACGAGTGTCCGCAATCCACGCCAGGGATTGACTTGGTGGTGAGATGTCGCTGTGGCCGGTGATGCTAAATCTTTAGAGACCCGCAGTGTCCTCCTCACCACACGTCTGGGGGAATTCGCTGCCAATCGTTCAATCTCTCCTCCCCCCACCCCCCCCCGTCCCTTTAAAATGACAACAATTAACTCCGTGGAGCCTTCACGCTGGGCTACTTCCTAAAGTTCAAAAGAGTGCAATTTTTAAAGAGGGAGGAGGGGGGCGGGAAAAGTCCAGACAGATATATACACGAACAAGAGAGCAACCGCCGACTTCACCCATGACCCCTTTAAAGTACTTTAGTTATTAAGTTCACCGAGATGCTATCTATATCAGTGCATCGACTGTTCTCGCGTCTTGGGTTCGAGCCTGTGAGTTTTTCAAGCGTTACCCCCGGGGCTCCTTGGAAGGGAGAGTTGTGACTGGTCTGACTGTCTTCCCTGCCAGGGTATCTTCGAAAATCTATCTGTGGCAGAGGGAGGGAGGGAGGGAGGGAAGGAGGGAAGGAGGGAGGGAGGGAGGGGGGCAAAGTGATTCGCGGTTAGGGCGTCACTGTTTCGTTGCAGGCGCTCTGACATCAACACCTTCCATCGCCACTGATATTTCAACGGGGATAATTAATCAACAGAGTTTGATCCCGTTCGTATATACCGGGCCTTGTATAGTCTGTTCCTTGTTGCACGCCGTTCTTGCAGCTTGATATTGCTGCTACAGATTCTGTGCTTCGTCGCTGTTCGGTTGGACAACCAATATAAAAGGGGGAGGGAAGGGGAAAAAAATGGCTTTGTGGAGCAGGAGATAAGAATACTTTGATTCTACGAAGAAGGAAAATGGATGTGAGGATTTAAGGGCAAACCTTCACCAAGGAGAGGGAGAGGGAGCGGGAGAGGGAGAGGGAGAGGGAGAGGGAGAGAGAGAGGGAGAGGGACATAGAGAGGGACAGGGACAGGGACAGGGACAGGGACAGGGACAGGGAGAGGGAAAGGGAGGGGGAGAGGGAGAGGGAGATAGAGAGACAGAGAGTGAGGAGGGTGGGACACTGATAGAGAGAGGGGGAGCGAGAGAGAGAAGAGTGGGGACAAAGAGAGAGAGAGAGGGAGAGGGGGAGAGAGAGGGGGAAAATGAATAGAGAAAGAGTTCTAGGAGAAGGATATTGAGCGATTTCGAGAAATAGGGGCTTTTGGTGGCGTGACATCTGGAACTTTAGAGAAAGTGTCTGCACTTAAATGCAGTAGCATACCCATTATATCGCCATCCTGCGAACTCATTTCCTCCAACGTACCCGGGCTGATGTTCAGCGAGTGCCAAAAAAAAATAAAGTAAAATCGCCCATAGGTGAATATAGGAGATTTCCCTAGTGTCCCGTTTGAGCGCTGTCGTGGAGGTATATGATTGATACAAGCTGTACAGTGGATCTCAATCCTATACGACACCAGAACGGATGGAAGGATTTACGAGGACAATACCACGACACATCTCCTGCCTTTCTCACTGAGGAAACACTGTAAATTCGTCCAAACCATTCACGTGCGACTGCCATACATGTCGTATATCTATCTCTCTTCTTCTTCTTTTTCCCCTCCCTCGGAAGGGGCATCACATTGCAAAGTAAATACAAACTCACGCTGAGCAAACAGATGAAAACATGACATGAAATTACGACGACTTGAGTTCAAGAGCGAGAGACGCTCCTATTACAAAACGCAGCCCCTCTTGAATAAAACATTTCGCCGTCGGGGGAAAAGGACAAGTGGCCCCACGAACTTTCCGATTGCATTTTGAAATGTAATTTGAAAGTTCACACGGCCGCTCAATTGGACTATCGCATTAGAGACGCTGCTCACAAAAAGGTTATGGTTGGCGACACAAAATGGAGGCCGGACGTAAATACGGACGCGGGCAGCTGGGTTTTACAAAAGGCTTAACATGCCCCGATGCTCCGCCGATAAATCTGGAAATATGCTTACGGGTGAGTTTGTTTATCGTTCCTCCGTGTTTGCTTATATTTGTCTAGATCTATCGCCCGCCGGGCTAGGCAGCCTCCCTACTGCACGTCGCTTTGTAAACCTCTCTTTATCTTCTATTCTGCAGTGTCTTCTTACTAATTGAAACGCTAGCGACGATGTGGTAGCTAAGATTGCAGTACACGAATGGATGTTGTATTTATGTATCCTTTTTTTTGTCTGAGCTATGCTACTTATTGCTTCAACTCGGACTAAATAACGACTTGGTATATTGAAGGTATTATAGTTGATGGTATAGGCCTATAGTACTAATCAAAAGGTGGATTATATTACAATAATAATTCCCGAGGTCCTCAGACTGTTCGTCTCTTTATTGGGATATGCGTCGCCTGTGTATACTCCATATACAGAGGCCGATGCCATTTGAAATGAGTTTACAGACCACTGATTCCATGGGATTCTCTAGAAATAAAGACCTTCGTGTTTCCCTCTCCACGCGTTTTCCACTGCCGGAATGTATAATCAGTGCCAGTACGAATCGACATCAAGCAACTCAGGCATTCTGTGTGCAGCTGCGTGGATCATACCACGGCCATGCGGGCATCGCGAGCACAGCCTTGCTTCATTGTGTTATACATACCGTACCACCGTGGATATAGTTCACACATCCCACCATATGGTTTGTTATATGTAATCTCCCAGTCCTCCGAACATCCGACAATGTCGACAAATCGGCCCAAGTTCGTAGCGGTGCGATGAGGGGCACAATGAGCGCGTTGCGGATACGAGTTGGCGCTCTCGAACCGGAATTGCATGCAGATATCGAATCCACGCTAGTCATAATACAATACGAGGAATAGCCCCACCCCAACCCTCCCCCTCGCGCTTTGCCTTGACTTCGTAGCGCCACCGCGAGAGGTGGCGGTATTCAGAAGTGCCGGGCCGGCGCGGCCTACGTGCTGCCGTACGAGTTCGGTTGAAGCGTGCATGCTGAGATAACACCCAGTGTATCCCCCCGGGTACCCAAAGGGCTGAACTTGGGGAGACATCAAGTGCACGCGGGTCCTTCCGCCTCTGTCATCACGCGTGACGCGACCCGCTCGGGCAAACGGGCAGCGCACCGCCCCGCTGTCTGAGGCGCCAAGATTAGGGCAATAATCATCCCTTCTTCTTCCTCCTCCTCCTCTTCTTCTTTTGGTTGAATCGGAGGAAATGGGGAGAGAAAATGGAAAGGGGTGGTGGAAATGCCTGGTCGGTTATGAAGTAAAAAAAAAAAGGATCGAGCTCAGAGCGAGTATTGCTGAGGCTAGCTACACGCGTGTGGTTACCGTCTCCAGATTGAACGCGGCCAAGGATATGACGATAATCAATTAGAACCGATCCTTCTCCAAGGGTATAGGCCAACCGAGGCCCCCCCCCCCTGGATTGTCTTGGACGGAGCAGTAATGAACCGTGAACGAAACGATTAGAAAAACACCGGGAAGCACAGCTGTCCGTGACTAATGTGATCTTGGGAGAGGAAGGCGAGGGTGGGAGAAGGCGTAGGAGGCGGAGGCGGAGGAGGAGGAGGCGGAGGAGGAGGATGGAGGAGGAGGAAGAGGAGGAAGAGGAGGAGGGAGAGAGAGAGGGGAAGTTCTGGTCCGTCTTGGGGGCAGCCAACGACGGGGCCGGGGCCGTAGCGAAGACGCTCGGGAGACAAGATACAGGGACAATTTACTTCCTCCCAAGAATGGGGATGGGGCCCCGCAGAAAAAAAAAGAAGAAGCGAGATCAATACGGTCCTTGCCCATCGAGAGACCCATGGGCTAGCTTTGCTTTGGATGCTGGCGGTGGGCGCAGGTCTCGGGAAAGGAGGGGATTTCGGGGAAAGGACGGTGCGAGGGCCACAGAGGTTTAATAGACTGGTTAATGCATTACAGTCACCTGGTAGATAAACAGACCGTGCGATTACAAGGCACGAAACCGCGCGGGACTGCAGAAAACAATCTCCGCCCGCGCGTCACTAAAAAAAAAAAAAAAAAAAAAAAACCTAAGCTGAGAAAAAAAAGATAAAGAAACTTACCGTGTATTAAGCATAGGCCTACCAAGAGAGAGCCGTGTTTCCACAAGTGGTCCATGATCAGGGAGGAGCGAACCTCGGGAGTTGTTTTGCCTCTAGGACCGGCGGCCTAGTCACGATGTAGCCGGGTTGCTGTGCCGTACCCTCCGGAGTCCGACCGCCTCGGACGCGGCGATTTACCGCTGTGAACGCGCGGCCCGGTGATTGGTGCGGGAGGGGGAGCTTTGAAAGGCGAGTGTCCGAAAGAGAGTATGGTCCAGTACAGATACAACGCGAGCGACTGAGCGAGAGAGAAAGAGAGAGAGAGGGAGAGAGAGTGAGAGAGATACAGAGAAAGAGAGAGAGGCAGAGAAAGATAGAGACTGAGGGAGATAGAGAGAGCGAGAGCGAGAGGGAGAGAGAGAGAGGGAGAGGGAGAAGCAGCGCCAGCTAGTCCGCCCAGGCCAGTCGTTCTGGCCAGTCCTTGTAGCGCCTGGCCCCAGCCAAACTCAGAGACAGCAGTGGGGGAGCTCAATTGCCCGAATGGCAACGCCGCCCGTCACCGAAGCCCGCCGCTAATATAACGGGCGGCGAACAACGCGCGGCCGTCTGTGTGCGCTGGGATTCACAGATTGAACATCAGGCGATCACGAGCCTTGTTCCACGGGGCAATTATCACGCTTGACTGGTGCAGCGACATTCGTGGAGGGAGCTGAGGGAGGGAGGGAGGGAGGGAGGGAGGGGGCAATGTGATGACCGTATCTCGTCACTGGATGATGTGCATTGCCGTCCTCCGCTCCTCTGATGAGTCCATCTCCTGGCAACTTGTCTTCCCGAGTCAGTCCGGATTCTTGCCGCACTGAGTCCGCGCTGCATCGCTCAACGTTCATACCCGCGCACCGAAGGGCCGGTAGCCGAATGCGATCACACTCCGACCACTCGAGCAGCGGGTGTTTTTTGGGGGGGCTTTTTTTTTTTTTTTTAAAGGGTCACGTGCAGCGGAACTGTGGCCGTTACGCGTGTTTTCGGCCGTAAATGAGAATTTCTAGTGGCTGGTTGGGTAGAGGGGAGGGGGAAGCAGAGACTCAAGACGGATCAGAGGGGAGATTGCCCACGAGAGGGAAGCCATTATCAGCTTCGGGCAGTCAGAGTTGCCAAGCCTCTCCTCGCTCTCTCTCACGTTCCCTGCATTTTCAAGCCAAGCTCCTTAGACAGTATAGAACTGTTACTGCTCGCACACAGGGGGGGGGTTGTCACTGGATTTCATATCATTAAACTGAGAACAAACAAAAAATGGGAAAAAATCCCGAAAGGAATTGCACTTGGCCGTAGATGATGTGGGACCTCCGTCCAAATTGTCGAGATTTCCTGGTGAAAACGGCGGGTGGCGTTCATTTAGAAAGTCACGCATGGTCCGAATAATCCACTCAACGGCTGCCTACTGTGCCATCCGTCTCCTAATGAATGACTGTAATGACCTTCAATAAAACACTGTACGGCTGCAGTTATTTGATTAGGCGCCATACATACCGCGTAAAGTAATCATTAATCACGGTATTACCTTGGATGGGCCAGTCGATTCTCGGATAGCCGAATCCTGACGAATCCATTGGGGTAATATCTGCTTGTCGTATAAGGCAAAGGTCGACCTCGTGCAGTCCAGGGTATAAGGTATGGTAGCCATCCTCCTGAACGGAGGAAGCAAAGGGGAAAGAATGGTCGCATTACGTTGTAAGATATCTGGGCCATGTCGCACTCTCCGCAGTGGCCAATGGCTTTCGGTTCGATGAATCCTTCATAAGAATGGGGTTAGAGTCGCTCGGAATCCAAGAACAAAGAACCATACGTATTCTTAGGGCGTTTTAATTGTATCTAGTTTGGCCACAACGTGGCTGTAACGTTTTAGATTAACTGGACGTGAGCAATTCCCAATATCCAGCAAAGCCCCCAAATCTTGAAAAGGAGGACCATTAACTGTAAAACATTTAACCGTTTTGTGAAAACTGATCGTTTGGATTTGGTATTATAACGCAATGTACATCAGCCACATCATTATGACGGTGCATTGTATTATATGCATCTCTGTAATGCCCTTAGATTGCTCTATTCATGCTCGTTTGGAGACGCAGCAGTATACACAATGGCATTACTTCGTGTATCCATACATTCATATTCAGGGTAGAGTCTTGCTGGTATTGTCATTACTATGTCAGTGACTCAGACAAGGGCCCCTAGAATGACAAGAGAAACCTGAATCCAAATGCACTTGAATGAAAAATGGCAACAGACCCACGCATCCCAGCTAAATCTGCAAAGTCAATATACAGCATTGTCCTATCTCTAGACTGCTTGCTCCGTGCACTATACCTGGTGGACAGGCCCGACCTTCGGATTCGGAATCCGGAGATGACTTTGTGCGAGGGAAAGACATAGGCCTTTATACCGCATCCACGGATCGTGCGTAACAGCGCCATAAGGGGCTTTTTTCCCCGGACATCTTATAATCTGAGCCCAAGGACAAGTTCATCAACGAGCTATGCAGGGGATGTCCGAAACCATGGCAACCCATCTGTGGTTCAGGGTTGTAGCAATCGATTCGCCCGCCCACACAACTGCGAGTGTGGTGATTTCGAAGAACAAAAAAAATGACCGCTGTTTTGGGAACCTCCTTCCCCAACACCCTTAAGTATAGCGAGGTGGTGGGGATACTGGGAGATACATGTATTCTCTAGAGGTCGTGACTGTATAGAACCAGTTTCACTCCTCGTGTACAAAAACTCGACTTGAATTTTGCTTTGGTAAGATCAGTGCGTTTTCGTAAATGCCTGCCTGATCTGGACTATATACACAGCCCCGTATCTTTGCTGCGTGACAAAAACAGAGAACAATGCACTGGCGTTCGCGTAAGTACATTCTTCAAGCACGGAGTTCATTATCAGTTTTAGGAACTATTTTGTTTTTTCATTGGCGCCACCGTATTAAAGTTAGCATATTATGCAAGGTAAACGAGTATCTAACTGATCCCCAAGTCAGGGTCAAGGCAAGGCAAACCCTTGTATCGGCAGTGGGACGTGGTCTAGTGCATTGCAACCTGGGCTTCGCACAGAGCATGACGTCACCGTTATGGCATCCGTGCGTGTGGATAGGATGGCGAGCCATGGTGAGCAAGCATGGCATATACCAGGCTCCATGAGCGGGCGGGACGGAGGTTCGCTTCCCATACGGGGCCAATAATCAATTACTTGCGCGCCGCTGTTCAATCTGTTATTATTTCCCCTCCTTCTCTTTCAAGGCTACCTCGGCCACACTGATTATGATCATTAGCGGCCGCAACCCGTATACGCTGTACCGTTCAGCGTTGCATGTAGCATACTATGCCTTTAGCTTATCCGTGGCGTGTGACCGTTCAGGCGTTACACACTATAGGCTATCGCCCACGCCTGAAGACTACTGTCGGCAGAATCCTGCTAGAACCAATTTGCGGCGACCATGACATCGGGGGCTCTGACTATAGCAACGGTGGCGGTATAAGGACAACAGTGATTTGCTCAAACCCGGCAACGACCTCTTCAACATGCAGGTCACGTCTGGCGAATCAACAGTATAATAGCCATACGCTTGCGTCACGCACAATATGAAATGGATCTATATTGAACTAAGGATGTGCCTTGTCGTCTTGCGCGGCCTGTTTATACAAGGACCTGTGCATTACTCGTGCGTTTAGATATCACCTTCCTTTTCGCTCTACAAATGACTAGTTAACATCGATAGGTCTTCCCGAGAAGATTGGATAGACTGTTGCCTGACGGGTTCTAAAGGCTGTTGTGCTGTGCCCATAATACTCGCACTGCTGGATTTACTGGCACCGTCGCCGTGCTGAATCGGCTTACTGGTTGTGGGCGGCCGTCGGTAGACATTTATCAGATGATGGTCTCTTTACTGACAAGCAATGCAATCAGATTAAGATGAATTCATAAATATGAGCATCAGGTTGGCTCACACGATCCGTCAGCCGTGCTCTATACAGCCAGCCACTCGGGAATATTCTAATTCACAGGCTTTTCCATCTTACTGCCGTCCGTCCAGGGTACTCACAATGGGGATTTCACATTGGTAATCATCAAAAATCTCGTTGTAACGTTTGGTTTTATTGGGCAACATTTTGAAGATCGCGGACGAATCAGTCTCTTGTTTACTTAAACAGACGTTTCGAAATATTAATTTCCACATTGGGAGGTTGGACGAACGACCTGAGACATTATAACAAAACGGCATGCGCCAATCACAGAGTCAATGAATGCCGGTTTTAAGGATTGGTCGAAGCGACTATGAGTTGATGGAGAAGTGAGTTGGTCGGTCGACTTTTGTGAGGCTGTTGTTGCGTTGGAAAATGGTCGGAGGTTGGTGGCTGGGTTGATGGATGTGTTGGTTGGCTCAGGGAAGGGCGTTTTGGTATAGGGCTAAAGGCTTGCTTGGATTGTCGGTGGGTAATGGGGGGGGGTATTGGTTTACAGGGTAAATCGCGGGGTACCGGTGGGCGGCTCGTATAGGTGTTGATTTCGGGAGTAGGTTTCTGCTGGCCCAGTTTTTATGGGGTTATGGGCTGCCGTGGGTAGAGTTCCCTTGGTATTATGTTAATGGGGTTCATCCGGTGGGTTCATTGCTCGCCCGTCTCATTGCTTTAGCTGTCTTTGGGTGGTGAGAGTGTGGATGCCAGTCCTGTGGCTACAGGCGATGGGCTCTTCCTTTCTCTTCGTTCATTGCCTTTGCAATTCAGAGTTCCCCTTTCTGTATTCTGGTCGAGTCCCTTCTCCAAAAGCGAGCAAAGGGGGAGGGTTAAGCAAAGGATAGACCGTACAAAACCGCAGTATCAGAGTCGTTGACAGTGTGTGCATAGTCTAGATCGCGCTGGGGTTCATGTTGACTCGTCGTCCTCATCACACGTGTCTCCAATGGCAATGGATTTGCATTCACCGCTGTCCGGAATTCTGGTCTGCGTCGATCATATAGCCAACCGATCGAAGCAGGATGAAATGTTAATTAAGAGGGCCCGCCTTTTCCCCGCAAATCTAGCAACGACCCTGAAGTCGTCTGCAAATTAATCGATATGTCAGATTTCCACCCACAAATGTTCGGGGCAGAGCTTCCACGAGTGGTGTGGTGTGGGGGTGGGGTGGGGGGGGGGCTGCGCGCACAGCCTGAGATGTGACAGAGTTGCCCTGAGCGGGGCGGGGGGGAGAGGAGCGAGGGAAGCGAGGACAATTTGTTTGTCCTCCTCGATTTACCATCGCATGCTTCTGGCTCTTAGCAGAAACAGCAGCACCTTTTTGGGGCCGCGGGTACAGCCTAAGACCAGCGGTGCGCGTGTCTTCAATGGCGGCCATGCAGCCCTTCACATAAAGTTGTCGAGTGAGCGTAATCTAAAGGAGAGTCTGCGCGAGCTACGGTCCTCAGGTGGCGAAAGACGATCCTAGAAAATGATTGATTATCGTGACAAGTATCGAACTCCTTCGTGATCAGTGCTAATAGCATTGGAACTTTGAGATTTCAGTTATTTTCTTCAACTTTCGACTTGTTTACATTCTTGGACTAAACAGGAAAACAAAGTGAAGTGAAAACGTCGCTGATTCAAAATACTTACCCTTTCTCTTTGAGTTATTACACAGCATAACCATACCTCTTCTTTAAGACCCGACACATGGTGTCGTCACCGCAAGTATGCCCTCCTATAGGCCTATCCTTTCTTTTGACTGATCAATGTTGTATTCATATTCATATTCAACCCCCATGAATACCATCACTTTACTGGATTGTTTGGTTTGGTTGTACTTTTGATTCTATTTTGGGGGAGCTCTGTTGGGTTGGTGTGACCGTCACTCTCTGGGCCAGCCACGCACTTTGTGACGTTGTCACCTCTTCTTCGATTCTGCGGCTTCGATCGGGAGCGGACGTGAATACGGCACTGCATGCACACACTCAAGCCCCTGGCTCTCAGCCGCCACTCAGCGTCCCAAGTCGTGTCCCCCGTGGACAGAATAAACAAAGCGCAGGCCGCAGGGAACAGTCTGAATTGCTTTGAATACTGTGGCCTCCCCCTCCCTCCACTGTACGCCTTTCGGAAGAATTTGTTTCCCGAGTACTGCCTGCATGGATGCAGCGGTTTTAATGTGACGGTGTCTAAAATCGTTCATAGTCTAACCATGGAGCTATAGCTCCATGGTCTAACCATAGTCCACGATCACAGAGAACTTCTTCAAATTTTTCATCACGTTATTTCATGGTTTGCAATTTAGAGTTTTAAGTGTGCAAAGGATGTATTTCAGGCACGATTTATGCACAGCCTTTATCCACTGAGAAGCCGTCAAATTTGAACTCATCGGACGCGCTAATGACGTCAGTCGCGTACAGCGCCCTCTGTTGGCGACGATGACCTAAACCGCCCGGGCAGTTACCTTTAAAGCTTCTCATTATCATTGGTTTGTTCGGAAACCAGGGATAAGGAAACACCGCGAAAAAAAAAGTCCTAAATGCCAGCAGCCCATGCAAATTTGAATCTCGGACGCGCTAATGACGTCAGTCGCGTACAGCGCCCTCTGTTGGCGACGATGTCCTAAACCGCCCGGGCAGTTACCTTTAAAGCTTCTCATTAACGTCATTCGGCTGGTTCGGGAAACAAGTATTAAGAAAACACCACGAAAAAATCCTGAACGCCAGCAGCGCATGCTGTACAAATAATATAGCCCAAGCAATCTCCTTTGGCGGACAATCGTAAATAACAACCTCTGACATTGATAATGAAAATATTAAATTGATGTACAATAATGAAAATGATTACAAAACAAACTTGCCTGCGGTAAAGGTTACGCGTCAAACAATATTACACGGACTACGTGCAGCTGCTCATTTTCTCGGATGGACAAACGTCCTGAGGTGAGATGTTTGATCGGGCGTAATGCCATTCGCTTACTTAAAGGTAATGACACATTCGATTACTTGTTTCCAGAATTTATACAGGACACCCGTTCAGTTCTCAAGTTGGAAATGGTGAATAAAAATGAAATTCTGTGGGTAGCATGAGGATTCGGGGAAATACAATCGGTTTTGTACAGGCTTATGCCAGGTGATCTCTGAAAAGATGATCAAAAGAAATAAAATTTCGGAACAGATCGAGACTTTTTTTTCAATCTTTTGTCTAGGAGGTATTACCCAAAGTATGAGCCACCTGCTGACACTTGGTCTAGCCTGGTTTTTGAGTCAATACCGGCCTTCCATCTCAATAATCGATTCAAGACCTTTGGAGTGTTCCAACTGGAGGGTTTGTTGTTCTATATACGGGTTTGTCTTTTTATACGGGTTTGCCCTTGGTTTCTCCCTCACATCTCGCAGATAGACTAAACATCCGCTCAATCGTCTCGCCTTTTGGTCTCGTATACGGATTCCCATGCCTTTACAGTGTCACGGCCACTTAGGAGAATGCCTCCATTTCATCGTCAGAGAGTAATAGGAAATGGGTTAAGGAAACTGGGAGCAAGGTCGGCCGATACCGGGCACCCTAGCCCCAACCCTTACGCGCACCGTAGTCCCTTAAAAATTAAGCTGCCCCCCGCCGTATAAGTTATCTGGCCAAGGCAATTGCCATGAACCAATTCCAATCAAGGCTGACGTCTCATTTGTAAACATTAATAGAAACTTGATGACAGAAACTACATGCTGGAGAGATGATGGGAACTCCCCAATGTCTCATTGTAATTTGTTAAAGTGCACTAATGCAATATCGTTGCCCCCCGGAATTCCATGTAGTTATAATAATAGTAATAAATTATGGACGTCTTAAGGTGCAGATTGTAAAGGCGTGGAATGCAGTGTTAACGTAGGTGAACATTTTCGATTTTTTTCCCCTTCTCCCCCCCCCCTCCAGTCGAGTTGCCGATGGCTATCAACGATAATGTTCTGGTGGTAATTGAATTGATTCTCGTCTTGTGCAACTAGGCGGACAGTTTGGCGTACCCAACGCCCAGTCAGGCTATGCCGTGGGTCGCTATACGGTGCCGTGCATGCAGCGGAGTCAAGTCGCAGATTGGGCAGAACCCTCCTTCGGTCATTAAGTACTCCGGGAAGGAAATTTAAGATGCAGTTTCAACAACGTTAATTCATGATTTCATTTTCCATCCGATAATTTTTCTCCCACTCCCACCTCCCTCTCCCACTCCCAGGACCAAGATTAATTTTCAGAGTCGAATATCTCAAAAGATTCGATTACCAGTCCCGGTAAACATTTTGGCTTCGTCTTCATCATATTTCATCCCCCTATAACATCCTTCCTCTCGCTCAAATGCTAATTTATTATTCGTGTCATTCCTGTTCTTTCCCCGTCCCCCTCCCTACTACATAAATGCTGAGGTTCGGACGCAAACTCTTCGGCAAGTATTCCGTCTGCTTCGGATAGCGTATGAAAGTGTCGTCCCGTGGGTGGCTCATTCATTTGAACGAAATGTATGCTGATGATATCGCTGCATGTTAATCCGCATCAAGTCGTCTGCTTCCTTGCTCAAATGACGCTGCAGACATCTTGGAAACTGAATTTTAATCAGAGGCTGTCAGGAAGTAAGTCCTGGATTGTGGGCCGTGTCGTTATCAAACATGCACATGATATAGCTGTCGAGACGGTCAAACAAAGTGTTCATCGTTATCATTTTCTCGTCATTTTCTCAATTACCGCTTCCATTTCCAATGTCGTCAATACCACCCCCATCTACTTCGTCCCTAATGTGAGGAGTTGCTACGACGACAGCAGTCGGGCAATGTAATTGCAGTAAACGTAAACCGTGGAAGGAACCGCGGCTGAGATGAGACGCATGCGGAAAGCAGAAGGAAACAAGAGCTCCCACCTAAAGTTACTGAGCTGGAAAGTTTGCTTATCGTTCTGGCGAGTGCAGCCAGTTGTTTTTCAGCAACAGCTACTACTCTGCATTTCCGTGACGCAACCGTGGCTTCATCCGTCCAGATGTCCGTCACCAGTTGCACAAGGCGAGTCGGGTATTATACGAACGTGCGGGAAGATGTTTAAACAAATCCAAACAGTGGACGCACGTCTTGCCAGCACGAGTCCCCTACCCCCGGGGCTCCCTCCCAAAAGAAAAAGAAGCAAGAAGAAGGAGAAGACGTAGGGGTTGGAGGGAAAGTCCTATAACTTGGCGGTGGAGATAATGCACTGCCCGGGGCTGGATCGGATTCAAATTATAGAAGAGCCAGAGGGGACAGGCAATAAGACAAAGAGTGATCGCGCTCTTAAGGAGCACTCTTCTCTCTGCTGAACTGGCACAGGCGGGGAAGAATTGCCCGGACTGTATATACCGGCCCGCCACGCGGACGCACTTGGCCCTGTCCTCCCACTCCTACCTCCTCCCCCTCTTCGTCCCTTCATGAGCCATCCCCTTCTCTCCGTCTTCCTTCTCTCCGTCTTCCTCTCTCTCTCTCTTCTTTTCTCTCTCTCTCTCTCTCTCTCTCTCTCTCTCTTTCTCTCTCTCTCTCTCTCTCTCTCTCTCTTTCTCTCTCTCTCTTGCTCAGAGTCAAGCTGTGGCTCGCTGAGCAAGGAGAACTTTTTTTTCTAAATTTGTCAAACTGTTTATTCATTGACTTGCATCAGTCCTTACACTGTCAACCTTTTTTGGCACGTCACACGATGTTTTTCGCGGATGTAAACAACCGTTCGGAAATAATTATTGGCAATCATCTTGAGATCTTGGATTCTTAGAATGTCAGCAAGAGTTTGAGAAAGAAGTGTAACATAAAATAGGCCCCTGAAATACTTCTGAGGACCGTAAAATGCAGATCGACTGAGCGATGGTTAGTATACAGTTGTAACGTTGCCTGCATGGCGAAACACCTGTCACAGCGCAACGCGCCATAGGCCGTGCTATTCAACAGTTTGACAGAGAGTAACTTGAGCATTCGCGTTTGCTCATTTACGTTAACCCTTCTAAAATCGAATTGAAATCGTTTCAGAAGCTGAAATTTTGGAACGAGAGGAGAATGACATATTCCTCCTCATTCTCCTCATCGGAGAGTGAAAATTCGACTGTGAACATACCTCAAGTGGCTTAAAAACATCCCTGAGGGTCCCATGTACCCCAGGCAGTGTTTTGGTCGCGGAGATGATGACTTCAAGACCGATTTGGTTAAAATACGAAAACATTTTTTTCGAGAGGAAAACAACCTGTAATCTTACAAGTAGCACATGGATCACATAGAATAAGTATTCCTCTTTGGAATAAAAAAAGAATTACAGTCATAGACCAATTCTTCTAGGAAATATGGCTAATTTCCATAGCACCAAAAAAGGCTCAAAAGTTTGTCAAAAAATTGTCAAACTGTGGCTCGCCAACCATATTTTCCTCGATAACTCTTTTGATTCTATTCCCCTGGAGCATGTAAGACTTACACAAACTCAAAATTAGCAATAATATCGTCTGTGTGAAAATCATATTTCTAGCCCTTTTCCTGATTTTTTTACGAGCTAAAAACATCCCGAAATTTGTCAAACTGTGGTGAGCATTGGATTTTCAGATGTAAATTTTGGCGACTTGTGTCATATTTCGGAAACTTTTTTGCGGTGAATATACTCATTGTCCACTGCGCTACAATATTCTGTAAAAAAATTGTGATAATTCCTAGTGGAACATAGTGAGGGAGAAAGTGAGTTTTCAAGACGTTTCTGCTCAATTTCCTTATTTGACCACGAGAGGGCGCTTCATTTTGTCAAACTGTGGCTAGCGAATGCCCACCTCTTCCAATCACTATTTCATCGAGGATAAGTCGCCTTAAGAGCATTCATTTTCAAGATGAAGTCTTTCCTATGTTAGCATTCAATGATCTGAGTTTAAAAATTATATTTACAGGGTCAATTTAATCACCTTGTTACAGTTTTCAGGCGGTTCATTATAAAACACCAATCATCTACACGGTAGGCTTATGTACATGTACACCTGTACATGTGTACATAACACATGTACATGTACATGTACTATACGTATAGTCTGAATACAACGTACTGGGGCCTATGTAGGCCGTCGGCTGATCAGCAACATCGTTCACTTCTGACTTTAATTTGTTAGGCAACCTGATGGTTTGGAAGATAGACAGATTTGACCATACTGCACATATGCCCCTTATGTTTTTATTTTGTTCCCTCAAATTATTATTTTGTTCTCTCGAATTATTATTTTGTTCCCTCGGAATCATTTCGTTCCCTCGGAATCATTTCGTTCCCTCGGAATCATTTCGTTCCCTCGGAATCATTTCGTTCCCTCGGAATCATTTCGTTCCCTCGGAATCATTTCGTTCCCTCGAAATCATTTCGTTCCCTCGAAATCATTCCGTTCCCTCGAAATCATTCCGTTCCCTCGAAATCATTCCGTTCCATCGAAATCACTTCGTTCCCTCAAAATCACTTCGTTTCCTCGAAATCACTTCGTTCCCTCGAAATCATTTCGTTCCCTCGAAATCATTTCGTTCCCTCAAAATCATTTCGTTCCCTCGAAAGTATTTCGTTCCCTCGAAAGTATTTCGTTCCCTCGAAATCATTTCGTTCCCTTGAAATCATTTCGTTCCCTCGAAATCATTTCGTTCCCTCGAAATCATTTCGTTCCCTCGAACATTTCAAGGGAACGAAATGATATTTTGTGGGAACGAAATTATTTTGAGGGGACATAATTTGAGGGAACGAAAAAAAAAAATGTGTCTGTTCCCTGAGGCCGGGGCTCCCATATATCCTATGAGTATGAGTCCACCAATGCAAAAGTCGCATTCTTCCGAGAAAGCCAGTCCAAATTGAGCATTTCGGCCATAGATCATAGATTAAAGTGTTCTTATTATCAGGTTTCAGCCACCCGGAAAAACATAAAAGAAAACATAACGCGAATCACAACCTCATACCCTGTGACAAAACTGAGCGGGAATCTCCGTCACTGCATAAAATGCGTACGAGGTTGATGTTATTCGGGTGTTAACATGGCGGCGCCCATGTCGCGATGTGTGTGTCAATACTACGGGGTCAGAAAAGGGCGAAATAATCTACTTTTCACGTGCCAGATGGTAGACATTTGTCACATGCTTCCACACATGAATGGGAGAATGGATTGGAGTACGCAGCAAGACAAAAAAATATCGTAGTAGCTGAGAATGGGAGATAAATTCTTCTCTGACTCTAGACTAGTACTTGCTGTAGTCAGAGCAACTTGGCCTTACAATCGCCCTTTTTTGAACAAATGGAGGGGTCGGGGCTTTTTGGAGGTGGTTCGGGCCGACCTCCTCCAATTTGTTTGAAAAAGGGCGATTGTAAGGTCCAAGTTACTCGGACTAGAGCTAGTCTAGACGTCATTTACTTAGACTACACATGTAGATAGTACTTTGTAGAGTTGAAAAACTGCAGGACTGCCCAACGCAATGGGACTATGCCAATGCCAATAGGAGATTGTAAGAATAAATTTCACAATAATAATTAGTACACGTATAAATCTCCTTGGGCTTGGAAGTTCTGCTGAGTAAAATATTCTTCCAAATCTATGCACCGTATGCCGACAGTCCAAATGGATGAGAGACAAAGCATCTGGCAGTCCCAAGCTAAAAAAGCTGCGAGTATGAAGCAGGTAAGAAACCTTTTGCTTTGTGAAGAGATACATAGATAAATAATATTGTAAAATCCAACCCCTTTACCCAGTAACTTACCTTTCTGGATCCTTTAAAATCCTCAAATTTTTAGCACCTGAAAAATACTGCCTCAATCCTTCAAAATGGTTTTAAAGCAAAGAGGAGAGGCTTGTTTTCCTGAACAGTTTACCATAATTACTGTAGCTGTAAGACCACCATGCAGTTCTACTTCTAGTATAATGTTAACCATAATCCTCCAAAATCCTTTTTCAAATCAAGCTTGAAAAAAATCCTTTGCCGTTCATCTTCCTGTCCTCCAAACTGCACAGAGGTTTTTTTTTAACGAAATCAGTGTCCAATTTCCAACAATTTTGTCCAACGAATTAATGTTAAATTGTCACTAATAAAATTCTCAAACCAATTTTGTGCAGAATTGGAAAAGGTTTTAGCACTATTTCTGTATTTCATCTTTTACAAAGTATACTAGTAGTGAAGCACGATTTTGATTGAGTCTGATTGGTTTTGATGTTATTGCAGGTGGGCTGTTGAGAAAAGTCGGTGAAACCCTTGGTGATGAGAGGATCGTGAAGAACATCAGAGACAAGGATATGGTGGCAACAGAAATTCACCACCATAGGTCATGCCACAAGCAATACATAAATGTAAGTGTCATGAACTAATCAAGTGTTATCCTTTTCCATCAAGGGAACAGGACTCAGTACTCCTATAGATATGGATGTACTCCATATACCGCTGGGCAATCAATAATTGTTTTTGTAATGATTTGTAATGAGTAATAATATAAACTGACAAATTGTCAAAGAAAATATTGACTGGACCGGGACTTGAACCCAGGACCTCTGGATTAACGTAATCCAGTCAAAGTTTTCTCTGCTAAATTTTCAATTTGTTCAAAAGTTCCCAGTCAGTTTTTCATTTGTTTGTTTGAGAAATATAATAAACAATGTTGCAAACTCCTTAATGACTAAAATGTAAATTGCGAATACATGTGATTGTTTAGAGGGTCTGACATTTTGTTCCTAGCAGGACCTTTCTCAAAGGCAGATAAAGACAACTGAGATAGGTCCTGTTAGGATCATCATGTCAGACCCTGTAAATTTTCGAGATTATTACTATTGTTATTATGTTTTTCGGGGAGCAAAATTTCATTCATTTGTGTTTTGTATGGTTGTTTCAGGCGCTGTACACCAAGATGGAACCACTTCTGCCACCTCCAGGACAGCTGCTTCATTTGCTAATGTATACAACCCATCTTGTTAGAAGTACATTGAGGGTTCAATTAAATTCAGAAAGGAGGTCCTTAGAATGACCAAACTTCAGCACCTACTGTTACAAACCTTTAGAGACATCCCATAAAAGTGAAGTTGGGATAATAGGTTCAACTGAAAAAATACTAGTCATTGGCCCCTCCTCATGCATAAAAAGTGGCAGGCATTGTTTCGAAAGAAGCCCACTGCGGAATTCTAAATCATCACACCTTTTCCTAATTTTCGACCAATGCTCTTTGGTTAAGGTCACAGAGTGCTGATGGGCAGATTGAAAATGATTAAGTGCTTGAAGTCAAAGATTACTTTTGCTTAGCTTTTTGAGATTTACATACAACTCAAGTAGTGTGTAGTTATGTGATCAGCTCTTGTGCCAACAAATTAAACAAAAGAAATGCTAGGTTTTTCAGCAACCTTATCTTGTCACATAAAATGAACATGATTTAGAGAGAGCTTTGTAAAATGTTGAATGCAATCCCCTTTATTAATGTTCTTCAGTCTGTGCAATTGTACTCACCAAGTGTATGTATTTAAATATCTCTAGCAATTATTTGTTATGCACAGCATTCACCTTTTAATTTGCTTGTTTAATTCTGAAACAGTCCCATTTTGCTCCTTAAACAAAGCAGAAGCCAATAACTTGTATTTTTTCCTGTCAAAACGTTAATGGTAAAAAGATAAACATTGAATGTTAAAATGACCATTTGATATATGGGTACATCAGCAGAAACCTGTAACATTAAAGTAACATTACAACACATGGAAATGTATTGTAAATACATGAATATTTGTCATGACTCCTTTATTAGCCCCATTAACTTAGTAAAGGAATAGAATGTGAATGCACATTTAAGTCTGTAGGGTCAAAGCATCAAATTTTCGCACTTGAGGACACAATTATCTGGATTCAGCACCCTCAAATTAACTTATGTGAACTGTCATTAAGTTGCCTAAAAGTTCAGCTGAAATGAATTTTCAGGCCTCCTGATTGTCAGCTGTTGGCCTATAAATCATATAGCTATAATTTGCAAAAAAGGGCATTTTAAATTGAGAAATAAAATAAGGAAATGGTAGTGTATCAATAATTATAATCATGCTCAAAAGTTTCCCAAAAAGAGACATGATTGTAGGCACGAGCTTAAGAAGATTGCTCTCCAAAAAAATTGAACTGAATGCTCAACCACAGTTTGACAAAGTCTTAAAATTTTTGCAAAAAAGAAAATTGAAGGAAGGAGGTTATTTTTTTGCTTGGCATTAATGGTAAAAATGCAACAAAACAGTTGGAACAGAAATTGCAACGATTTATTGCTCAGAAAAAGAATTACAGAGTGTTAAATATGATAAGAAATTTTAATGATCTTGAACGAACATTGACGCAAATGCTCAATCAACAGTTTGAGTAAAGCCACAGCTTGAAAAAATCAACAGTTTGACAAGCCATGGATGCTCAAACAACAGTTTGACAAAATTGCATGCAAAATGCCCATATGCATTTGTCAAACTGTGGCTTTTGGGGGAATGCTCAACGCTCACCTAACAATTCATTTGACTAAAAAACATAACATGTGCATTCACTCTCTCTCTCTCTCTCTCTCTCTCTCTCTCTCTCTCTCTTTCTCTCTCTCTCCCTCTCTCCCTCTCTCTTCTCTCTCTCCCTCTCTCTCTCTCTCTCTCTCTCTCTCTCTCTCTCTCTCTCTCTCTCTCTCTCTCTCTCTCTCTCTCTCTCTCTCTCTCTCTCTCTCTCTCTCACTCTCACTCTCTCATTCTCCATCTCCGCATGCAATGCCAATATAAATTGAGTTATTAGCACGCCTCGCTGGGCCGCCGGCTGCATAATGCCTCCTGTCTCCCGTCCGTTCGGCTTCCACACTCACACACACGTACACACACACACACACCGTCCGGATGCGGCCCTCACCGGGAAGAATTGACCCAGAGTGCCAACTGCCTGACCAGTTGCCTCTCCGAAATTGGCCGCTGATCACGCGCCTGCCCTACGATCCGCGGCCCGGTGTGTCTCACCCCCACCGTCCCCCCACTGGCGGTCCTCCCTGGGGCCGAAAATAACGGCCCGCGCCACCACTGAGGGATATCCGTGGAAAAAGAAGGGGGAAGGCCCGCGCTGAAAAACAATCATCTCAGGAGATATGGCAAAACAAACATCTCTGTTTAATCAGTTTACTATATGACTGACTGTCTGTTTCCATTATTGATGGCGTTCTGTAGTAATGACTCGGGAGGGTTGTGTTTCCGTACACACGGTGTTCCTATACGACGATCCCGAGTGCAAAGTTTTCGATACAACTAAGCGACCCACGTATAGCGTCACGCGCCCAAAAAACCCACGGCCGGTATACCAAACTGCGGTGTTTTGATAGTGATAACGGGCGGGGCTGTATAATTTGCGCACCCTTTTACCAATCCTCCGATGGCTACATGTGCGCCAGGAATCCACGCCCACAAATCACTAATGGTAATTGATAGAAAACTAAGTACACGACGCCGTGGCAGTAACGTCTCACGCCCTCCTGCCGAGATTGCATCTCCAAGAGACCATCGATTGCGTCATACGGGAACACGCATGCGCATTCGTCGACTCTCTCTCTCTCTCTCTCTCAAGTTTGTTCATTGAAAAAGGAAAAGCCCGATCCCTGCTCGTGTGGACATACTGCTCTTTCAGGGAAATGCAATTTCATTTCGAAAACTGCACAACTTGTAATCGTATAGGCCTATTTATGTTTGGTATAGAGGTTTAAAACTGGTGTCTTGCTATGATCCACCTTTAAAAACCATCAGCTTGATGCATCGATCTTGTTTTCAATTAACACATAGCAATTTAATCTTACCGAGGCTAGCCTAAAGTCGAACAACTAGTATTCGCTGTTAAGTTCCTGTGACTATTTTCCCAGTCATTTCGCAGTAACTAGGGAAACTAGTTTTGACTAGGTTGTTTTTAGAGTGTATACAGACACATATCGTGGTAACTGTTCTATGACGTTGAAATTTATGTGGCTCTCGACTGGATACTATATACACAAGTTTGGAAAGATGGTTGCAGCGCGTAACTAGTGTCAGTAAGATACCGTGCTGTATTGCCTTGAACCGTTATAACACATGTTGGAGGTACTTAAAGCCCCTACACAAGATCGAAAAACAGAAATGTTCACAGATGTTCACTTGTAAGCCAATTTGGTCCCCCCCCCTCCTCCAGTTAAAGCCCCTACACAACATCGGTAAGATCGAAACACAGAAATGTTCACAGATTTGCATGAAACTCATACAGTTTGAAGATGGTTATAGTAGAAACCTCGCACTGAAATATTTCTGCCTAAAATGTTGTATTTTGGGAGAAATGAGTAAAAGAAATACTTTACGTCTCACCGAGATCTAAACTATTTTTCAGAACAGTACGGCGTTAAATGCTGCATTATCGTGAAACAAATGAAGCGGTTTTCACGATTTTCTCGAGACTCGGTTGGCGGATTGAGCTGAAATTTTCACAGGTATGCTATTTCATGCATACGTTGGATCAGACAATGTATGGATGCTATTTTTTTTTTACCTCTATCATTGTTGTGTAGGGGCTTTGAGTTTGCAAGTACAAAACGCCCAAAATGTTTTCTACCAGTTCCGTGCCGTTACTCCGTACCCATAGGCGATGCGGTATACACTTGACATGTGGAAGTTTTGTGGTGACACCAAGTGAACCATTTCTATTGAGATGGAGTGTGCCTCTAAAAAGAGTCGGAAAATGCAACGTTTCGGGCATTGTGTACCCCTTACGACGGGCAGAGTACACACTGCGCGAAACGTTGACTTGCAAACTCTTTTCATAGCGACACTCCGACTCAAAAGAGACATGGTATGACCGCAAACCTTCCAAATTGCAATACTTCCAAATTGCAACACTTCCCCCATGCAATCCTTCAAATCATATAAATGATATGGGATTTTTTTCGATCTTTCGACAAAACCCCGAAACTCATTTTGATGCTCACGACACGGTAACAAATAAAGACAATCGAATCGCAATAAGTATAATAAAGGCCGATACGAATTACTAGTAGCCAGTAGCTCAATTTGGATTTTTTTTTAAATGACGTCATGCACAGGACTCCGTGAATACAATCATATTTCCCGGTAGGAAGAGAAAAGCGAGTGTCAACGATGGAAGGAATTGGCAGATAACGATTCTTTGATCGAGGCACAATGGAAAGAATCGATTCGTCTGGGAGAAACGAAACGGGACGACCGCCCTGAAAGCAACCACATTTTTGGAGGGACCGAAGTTTGCAAGTTCAAAATGCCAACAACAATGACAAGAATCGATTCGTCTGGCAGTAACGAAACGATTGCACGACTGAGCGCGTAGAACTGCGACGCCGCGAATGCGGCTCTATGACGGCCGGCTACACACGCGCTTCGGGCTCCCGTGACACAATCGGAGAGCGAGGCCGCTTCACTATGGCAACCGACGACACGACAATGGCAGAAGTGCGGCGGCAGAAAATCCATGTTTGACGTCATCGGATTTGACAAGCCGTCCCAGACAGTATATGAGATATTAATTAACGTATACAAGTGGGAGGTGAACTATTAATATGGAGGCGGCGGGCGGGAAGGCTAATTACGCGCTTGCATGTAAGACGAAATCGGGGGAGGTATGATGACACTGCATCTAATCTGGATGCGTTCACTTTAAAGTGCGCTGAAATGCTATAGCCGTCTGCCAAAGTCAAGGCATTGTGGAACGTGTATCTTTATGTATTTCAATGTGAAAACCGAAACGTAGACATAACCACTTCGGTCTTACTTTAGTCTTACTTAGACTTACTTCGGTCATATCATGAGAGCTGACAACAGCCTTGAAAAGATTATCATGCAAGGAAAGATGGAGGGCAAAAGGAGGGCAAGAACAAGATGGTGGGACAACATTCTGGCAAGAGTGGGCCGACCCCCCCATAGAGACAATTCGAACAACAACGGACAGATCAGCATGGAGGCTACTTGTCAACATGGTCACCAGGGGCCGAAACCGACCTGATGGAAATAGATAGACATAACCACATGGAATCTAACTCGCCAGTTTGGCAACTTGGTCGAAATCCAACCAACAGACCAATTAGCTGATCCCTCCAACGGACCTATGAGACAAGTGGCCCCTTTATCGTTCGGTAACCGGCTTAATGTTCAAAGCACGCCACGCCTGACCGGGTCACGATCCATGCTGCGTATCCAAATGGCAAGATATGAATTCCCACCCTCTGATCTTCGCGCAAGCTGAGAGACCCCCGCCACTCTGGGGAAGCGGGTTACGAGGGGAAAAAAAATCACCCCCAAAACAAACCAGGGACATTTTGTAAAGAGGTTACAATCCAGTTCGAAGTATCCAACTCACGCCACAGCGTCCCTCGCAATCCCTCATCGGTGTGACATCCCCCCCAAACAGCTAAGTGATATGTAATCCAGAATCCGCCAAGACGCGACTGTGCCATTCATTTCTACGCCAGTCAGCGCCATCGGAAATTAGACCGACGGATCGGTCGGCACGGTCGTATACAGGACATGAACGCTGACTCACACATATATACACCAAGTCACCTCGATGCTATAATGCTATCTTTGGCCGTGGTCGCTTTAATTGACGATGTCCATTTCGATGTCTCTGTCAGTGTTGAGATTTGAAGGTTTTCATGGTGAGAATAACAGAATAAGTATAATAGGTTTGTGGGTTACACCATGCACAATTTTCTTTTGTGAGTTGGCCCGGGGCCCATGTGTAACGGTTCTGAAACGAACTAGAGGATTTCGACGATTCGAACAGTAGGCCTAGAGTAATGCTCTATCGTCTTCAGGAGACTGTCATTCTTGCTATTTCTATCGTTGTCATCTTTTACCGTTGAGTCGTCGTTGTTGCTGTTACCAATGTCTACGTACATGTCTTCTTATGACGAACAATATTTTTCAGTTTGTATGGCACAAAATTGATGCACAAATTTGAACCGATGCTCAAGTTTCCACATATCCAATTATAGGACGGTATCCAGCCAACGTTGATCGGCTGTGTGTTTTAGGCTATTTCTCATTGAAATATTGCTTACACTATTCCGAATACAGTATACGCACGAATCCACGATTGCATGTGTACTAGCAAGTCTCTCTATATAAAAGCGCCGGAAAGAAACACGAGACTACGGTATCATTTATTTATTTTTGTAAACAATCTGCGTTCATGCCTGTCTTCGGGTTTCCAAATAACACGCTATAACGCATGGCCTATGAAAATTTAATTAATATCGGTGATCATGTTGGTTACTCGATACAGCGGAGACAAGAGAGGCGACGTTTTATTCCCTAGTCAGTTCGTCCACTTGTTGTAGCATTACACCTGGCAACTGTACTGTTATTACCTTAATCAAATAATGTCATGTAGAAACGGTCTCAGTGAGAATTTCAGAGAGGTTATGTTACGCTGGAGTATCTCACATTTTCAAAAGAGTGTAAAGGCTTAAGATTGGCACTGCTCGTGCTTTTATCGTTACAATGCATCATTGAGTAAGACCCTTCGAATTACCGGTACCCCGCTAAGCTCATTTTGCTCTTGTGCAGAGAACAATGGGTCAATAAAGCGTCTACCAATATAGGGCTTTTAATAATGTGCGTAATTGATTTATAACTCAATGCCAAACTCATTATTATGAGAGAAAGAGAGAGAGAGAGAAAAAAAATGCCAAGGTTAAACTTTCTGGGTCAAATGTTTTTAATGGCGGCACAGATTGGGTGGAGATGGGGCAGATGCGTGACGTGGGACGAACCGGCTGAATAAATCTCTTGGGGGACAGATGTAGATGGATAGGATTCCGCAGATTGGTCACGGACGGATCGATCCTGCTTTTTCCATGCAATGTCCGATTGACGGTGCTCACTTTGCCCGCGTGGAGGTCACAATATTTTAGCCCAAGTACTTAATGAATGATCACAATATCTTTGACTGCCCAGTGTGGCGTATAATATGTGTGGTGAAAATTGCGAGCAAAACTTGTAATAATGTGCAATTGATTGTCACTGACGATCATTCAAATGATTCTGATTTTGACTCCTTTAAAGTTACAGTCTCTGATTAAAAACCGTGGAATGGTAGCATTTCGGGGATCCTTTTCTCAGAAAGTGATATGTATACGTGTCAACGCTTTCGATGGTAATCCAATTGAAGCTCGATCTTGTTATATACCAATAAGACTCTTGCACCTTACCTTTAAACTCTGTGCGGGGCAATACATCAGCACGGGCAGGGAGCTAGGCGGATTGTCAGCGTTTACGTTTACGTGCGTATATACTTTGTATCCAGTGCTGATCAGATGACGTCAAAGCAGGAACCTGACAAAAAGACAAAGTGCATCTAATTACGTCCGCAATGAAATGCTATTTTTGAGATCTCAGAGGGCGCCTCAGGAAATCTAGGAATACCTGACAGATTCTAGATGCACACATCGGCAATTGGAGCCTTCCTGTTTACCAATCACTATTTTTGATATACAAAAAATGTTGCAAACTGCTTACTGACTAAAATTACCAAAATGCAAAGTTCAAAATTTAGTGGGCCTGACGTTTAGATCCTCGCAGGACCTTTCTCAAAGGCAGGGTGTTTTTAATAGACATCTGGAGCAAGGGGCAAGCATAGAGGCGAACAAGCCTGCCCAGAATGAGGAACTTATTCGAGAAGGAACTAGTTTAGTCTACATGTGTTTCCCTTGTATTGTCTCCCCTTACTCCCTCGCCAGACCAAGTCGAAGTTCCCCTTGGTATATGACAGTATATACCTCACCCACACCCTCCCCCGATTCGCCTGAAGCCCAGGGACCCACTAAATAAATGCCCGCTGCCCCCCCCCCTCCCCCCAAAAAAGACAAGTGTAAATAATGCACGGGCGCTAAATTCACATCTCCACCTCTTCTACCTCTGCATCAAGCCTGGGCGTGCATGCGGGCGCACGTGGTCAATCGGCTCACACGCTTCAGCCTCGGCCACATTATTTCTTCTTCTTTTTTTCAGGCGAGTGAGAAACCTAATCAAAAGAAAGGCTATAGCCACGGATCACGGGATGCTAGCCCGTCTCTTCTCTCTTCGGCTCCACTGGAAAAGAATAAATGCTGCCCACTCTCCGTCTGAATGGAATTTCCACTGAACCTCCGTGTACCTGCAGGCGTTGGACCATACCTTCTCCATCTCACAGGGATCCAACTGATCCGGGCGGCATAAAGCGCGCGCGGGGGTGGGGGAGGGGGTTAGGATCCGCGAGACAGGGACTTCTTCGAGCCTTTTTACGGAGCGCTGGAAATAAAATGACACCTTAATCCACTTTGATCGTCGGTACGGGGGTGGGAGGACTAAGTGGGAGACGGCAAGCCTGTCGGGTTTTTTGTTGTTGTCCATGTGCATTGCGACGATGGATGGGACCATTTGGTTTTCAAGATTTTTAGGGAGTGGATAGGCAAATGGACGCCCTCTGTCTTGAAACATTCGTTCCGTCAGAATGTGCTCAGGTAAGCACCCGCGCAATGTACAGCAACAAACTTTCCCCCCTGGCCTGAACGACCCCTGAAGCAGAGGGGGAGGGGGGAGGTACGTATGGCTACATACCTGTGCTGTACCGGTAACTAATTTTCTATCTCGCAGCCGAGATCAAGTCGAGTAGGTCCACTAATTTGTGAAATGAGGTAATATTGATATTGCCCTCGGCCATCCCCCCGTAATCACCATTATAGGCTACAATCACTTTACGGAGCGGGCACTATACCGAGGGAGTACGTGATTGAAACCATCTCCGATAACTCTCCGGGCACCGCTGATGAGACAGCGGGACTGGACGGGTGGCAGGGGGTAGAGCCCCCGGGAGATTCGCGCTGTCCCATACCCAAGAGGGGGATTTCGTTGTGATGTGCTTGCGTATATCTTAGTGGAGGCTGCACCGGTAATCATTAAGCCCCATCCCCCACCGATGATGTTAAGGTCCTTGGGGACTAATCGATATAGGGAAGTTGTTGTAATTATCTGAATTCGGCTGGTGGGCCAATGATTGCTTGCTGGCGAACCAATCTTTACTGACTCGATCTCGGGCCAATGATTGCTGGCTGGTGGGCCAATGGTTACTGGCTGGTCCAATGGTTACTGGCCGGTGGACCACTGGCTACTGGCTAGTAGGCCAATGGTTACAGGCTGGTGGGCCAATGTATATGGCCACTGGCGCCTGGCTGGTAGGCCAATGGTTACTTGCTGGTGGGCCAATGCATATGGATATGTCTACTGGCTGGTATAGGCCAATGGTTTCAGGCTGGTGGGCCAATGATTGATGGCTGGTGGGCCAATGGTTACTGGCTGATGGACTGGTGGACTGGCTGGTGGGCACTGGCTGGTGGGTCAATAGTTACTGGCTGGTGGGCCAATGGTTACTGCATGGCAGGTGGGCCAATGGCTACTGGCTGGTGAGCCAATGGTTACATGCTGGTGGGCCAATGGTTACTGGCTGATGGACCAATGGCTGTGGCTGAAGGGCCAATGATTATATGGCTGGTGGGTCAATGGTTACTGTATGGCTGGTGGGCCAATGGTTACTGGCTGGTGGGCCAATGGTTACTGCATGGCAGGTGGGCCAATGGTTATTGGCTGGTGGGCACTGGCTGGTGGGCACTGGCTGATGGGCCAGTGGTTACTGGCTGGTGGGCCAATGGTTACTGGCTGGTGGGCCAATGGCTACTGGCTGGTGGACCAATGGTTATGGCTGGTGGGTCAATGATTACTGCATGGCTGGTGGGCCAATGGTTATGGCTGATGGGCCAATGGCTACTGGCTGGTGGACCAATGGTTATGGCTGGTGGGTCAATGATTACTGCATGACAGGTGGGCCAATGGTTAGAGCTGGTGGGCCAATGGCTACTGGCTGGTGGACCAATGGTTATGGCTGGTGGGTCAATGATTACTGCATGGCAGGTGGGCCAATGGTTAGTGTATGGCAGGTGGGCCAATGGTTAGTGTATGGCAGGTGGGCCAATGGTTACTGCATGGCAGGTGGGCAAATGGTTACTGCGTGACAGGTGGGCCAATGGTTACTGGCAGGTTGAGGCTTTATTAGAGGTGTAACCAGATATCATGAGGCCGAGAGGATATCAGGGATGCCACAAGGCAAAGTAATTATTACAGTCCCAAGAAACCCTCGCCCCCCCCCCCACTAGTGGGGGTAGGAGAAACCCTAGGGAACTCCTTTAACATGAGCCTCAATTTCGTTAAAAGGGTTCAAAGGACTTTTTTAAAGGTCGGCCAAATTAAGTTTGCAAATTTCCTCCTTTTATGCCAATGTCAATTGGTTATGTCCTCGGATACAGTGTCGGGCAAACCCCACGCGTTTCCGTCGACACTCGACAAATTGATTAAGTGAGGCTTTTCTCGGGGCCTTAAGTGATGGGAGAATGACAATTTGGGAGAAATAAATGGTGGCTTTATGGGAAGGGGGACCTTCAGAGAATGGACCTGCATTTGCGTCACCGTAACACAGCCTCCCGTTCCTAATTATTATGAAGAAGAAAAAAGATCACCATGCCGTGCGTTTTGCCACCACCAAAGGCATGGCTGATTGGTTATCCAAAGGCTTACTTGTCTTGAAGCGCAGTCAAACCAATCTCCCGAGAGGAATTCAATTGGAATCGTATCGGCTCTGCAGCACACGCTTTGCGGGAAGACATCGTGATTGCTTTGGGGAAAGCGACTCTTGGAGACTGATGATGGACTCACGGCGGAAATTGTCACCATTATGTGCGGCGGCTATCCCCTAAACAAACAAACAAAGAACATGAACAAAATAGACAACTTTTTTCAATCTAAAAAGAGCTTCGCCTACATGTGGCAGAACATGACATAGATAAACAATTCTTTGATCCATTGAACTATACAATAAACACAATCGAACCACTACGGTATTTTTCTTTGGGAAAGAATGCCAAATGTATAGGATTCAGAAGAAAAATGGTAAAGAACTGGGAAAGAGATTGTTCCCATGGACATTGGTAAATAGATATATAAATATAGACAGATAGAAGAGAGCTTTCGTAAGATATTAGGTCTATGTATAATCTAAATTGTCGCATCAAATCAACTGATCTTCTTCTTCGTGAACCCTATTCATTCCGTTTTCAATTTCTTCGCTGCTAACTAAAACGGGAAGGATTGTTGGGCTCTCCGCTTGCCTTGCCGGCAAATTAAACGCCATAATGCCCTATACATTAAGCATTGATGTCAACTGACAAGAGCAAAATGACAGTCAGTGGAACGACCGCGGCTGGCTCCGTGGGCTCCGACAGTGAGGCTGATTTAAGTGTGAATTGTCCAATCAAATATTAATGACCACTGACAACGGATGCGATTTTCCTTTTTTTTTCCTTCTTTTTTTTTTTTCATGGGAGGCGGTGGGAGGTGAAGAGAGGGGAGAGGCAAATGGCTGACTTTGAGGTATGGGGGTAGGCTCGTTTTTCGTTTCAACCGATAGATGTCTCCCTCGCGGATCCAATTTTGGGCGGTCGAAACTCCCCGGGATTGCTCTCCGGCTCGCTCTTTCTCGCCGCCCGCTTTTCAATTATGGGGCTGCCGATAATTTCGACCAATTCCAGGGAGAGAAATACGCAGGCGAGGTGGGTACTTTGGGGCAAAATCAGCGCGAAAATTGGCAATTAACTGAAATCGCGATTCATCAAGTTTCGTGTCGGTGCCAATGCCCTCGGAAACCTTCGGTTGACAGAAATTGTGATGAAAATATATCACCCTCGATTTGAGGGAGAAAGGGAAAGGTTTGTACCATTCTTTCGCTATCGAGGGCGATGGAAAACACTTGACTGTTAGAGCAGGCTAAATATTTGCATTAAATGCCATGCGTTTTGATGAAACGAGCACCTGTCAAGGAAATCCCAGCAGTTTGAGAGAGACGATCTCCAAAGAGCGCGAGAAGGTGCATCATGTCACGCATCACTGATTCTTCACTTTGCATTGTAATGCAGCAATCTGTGTGGACATAATTGATATTTCTATTATTGATAATTGTATGAAATTATTCATATGAGAGCTTTATTTGCAGCCTTAGTGTCATCGGTCCGAATGTTAAAATCGTGTATAGAATACTGTCTTGGACGCAAGCCGATATGTGCGAGTAAAGCCGAGAAAATCATAGGCATTTTATCATCATAAAGGAGGGAATTTAAAGAGACTGCAATAGAAAGAAGAAGTAGGACACGATGCTACTGCTGACCCCATTCGCATAACATTTATCTAGTTCACCGCGACCTTTAAAGCCAAATCGAGCGTGAACCGTTCTCCGTTTCTTTCTCTCTCTCTCTCTCTCTGTCTTTCGTTCTTTCTTTCTTTCATTGTTCGTATCTTCATAGGAGATGCCCCGGCTCTATTAGGAACTCAAGAATAGAGTAAATAAAATACTGGTATGGCATGGGAATCGTGAACTAAATAATTATTACATTCGGAAGCTTCTCAGCAAAATTGATGCAAAGCAAAAAAGGTATCGGGTAATCTACGGGGATGTTGGATTGAATGTAAACATAATCACGGTGGATTTGTTATCAACCCCTAAGTAGCTGAAGACTGATTTCCCCAACGACCTCCGATAGATTGTATTACGTATCGAACATCACATCGTGCTGACGGGACGTCGATTTAATTCCGCAAGGCATGGCGGACTTAAAGCACCGAGACACACGGGTTATTTGCTAAGGAATTAGCCCCATCTTGATGGTCCGTGACGAACCGAAGAGAAATTCTCAGATATTAATCAGAACGATGCGTCTAATGATGGTTCTATGTCCCTAGCGTCATCACGGCATCCTATTGAATAGTGTCTCCGCAACCCAAGTCATCATGTTCATTTCATCGCGGTCGTCATCGAATGACTCATGACAAATATTATGAAAATATTATGATTTTCCTACATTCTTTATACATTAAAGGAAGGTTATAGGCCTACATCATTTTTTTTAAAGTGCCAAATTTCAAGACATTTCAAATCAATCTTACGAAATTACAAAACTCATCAAGAAGTTTGTAATAGCATCGTTCCGTGAGATATAAGTGCTCGAAAATCTACTGTTTTCGAGAAAAGAGGAAATTTGTTGAATTTCCAATGGCCGCGGCCGCTTCATGGAGCGATTGTTTACAAATTCCTTCATCTAGGCTTATGCCTATGTCTAAATAAAAAGAAAGGTTTCAGCATTTGATTTCGTTTCCAATTTTTTTCTTCTCATTACATGATTGACGGATTGAGCCGAAACGCAGGTGTGTGATTTTATTGATATTACGTTGGTTAGGACAAAGTATGGTTGCGATTATCTCATGTTCGCAATTGATGTGCGCTACCTTTAATAGCGCCACCGAATCAACAGCGTCAACTTGATTCTAGTCATTTTGTGGCTCATCCTTTTACCGGATATTAGGTAATAATAACTATTATCATTGCGTGCAACCCTTCATCTTCCGTCACTCGCCTCAACTTCTCACGATTGCTGTCTAAATGCAAAAGAGTGAATAATATTCACTCTCAGCCCAGGGAGAAAAATCGCTCAAAAAATCCAAAACTGCTAAAAAAAAGAGTGCAACACAGTATAAAAGATGTGGGAAAACCGCTCAGAGTGGAGTGAAATCCCACGCTTGTAATTAAAGGAGCGGTAAGAGTTGTCCTCCACACGGCTCCTAGACCCTTTTTACCCACGTGGCTAAAACACGTAAAACAAAAACACTGCCGCCACGTTGGACCGCTCTTTACGGAAAGTGTACGCGCAACCATTATGGTACAATTACTGAATTGTACTGTGCGCTGCCATTGAAAGGCGGTCCAACATGACGACACTTGAAAAGGGTCTTACTGGTGTTTTACTCCATTCTTAGCGGTTTCCACACCTCTTGGAATTGTTTTCACTCTTTTTTGAGCGGCTTTGTCTTTTCTTGAGGAAATTTCACTCCTTATTATTTTGTGCCAGGGGATTATCCACTCTTTAGCATTCAGAGAGGATACTAGGCCTATCAGAGTGAATCTGTCAGAAAAGTTTCATTTCTGAGTTCGTCACCCACAACATGACCAGGTGCACTTTTTGCGGTTGCGTATTATCAGACGTAGACCTACGGAGCCAGCGGCACCCACTGCGCATGCGAGGCATCTCTGGCATGTGGTCGATTTTATTCGCACTGCCAAGTTGCTGGAGCCCGCGCGGGGAACGCGCCCAACTCAATTGCGCGAATTCGTGGGTGCCTTGGCATGGCGCCATGCATGCATGCATGACAATAACACAGCCGACTTCGCCTCCTGAGTTTGACATTTCCTGGAGCGGCCCAGCCCTTCGAGAAAAAAAAAATCACAGGCTCCGGTCACGGTGTGTCCTCAGTGGTCACATAACCCCCCCCCCTCCATCCTTCAGAAGGGCAGGCTTCAGAATAAAAGGGACGGACTATATCTTTGGTACGGAATTGGAGCGTGTAGTCCTTGATTAAGCTTACCTGTCGAGAACACCACTACTTTAGCCCAACTCCTCCGTTCCAAGTACAGAAGACGAACCCGTTTTTGCCACACCTTTAAAAGTGCTGTCAATTAAATTAGAAGCGGGGGGGGGGGGGTGCTGTGGAATCGAGGGCTGAGTCCAACGGTATATCTATGGGAGGCGGAAAACTACATGAATAAGCGAATCTTTTTTAAGTCTCTCCACTCTCCAGCTTCCAACTATAGAGACGTATATGTGACCCGGCACAGCATAATGAGGAATAACCCCCACTTTTGAGATTTTGAGATTTTCTAATGATGTGAAAGAGTATACCATTAGCTTTCAAAAGATATCAAAATTATTTCCGTGTGAACTTTGTTGTGAATAGTACAAGGGGACTTCGCTTGTTCATTTGGTACCAGATATTATAGCAGCACCATTCTAACTCCTCAAAAGCGGCCATTCAAAAAGGCAGGAACTTTACGTTTTCATGAAAACAGTACACAAACACTCCCATGAAATCCTTGTTTTTTCAACATTCAGAGACGGATTTCGGAAAAATCCTTTGGAAATAATATCCTCCAATACATTCACTTTCCGAAAATAAAAAATATTTTTATTTTTTGTTATCGAATTGAGAAGATACTTAGACTTTAGGCATTGTTTACTCGAAAAGTGTTTTGGTGGGATATTCCTCATGTCGCTGTGCCGGGTCACGTATAGTCCACGTCTCGTAGGCTGCCTAATTCGATTTTGATGTATTAATAGGCTTACCGTACTTGGTACAATTTGCCCCATAATGCCACGTCCTCCAGGTACTGCAGACTTCAGTCAATTTAAATTCAAATGCTCGGTAAGATATTCCGCTTTCGTAATGGCTCAATTTCTGAGGACAATCGCACTTAGATAGGGCGGTCATAGCCTTTTACTTTAGTCGCGTCCCTGCACTCCTAATCACACTTTCACGTGCACACAAGTTTAATATTTTGGTCACTGCTGACGCTGAGGGCGCTATCAAGACAGTTTGCGTTACGAAAAAAAAAATCACCACCAAAATAATTATTGTTCTCATACTTGCTTATACATCATTATTATACAGTCCTTCGATGTTTACTTTTCAAACAAGAAAACATACATTGCCGGTTGTTTCCTCAACTATGAATGTTAATTTTAATGAAAAACTGTCATGTTGTGTAAGCATGGCGCACACAATAATGCACAAACCATTTTGACCTTTGACACGAATGCCGATATCGTGTTCTCGTATCAGTGACTGCTAAAGACCTTCTGCTGAAACATGTCGAACTTGGCTGCCGTCTCGTCTGAAACCGAATTCGATGCGATTGCAGATGCAACAGGAAGGTAAATACAATTGTTGACATCATTAACTTAGAAGTCACGAAATAACCTCATCAGATTGTCACTTTTTAAAAATTAAGAATGAGATATTCGTGTATTTTTTTGTGTGGGGATCGGATCCGTTGTACAACCGTGTGGTTCCCAGAGTGAATAAGGGCTTCTCCATGTATGAAAACTATCAACATTCGTGGTACCATACTAATTTATAGTCCGAGTAACTTGGACTCTTACAATCGCCCTTTTTAGAAATGTTGTAGTCCGAGTAACTTGGACCCGACAAGTCACCCTTTTTTTATTGAATTTTGAAATTTTGAGGAAATTTTGAGGGACGGGTGACTGTAGCGGTAGGGTCCAAGGATCGTGGCTATGCAATGTCGAAATGTCATCTTTGAAATATGTACCCCCGACGGAAATCCCCAGATTTACCCCCCAAAACACCCGTGAAACAGTCCCACGCGCCCATTGAGGATTCATTGAGAATTACAGATGCCAATACTGGTCATTTTATGTTACTCACGTTTGGGAAAAGGGAGAAATTTCCCCTAAGTTGACCGAGAACGGGTTGACAAGCCGAGTTGGGGTGGCCATCTAGGATTTGAAACTTCATGACGTCACGATGTGCAGGCAGGTCCGGGTGCGGAGTGGTCAGCGGATGTGTGTGCGCGCGCGGTGCGATGTCCCGGATGTTGCTTTTCACTGCTGTTCAGGAAACAGTCGTAGGGCTCAACGCGTGCAAGCGCGCGGACACATTTCCGCAGACCACGCTTTCTGTCAAGATTTAGGCCTATAGATTGTCATATTCAGCGCAGGCTTCGTCGACAAGAGAGAGAACGTAGACAACATTTTTGGGAGCACTTTCGACGAAGGCAGAATAAAACCATCGTCCTGATGGCTCTTATTCTGTCTCTCTACAATGCACGATCCGAAGTCCCACGCTCCGCTGACGAACGTAAACAAACCCTGTGTTGCACTTAATAATAATAAAGTATCTTTAATATAGCGCATTTCGTAACTGAAAGCCTACCTCAGTGCGCTGGCAGAAGCAGCCATGCTTGCGCAATGCATCATGGGCTTAAAAAAAACACGGTGCGATTTGAGAGGAGCCTTCCCACACACATCGCGTCGCAAATAAACGCGATTATTTGAAAAAAGTCTCACTCTTAGTGGAGTCCGAATCGCGATTCAAATTCCACTAACAATCGCATTAATTGTGTCCCCACACGCAAAAAGAGTGGAGTCCGAAATCCGAATTGCGATTCAAATCGCGATCCAAATAATCGCGTTTATTTGGTGCAGTGGGAACGGCCCTAGAGTCTAACCTCCAAATTTGGAATGCCAATGCAATGGCATTGCTAAGCACCCGGCCCTTTAAATTCAGGCACCAATGATCTCTAAATTGTCTTACTCTAATTTCTAAACAAAGATTCTTTTCCAGCCTACCATCAAACTTGATGTGTAACAAGATAAAAGTCACATAATGTCCAATACGGGCGACTTACAATACGGGCGACTTACAATACGGGCGACTTACAATACGGGTGACTTACAATACGGGCGACTTACAATACGGGCGACTTACCATATGGCCGACTTACAATACAGGTGACTTACAATACGGGCGACTTACCATATGGGCGACTTACAATACGGGCGACTTACAATACGGCGACTTACAATACGGGCGACTTACAATACGGGTGACTTACAATACGGGCGACTTACAATACGGGCGACTTACAATACGGGCGCCTTACAATACGGGTGACTTACAATACGGGCGACTTACAATACGGGCGACTTACAATACGGGCGACTTACCATATGGGCGACTTACAATACGGGCAACTTACAATGTGGGCGACTTACAACATGGGCGACTTACAATACGGGCAATTTGCAACGCATTTGCCAATCAAAATGCGCAGAACATGTTGACCCAATGCACATGTAGAAAGGGTCGACAGATTCCACGCATTGCGATTGGCCAACGGCCCAACGCGTTACAAACTCTTTGAGGGCACGCTAGGCCTAGGCCTATATTGTGAATCGCCCGTATTGTGCCAGATTTGCTCCAAATCTGTAGCAATTCACAAGTTTCTTCATGGCTCCAATTCTACCATGCAGGCTTCTCTTTTGGGTCTTTTTGCCCACAATTCAATTACCTGCCATGCTAGTATTTATGTCATTTTGTAACCTCAACGGTTACGCGCAGCACCATCATTAGCCGTATTACCAGCTCATTTACTTTAACCATCGTCTCGGTCAAATTGACAGTCAAAGTTGGAACAATGGTAAGGTTTAACCATTTACATCATCTCCAGGGGTTAAATTTTAGTCCAGTGGAAATGTGCATTAACGTTTTTTGTGTAAAATTGTATTATTGAAGCTTTAAACGGAATAAGGTTTGGTCATATCCTAACAAAAGTCACTGACCTGTCATTGATAATTGTTACTTTAACGTATAATGTGCCTATATGTCCCAGTGTGGATAATTTGACAGTCTACTTCTACGCCTTGTTTTCGAAGTGGTCTCCTCGTGGTCCACTTCTGGGCCAGCTGGGCCCCTCAGTCTGTGTCCATGAATGATGTCATGCAAGAAGTAGCCAAGGATTTCCTCAACGTTCAGTTTGTCAAGGTAGGCATCCTCACTGATCACTGTCACCCAGTGACCCTGTTCATAGTGTCAGCCTTATGCTGTCCAAGGCCAAGTTAAAGCAAATTATTACCGGTAGTTTTTCATTCAAACTTTTAGACAAAAGGGGGATACTGGCCCTTTTTTATTTTAAACAATTTTCCCCCTTTATACAGGTTGTCTTATTTCTAGTCATTTTTAAAACCCCTGCACACCATTTGCACAAATCCAAATTTCGACCTGACGAATTTTGTTTAAGTAACTTACTCAAGTGGAAGTAAATACCAGTATCAAACATGCTGTGAACTTATAGCACATGTAATTCTGCCATTTTCATGAAAATTGATTTTTTTTTTTATGAATTTCCAACGGTCGTTTTAAAACGACTTTTGGAAACAAACATATTTACTTACAATTATTTGGTTTAAACCTATATATATTGAAAAATCTGCTTGGTGCATTTGACAATCCTCGAAGCTGACACAGTTTTAGCCAGTTTTTCACTATTTTCTCGGGACATGGTTTACGGATTGAGGGTTCCAGTCAAAGTTTACTTTGCCAAGAGTCCTTACATTAGTTTTCACTCTTTCATTTGCACAGGTGGAGGCAGAAGTGGTGCCTCAGGTGTCTGTCAGATACAGCATTACATCAGTGCCTACGTTTGTCTTAATGAAGGTAAAAACTCAAGTAACTACCCCCCTCTCTCTCGCTCTGAAAGTCGGGAGTCGTGCTGAATTTAGGAAATCAAAGAATTTAAAGAAACACTTTTGACTTCTGGTACAGGAGGAGTAACCAGACTCTTCTGGAAGTTGGAAACAAATCAGTTGGAATACTTAGTTCTGACCATAGTTGGGAGGGACCCTGTAGGCCTACTCATTTGCTTATGATACAGACTGAAGGTCATCATTCTAAAACAGAGAATATACACACACCAAAGAATTCCAGTTGTGAACCTGTTACAAGAATCAAAGATTATTATTGTTTGGCTTGGAAATAGTATACCAAAAATGGGTAAGCTGCTTACTTACTCAAACGACCTAAAAGCAAATATCAAAAATTAGGAAGGGCTAAGGTTTCGATCCTAGGACAACCTTTCTCAAAGGCAGTAAGGTCCTGCTGCGATCAAAACGTCAGGCCCTCCTAATGTTTGACATATTTAGACAGGTTGATCTTGGGGGATTTAAAGCTTTTAAAACATTTCTTTACAAATCTTGTTTGTCGAAATATTTCAGTGAGAGGTTTCTACTATAACCTTCTTCAAACTGTATAAGTTTCATGTAAATCTGTGAACATTTCTGTTTTTCGATCTCACCAATGTTGTGTAGGGGCTTTAAGCAAGTTTTGGTGCTGTGCAGCAAATTGAAATTGGTCCCTGATGATTGTAAATGGCAGAATGCCTTTTGAGAAAGAAAGCTATGTTTGTTTGTTTATTTCTTTGAAGGTCTGAAGACTTATTCCAACTGGCCCACCTATCCTCAGCTGTACCTGGAAGGAGAATTGGTTGGAGGCTGGGATATCATCAAGGATATGAATGAGAATGGCAATCTTGGGGGATTTAAAGCTTTTAAAACATTTCTTTACAAATCTTGTTTGTTACATCCAGAACAAAAATGTAGTGGACAGGATCGACGGCGCCAATGGACCCGAATTGATCAAGAAAGTTGAGCATCACTCCAAGGCTGCCTCAAGCCAAGCCCCTCCGCCAAAGGTCACGGGTCAACCAGCTACTACTGCACAAAAGGGTTCTACTGAATCCTCAACAAAGGAGGTACATGGACTACATGCACATCAGATGTTTACCGTGGTCAAAAGTTTTGAGCAGGCTTCGAACATAGCACTTGTCCGGTGGTCAAATGGCAGTCAAAACAGCTGCGGAAGTGGTCCGACAAACCAGACCAAATTTATGCCTCTTTTTGCAGTAGGTGATTTACAAAAATGTTGCAAACTGCTTACTGACTAAAATTACCAAAATGTAAATCTTAAAATTTAGTAGGCCTGACGTTTCGATCCTAGCAGGACCTTTCTCTGCCTTTGAGAAAGGTCCTGCTAGGATCGAAACGTCAGGCCCACTAAATTCTTTTTGCAGTGTGCAACAAATACAAAAAAAGAGGACCAGTCAAAACCTTGGCAGACCAGTCAAGATATGAGTTAACTGGTCCAGTTGGCCAATGGCCACAATAGTAAAAAAAAAAAAAAAAACAGTTTTGGGGAAAACCCTGTTTAGTCTCTTGGCTTTTTGAAAGAAAGGAGTGATACATATCCTGCAGGCTTCCCATAGCACTATACCTGCATGCATCTTGGCCAGTGGAAACAACCACAGAGGACTTTCCCATTCTTTTCAGAGCCATTTTTTCTTCCAATGTGTTATGGCAGGATTACCACCCAAACTCGTCAGTGATATTTTTTCATGACTTGTAGGATACTGACTTGGCTTTGGATGACAATCAGTTCACTAAAAGGAGAAAGGCGACCAAAGTTATGCGAAGTCTCGTTGCCGGTAGCGACGTTTCGGTTGCTAGTACTGCTAACCTTCATCAGGCAACTGAAGATCGTATGCTGCGGCGTCCGTTTTTTTATATCCGGTCCACCGGCCTCTGTGCGCCGGTGTGCGGACGTCGCAGTGGTGATCCTGCAGTTTGGCGCGCGGCTCTGGCATCCTCCGCCTGTGATGGGGCGACGGTCATGGCACCGGATGGTTGGGGAGCCAGAACCCGGGGATGTCAATGCCACTGCCCCGGTTGAGGTTGTTGTGGCGGAGGCGCTTGTCTCAGAGTTTTTTTGCCCCAAGATGTAACAGATGAACGGATTTGGGTGGATTTTTTAAACAGCGCCCTCATGAGTTTAAAACCAATTATGGACGACTGACTTGTGTGGTAACCTCCACAAACCTGGGTATATAAATGTACACGTATGTGCATACATACGTCCATGAGGTTTACAATGTAATTCGAAACAGTCGTTTGCTTGTCTGTGGGGGGCAGCATTCAACGAATCGTGGCATGAAGTGGTTGAGGTCTTTCTACACTTTAATTGGCTTTCCCCTTGGCAGGATCTGAACACAAGGCTGAAGAAACTGATCAACTCTGCCCCCTGCCTGCTGTTCATGAAGGGCAACCCTGACGAGCCGAAATGTGGCTTCAGCCGGACAACAGTGGGAATCTTGAATGACAAGAACATTGACTACCAGACATTTGACATCCTGGGAGACAACGAAGTCCGACAGGGTAAATGATTCGCAGCATGTGCAGTGTAGTAATCAGCTCTTAGTAGCGGGTGGTTGATTTGTCAACAAATCTGCTTAACCTCATGATGATTTGAATTACTGTATGGTAGTTTTCACCCACACACTATCTGTTCCAAGGTGTAGAATGGAGAGGTCTCGGAACAGCTTCTTCCCTCGTTCTGCCTCCATCTGGGATTCCCTTGCTTTCCCCCTGCCTATGATCTTGCCCTTTAAAAAAAAAAATGTTAATTCCTATCTCCAGCCTTCCTGAGTCCCTCTCTATATCCTTCTTTCTCTAGCACTTAACCTTGAGTGGCTTTTCAGCCTTGTTTGATTTTGCCTAACCAAAAGAAAAAGGTATTTTGGTGCCCAATTTCATTGAGCTGCTTAAGTGTGAGAAGTATGAATATTAGTCCTTGGTTATAACAAAATCGGCAACTATTTTTGATTTGGTACTGTATCCAAATATTGGGTGCTTATCTTATGAATGCTACAAGTGGAAATTAGGCTGGCAACCTGATTTTATTTGATGAGGCTTTTTGTGCTTAAAGCCCCTACACAACATTGATCGAGGTCAAAGAATAGCATCCATACGTTGTCTGATCCAACATATGCATGAAATAGCACATCTGTGAAAATTTCAGCTCAATCCGCCAAACAAGTCTCAAGAAAATCGTGAAAACCACTTCATTTGTTTGGCGAAAATGCAGCATTCGACGCCATACTGTTCCCAAAAATAGTTTACCGTAGATCTCGGTGAGACGTAAACGATTTCTTTTACTAATTTCTCCCAAAATACAACATTTTAGGCAGAAATATTTCACTGAGAGGTTTCTACTCTAACCTTCTTCAAACTGTATGAGTTTCATGTAAATCTGTGACCATTTCTGTTTTTCGATCTCACCAATGTTGTGTAGGGGCTTTAAACAAGTTTTGGTGCTGTGCAGCAAATTGAAATTGGTCCCTGACGATTGTAAATGGCAGAATGCCTTTTGAGAAAGAAAGCTATGTTTGTTTGTTTATTTCTTTGAAGGTCTGAAGACCTATTCCAACTGGCCCACCTATCCTCAGCTGTACCTGAAAGGAGAATTGGTGGGAGGCTTGGATATCATCAAGGATATGAATGAGAATGGCGACCTAGATGAGGACTTCCCTCAAAAGGTTACTTAAAGTTGAAACGGAATCCAGATTGTGCCGTTTTTTTTCTAATTTTCTTTACACCCATTTCTGAGAGTCCTTCACCTCACCAAATTTACAGCTGACGTGTCCGCTGTAAATCAGATTTGCTTTTTTCATTTTCAGGATAGCAAAGTTAAACATTGTAAAATTATTAATTTCCGAGAAATTCAGATTCATTTGTTTCTTGATGTTATCTGGGTAGCAGGATTGAGTTAATCTTATCCTAACTTGAGGCAAAATTAAAGCTAAAGCGATTACCTTCTAAGCTCATAACTGCCAGCATTTGTTTAGAGGCTTCTGTGCTCAAGATGCAATTGAAGGCAATGGCTGTGGGGGACTGTACACATACAGGATAGAGTGACAGCCCAGGCTGACATGGTAACGCGTGGACATATCAGACAGCCAATAGTCTGCAATGACTACTGATGGTCTAGCTGCAACAGATGGTTCACTTTTATCACTCCTGTCATTGTTAACCACTTCGCGCCAGGGTTTTTTTCAGTTCCGGTGACCGCCATACGAGGTTTTTTGAACAATGCATCATTTTCAAATCTTGCTTAAACAATCGGAACAATATATTTCTGTGAAATAATTCGATAAGGGTATACTATGGGTACAAGACAGTAAAACCTGGCACAATTCGGACGTCGTTGTGGCTTTTGTCAAGAGATTATCCATTCAAAAAAAGCCCCATTGTGCATCGTCAATTGCACAATTACTGCTGCTAATCTTGCAATTCATGTGGCAACTTGCGTCAAAATGGGTCTTAATACTGATTTGTATTGCTTTGTTCTAAGCTGAAAAGAGTCTTTGTTTAGAATTGCCAATTGACCTCCAGATTCGGAGGTCCCGGCGCGAAGTGGTTAACAGCACAATCACACTAAGGCTCAATGCTTGAACGACTCTTCACCAGTCTACATGAACCACTGACAAAATGCGGGCATTGTTGGTGGTATGGTGGCTTCTATGATTGACTCAGTTGACTCTCTTTGACTTTCTCTCTGTATTTTCCGGATTTCCCCGTGGAAGGATCTGAACGCAAGGCTGAAGAACATGTGTGTACATACGCCCATGGGGTTTACAATGTAATTCGAAACAGTCGTTTGCTTGTCTGTGGGGGGGGGGGCAGCATTCAATGAATCGTGGCATGAAGTGGTTGAGGTCTTTCTACATTTTCATTGGCTTTCCCCTTGGCAGGATCTGAACACAAGGCTGAAGAAACTGATCAACTCTGCCCCCTGCCTGCTGTTCATGAAGGGCAACCCTGACGAGCCCAGATGTGGCTTCAGCCGGACAATGGTGGGCATCCTGAACGACAAGAACATTGACTACCAGACATTTGACATCCTGGGAGACAACGAAGTCCGACAGGGTAAATGATTCAGTTATTAACAACAATAGGAAGTTGGTTGAGACATCTGTGCTAGACTGTAGGAATCCGTGATCAAATCCCTCCTGAGCTGCCTGGATTTTGTCAGCATGCAGTCTGGCAAAGCAATAAGCATGCAGTGCTAACAATTTACATTGTGCAATGAGTTGGGCAAAACCCTCATTGGATAACCAAAGAAAGACATACCTAAGTAGTTGCTTAACAAAATTCAGTGTTCCCTAAATTATTTGTTCTTCATCCTAGGTTTCTCTATTTTGGCATCTTTGTTTTCCGGAAATTAAGTTTGAATTATGGCATAACACAAATTCTCTTGCAAAAGAAAAAGGTCTTTTACCTGTCGTAACATCCCAAGGGTATCAACATTCTCGGAAAATGTATAGTCCTGATGAGTGATGAGTCATTAATCGCTCACTTAATATTCCAGCTAGTTTGCAGGTTTGTTGGCAGATCCAAACAGTTTTTTCTGAGTCTCGCCACGGAGCCCTTTCTGTTACGTCTCATTGTGCAAATCCTCGGGTCTCTTTCAGACAACAGTGATCTCCCATTTCACCTCCCCCCCCCCTCTCCAAACTGCAGGCTTGAAGACCTACTCCAATTGGCCGACCTATCCCCAGCTGTACCTCAACGGTGAGTTGATGGGAGGGCTGGACATCGTCAAGGAGATGGTGGAGAGTGGTGACTTGGACTCTGGCTTCCCCACCAAGAGTTGATTGACGGCGCAATGTCTGATGCTCACTCTCAGCCCTAGATAAACCCTGCTCACCAAACGCCACCGGCTTACCAGGGATAGGCAGATCACAATTTCAACAAAAGTTAAAACTGCTCGTACAGTACATGTCAGAAATGTTGATAAGAATAAAATTACTTATTGACCTAACTTTATACTGGCATGATGTTGTTCCGAGCCTTGAATCTAGTTATACATTGGAACGTCGCTTTAACGAATGCTGATATACCGAACATTCGGCTATGACGAACTTACCTTTTGGCTCGCGATTTTTGTGTACAAAATATGGGGCCGCAACTGCTATAATGAACGACCGCTATACCAAACACTTTTCATGGATCCCGTGATGTTCATTATAGTGACGTACCACTGTACACTGATGTACCTTGTTCTGGTCTTTCGATTGGAAATCTGCCTGACAAATCCAATGGGAAAGTCTGGAGTCGGGCTATTTCCTGAAAACTGGGATCCTTGGTATTTTCTTTTCCTTTTAAAGTTTTTTTGCAAAAGAAACTTTACTTCAGTAATATTCAAAAATGTTGCTAACTGCTTAATACTGTAACTTGCAGGCAGGCCATCCCTTTGTGTTGTGTGGGCCAGTGAGAGTTTTTGGTACAAAGGGATTAGTTGTCCCCAGTCCTGGAATTCCTTTAGACTCTCTGGCAGGGGCCAGGAGAGTCCCCATTGTTAGGCAGTTTTTAATTTGTGTGGCAAGGGACTGGGATGAATAATTATGCTTATTATTCAAGGGGTATTGGGTCGAGTATAAAACCATGGTGGCAGTGCATGGGGCGTTGGGAAGTCACTTCTACAACCATGTGAGGAAGTTGGGGCAACTGCTTTCCGTTGAGGGTTTCTTCCGTTACATTAGTTCATGATTGAGTTAAGTATACTCTCTTTTATGTTCCATTGGCAACCCTCAGCCACTTTCTGGTACTTTCTTTGCTTCATTTCTGCACTTACTTTAGTGCAGGCCACACCGGCCACTGAGACACCACCTTATTGTACAAGGAGTCTAAGTTAACTAAGTTTCGTTGTCATAATTTGATCCTTTGCTTTCTACTCTCTCCTCTCCGTCCTTTCCTTTCTCTTCTTCTGTTGCTCTGTCCCCTTCCTTTTCCCTTCTCCTTTATCTCATGGATTCTTTCTTGTCTTAATTATCATGGTTTCATATCCTTCTGTTCATACACTGTATAATTATGTTAACGGTTTAATTGATCATTAACAATTTAATTGTTAATTAACGGTTTAATTGTTCATTAAAACCCTGGAGGGCCCTCTAGAACTTCCTGCTTTGCCATGAGTAATAATTATGTTCTGTGGATTAATAGATAGTGCCCGTCTGGGCTACCCCACGAATTGATTTGGTTAGCTACCAACTGCTTGGTCCGTTACAATACTGACTAAAATTATCAAAATGGGAATATCAAAATTTAGGAGGGCCCGACATTGCGATCCTAGTAGGACCTTTCTCAAAAGCAGAAGCTGCCTCCTAATTTTTGAACTTTTACTTTGGTAAATTTCTTTTCCTCTTACATATGCCACATGGTTGTGCCATTATGTATAAAGCACAGTATTGAATACAGACAAGGTGTATGTGTATGCCCTGTATATAAGTGAAGGCAAGTGGTTTTAAGAAACTTGGGACAGAAAGCAGACATTGATTTTTGTAAGATCATTGAGGTGTGGATGAAAGTTGTCTTCCCATACATACATGTATTGTCATTGTTGGTGATGCCGCCTGCTACAGTCTTCCTCTTAAAATCTGCTTGTATTGTGTACTGCTCTCACTCCTGTCAATATGAACCAACCCTCATGCAGGACACCAGTGACACATTGTGATCTGAGGATCCTCCAGGGGCCCCTCCCCCAGCAAAGATTAATGTACCTAGTAAGAAAAAATAGCTCCGTTAATGGCACAAAAGGCACACCGTATGCCGTAAGTGCCATAACCCCCCATACAACACACACACAGTTCACTGGCAATGGCCTATCCTCCAAGCATCGCTTGGCCACCAGGAACATGTTTTTGTCGGGGAGGGGGGGAGTTGCTGGTATTTGTAAGATGATTTCCATGACATGGTGTGCTTTAATGTATGTTAAAAACAAGGAGGTGCTGTAGCGTGAAAGTTGGGTGTGCTGCAGCCCCCTCATCACCTCCCATTCCTGCGGGCTTGGAACTGCTCCAAGGAACAGTTGGATGTCTGAAAATAGCACAATCTCTGGCCAAACATTTAAAAAATATAAACATTTCTTAGAAAAGTGATATACCAAAATGTTGCCAACTGCAAAACTGCAAAATTTGCAAACTGCAAAATTTCATTGAATACATATACACTGATTGAATCAGGAAGACTGATATGAATGCAATATGTACCAGTGTCCTGCTAAATAGATCGGTTATATAATGCATCATCGTTGGTGAAGTTGGGGTCTGGATGATGTGTACATGTAGTACACATCATCTCCTTTGGCAACTAGTTGGTTTTTTTTTTTTACAATTGTTACACTGTAATTCACCATGCGTACAATATTTATGAAACACTGCTAAGGAATACCTGAATTTTGTCCAGGTTTGATGTGAGAATAATTAAAACAAAATTGATGATTAATGGTGTGGTTTTTGTTTATTCATTTGCATAAATATAATGTTATAATAATAATTAAATAATCCATTTGCATTATATTGCACGAGCAAATGCCCTTTTGTGGTATCAGAGCTATCTGGATGGAAAGGATTTCCAAGGACAATTGAACTTGTGAGTGAAACAGTGAAATTGGATAATGCCAATCTAAACTTGATTGCCTTAATCCAAGCATATATAATTGACAGTTCCTATGATCAGCCCAGTGTTGTAGATGCTTGATTAAAAGGGGATGAAGACACTTGTGGGTAGACAGAGGCACAATCTACATGTATATCTGGAAGTAGAAATTATTGAAACAGTGGCAAAGAAAATGGTCAACTGGACTGGGATTTGAGCCGGAGATGGTAGAACTTCTTAGAAATTCTTAGAAAGGCGGGTTTTTTTCTCATCATATGCTGATGAAAATGTTTGTTAGATCATCTAACATAGATAAACAGAGGAACTAGTTTTATAGAAATTGAAACACGAAAACAAATTGGCGATTGATTTATTTTTTACTGATTTTAAAATTTGTGTGATCAATTTAATTAGTTCAATGCCGATTTTAATGTAATTTTGATCTGCTACTATACTGCAAGGCAATTGGAAATGTTCCATCAAAACTACAATTTTGAGTAAATATCAACAAACAACAATGGAAGATAATAAACAAGCGATGCACATAGTAATTATACTTGAATATCAATATTTTCAGCCCAGTACTACCTGACTACACCACTGTTGGTATAAAAATCAACCAGGCCGAAATAAATTATTATCACTTTCACTTCCCGAAACAGCCGTCGGATTCAGCGGCCGTTGATGACATGGTTGCTCAGCAACACGTCCGCAAAGCCGGAAATGATAATATAATAATGTTATTTTCGAGACGGAAAAGCAAACATCGTACCCATAAAAGTGTACCTTGCATGGGCCGGAAACCAGTTGATATGAAGCTTAAAACTAAAGGGGAGAATCGGCAAAGTTAGTATGTTGTATGAGTATTAATTATTATGACTTACGAGGTGAGTATACGTTGACTAAACTATCTGAAAATTCCGATTAGTAATTTTCTTCCGTAATTACTTTTACAAGTTATAACTTAAGTTATAGGCAAGTATATTAGCTCTCTCCACGTCCTGATACTCGGTGCCTTCTATCACAGTATCACTATCATTTATCAATCATCATTATCAATAGTCCGAGAGTATAAACAGTAATCATGGATGCTACCTCCAAATGCTTGGATCATACAAGTCGTCCTTAACTTTTGAAATTTTTGATGGGTTTGGCGACTGCTGACTATAGCTGTTGTGAGTGTTGGGGATTTCGGTCGGGGGTAATCGAAAAAGTTCTATAGTTGAAGTTCAACAATTTCGCCTACTCGATCTCTTCCTTTGACCAGTCGCCCGACCCCTCTAAAATTTCAAAAAGGGCCGCTAAGTTTAACTGTAGATTAGTACCGATCGGAATATTACTAATTAGAGAATCTGGGTTCTTCTTCTTGTGTGGGTCAAGGCCATTCTCCTTCTTGACCTTTTACAAGCCCGAAGTAGGCGGGCTCATTCTAGTACATGTACTAGTAGGTGGAAGATCGGGATAACCGGACGCCTCTGGCTGTGGTAGGCCCGGAAAGATTGTTTACTTTTAGGCTACACTGTATGCTGGACCTATTATTATGTACACAAAAGCCATTATCTGGCATTGTCCGTCTGGACTATCACTTAATTGTATCAGTTTTCCCCCAACTTAAAATCATGATTTGTGGCGCGTATGTACTGCTGAATGGTGAAGTGCATGTTTTGTAGTTGTACACGCAGCCGTATATACTGACCGTCGTCGGTATGTCGGTAATCATGATATGGGGGAAAGACTAGTACTAGTAGTAGTACAGACTACAGGTGTCAAGCTACAGGTGTAAGGTGATTTTTTTTTCCAGCAATTCAAGTGGTTGTGCCCGGCAATGGTCATTGTCTACATCAACAATAGGTGGTCTATTGTTGTGGGTTTAGTGTTTTTTTGCACCCTGGTATTCTACTGAAATCTTGGCTTCTCTCACAACAATTAACTGTTTTCAGGCTCATTATAATTATTATTATTAATAACATTGGTCGAGGTCAAAGAATATAGCATCCATACGTTGTCTGATCCAACATATGCATGAAATAGCACGAAATAGCATGAAAAATTGTGAAAACTGCTTCATATGTTTCGCGAAAATGCAGCGTTCAACGCCGTACTGTTCCGAAAAATAGTTTAGATCTCGGTGAGACGTAATTCTATTTCTTTTACTCTTTTCTCAAAAAACATTTTAGGCAGAAATATTTCAGTGCGAGGTTTCTATAGTACTAAGCATCTTCAAACTGTATAAGTTTGATGTAAATCTGTCGGTGAACATTTGTTTTTCGTTCTTACTAATTAATGTTGTGTAGGGTCTATAAAGTAAAATTGTGTATTAATCAATCCATGGTGTGCAATTTGGGGTCAGTCATATTATTTGCCCATTGACTGACGATTTCAATTATCCAGTTAAAGGCCCAATACAACATTGGTAAAGGTCAAAAGATTGCCACAGTTTGTGTGTTAAACCATTAAAGATTAATAGACATCCAAGAAAAGCAATCGTACGAAGGTTTTAGCTCAAATGGTGATCTGAGAAAGTAGAAAAAAGGTAAAAAACCGTCACGGTTTTTGCACCATTATGTATTGTAAGAAAAAGTTTACTACTTGCAAGTAATAAACTATATTTGTCAATGTTCGACTTTGAGTGAAGATTTCTCAAGAAGTACAGCATCCCAGACCGTAAGATTTCAACATGATCATGAGGATTCTATCATGACCATCTACAAACTGTGTAAATTAGAAGGAAATTTGTGGACATCGATGTTTATCGATCTTCCCAATGTTGTATTGGGCCTTTAAACAAAATCAGTTCTGATTAACATTAAGTTTATGAATGTTGTTTTAACTTTTAATAGATCTGACTGGCGCACCCCTGCAAAGAAGTTGACTAGTATTTGGAAAGGCCACCATCTAATTAAGGCAGGATGGATAGCTCAGATGGTAAGAGCTGCTGGTTCTATAGGTCTCGGGTTCAAGGCCCGGACCAGTCAAAGTTTTCTTTGCCATTTTTTTTCTTTTCGAAATGGTTGTGGGGAAAACAAAATCAGTTTTTCCTTCATTTGTTACACTTTTCATGTAGGACTTGATGACAAAATGGCCTCCGGTGAAATCCCCAACATGAAAGACCGCCAGGGTAGCTCTGACCCCAACCCTTGCATCTATGACATGAATAGTTACTCCAGTGTCAAGGTTGCTGCAATTCCACAGCCTGTATCCCCTACGGACCAGAAGGCGGATGGGGAGGATATGGAAGACGATGCATCCGATGGCTCAGATGATTTTGAGCTGGAAGTGTTTCAGTATAAGAAAAAGGTTTGTATAGGAATGAGACGATGTGCCCTAAACATTTATATTAGTACATACATGTTTGTATAGAAATGATTCAATGTGTCCTAGTCATTGCTTATTATGTTGAGTAGGGAAAACCAGATTGAACCAATAATTTTTTCTCAATAGATCAGAGTCTTGGTACATTGTGGATATGCTACATGTATTCTGATATTCCATGGGACACAAACTGGATAGGGAATTAGTCTTAAGCCGTGTCCGCACTGGACTTAAAATGGGTAAACTAACCGAGCAAATGGGTAAATTGACCATTTTAAGTCCAGTTCGCGGACAGCCCAGGAAGTTTTCCTCCCAGGTAACTTACCCGACTCCAGTGGGTAGTTTAACCGACCAACTTCTGCCCGGTTAAATTGACCAGGTCAGTTTAACCGAGTCGATAAGTCCAATCCGGACACGATGACTCGGTAAACGACTCGGTAAAAATACACATCCGGCGCCCCACACGTTACGTTACTGTATGCAAGACTCGTGCGGGCGCAGGGTAACAACATGTCTGCGTACCTACAGTACAATGCACATGTACATGGTTGTGGGTCGGTTATTTTTACCCATCGTCTCGGTTAGTTTACCCGAGTCGAAAAGTCCAAGTGCGGACGCCGGGAATGTTACCCACGGGCTCGGTAAAAAATAAGTCCAGTGCGGACACGGCTTTAGGCACTGTCATATAGGTGCATGTACTTGATGAAACTTACTGTGATCATGTTCAATGAAACAGCCTCATCAATAGCCCTGTGTATATGGTAAGGTGCTATTCATGTATTGGTGATTTTTTTTTTTTAATACCTGAGTGGCCTGGGTAGTTTTTGGGAGACAAACGCCTGTGGTTCCCCATCAAATGTGTGATATGCCAGGGAAACCCGGTTATACCAAGCAACCAAATCTTATCCTTAAAGCCCCTACACAACATTGGTCGAGGTCAAAGAATAGCATTATTCATACGTTGTATGATCCAACATATGCATGAAATAGCACACCTGTGAACATTTCAGCTCAATCTGCCAACCGAGTCTCAAAGGCAGAGTGACAAGGACAAAACAGATACATGTACACGAGAAAATCGTCAAAAACCACTTCATTTGTTTCGCGAAAATACAGCATTCAACGTCATACTGTTCCGAAAAATAGTTTAGATCTCGCTGAGACTTAAACGATTTATTTGAATCTTATCTCCCAAAATACATCATTTTAGGCAGAAATATTTCAGTGCAAGGTTTCTACTATAACCATCTTCAAACTGTATAAGTTTCATGTAAATCTGTGAACATTTCTGTTTTTCGATCTTACCAATGTTGTGCAGGGGCTTTAAACAGTAATGTCCAAGTATTAATCTCCAAGCCCCAGAGCTAGTAGCCTGCTACTGGAACCTATCCCTCGGTCATACAAAAAAACAACCACCCTTCCATGATAGGAAAAAAAACCAAAGCAAAACAAACAAACAAACAAACAGGAATTTAAATGTGACATTTTTTTTCTAGGTAAATTCAGTATGACAGTCAAGCAAAAATTAGCAATCCTTTTTTTTTTACAGAAACAAAGACGACCAGGCCAATGGATTCTTGAAAATTTTAAGAAAAAAGGCTGCATTAAATTTGTTCAAGACCCCAACCGTGCCAATAGAATGTAAGTGATAATTAGTACTTTACATAATTAGGCTTTCATAAGAATATTATTTTAAATACTTCCTACCTCCTACACAGTACCAATTATTGTATTTAGTTTAGTGCAGTTGGCATAGAATCCACGGAATCACACATAATGTACCAACTGTTACATCTTGTTATAATGACTAGGAAGTGCAGCAGGGTTAGGGTCCACAGAATCCCACAGAATGTACCCTATGTTACATCTTGTTGAGTGCAGAAGGGTTAGGGTCCACAGATAATCCCACAGAATGTACCCTCTGTTACATCTTGTTGAGTGCAGCAGGGTTAGGGTCCACAGATAATCCCACAGAATCTTGTTGAGCATGTTGAGTGCAGCAGGGTTAGGGTCCACAGAATCCCACAGAATGTACCCTCTGTTACATCTTGTTGAGTGCAGCAGGGTTAGGGTCCACAGAATCCCACAGAATGTACCCTCTGTTACATCTTGTTGAGCATGTTGAGTGCAGCAGGGTTAGGGTCCACAGAATCCCACAGAATGTACCGTATGTTACATCTTGTTGAGTGCAGCAAGGTTAGGGTCCACAGATAATCCCACAGAATGTACCCTCTGTTACATCTTGTTGAGCATATTGAGTGAAGCAGGGTTAGGGTCCACAGAATCCCACAGAACGTACCCACTGTTACACCTTGTTGAGTGCAGCAGGGTTAGGGTCCACAGAATTCCGCAGAGTGTACCCTCTGTTACACCTTGAGTGCAACAGGGTAGGGTCCACAGAATCAGAGTGTACCCACTGTTACATCTTGTTGAGTGCAGCAGGGTAAGGCTCCACAGAATCAGAGTGTACCCACTGTTACATCTTGTTGAGTGCAGCAGGGTTAGGGTCCACAGAATCCAGAGTGTACCCTCTGTTACCCCTTGTTGAGTGCAGCAGGGTTAGGGTCCACAGAATCCCACAGAGTGTACCCTCTGTTACACCTTGTTGAGTGCAGCAGGGTTAGGGTCCACAGAATCCCACAGAGTGTACCCTCTGTTACCCCATGTTGAGTGCAGCAGGGTTAGGGTCCACAGAATCCCACAGAGTGTACCCTCTGTTACATCTTGTTGAGTGCAGCAGGGTTAGGGTCCACAGAATCCCACAGAGTGTACCCTCTGTTACCCCATGTTGAGTGCAGCAGGGTTAGGGTCCACAGAATCCCACAGAGTGTACCCTCTGTTACACCTTGTTGAGTGCAGCAGGGTTAGGGTCCACAGAATCCAACAGAATGTACCCTCTGTTACATCTTGTTGAGCATATTGAGTGCAGCAGGGTCAGGGTTTACAGAAACCCACAGAGTTACTGTTACATCTTGTTGAGTGCAGCAGGGTTAGGGTCCACAGAAACCCACTGAGTTACTGTTACATCTTGTTGAGTGCAGCAGGGTCAGGGTACACAGAAACCCACTGAGTTACTGTTACATCTTGTTGAGTGCAGCAGGGTTAGGGTCCACAGAAACCCACTGAGTTACTGTTACATCTTGTTGAGTGCAGCAGGGTCAGGGTCCACAGAAACCCACTGAGTTACTGTTACATCTTGTTGAGTGCAGCAGGGTTAGGGTCCACAGAATCCCACTGAGTTACTGTTACATCTTGTTGAGTGCAGCAGGGTTAGGGTTCACAGAATCCCATAATCCCTCTGTTACATCCTGTTGAGTGCAGCAGGGTTAGGGTCCACAGAATCCCACTGAGTTACTGTTACATCCTGTTGAGTGCAGCAGGGTTAGCGAGGGTCCACAGGCTAGAGTCCCACAGACTGTGATCAGTAAATCAAACTTTGTTTTCCGTTTTCTACATGTGTGTGTGACTTGGTTGTTTTTTTTACTCTTCAGATGTCACTGTGGTCGGAATCGAAGGGGACACACTTCTCTTCCGCGCCGTTCCTCTGAGGAGCGTCTTGTGTCCCTGAGGAGGCCGAGTGAACCAGGCCAGAGCGTTTCACGCTCTATGTCAGCGCAAGTTCTGGCCCCGAAAGAGAAGGCAAACGACAAAGGAGACGGGGAGGCAACCTGGAAGACCGATGAGAACTTAGTGGAATTCCCCACGGATGCCTTTGGGGAGATACAATTCAAAGAATCTGTTGAGAGGCTTTCCACGGCAAAGGTGAGCGTCTGTCACAATTTCGCTTGAAAACTGAGGAAACCTGCACACATTCAACGTCGCAACGACTGTCACTGTGAACGTGCAAACCCTGAAAATCAGGTGGAGAATGTCATGCTGGTGTGACAAGAACATTCACTGCAGATTCAGCACTTTTTCAGATTTGTACATCAAATGCTACGTGTACAATTTGCTAGAGAAAAAAAAATCACTTTTTTTTAATCGCAACTAGAGATGGGGGGATGGGACAAACAAATTCGGAAAAAAAGGTGAAATTTCAAAACACGGAAAATGTTGAGTGGACCCTTACAGACGCTGTTGATTGATGATGTTATTTATGTGTAAACCAGTTCCTGCATGTCATTGGCCATTTTCCTTCTGTCCGTAGTTTGTTCGTCTGTCTGATAACACGGAGATGAAGCTCATCCTGCACTTGTTGACCAAGTACTGGAAGTTGTCCAAACCTCGGTTGGTCATCTCACTGACTGGTGGAGGAAGAAACTTCAGTATCAATCACAAGGATAAGGAGACATTCAGCCGTGGCATCTTTAAGGTGAGACCAGATGCAAAGCTAAGAGTGTGTGAGGTAGCCCTGCCAATTGAAATCGCTATCAGAGCCTTTGATTGTGACATCATTCATTTTCATGATGATAGTAAAAAATAATGATAATAATGAATAACAAATTTACTAATTCATAAAAACAAGTTAAAACTAATCCCTACCCTACTCCTTGCCCTTCTCTTTGATCTTTCCCCCTCCTCTCACTAATCTACCCTACCCCTTGCCCTTCCCTTTGATCTCTCCCTACCAGCTTCACTCTTTGTCCTTGTCCCTGTTTCTCATCCGTGTCCTATTCACTCTCTCCCCCCTTCCTTCGTGTACATGTATCTGTTTTGTCCTTGTCACTCTGCCTTTGAGAAAGGTCCTGCTGGGATTGAAACTTCAGGCCCACTAAATTTTAAGATTTACATTTTGGTAATTTTAGTCAGTTAGCAGTTTGCAACATTTTTGTATATCACCTTAAAATTAAGATAATTACAATTGCAGTTTTGGTCAGACAGAACAAAACAAAAGCACCAGCACACCATGTGTGTGTCTACACAAAGCCTTACCCCTCATGTGTACACATGCATGAAATAGCACACCTGTGAAAATTTCAGCTCCCACCAACCGAGTCTCAAGAAAATCTTAAAAACCGCTTCATTTGTTTCGCGAAAATGCAGCATTCAACGCCGTACTGCTCCGAAAAATAGTTTAGATCTCGGTGAGACGTAAACTATTTCTTTTACTCATTTCTCCCAAAATACAACATTTTAGGCAGAAATATTTCAGTGAGAGGTTTCTACTATAACCATCTTCAAACTGTATGAGTTTCATGTAAATCTGTGAACATTTCTGTGTTTCGATCTTACCGATGTTGTGTAGGGGCTTTAACTGGAGGAGGAGGGGGGGGGGAACAAATTGGTTTACAAGTGGAACATGCCTAGAAACATGTGGACTGATCTGTTGTTCTTTTTTTTGGCGGGTTGAAATAGGCCGCCTGTACCACGGATGCCTGGATCATAACAACGGGGTTCAACGCTGGCGTCCCGCCACTTGTCGGCAGCATCGTCCAGTTGAGCCAGACGCAGCACTGGATCATGAACACCAGAAACATGAAGAAGGGACAGGAGAGGAGCAGACTGAACTGCATCGGTCTGACTCCCTGGGGATACGTGGACGGCAGCCATCAGCTACTGACCAGGCATGGGCAGGTATAAAGACTCGGATGGTGATGGTGACACGTGCACCAGCTTGGTTCCACTGCCTTCCTGCATGGGCCCAATTCCATAGAGCTGCTTATTTAGATAAGCACCATATTCTGTTTTAAGCAGGAAAAGTCAATACAGTGGGACGTCCGGCTATAACGAACATCCGGGGATCCATCCATGGAAATTGTTCGGTATAGCGGTCATTCGTTATAGCAGTTGCATGTGGGTGCATATATATCTGTGGGCATAAAATCGGGAGCCAAAGGGCATGTTCGTTACAGCCGAATGTTCGGTATATCATCATTCGTTATAGCAATTCGTTCCTCTGTATTTGAACACTTGGGAAGGACTGTAGGTGAAGGATATATGGAAAGGGGAGGAGAGGGAAGGGGAGAGTAGGTAATTAGAAAGTGACGGAGAGAGACAAACTTAAATAACATACAGGTTTGAAAATTGACAAAATCTCAGCTTGATTGCTAAATTGATGAACAATTCAAACATGATACATGAATCACTCATTAGATAAGTCAATGGAACTCTTTCTAAATCCAATGAAGTGTCCATACTGTCATGAAATTCATTGTAACTTTTCAAAGTGATTAAAAAAGTTTCCTTGTTTTGACTTAAAGGCCCTACACAACATTAGTCGAGGTCAAAGAATAGCATCCATACGTTGTCTCATCCAACATATGCATTAAATAGCACACCTGTGAAAATTTTAGCTCAATCTGCCAACCGAGTCTCAAGAAAATCGTGAAAATCGCTTCATTTGTTTCGCGAAAATGCAGCATTCAACGCCGTACTAGTACTGTTACGAAAAATAGTTTAGATCTCGGTGAGACGTAAACTATTTCTTTTACCCATTTCTCCAAAAATGCAACATTTAAGACAGAAATATTTCAGTGAGAGGTTTCTACTATAACCATCTTCAAACTGTATAACTTTCATGTAACATTTCTGTTTTTTTATCTTACCAATGTTGTATAGGGGCTTTAATTGATGAATTAAAGCCCTTTTTAAGTTCAAGTTCATTTATTTCTACAGTGTGCACAAAAAATATGAACACATGTATTGGTACATATATACTTAATAGCAACGTTAAAATGGAGAGTGCAGATAGACTGGGGAGACAAAAGAAGGTGAACCTTGTAAACATGGGACCCCTATATATATACATAATATCACTATGAACATCTAAACCGTGAAAATGGGGTGAAAATGTCATTTAGCCGTGAAAAGAAAATTCAACGTGTTTTCACCCCTATTTCATGGCACACAGTTAGCCAAGTCATTTTCAGGGTGTTTTCACCAGTGGTCTCCAAGGCCATATTCCTGGTGGTAAATGGCTATTTAGAAGTATCTGGGAGTGACAGTTACAAGGACATCATACAGCTATCCCTCAAGGCTGGAGCTTGCCACCCTAGATATTCACGGGGTTTTTCACGGTCTCTTTAGCGTCCTTACATCAGGTCAGAGAGGCGATTATTTTCACGGTGAATTCACTGTAAAATGCACCGTGAAATCACAGTGACTTTTTAGCTTTACGGCGAAATGACATTTTCAAGCCCTCTTTATTCACGGTTTAGATGTTCATAGTGTTATGTGCTTTGAACAGAATGAGACTTACATGTTATGATTATCAATGATTAAATCAATTATCGACTCCTTCCTGTGTTTCCTCAGGGATCCTATCCAGCACACTATAAAGTCAACCCCGTCGTAAGCAAAGGGCGTCCCATCCCTCTCAATGCAGACCACACTCACTTCATTCTGATTGACAACGGACTGAAAGGGGAGGAATCCTATGGCAGTGAGATCAAGATGAGGTCCATGATTGAAAAGGCCATATCTGCACCTCAAGAAGGTATGAGACGCGGCGACCAAATCCGCTTACTATGCCTGGAAAACAGTTGACATCGTAGAGGGTATTCATGTAGCAGGAGCAGCACAAAGGGCAGCAGGAGATGTAATACATTATCCACTTTGATTTTTTTGTTTTATTATTTATTTATACAAAACCCAATCCCGCCAACTACGGTCAAGAATGACAAACAGCGCTGGAGGGAATTCAAAAATCTCACAAGACAAAATACAACAGGCAAAGAGCACGCACAGCAACATTAATAGGACTTTAGAAAAAAGATGCCTAGAAATGTGCTGGGGAAATCTGAACTGTAATACATGAAGCCGTGGACTATATGTCTGGCCAATCAAGAAATGATGTACAGCCTCCTTAAAACTCTGAAATGTGACTGGAAGTCTGAATGTGGTGCTCCACTGGTGTTGCTACATGTATGTGCTGGCTGATAAAGCCCTCCAAATTCGGGCAACAGCATTGTCCAAGTTTTAAACCAAGACACTTTTCAGTCTACCACCGAAAAATATGTAAGCATGACAAAACCCAAACAAACATCCCATTGTGCCAGGTTTGACTCGCTTGTACATGTATATGTATATATACATAAGCCATTTACAAAATGAAGGCTTAGGCTCGGGCTTAGGCTTCGTTTCCATCTGACAAAACCTGAACATCCAGGTTGTGGTTTGTTTTCAAATTTGAAGGTTTGTTGGCGTTACAGCCTTACAGGTACAGAGTATTTACCAAGAAACTGGGGCCAAACACTTGTCTTTAGATGCCTGTGATATTATAACGAATAAGTGAATGTGACCAAAGACTAAGCATGCATGAGCCTAAGCCTTCATTTAAATTTTCAAAAATGGCCATAGTGTACTCATTGATTTGTATTATGAAAAATGGCAAAGGAAACTTTGGCAAAGAAAACTTTGACTGGACTGGACCTGAGACCTCTGGTTTTGCGTGCCAGCACTCTTACCATCTGAGCTATCCAGCCCTTAGTCTTGCACACCACCCCTGCAAAGACTAGTTGACTGTTTGGGAAGACCACCATCTAAGGGCTCAACGCGATAGGTCATATGGTAAAAATGCCATTACGCAAAACCAAAGGTCTCGGGTTCAAGTCCTGGTGCAGTTTTTCAAAGTTCCTAATCAGTTTTTCCTTGGTTTGTTTGACTGGTATGTTTGTTGTGCTTTGCAGAGGATGGTTTGGGTCTGCCTGTCGTCCTGGTAGTTCTAGAGGGCGGTATTGACACCATTTTCAATGTGAAGAATGCTGTGGAGAGAAGCATCCCAGCCGTTGTTTGCGATGGCTCTGGAAGGGCAGCAGATCTCATAGCGTTTGCCTACAACCGTGCTGAGGGAGAGAAGTAAGTATACCAACCGCACTATGAACATCTAAACGGTGAAAATGGGGTGAAAATTCACCGTGTTTTCACCCCTATTTCATGGCACACAGTTTTAGCCAAGTCATTTTCACGGTGTTTTCACCAGTGGTCACCAAGGCCACTTTCCTGGTGGTAAATGGCTAGAGCCAATTTAGAAGTATCTGGGAGTGACAGGTACAAGAACACAATACAGTATCTCTATGGGGGCTGGTGGTCCCTACTGGTATTAAATTGAATTTGCCATCCCCCAAAGCTGGAGCTTGCCACCCTAGAAATTCACGTTTTTTTCACGGTCTGTTTAGTGACCTGAAGATGTCCTTATCAGGTCAGAGAAGCGATTATTTTCACGGTGAATCTACTGTAAGACGATGTAAGATGCACCGTGAAATCACAGTGACTTTTTAGTTTCACGGCGCAATGACATTTTCACCCCTTTTTAACGGTTTAGATGTTCATAATGCCATGTGTTCCAACCAAACAGTGGCAAGATTTTAGTTCAATACCCTCAACGTAAAAGTCTGGGGGGAAAAACACAATAGACCACCTATTGTTATGAAAACAATAGTCATTGTCTGCCACAATCAAATTTCGTAAAAATTGGACACGTGTAGTTTTCCGAAAAGTCAAAATTTTATGACGTGTTTGTGTGGTGCATATAATGTAGGCGGATTAAAGTGCATGTTTTGTACACAGCCACGTACAGTCTGTATTCTGCTGGGCCCCATTGTGTAGACCCACCAATGCCTACCGACAAAATCTTTCATAAACATTACTCGCTTGACAGTACACTCTTATCGTGTTTCAATTGTTCGTTACAGTGACTCCAGAACACTGAATGATGCCAATAGAGACGTTCTTCGGGTCAAGGTTCAACATGCGTTCAATATGGACCCCGATGACTCGACCGAATTGGACAATCTTGTCGAGGATGTCATCCTGTGCATCAAGTATAAAAAGATGGTAAAGTGCTTGGAAGGACATTATGACCATCATTACTGGGAAAGACGCTTGGGGGAGGGGAAGTAGCTGAGAAAGTAGCTCATTGGTTTAATTGAATTAATAGATCAATTGTTTCCTAGTCAGGGATAACGTTCAAAATAAGATAGTCAGTTGCTAATCAGTTACATTCCTCTGAAGTAAATGGGGGGAAAAATATTGCAAACTGCTCACTGACCAAAATGATCTGCAATACATTCATCGCAAAAGTTAGAGGGCCTGACGTTTCGATCCTAACAGGACCTTTGCCTTTGAGAAAGGTCCTACTAGGATAGAAACGTCATCACACTATGAGCATCTACAAACTGTGAAAAGGGGTGAAAATGTAATTTAGCCTTGACAAGAAAATTCACAGTTTTGTCACCCCTATTTCAGTTTTCACAGCATTTTCATGGCATTTTCACCAGTGGTCTCCATGGCAACATTCCTGGTGGTTTGGAAGTATCTGGGAGTAACAGTTACAAGGACAGCATACAGGACCCTCTATGGTGGCTGAGAGATCCTACATGTAATTGATGTAGTCAAGGCTAGAGCAATTGCCACCCTATAGATATTCATGGCCTTTTCATGGTCTCTTTCTTTAGTGACCTGAAGATGTCCTTATCAGGTCAGAGAGGCCATTTTTTTTCATGTTGAATTCACTGTAAAATGCGCCGTGAAATCACAGTGATGTTTTAGTTTTTCTGGATTTTGAGATTCAGTTTACACATTCCTTTGAATTTTAATCAATATTGTAATGGTTTCCAATATGCCCTGTGTATTTTTCAATTTTTGCTTGTGTACCCGATTAAGCCGCCTTGCAAACTATACAGGGAATCTCTCAAAGCAATAGACATTGTAATGCATTGCTATTGATTCAGAATGTGATTGATGACTTGCTTTACTTTTGCATTACAGATGACTGTCTTCCAAATGGTCGACACGGTTGAAAATGCAGGTTTGGATCATGCCATCTTGACAGGATTGCTGAAAGGTAAAGACCACAGAGAATCGCCACTCGTTGGTCCTTGTCTCGGGAAGAGACCAACGAACGATCCATTTTCAAGCAGATGAACAGATCTGCTATGTGCATCTGTGATATAGACACATACACGGAATACATGAAGATGCAGTTGTATAGATTTTACCATGTTATCTTAATAGATTGCCCCAAGTGGTAAGGAACAAGAAGTCTTCACAAAAATTGAATATTTCAGACTTTAACTATATATTTTTTAAGGTGATATACAAAAATGTTGCAAACTGCTTACTGACTAAAATTATTTAGTGGGCGTGACGTTTCGATCCTAGCAGGACCTTTCTCAAAGGCAGAGTGACAAGGACAAAACAGATACATGTACACGAAGGAAGGGGGAGAGAGTGAGAGTGAATACAGTTTTTTTGTTTAAAGCCCCTACACAACATTGGTAAGATCGAAAAACAGAAATGGTCACAGATTTACATGAAACTTATACAGTTTGAAGAAGGTTATAGTAGAAACCTCTCACTGAAATATTTCTGCCTAAAATGTTGTATTTTGGGAGAAATGAGTAAAAGAAATAGCTTACGTCTCACCGAGATCTAAACTATTTTTCGGAACAGTACGGCGTTGAATGCTGCATTTTCGCGAAACAAATGAAGCGGTTTTTACGATTTTCTCGAGACTCGGTTGGCGGATTGAGCTGAACTTTTCACAGGCGTGCTATTTCATGCATATGTTGGATCAGACAACGTATGGATGCTATTCTTTGACATCGACCAATGTTGTGTAGGGGCTTTAAATGCAAATATTCTCTCGTCAAAGAATACAAGAAATATTACATTGATTTCAAATAAAGTCAAACAAATAAAGGAAAACTGGCTGACCAGGACTTGAACCTGAGACCTCTGGATTAACGTACCAGTGCTCTTACCATCTGAACTATCCAGCCCTTAGATGGTGGCCTTCCCAGTCAATATGTCTTTACCAGGATGGGGGTGCCACCCAGAAGCACTCATTCATTAATTGCTGTATATATCTCCACGGATCAGTGCAAGCAACCGATTGGGCAGTTGTAAACCTGGTTACAGCAACTCGGGGATCACACAAATCAGCTTTTCCAGTTTCAGTAATTCTTGTCAAAACCGATTTCAGTTTATTTCAAATAGATCATAGATTGACTAGCAAATTGGCCTAACTTCATTGTACTCTACAACCTTTACTTGTTTCACACAGCTCAGGCATCTACTCCCACCTATAAATTAGCATTGGCGTTGTCATGGAATCGTGTGGATGTGGCCGAAAAAAAGATCTTTGTGGACGACCAAGATTGGCCGGTTAGTGAAGTTGTAGATTTTACTCCCTTCAAAAAGAAAACATTATGTCCACAGACACTATGAATATCTAAACCATGAAAATGGGTGAAAATGTTATTTTGGCATGATACTAAAAAATCACTGATTTCAGGGTGCATTTTACATTGAATTCACCATGAAAAAAATTGCCTCTCTGACCTGATAAGGCCATCTTCAGGTCACTAAAGAGACAGTGAAAAAAAAGGAATATCTAGGGTGGCAAGCTCCAGCCTTGAGGGATGGCTAATTCAATTACCAGTACAGGTAGGGCCCCCAGCCCCCATAGAGCTACTGTGTTACTCCCAGTTACTTTGAAACTGCCTCTGGCCATCTACCACCAGGAATGTGACTTTGGAGACCACTGGTCAAAATACCATGAAAATGCCATGAAAACTGTTGGCTAATTGTGCGTCACGAAATAGGGGTGTAAACACTGTGTTTTCTTTTCAAGGCTAAATGACATTTTCACCCCGTTTCCACGGTGATATTCATAGTGAGATGTCATGACCATCACACACAGAAAATAGGTTTGCGGTAACACCATGCAAAATTCTCTTTTGTGAGTATGTGTGGTTCTGGAAAAAAAAACGAGGAATTTGACATTTCAAACAATATACTTTGTTTGTCATCAGTCACCCGAAGACAAACAGAGCTTTTGAAATGTCGAGTTCCTCCGGTTCTTTTCAGAACCACAAATACTCACAAAAGAGAATTGTGCATCGTGGAATTACCCCAAATCTAATTACTTGTTCTCCTATTCTCACCATGAAAACCTTCAAATCTCATTTCACGCTGAAGATGACATCATCTTTGTTTCTTGTTTCTTGATAGCCTGGTAGCCTGGATCCTTACATCATGCAATCGCTGATGCACAACCAAGTGGACTTCTTACGACTCTTCTTGCAGCAAGGAGCCATTATGAAGGATTTCTTGACAGTGGCCAGGCTGCGTCGTCTCTATAACTCGGTAAACGGACCCGGTGTATAGACCATCATAATTATAGGCCAGGTGCTGTGGTCCAACAGTACTCGTCTGCAGGGTTGAAAGTTGCTTGTTTGAATCCCGCATGGACCAGAAGATGGAAAACTCCCTCTCACTATGAACATCTAAACCGTGAATAAAGAGGGGTGAAAATGTCATTTCGCCGTGAAACTCAAAAGTCACTGTGATTTCGCGGTGCATTTTACAGTGAATTCACCATGAAAAATAATCGCCTCCCTGACCTGATATGGACATCTTCAGGACGCTAAAGAGACCGTGGAAAAAAAAGTGAATATCTAGGGTGGCAAGCTCCAGCCTTGAGGGATGGCTAATTCAATTACCAGTAGGGACCACCAGCCCCCATAGAGGTACTGTATGATGTCCTTGTAACTGTAACTCCCAGATACTTCTAAATTGTCTCTAGCCATTTACCACCAGTAATGTGACATTTTCACCCCTTTTTCACGGTTAAGATGTTCATAGTATGTGCCTCTCTAGTAAGGTACATCCCCTATGGTGTAATGGTAGTGTGGGACACCCTGTACCAAACCAATGATGTGCATACCTAGCTACCCTGTCATCCTTTTCGTAAGCTAGACACCACAGGTATTTTCATTCACTGTTTACTGTATCTTGGATGTTTGTTCGCGGCACAGTTTTAATTTTGTTCATGTTTTCTTAACATCTTTTTAGGTCAGTCAACAACATGCACTTAGATTCTATGTCGCATCAGTGAACAACACAAAGGTAAGTAATTATGATTTTTCTTTTTTATGGCCGATTGATTCATCCCGTCAATAGAAATAGGAATAAGTGAAAGGTTTGCGGTGACACCATGTACGTAGCACTTCTCTTTCAAGAAGGAGTGTGGCTCTGAAAAGAGCCAGTGACTCAACATTTTGGGTAGTGTGCCCATCAGGAGACTGTTGGATTCCAACTATCATCGGTGCATACGGGTATATGTGTAACGAAATCGAGCCATACCGAAAGAAAAGAAAACTAGGAAATGCGGGAAAATTTAACTTCTGTGGTGCAAGGGATAATTTATTAATCTAAGTAATGCAGAGATAATTACTACAGTAAAGAAATCAGGTTAGGGATAACGCCCCTAATTTTCAGTAGATTAATGGATGTAACCAGGGTGTATGTTTGGTGTCCGGTACAGAGAGAAAAACAAATGTTGACCCCAAATCTCCCCTAAAAAGGAACGAACTTACTTTAATCGGGCAAAAGAGAAGAAAATGGCAACCCAAGAGAAGGTAAGCATCAGAACATCTCCGACCAGGGACATGCCGAGAGTCCACACCCTCCACCCGATGTTGTTTCCTCAGAACCCCAGGACTGACTCAACCCAACATTCCATTCACTCAGGTTTTTAAACCACCCCGCCTAAAATGCCCAGGTTTGCACAAAGGAGGACCCAAAACTCCCTCTGAGGAACACAAAGGCTTCATGAATATGTTGCCCAGAGGATACTGAAGACTGTAGCAGACTAGTCCACATCCTCCCAGAGGGGAGTCCAGTGTTCGCCCGTACCAAGTGGCCTGTGGGGGGGGGTTGGTTCTTTACATATGCCTTTTGAGAAAGTGCTCAGGCATGGAGATTATTTCCCGCCCAGTGTAGCCACTGGAGCGTGTAGGATTTTCCCGTCAGTGTGACCACAGAAATCTTGATAGAAATTAATGGAAGGCTGTGAACATGCAGTATGATAATTCTGGTGATAGTTCTGTATGATAGTTCTGGTTCACTGCTCAACTTAGTCCTTTCAGATATAGGCTTGATATCTACAAATGCACAGTTTCTTGGTATGTTGGTTGTTGTTTGGTTGGTTGGTTTGTCTTTCTGTCTGTCTGTCTCTCTCTCTCTCTCTCTGTTCGTTCGTTTGTTCATCCTTTTGTTTTTTTGTTTGTTATTTTGATCAAACAAACGATAGAAAAACTGACTGGGAACTTTTGAACAAATTGAAAAATTTGCAAAGAAAATTTTAACTGGAGCGAGACCCGACTCGAACCCGAGACCTGTGGATTATCGTACCGGTGCTCTTCCATTTTTTTGCAATTTGTTCATTTGTTCGTTTGTTCCTTTTTGTTGTGTCTTTGTGAGTGACGTGTCTGACTATCTGTATGTTTGTTTTGTTGCAGCCACACCGTCACATCTATCTCCAACATATTGGCAAGCTGATCAAGGCGCTGATGGGCATTCACCGGAACAAGTTATATGTGAATGACAAGCCCTTCACCTGCGCCAGGAAGGAGAGTGTGGGACTTATGGCTCTCACCAGTGCCTTAGCGGGTAAGATCATTGACAGCAGATGATGGATGGGCTGGCATCTTTAGAGAATAGTAAATAGACCAGTGAACAACTGCACCAACAGCTAGATGGACCAATGATGAACAGCTCTGACCAACAGACAGGCAGAGGAAACAACGAACAACTCCAACCAACAGTCAGACTGACAGAACAGCTCTGACCAAAATACAGACAGGTGGACCAATGAACAGCTCTGACCAACAGACAGACAGGTGGACCAATGAACAGCTCCGACCAACAGACAGACAGATGGACCAATGAACAGCTCCTACCAACAGACAGACAGGTGGACCAATGAACAGCTCCTACCAACAGACAAACAGGTGGACCAATGAACAGCTCCTACCAACAGACAGACAGGTGGACCAATGAACAGCTCCTACCAACAGACAGACAGGCGGACCAATGAACAGCTCCAACCAACGGACAGACAGATGGACCAATGAACAGCTCCAACCAAAAGACAGACAGGTGGACCAATGATTGAACAGCTTCGACCAACAGACAGACAGATGGACAAATGAACAGCTCTGACCAACAGACAGACAGATGGACAAATGAACAGCTCCGACCAACAGACAGACAGATGGACAAATTAACAGCTCCGACCAACAAACAGACAGGTGGACCAATGAACATGGCTCCGACCAACAGACAGACAGGTGGACCAATGAACAGCTCCGACCAACAGACAGACAGATGGACCAATGAACAGCTATATATGACCAACAAACAGACAGGTGGACCAATGAAAAGCCTCGACCAACGGACAAACAATGAACAGCTGTGACCAACAGATGGGCAGAGAGAGACCAACTGTACTTCAAACTGTATTTTGGGGGTTAAATCTCATTCACCTCACAAATTATTAAGACTTAAAATTTAGTGGGCCTGACATTTCGATCCTAGCAGGACCTTTCTCAAAGACAGTGACAAAACAGATACATGTACACGAAGGAAGGGGGGGGAGTGAATAGGACACGGATGAGAAACAAAGGACAAAGAGTGAAGCTGGTAGGGAGAGATCAAAGGGAAGGGCAAGGAGTAGGGTAGGGATTAGTGAGAAGAGGGGGAAAGATCAAAGAGAAGGGCAAGGAGTAGGGTAGGGATTAGTGAGAAGAGGGGGGAAGATCAAAGAGAGAAGTGCTAAGGACTGAACACAAAAGAAGGATTATCAGAAAGCTGCATGCTGTTAGTCATTACCCTCCTGGATGTTGAGAAATTATTAAGACATGTAACCCATAGTAGCACTGTCCAAATTATTCCAATTTGGACTTTTGCTTTTTCCCAACAGGCAGCCTGCTGACTCACCAGGCCCAGGAAGAGTACCTGAAGTCAGACACTTACTGGAGTGGCACCACAGACTCACCCCTCAAGCTGAGTATGATTGAGCTGGCTAATCCGGGCCTGCACTTCAAGTATCCATTTCAGGAGCTTTTCCTGTGCGCTGTGCTCATGTGCAGGTGAGTTGGCAACCGATCCTCTATTGATTGTGCCAGTAATCGTACGGCGTATAACACTATGAACATCTAAACCGTGAAAAAGGGGTGAAAATGTCATGTAGCCGTGAAACTAAAAAGTCACTGTGATTTCACGGTGCATTTTACAGTGAATTCACCGTGAAAATATTCGCTTCTCTGACCCGATAAGGACATCTTCTGGTCACTGAAGAGACCGTGAAAAAAAATGTGAATATCTAGGGTGGCAAGCTCCAGCCTTTAGGGATGGCTAATTCAATTACCAGTAGGGACCACCAGCCCCATAGAGGTACTGTATGGTGTCCTTGTAACTGTCACTCCCAGATACTTCTAAATTGCCTCTAGCCATTTACCACCAGGAATGTGGCCTTGGAGACCACTGGTGAAAACACTGTGAAAATGACTTAGCTAACTGTGTGCCATGAAATAGGGGTGAAAGCACGGTGAATTTTCTTTTCATGGCTAAATGACATTTTCACCCCATTTTCACTGTTTAGATGTTCATAGTGTTCCAGGCGTCGGAATTAGGTCGACTAATTCCACGCATTGCGATTGCAAGCTCTTGTAAATAAATTGGTAATTGTGATGAACCACTTCACGCCGGGACCTATAATTTCGTAGCGCTGGTGGTGTTGTGTATGCGCCGGGCCCTCCAAATCCGGGCACCACTATTGCCCAACTTTTATACCTAGACTTTTTTAACCCTACCACATAACTTATGTGCAGCATGTCAAAAGCCACACAGACGTCCAAATACATGGGTATTGCATCAGGATATTTGGCCTACTACGCTTGGCCGATAGTGTGCGCGCCTTATTGTGAACACCGAGATCTAGTTGTGCCAGGTTTAATTGACTCACTTGCACACACAGTGTGCTCTTATTGATTCATTGCACAGGTTTTTACATGTATTCTCCACATGGTTGTTTTCAAAATGGCAATTTAAAAGCCCCTGTGTGGTGGATGCATAATGAGCACGTACTGTAGAGTGGCCTGGTGTGAAATGGCTATCAATCAAGATATATGTTCTGATGTAATATAGATATAACACTGATGTTTGCATTAAGGAGAATGTAGTTTAATGAGGGTTTGCCCTGCTCGACGTAATAAGCAAGACATCTGCACTAGCAAGCAGGAGTCACGGGTTCGAATCCCACCCGAGCTGCCTGAATTTTGTTTTCATCAGGCATCAGGCAAAGGACTGGGCATTCATGTCAGTGCTTATTACATCGAGCAGGGCAAACCCTCATCATTGAATCAAGTCTGATCCGGATCATCATCACTTGTTTGTTTAAGAATGGAGATGGCGGTGTTCTTTTGGGAGCGGATTGAAAACACCATCTGCAGTGGCATTGTGGCCAGCACCATTCTGAAAGGCATGGCAGCCATGGCCAAGGATCCAGATGACAGTCTGGAAGCTGAGAAGAATGCCAGGTAATTCAGCACGGGCTCGGATCTACCGGTATCTGAGCAGAAAGCGTGAAGGTTGACTGAGTATCTTGGGGGAGTGATTTGATAATAAACTATAATAATACAGTAGTAATTTTAGTGGAAGGTTTGCGGTGATGACACCATGTAGCTCTTCTCTTTCAACAAGGGGTGTGGCTCTGATAAGAGCCGGTAACTCAGCCTTTCAGGTAGTCATGGTCGTGTGTACTCACTAACCAAAACGTTGAGTCAGCTCTTTTCATAGCCACTCTCTTTCTTGAAAGAGAAGTACATGGTATTATCACCGCAAATCTTCCACTTAGTGTACGTTTCCACCATGCAAACCTTCAAGTCTAAATGAGAACTTTGAAATCTGCATCTTCATGATTTCTAGTGCGATGCATCATCAGTAATGGTCCGAGGACTCAATCGTACTGGTTTTCAAATGTTCTTGTAGAACCTTTGAGCTGCTAGCTGTTGATGTCATGGATGAGTGCTACAAGACGGATGAGATCCTAACTGAGAGGTTGATCCGCAGCCCCAACAAGAACTGGGGTGGTAAAAGTATCCTGAAAATGGCAGCAGAGGCTGACAATAAGGTACAATGATCCCTGCAAATCATGGTTTGTTTGAATTACATGTGTGTGACTGTGTGTACATTCTCCTCGACGCAAACCTCATGTTACATCTATGATGCAGCGCGGTACCCGCCGCTATACATTATTCAACATTTTCTGCACTAGAAAGCAGGAGTCGCGGGTTCTAATCCCTCCCGAGCTGCCTGAATTTGTTTTTCTTCATCAGGCATCGTGCAAAGCACTGAGCATCATCAGTGCATGCTTATTCAGTGGAGCAGCGCAAACTCTCATTGAACTTCAACGATCGTCAAGAAGGGCATCTTAGAGTAGAGTAATCAGGCGATTTTTATTTGAACAGCAATGGCTGCCATGGTCAACCATGTCATGATTCATTTGTTATTGATTTTGCCTGTGAGAGATAGAGGTCCTGCCAGGATCCAAACATCAGGCCCTCCAAACATTGCATTTGAGTCATTTGTGAACTAAGATAGCGTAATGAGGCATCTACTCCAGAAGTCCATTTCGAGTTTAAGCTTATGAAGTACTCTTTAATGGGAAAATCTTGGAAACTAAAGTTTGGATGAGAATCCTCATTATGCCAAACTGTGTCACATTTCAGTCAGTAAGCAGCGTAGAATTTTGTATATAATATGTATTATATTGTTTTACATAATGATTGTTTCTGTCTTTGAGAAATGTCCTACTAGGATTGAAACGTCATGATCCAGCCCTCCAAATTTTGCATTTGGTTATTAAACTTTAGTCCATAATAAGCAGTTTGCAACACTTTTGTGTAGTTACTCTACAACTTGATTTGCAATTTTTCGTCCGCAGACCTTCATTGCCCACTCCTGTCCTCAGAGTGTGGTCAAGAAGATTTGGCTTGGCGGGATGCGGTCCAACACCTGGATTGTGTATCTCGCCATCCTCTTCCCGTTCCTCATCTACAAGATCAAGTTTGAGAAACAGTTTGCCCCTAAGAAGGGCCTTCCCAAGATGTGGCGCTTCTACAGCTCGCCCATCACTAAGTTTGGCACCTTCGCAGTGAGTATATCAGGGATGTAAGACTTCCGAAAATTTCCGGATTTCCGGTGTAACGATCTCAGACGGGCTCCCGTGCTGAGTTGCAGCAACATTCTCAGCTGCTCAGCGTGCTCAGATAAGTCAGTGAACCAAGCACATGGGGGCGCCCTTCATGTGACTGTTGTTATCAGCGAACGAACACAGTTTGTAAAACTATATGTTGCTTTTGATTGTAAGCCAATCGATGCACCCTCGATCATTACGGGGGAATAACTGTAGCATTTCTTCCCCAATGTAAAACTCCACGTTCTAGGCCTTATAGTTACTATAGGCTCCGTACTGATCGAGCGTTGTTGAACTACGGGTCAACGAACGTGCCTGAAAGCGCTGCATTGCCAATGGCCGTATCGACTCAGCACGGCCTTCAAAATGGACAACTACTACGCGCACTGCGCATGACGTTTTTATCCATATATGGTAAAGGTCTCATCTGAGTATGGGGCCCGGATCAGACCGTTACACTGGAAATGGCCTGATATGTTAACTTATTTATTTAATTTGTATTTTTTTAAATTATTATTATCATTTCTATTTTATGTCAAACAGGTATCTCAAACTGCTCATTTTTATCTGTTAGAACCCTAAAAACTGAAGGGCTCACTCGCAGTCGCACAATTTATCCTTCAGTGATTTTCAGGACATGGCTGTTGGTCACTTACATCCCTGGTATAATTAAGGACGTGATAATTACCGGTACAATTGTTGTAGCTGGGGGTTGGGGCATGGTGAATTGACTAGGTGCACAGTGTCATGGTTTCCTCATCACCCGGAGGTTAAAGGTGGACCTGGGAATATATACCGGCGGGGCCCGGTCCCTTATTAACCCTAACCGGCATTGAAACCACAACTAACCACACATGGTTTTTCCTGTGTGAGGATAAGGGCCGTGCACCACGACATTCCACAGCGGGGTTTTTGTGGTGTCCTGTGGTATGTGAGCCTACACCCCTGTGGGCACTGTGGTAAATTGCAGTATACAGTGTGTCCTGTGCGGGAGGTACAAAGCGTTAGGGTTAAAACGCTTTGCACCTCCTGCACAAAACACACACTGTATACTGCAATTTACCACAGTGCCCACGGGGGTGTAGGCTCACATACCACGTGACACCACAAAAAAACCCGCTGTGGAATGTCCTGGTGCATGGCCCTTATCCTCCCACAGGAAAAACCATGTGTGGTTAATTGTGGTTTCAATGCCGGTTAGGGTTAATGCTTTAGTTCAGGGACAGAGCTATTTGCAGTCTCTTGCTGTCTTTCTGCCTTTGACAAAGATCCGGCTAGGATCGAAACATAAGGCCCTCCGAATTTTTGATTATTTGCAGTATCATTCAGTGACAAACGTCAATTCAAAGATAGAAATGAAAGTATTGCATTTCTCACTTGAGGTTTGATTTCTCCATCTAGATGTCCTACATAGCCTTTCTTGTCCTGTATAGTTATATCATGCTGGCCAAGTTTAATAACAAACCAGGATGTGCTGAAATAGTTCTCTTCACCTGGATAGGCACAATGGCCATTGATGAGATCAGACAGGTATGGCCTTTCATTCATTCCGCACTCATTCATTCATTTTCTTTTCACACTACAGTATCACTTATAAAGCCTATACATTTCTGTTTACAAACTACAGTGGCACAGTTGACAGCTGTATAGTAGCTAATTTGGTTACACTTTACTTTTATTTTCTATACTACAGTACAACCGTAGAACAGTAGAACACCAGCATAACACTAACAGCATAGCAGATTATCTGTGGAAATTAAGAGAAGGAACAATACTAAGTTGTTGCACAAAACTTAAGAAAACTCATTATAGAAATAAATTGATTCATGAAGTTGCAATTAATCCTGTAAATATTCATAGATATAACATGATGTTATATCTAGACGTCCGTACTAGAATTCGGGAGTCGCGGGTTCGCATCCCGCCCGAGCTGCCTGAAATATTTGTATCAGGCACCGGGCAAAGCACTGAGCATTCAGTGTTTACCACCACGTCGAGTAAGGGCAAAAACCTCTTTGAATGACCTGTAAATATTCCCAATACAAACTATGCTTTATAAATAACATAATATGTTATGTTATATATATTTTGGTCAAACTCACCAAAGGTATCAGCACATAGCGCAATGCTGACTGGCCGCTATACACAGGCATGCTCACTGCATGAACTCCTACAACTATGGTATACACAATGCCTACACTGCAGTGTGTGCTGTACATGCATGTGGCAGTAACTCCACAGGACTGGTCCAGTGCCCAACAATAGCACTGGACACAATGCAGTGTGCTGGCAGAGGCAATAAAATGCATATTCATTAAAACCCAAGTACATGTATACTATGCAGGGCCTACAAATAAAGATTTTTAGTACACATACAAATCACTTTTTGTCAAAGGAAAACCAGAAAAGAGTAATTGTTCCTTACACAAACCATAGGATATACTGTGAATTAAGGCACCCACAAAGAAGCAGGGCTTATGAGTGTTGGCCCTTGTACAAATATAGGGATACATATACTACATATATTAGAACACTTATAGAACACAATAGATTACAAAACACTAAACAAAATACAAGACTACTACACTGGGAAGAATAAATACCTGTGTAATTAGTAAGAGCACACAATGTGTAACAATTGAGTCAATTAGTCTGGCACAATCGGATGTCTGTGTGGCTTTTGTCATAAACATCTAAACACGTGAAACCCGTGAGACCTGAAGATGTCATTTAGCCTTGAAAATAAAATTCACAGTGTTTTCCCGTCGCCCCTATAGGTGATGGCGCACAGTTAGCCAAAAGTTTTCAAGGCATTTTCACGGTGTTTCACCGGGCGGTCTCCAAAGGCCACATTCCAGGTTGTAAATGGCTATAGAGGTAGTTTCCAAGTAACTGCTGTCTATGGGAGCATTGAGCTAAAGCTCCATGGTGGGAGTGACAGTTACAAGGACACCATACAGCACCTCTATGGGGGCTGGGGGATTCTACTTGTAATTGATTTAGCCATCCCTCAAGGTTGGAGCTTGCCACCCTGGATATTCATGTTTTTTAACAGTCTCTTTAGTGACCTGAAGATGGGCTTATCTGGTCAGAGAGGCGATTTGTTTTCATGGTGAATTCACTGTAAAATGCGCCTTCAAATCACAGTGATTTTTTTTTAATTTCACGATGAAATGACATTTTCACCCCATTTTCACGGATTAGATATTCACAGTGATGTTGTTTTGTGGTAGACTGAAAAGAGTCTTTGTTTTCAGACTTGGATAACAGTGGTGCCCAAGGCCAAAGTAACTTCACCCATCCATGCTCCAAATTCAGAGGTCCCACCAGCGCCATGCAAGTGGATAAGGTTCACTATTCCTCAGATATATTTGGTTTTGATTCTCCGTGGTAAGCTTTGATCTCATTCTCCTCTCTAGGCTTGTATCCCAAACGATTGGGAGACTGTCAAGCAGCGCTTCATGGACTGGGTCAGAAGTGAGTGGAACATGTTTGACGCCATCACCACCGTTGTGGCATGCTTGGCATTCCTGCTTCACTACTACGCCGGTGAAAATGTCACCACCCTTGACTGGTCCAAAGGCTTCTACGCCATTAACTGCTTTCTGTATTACTCCCGTCTACTGCGCCTATTCTCAGTCAATGGAAAGTTGGGGCCAAAGATGGTCATGATCCGGAAGATGGTAAGTTAACCTTGCATCCATTGACAATATGAACATCTAAACCGTGCAAACGGATTGAAAATTACATTTTTGCAAAGACAATTCACAGTGTTTTTTACACCCTATTTCACAGAGCACAGTTATGACCAATAGTTTTCACTGCCATTTTCACAGTGTCTTCACTCTCTCCTTATTCCTCCATGCTTCACCAGTGGTCTCCAAGGCCACATTCCTGATGGTAAATGGCTAGAGGCAGTTTCAAAGTATCCGGGAGTGACATTTACAAGGACACCATACATGTAGTACCTCTATAGTGGTGGCTTGGGGGCCTACTTTTAATTGATTTAATAGTCATCCCTCAAGGCTGGAGCTTGCCACCCTAGATATTCATGGGGGTTTTTTTCATGGTCTCTTTAATAGTGACCTGAAGATGTCCTTATCAGGTCAGAGGTGATTTTTGTTCATGGTGAGTTCACTGTGAAAAATGCGCCCAGAAATCACAGCGAAATGACATTTTCGGCCCATTTTCACGGTTTAGATGTTCATAGTGTGAAATGGCTCTTATTTACACTGCAAATAATGCTGCACTGCTTGGATTGTTGCTGGGGTTTCTAAAGCCATGTCCGCACTGGACTTATTTTTTACCGAGCCCGTGGGTAACATTCCAATGGGTAAATCTTCCCGCCGTCCGCACTTGGACTTTTCGACTCGGGTAAACTAACCAAGACGATTGGTAAAACTAACCGACTCATGTACATGTGCATGTACTCTAGGCACACAAACACGTTGTAACCCTGCGCCCGCACGAGTCTTGCATACAGTAACGTAACGTGCGGGGCACCGGATGTGGTTTTTTACCGAGTCGTTTACCGAAACTTCGTGTCCGGATTGGACTTATCGACTCGGTTAAACTGACCTGGTCAATTTAACCGGGCAGGAGTTGGTCGGTTAAACTACCCACTGGAGTCGGGTTAGTTACCTGAGAGGAAAACTTCCTGGGCTGTCCGCACTGGACTTAAAATAGTCAATTTACCCATTTGCTCGGTTAGTTTACCAATTTTAAGTCCAGTGCGGACGCGGCTTTTGGCCAAGGTCCTGTACATGTTACTTGGTAGTTGGTAGTGTGGCACGTACATCAGTGCAGACAAAGGACAAACTCTAGGACACAAAGATTGGGTCACTGAGGTTTATTGGAAACCCATATCTGATCAGAGAAATTGCTCTACAAAATTTGGGCCGCTTACTATACTGCAGTTACTATACCCAGGTATTTATATGATGTATGTAATATCTGTCTCTAATGTTACACATGTCACACACTATAATTATGAAAGACTAACTAATTAAACCATACCCATCTAAGTTGTGGTGATTAAATAAGCAGAATTCACTTTGGGAAATTTTGACTCACCCCTATCATTATTTTTATCAACAGTACCAACAAGTTCTCTGCATCTTATTAATACATGAATGGATGCTGAACAATTTTTAAGCAATTCAATGAGAGTTAGCCCTGCTTGATGTAAGCACTGAACGCCCAGTGCTTTGCCCGATGCCTGATGAAAGCATTTCAGGTAGATCGGGCGGGATTCGAACCTGCGACTCCTGCTTTCTAGTGCAGACATCACATCGAGCGGGGCATACCCTCAATTGAAGTACATTCTCCTTGACGCAAACACATCATGTCATGAATAAGACTTAAGGCTTTGCATGGTGGGTTAATCAATATAGGAAGGTTTGCGGTTTCTCCTGATGACGGCCAGAGCATCCTGGTCGAAACGTCGAGTTACCACTCAGGTTCTTCTCAGAACTGCCACACATCTTCCTTTAAGAAACCTTATACATGGTGTCACCGCAAACCTTCCTACACATCATGTTATATCTATGACTTTCAAGCAATGATTTAAATGTTCCAGTCCAAACGAATCTTTCTGCAAGGATGTGATTAAGATGGGTTGTCTGTTTTGCTCTTGTCTCTGTGAGATGGGTGAGATGGCTGTGTTCTTGTGCATCTTCCTGGTGTTTCTGCTGGGATATGGTATAGGGAGCAGCATCCTCCTCTACCCACATAAAGAGTTTGGCATATATGTCATCGGTTATGCCATCTACAGGCCGTACTTCCAGATATACGGGGAACTTTTCTTGGAAGACATTTATTTTCAAGGTATGTCTAGCTCTGTTTTTTTTTCTTTTTATACTTTTTGACAATTTCTTAGCATTGTGTTACATGTATTGAAACAGTTCTGTTTCATAATTCTGGTACGGTATTTACCCATGTTCTAGTTTGTTATTTGTAGATAGACAATGGTGCGCTTAGAAACAGCCGTATTAAGTGCCTTATAAATGTTATGTATTATTATTATTATTATTTTCACTCCTGCCACTTCCTTATAAATACAATAGTCCAACTCTATTTTCACATCCCAATACGGGCAATTCACAATAGTGTTCCCTCAAGAGTTTGCAACGCGTTGGCCAATCACAATGCGCGGAATCTGTCGACCCTTTCCACTATGAACATCTAAACCGTGAAAAAGGGGTGAAAATGTCATTTCGCCGTGAAACTAAAAAGTCACTGTGATTTCATGGTGCATTTTACAGTGAATTCACCATGAACATAATCGCCTCTCTGACCTGATAGGGACATCTTCAAGTCACTAAAGAGACAGTGAAAAAAAGGTGAATATTTTGGGTGGCAAGTTCCATGGCCTTGAGGGATGGCTAATTCAATTACCAGTAGGGACCGCCAACTCCCATAGAGGTACTGTATGGTGTCATTGTAACTGTCACTCCCAGATAATTGCCTCTAGCCATTTACCACCAGGATTGTGGCCTTGGAGACCACTGCAGTGGTGAAAACACCATGAAAATGACTTAGCTAACTGTGTGCCATGAAATAGGGGTGAAAGCACGGTGAATTTTCTTTTCATGGCTAAATGACATTTTCACCCCATTTTCACTGTTTAGTGTTCCAGGCTTGCATAATTGGGTCGACTAATTCCACACATTGCGATTGCAAGCTCTTGGGGGCGCACTTTTGTGAGCCATCCCGTATTGGACAGTTGATCTTTCACACTCTTGGGAGACTTCTTCGTAGATGTTCTAATAGGATCCTGAACCAGAGGCCATGGCAACCCCAATGCTGTCTGGTTCTGGGCTTACCTCACTGTGCAACATAGTCCTTTCTCAGGGATATAAGACTTCCGGAAAATTCCGGATTTCAAGAAATGGCGGATTTTATCTATTTATTTTAAATTTTTAATTTTTTTATATTTTTCATGTCAAACAGGTATCGCAAACTGCTCATTTTATTTGTTAAAACCCTGAAAACTAAAGGGCGTCTGCACCCCTGCTGTGAATCTCTCGGTCGCATAAGTGATCACTTGCAGTCGCATCTCTCGGTCGCATAAGTGATCACTTGCAGTCACATCTCTCGGTCGCGTAAGCGCTCACTCACAGTCGCATCTCTCGGTCGCGTAAGCGCTCACTCACAGTCGCATCTCTCGATCGCATAAGTGATCACTTGCAGTCGCATCTCTCGGTCGCGTAAGCGCTCACTCACAGTCGCATCTCTCGGTCGCGTAAGCACTCACTCGCAGTCACACAGTTTATTGGCCTTCGGTGATTTTCAGGAAATTATTTAAAATTTGTCGGTCCCTGCTTGTTGTCTTTTCCAAATCCAGCGATCGAGTCGAATCCAGCAATCTATACTGATTACTGAATGAGTGATTGACAGGAGCTTTGACTCAGTAGGGTTGGGTTCTTTCATGAGAGATCACACTGATGATGTGATTGTCTGCATTGAAAAGAAAAATCCTCACTGGCTTTTGCAAGAGCTGACCTTTTTTATCAGGTTCATATGCAGTATAAGCTTGAGAATAAGTTTTCTCTGTTTAGTATCTTGAAATTGGTAAGTCAACCTTGCAAGTTGCGAGGTCTGTTACCAACTTTAGTTGAGGGTTCAAATCTATAGGAAATCTTTTCCTTCATGAAACCATTCCTCGGTATCAATGATTAGTTGACTTTTGGGAATGCCACCATCTAAAAGGGCTAGACAGCTCAGATGGTAAGAATGCTGGTATGCAACACTAATCCAGTCAAAGTTGTTGTTTTTTTCATTTGTTTTCTAAGATGTTGTAATGAGGCATCAACTCAAAAAGTTCTTTTCGAGTACCGATAAATGGCGCCGAAAATCAATGTATTGTCAAAATGCATTTCAAAATAAGTTTTAATTTTTTTTTTCAGAAAGCTTATGTATATAAGAGAATCATCTGTCCAAAGGAATTCTTCAGCAAGTGTCTGTAAATATTAGAAAATCAGGGAATTTGTACCTTTCTACTGTTGGCACGCCTTGTGCATGACCTCAAACATTAGAGCATTGGGTTTTTTTTCTGAAAAAGTGGATTTCGTGTCTGCGCATTGCCTTATCGTATTTCTCGCATTGCAACTTTGGATTTCAGCAACGTATGGAAATAGTTTTGATATCATTGGAAAGCTAATGAGGTACTGGATCTTTGCAGTGGTGGGAAAATATTGAAATCTCAAATTTGGGCGAGAATCTTCATAATATAATGTCGTACTAGTTCATATTTTCCAAAAATCTTCCAAAGTTCCCAATCAGTAATTTTGTTTGACAATCGGTTCCTTCAAATGACTTTTTTTTGTGCTTGATTTTCCTGAAATCCATCCACCAATAATTGCCCTATGATGATCGGCGGAAGATGACATGGATAAAGACTCGGACAAACCTGAGACCCACGTACTCATTCTCTTCATGCTGGGGATCTTCCTCTTGCTCGGCAACGTACTCCTGCTCAACCTTCTCATTGCGATCTTCAGGTAAGACACCCAGGCCATGGGACTCTTCAGGTAAGACACCCAGGCCATGGGACTCTTCAGGTAAGACACCCAGGCCATGGGACTCTTCAGGTAAGACACCCAGGCCATGGGACTCTTCAGGTAAGACACCCAGGCCATGGGACTCTTCAGGTAAGACACCCAGGCCATGGGACTCTTCAGGTAAGACACCCAGGCCATGGGACTCTTCAGGTAAGACACCCAGGCCATGGGACTCTTCAGGTAAGACACCCAGGCCATGGGACTCTTCAGGTAAGACACCCAGGCCATGGGACTCTTAGTACAGAGCTGCTGTTTGGCTGTAGGCCCTACTCTCTAAATGTGACCCGGCACAGCATAATGTGGAATAACCCTTCCACTTTTGAGATTTTGAGATTCTCTAATGATGTGAAAGCGTATACCATTAGCTTTCAAATGATATCAAAATTATTTTCGTGTGAACTTTGTTGTAAATAGTACAAGAGGACTTCGCTCGTTCATTTGGCACCAGACACAATATAGCAGCGCCATTCTAACTCCTCGAAAGCGGCCATTCAAAAAGGCAGGAACATTATATTTTCATGAAAACAGTACACAAACACTCCCCCGAAATCCTCGTTTTTCAACATTTAGGGAGACGGATATTGGAAAAATCCTTTGAACATAGTATCCTCCAATACATTAACTTTCCAAAAATACACAAAGAAAAACAAAAAACTTTTTTTTTTTATCAAATTGAGAAGATACTTTGACTTCAGGCTTTGTTTACTTGAAAAGTGTTTTGGTGGGATATTCCTCATGTCGCTGTGCCGGGTCACAAATGCAAAAGAGTGAATAATCCACTCACACAGATTGAAATTTCCTCAGAAAAGCCAAAATTGTTCAAAAAGAGTGAAAACTACTGTACATAAAAGGTCTTAAAATTTAGTGGGCCTGACGTTTGGATCCTAGCAGGACCTTTCTCAAAGGCAGAGTGACAAGGACAAAACAGATACATGTACACGAAGGAAGGGGAAAAAGAGTGAATAGGACACGGATGAGAAACAAAGGACAAAGAGTAAAGCTGGTAGGGAGAGATCAAAGGGAAGGGCAAGGAGTTTTCACATCTTTTACAGTGTTTTGTGCTCTTTTTGAGCAGTTTTGGCTTTTTGGGACGATTTTCACAATTATTCAATTTTGCTTTTAGAGAGTAGAGGTTTCTTATATGACAACACCTGACCGCCAAAGGCTAATTAGCATGTCCGCAGGAGCAGTCCAAGTCCATAGAATCGCATGTAAATATCGATTCTGAGTATATCCATTTCCATCGATAACTCAAGGCACGTGTGTTCCCCGTACATCTGCGTGAATTGAACGCTGACCGGCAAAAACTGTGTGACTGAAAAACTCTATAGCCGTCAAAACCAAGCCACAGTTATCCTTTGTATCACCACAGTACACTAAGTAACTTCTCCAATGCAGACTCAAGGAGATATACATGTAACTTGTAAGCACTCATCGGGGAGGGAGGGGGGAGGCTTCACTAACTCAGTCATCATACTCAGCCTCAAATAAAGGACTTGGGAGGCCATTTATTGTGTTTATGCTACAGCCACAGACACTAAGAACATCTTAACCGTGAAAATGGGGTGAAAATGGCATTTAGCTGTGAAAAGAAAATTCGCCGTGTTTTCAGCCCTATTTCATGGCGCACGGTTAGCCAAGTCATTTTCACGGTGTTTTCACCAGTGGTCTCCAAAGCCACATTCCTGGTGGTAAATGGTTAGAGGCAATGTAGAAGTATCTGGGAGTGACAAGTACAAGGACACCATACAGTACCTCTATGCGGGCTAGTGGTCCCTACTGGTAATTGAATTAGCCATCCCTCGAAGGCAGGAGCTTGCCACCCTAAGATATTCACTTTTTTTCACGATCTCTTTAGTGACCAGAAGATCAGGTCAGAGAAGCGATTATTTTCACAGTGAATTCACTGTAAGATGCACCGTGAAATCACAGTGACTTTTTAGTTTCACGGCTACATGACATTTTCACCCCTTTTTTTCACGGTTTAGATGTTCATAGTGAGAGGAGCGTTATAATCTTATTACAAGGAAAAAAGGTCCTCTGTTGCCCTTGTGACCAAGTGATGACCACATGCTTGCTTCAAGCATGCTTTCATAGGTGCGTTCCCACTAGAACAAAAAAGCACGATTCACTTTTCGATTTTTGAATCGCGATTCAAAAATCAATTTTATTTCATGTTGACGCAAAAAGCTCACGCGTAATAAAGCGCAATTCGAATCGCGATCCAAATCACGGTTCTGCTTGCGTTTTTTTTTTAAAACAGCACGATTATTTGCAGGGCACTGTGTGTACTTTATGTGGACGCTATCGAAAAGAGAAAATCAAAAAAGTTACACCTCAAAATTCCATGCACGTAGATCGCTGGGGTCACATTTTCAGGCATGCGCAGTTCTGACTGAATTTGATCGGTTTTTTAATCGCGATTCACTTTTCTATTTTTTGGGAACGCACCTAATTCCCAAAGGCCCCCTTTCCTTCCCAGGCTGGCTAAACAGGAAGATTTATGATGAAAAATTTATGACCATCTGTTCAGAATTACTGGGCCTCATGATACTTAGTCAGCCCCCCCCCCCAAAGAGTTATGCCACTGATAACCCACCCATAACTCATCAACTGAAGAAGACACTAATCAAATAGCTCTTCGCTGATAAGAAAACCTTTCACCATTCAATTTGTGAAAGGAGTTATCAAATTGCTCTCGCTGGAACCTAGTAGTCCCGAGGTTCTCTTGTAAAACAAAAAGACATATTTTTTCCTTTTTTGGAACAGCTCTATTTTTGATGAGGTGGAAACCAACTCACTGGAGGTCTGGAAGACGGAGCTGTATTTCCTGATGGTGGAGTTTGAGGACCGTCCTACCCTGCCTCCGCCTTTCATTATCCTGGAGCATGCTTTCCAGGTCCTCTATTGGCTCTGGAGGAAGATCTTCATGAAATGCTGCAGGAAAATTGACGATGAAAGTAGGTGGAGCTTGTGCTCACACCCCATCATCAGCCTATGGCTTTAACAACTCTGAGTGTGAATCGCAAAAGTTAGAAGACCTGATGACATTTCGATCCTAGCAGGACCTTTCTCAAAGGTCCTAGCAGGGCTTTTCTCTTTGCCTTTATGAGCAAGGTCCTGCTAGGATTGAAACATCGCTGGCCCTCTATCTTTTGAGATTTGTGTATTGCAGGTCAATTTAGTCAGTGATGATGAGCAGTTTTTTTTATTAACACTGATTGTGTTGGGTTTAGAAATATTTCTTGAAGAAAATCAATGCATGCTATATTGTAAGTCCTGCCAAGACATTTCCCCTCAGAGAGGTGCCTATCTTCAGATACAGTAAACGGTAAAAGTGGATTCATTAATTTTCATCGCATCTCTCAGGAGAAGACGATCAGGCATTTTTTTCCTCTGTCGATGAAACACCAAAATGATGACAGCTTTTTCAAAAAGTACTTGTACTGTGTGATTTCCCAAGTGAAGGGATGCTTAATAATTGTTCTTTTTGTTCTCCAAATCATTCCTGCTGTTGATATTTAAAGTAGTCCTCGTAAACCCAAGAAGGCTGAGAATTAACTGAGAAACACGCTCACTTATTTTTTTCAGTGGTGTACCTCACAAAGAAGATGAAAAGAGCACTGCGAGCTTTTGAGAAAGACTGCGTGGCAAACTACCGTCAGCAGAAGATCGAAAAGAAGAGCACGGAGACACCAGAGAGACTCGGCCTGATTGAGAAAAAGTATGACGTCCTTAGATTTCACAGCACTAGCAGGGCCAGTCTTGATAATGATAACATAGCAATAATAATAGCAATAATAATAGCAATAATAATGGGAATTGATAAAGAACCTTTACAAACACAAATCAAAATGCTGTACAATTAAAGTTAGATCTATCTATATAGATAGATTTATCAGAGTCAAACAAACAAAGGAAAACCTGACTGGGAACTTTTTAACAACTTGAAAAATTCGGGCAAAGAAAACTTTTTCTGGACTGGGGCTTGAACCTGAGACCTCTGGATTAACATACGAGTGCTCTTACCATCTGAGCCATCCAGGCCTTAGATGGGGCCTTCCCTAATAGTCAAATAATAGTCTTTGCCGGGGGTGGGGGTGCCCGTTGGAAGCAATTACAAAGATCATTTTTATATCTAAAATAGTTAGACAAACCAAAAAACAAAGACACAGGCTATGAGCAGAAATGACAGCAGAAGCATTCTGATGATGACAATGGGAAGAGAGTTCCACAATTTTGGACCGGCCATCTAAGAGAACGATGATGACTTCGGTATCGGGAATTCACAATTCACCTGATAACAGACTTGGGTTGCATTGTCACTCAATTTACGGTGCATAGCCAATCGTAAGTTGCTATAGACCGTATGGATTCTGTGAATTGCTCATTGTCTTGCGATTGATCGTAGGTTTTATGACAAGTTTGATGAAATTGGCCACTGATGAGCAGTCACCATGTGACACTATGAAAATGTAAACCCTAAAAATTAGATGAATACATTATTGCCATGAAAAGCCAAATTCATAGAGATTTCATGGACCTTTTGAAGTGAATTCACCCTGAACATTTCACCTGATCTGACCTGATTTTTAAAATCACCACACCACTCATCTGCAAGGTAGTTGCGGTCTGGTCTGTGTGATTGTACACCATTGCCCTTAAGTGCATTGCAGCCAATTACCACTATGATGAGTGTGGCCAATAGACCACTGGTGAAATCACCATGAAAAAGCTGGTGATGAAGAACAACGTGAAAAGTGCTGAAACGGCAGTTAAATTTCTTTTCATGACAACATGACATTTTTCTACCTGATCTTCAGGGTTTGGGGGTTCACAGTGTGAAATGCCTATTCTGCGATTTAGTCCTTTACTTAGGAAAAAAATATTAAAATCACCCAAAAAAATGTAGAGGGCCTAATATTTTGAACCCAGAAGCACCTTTTTGAAAGGCAGCAGATTTGATGAGAACGCATTGTGATCTCAACAGGCTCAGAGAACTCGACCGTCAGGCGGAGAAGACTAAAAGAGACATTCAAAGGAGACTTCAACATATCCAGCAACTTCTTGGCAACGTCTCTCCGGCCTTGGACAGGCAGAAGCAGCTGACAAACGTGAAAGGCAGGCATTTTCCCTTCATCTTTGAATCCCCGTGAAGCTTTGACTTACTTGACATCCAAGCTGCCGCCCAGAACTCCACTGACTGTATTTGTCTCAGCGACAAAGAGCAGAGAAAACTTTGACTGGATTGGGATTTGATTAATCTTGCCTCTGGTTGTGTGCATCAGCGCTCTTACAACTGAGTTATCCCTAGCCCTCATCAGATGGTGACCTTCCCTAAAAGTCAACTAATAGTGAACAAAATCAGTCCTTCTTTCTTAGTGTGGTTTTAACTTTTAATAGGTCTGACTGCCCTCAACCCCCACCCCCTCCCCCTCCCCCCCCCCCCCCCCCCCCCGGCAAAGAGTACCTATAGTTGACTATTTGGGAAGTTCACCATCTAAGGGCTTAATTGGTAGCTCAGATGGTAAGAGCACTGCTAGGCAAAACCAGATGTCTCGGGTGCAAGTCCCAGTCCAGTCAAAGTTTTCTTTGCAATTTTTAAGAAATGCTCAAAAGTTCTCAGCCATTTTTTCCTTTATTGCTCTCTTTCATCTTATATCTAATACAAGAGGGTTTGCGGTGACACCTTGTGTATGCTCTCAAAGAACTTGTGAGTTATAACTCAGGTTCTTTTTGGAACCACACCTCTTCCTAAAAAGACCTCATACAAGCTGTCACCGCAAGCCCTCCTATATTGTTTCACCAACCATGCAAAGCCTATAATCTATCTTTTATTTTACAAGCGGGATACAAATAGAAGTAAATACAAAAAAAACTGTTGCAAACTGCTCGCTGACTAAATGACCGGCAAAACATCAATCTCAAATGTTAGAGGGGCTGACATTTTGATCCTACCTTTCTCAAAGGTCCTGCTAGGATCGAAATGTCGGGCCCTCTAACTTTTGAGGATACAAAAATAGAACGGATTGTTCAACATATCGCAATCATCATCTCCCAACAGATAGCTTCTCGACTTTGCCGTACGCTCCTGATGAGGAGGAGGAGGAGACCATGAAGGAGCCGGCCACAAAGATGTTTGACAACACCTTGCCCCGATCCTTCACCAGACAAAAGAATTCGAAACAGCGCCGGGGCTCCTCCCTACCCGGGACCGACGTCAAGAGTACCGAGAGCTCCCGACCGACTTTGTTCAGTGAGCAGGTCAAGCAGAGACAGAAGGAGCTGCTTCACAAACTGAACGAGGAGATGGTGCTCGCCCGGCCCTCGTCCCGCCTGCCGGCGCTAGGCGGCAGCCACAGGAGTCTCAAGCACAGCAGGTGGGGGCGGCCGAGCAAGATTGGCATCGACGACAGTGGTCATCAACCGGGGCTTCCCTCCTACATGTACGACAGCGACATCCCTTCAGACAGTCCTGCGATGTCGCGCCACCAACTTGATGAGTCCGACGCTATTCCTTCCAAGTTTACCCAATTATCATGGCGCTATTAGCATTTCTATATTAGAATCAAATAGAAATGGTAAAGAAAACTTGGCCTGGACTGGAATTTGAAAACCCAAGACCTCTTGTTTTTGCATACCAGTGCTCTTACCATCTGAGGTATCCAGTCTTTACCTCCGTAAAATAGTCCACTAGTCTTTGCCGGGGTGGGGGCGCCAGTCAAACCCATTCAACCATTACACGTATAGCTGCGCCTGCTGCGGTATACCCGGTATTATCTGCAGAGGTCCCCACCTCATCATGATGGGTTTTTTTTCTTTTTTTCAAGAATTTATTTAACCCTAATCCAGTTTATCATAGACGTTTCATTATTGGAGCATAATATAAACAACACTCCTTTTTTCTCTTCTTTTTTGCATCACTTAAATTAGTTTTTCTTAAAATTTAGTGGGCCTGACGTTTCGATCCTAGCAGGACCTTTCTCAAAGGCAGAGGCACTTAATTAGTTGTTTAATTTTGCATGATTTGTACAAAGTTTGTACTGGCGTGATGTCACTGTGTATGGCATTACACAACCATACATGTGCCATGTAGTGCCTCAGCTTGACACAGGTTTACATGGAGAAGCTGGAAAATCTAACATTAGATATTTTGGGTGTCAGGGTTACATCAAGTTCCTCATTGTCATGTCTAGTGCAGGTTTATATCGGAGCTGCAGTACTGACATATACGCACACACCAGTCCACATAACCTGTGCAGTGAAATCTTGATAAGTCAAACTCTGCATGACTCAAAACTCATGTCACTATGAACATTTAAACCGTGGAAAAGGGGTGAAAATGTAATTTCGCAGTGAAACTAAAAAGTCACTGTGATTTCACGGTGCATTTTACATTGAATTCACCGTGAAAATAATCACCTCTCTGACCTGATAAGGACATCTTCAGGACACTAAAGAGACCATGAAAAAAAACCGTGAATATCTAGGGTGGCAAGCTCCAGCCTTGAGATATTGCTAATTCAATTACCAGTAGAGACCACCAGCCCCCATAGAGGTACTGTATGATGTCCTTGTAACTGTAACTCCCAGATACTTCTAAATTGCCTCCAGCCATTTACCACCAGGAATGTGGTCTTCGAGACCACTGGTGAAAACACCATGTAAATTACTTGGCTAACTGTGTGCCATGAAATAGGGGTGACAACACGGTGAATTTTCTTTTCACGGCTAAAAAATTAATGACATTTGCACCCCATTTTCATGGTTTAGATGTTCATAGTGTGTTAAGTCTAACAAGGATTCTATTCCCAAAGAGGTTTTTCATCAGTTACATGCTTTTTGCCGATCAGCGTTCAATTCACGAGGATGTACTTGGAACGCGCGCGCCTTTGAGTCATCAAATGTCCAATGGAAATACAGTACTCAGATTTGATATGTGATCCGGCACAGCATAATGAAGAATAACCCCCACTTTTGAGATTTTGAGATTTTCTAATGATGTGAAAGAGTATACCATTAGCTTTCGAATGATATTAAATTTATTTCCGTATGAACTTTGTTGTAAATAGTACAAGGGGACTTCGCTCGTTCATTTGGCATCAGACACAATATATCAGCACCATTCTAACTTCTCAAAAGCGGCCATTCAAAAAGGCAGGAACTTTACATTATATTGAAAACAGTACACAAACACTCCCCCGAAATCCTTGTTTTTTCAACATTTAGAGACGGATTTCGGAAAAATCCTTTGGACATAACATCCTTCAATACATTAACTTTTCGAAAAAAAAATAAAAAATTTTTTTAATCAAATTGAGAAGATACTTTGACTTCAGGCGTTGTTTACTGGAAAAGTGTTTTGGTGGGATATTCCTCATGAACGCTCCTGCAGACATGCTAATTTTAGCCTCGCAGTCAAGTGACGGCAAACTTCCATAGAAGTAAAACGGTGGTAGAAATCAAAACACTGCTTAACTCAATTAAGAGCCTATCAGATCATTTGAGATTTTCCTGTATGTACAGATAATTTTATAGTCATAAAAGATTTGTTTTTTTAATTTACCTCTGCATTTAAAGTCCTGCTTGTTTGTTTGATGCAATCCCTACAGTGTATGTACACAGACTAATTATTAGCAATAATCCTGCTTTTATTTTTGTATCATTTAAGTTGTTTTATTTTGTATGATTTGTACAAAGTTTGGACTGTGTGATGTGAGTTGTATGACATTACACAACCATACATGTGGTGCCACAGGTTTAGGCCTATACAGTACTTATTGATGGAGAAGGTGGAACTTAAGTTGAGTCTGGCTGACAAAATGTATCAGTTCCAACCATAACTTTGAGGATATAATTGTGCCTGTGTATAATTTCAGCCATTTCTTATTGTAAGTTGATGATCGAACTGTATTTCTGAAAATTTGTGCAAAAATGCAGATTGTCAGGTGGTCTTTCGTGTCTTGGGTCATTGTAGGACGGGAGGCCGTATTTTTTTAAAAATAACTACAAGATCATGGAAAAACTTTCATATGATTTAATGTTTCTGAAATATCTTTGTTTTGTTTTATTCTGTTTTAAGTCCTGAAAGTGAAGTGTGGCTTTGCTGAACCGTTGTCTTTCAATTGTCTAACAGTTGCGAATTATTATAAATATATATTTTTAATGTGTGAAGCAATTTTATCACGGTATATAATAACCATTAAAATGGTAATAAGAATTACTGTGATTAGAATTGTCTATGTTGTCATACATTTTTGTGTCCAACCCTTTTTTTTCATTTGCCATAATAATTTTTCAGTCACATTTGCTCAAATGAAATAAGGGAAAGAATTTTGCCCTAATACCAGCTCATTTAATCATCATTAATTTTTATTATTCAATCTTTTCAAGATTGTACATGACTTTCAAGGGCTTTGTAAAAAGACGAAGTGCTTCGAAGCCTGTACGTCTTCTTTAGACATTTTTCCAAACAACGTCAAGCCCACTAAGTTCTGCCATTCACTTCTGGCATGGAGGAAGGAAAATTTTCCTTCCTCCATGCTTCTGGTAACATACTTTTACCATAAAGATCCTGGAAGTTTCGTCATAGACCTCTATCTACGACAATTCTTGAGGGCGCCCTAACGTAAACTTGTGCAGAAAATAACACGTGTGTACATGTACAATGTACATGTACATGTACAGTACATTGTGTATGGTACACATTGAGACGAGGAGGGCAATCATGGACACATACGACCTACACTTGGTTGGAAATTGTGAAGAATCCGTGTTAAAATCATCCCTGGAGAACGCAGTGAGGTGTAAGTAAGGTTATAATAAAGAACTAGCAATTAACCGTTTGGAGAAAGAAGTTGATAATAAAATGCATGCAGTAAGGGAAGGGGTTGCTCATGTCCTCAATTTCTATTATTACTTAACTAGTCCGAGTAACTTGGACCCGACAAGGCACCCTTTTTTTATCGAATTTTGAAATTTTGAGTTTCGGGTGAATCACCCGAAACTCAAAATTTCAAAATTCGATAAAAAAAGGGTGACTTGTCGGGTCCAAGTTACTCGGACTATTACTTAACTTAGTAATAATTACACCTGTACGTCACTTCGTGAGAACAAAATGTGCTGCCTGTAAGGCTGTATATATGCTAGTTGCGGTAACCGTAACCCTCATCCTCCCGAAGGTCGGAGACCTGAGGGTTACGGGAACGTATGTACAAAATTATAGCGAGGTTTTTGTTTTTACCATTTTGGAAACACCACTGTCCCGATCGCCCCCTTTTTCCACCCTTTTGAAAATCGCCACACACAATCTAAGGACATGCACTTGATCCCAAATGTACACTGAATGTGATCAGATAACTCAAAACATCGTGGGTAAAATACTTTTCCGAAAAACGGGCAGAAACTCACCAAAATACTGTCTGTAAATGTCCCGTCAACGTCTCCGCCAGGTTCGGAATCCGAACCTGGCGCCTCGACCAATCAGCGCTTAGTCTCGTGACGTATTCCCGCACGACGGCTATTTGCTGTTTCGCAATAACAGTCCACACTCGTGGTGCGCGCGCAGGTCATCGTCCTGTGAAGAGCCGACTGGTACTGTATACAACCATGGATATGCGCGCGCACCACGAGTGTGGACTGTTATTGCGAAACAGCAAATAACCGTCTTGCGGGATATACGTCACGAGACTAAGCGCTGATTGGTCGAGGCGCCAGGTTCGGATTCCGAACCTGGCGGAGACGTTGACGGGACATTTACAGACAGTATTTTGGTGAGTTTCTGCCCGTTTTTCGGAAAAGTATTTTACCCACGATGTTTTGAGTTATCTGATCACATTCAGTATACATTTGGGATCAAGTGCATGTCCTTAGATTGTGTGTGGCGATTTTCAAAAGGGTGGAAAAAGGGGGCGATCGGGACAGTGGTGTTTCCAAAATGGTAAAAACAAAAACCTCGCTATAATTTTGTACATACGTTCCCGTAACCCTCAGGTCTCTGACCTTCGGGAGGATGAGGGTTACGGTTACCGCAACTATATATATGCCTGTATACGAAACACTAATTATAATTAGAACTCCAATGGATGGTAATAAAATGTAGGTAACCATGGTAACACTAACAATAATATGTCTTCGACACGATTGTTATGAATATTATGATTGATTAAACAATGTTCTTTTCCTTGATTTGAAATAGTGGGTTATGGAGTTGTTGCAGTTGGCTACACATGCCCATCCCAACATGTTCAAGGCAATGAAAAAAAGGTAGGAATGTTGGACACCATATGGTTTGACATAATCTTTTAATTTTGTTTGTAATACCTGGGTCAAATTATCAACATCCTTAAAAATGGAGCATGATTAAGGTTATTGAGTAATGGGTCAGTTATTGTGCTGTACAAGCTAACACTGATCAATACGTAATTGTCTGAAAAATTGACATTTTCTTGTTCATTTAATAGAATTAAAGTTGCCAAGGTGGGACATAGCATTATATTTGTACATGTAGAATGGGTGCATACTAGTCCCACTTCCTGGGCCACTAGGAGCTCCTCTGTAACAATTTGTGTGTTGATCTGTCGCTCTTAGCGTCCCACCGCATCTAATAATATAGTAAAACAGACATTTTCAACGTCTAGTACCCAGTCTTCGTATAATATGGTTTGTAAGTGGGCTCATTGCTAAAGTGCATGATGAGATTTTACATCGTGTACACGGTGAAGTTACAAACATATTGCATTTTGAACAACTCGACATGTCCGATGCCGACATACATGTAAGAGACATTTTGTCGGAATTGCAATCCAAAAATTAATTGCTGAAATACCACTTGTTCGTCTTGACATGTGTAGAATCCGGCAGGTGCTTTTATTGAATCTTTTGTTGCGTTTTCGGGCCCTTTTAAGGCCATCTGTTGAGAATGTCTGTTATACTATATTAGACGCAGTGGGACGCTAGTGCGACAGATCAACATGCAAATTGTTTCAGAGGAGCTCCCAGCGGCCCAGTTAGTGGGACTAGGTGCATACAGTACATTTATTAATAAAAGGTATCTTCTAATACTGTACATGTGGACCCCGGCAAATACTAGTTGACTATTTTGCACTTTATAGCCACCATCTAAGGGCTGGATAGCTCAGATGGTTAGACTTGGACAGAGGGCTGGTATGCAAAACCAGAGGTCTCGGGCTCATTTCCCAGGCCAGTGAAAGATATATCTTTGCCATTTTCCTTCAAGTTTGGTCCTATAGATTTGATTGGAAAAGGTCTTCTCTTTGTCGTTAGTTCAATCAATTTGCTTTATCTAGTATTTAGTAATGCACACGTACAATGTGCATTTACTTGCACTCCTTTTCTCATCAAAGCCTGTAACATTTTCTTACAGATGAAGCTGGAGCTGCCATTTGCCCCGCCTGCCGTGAAATTAGACACAGACTCTAAGACAATAATATCGGTTAGTGACGGATTGTTTATGTTGTACGTACACCCACGTGGATCTGCCAACATTTTCAGGACAACACATTCAATGCAGCCTTTGCATTCTACTTACATTACATTCAATGCAGCCTTTGCATTCTACTTACATTACATTCAATGCAGCCTTTGCATTCTACTTACATTACATTCAATGCAGCCTTTGCATTCTACTTACATTACATTCAATGCAGCCTTTGCATTCTACTTACATTACATTCAATGCAGCCTTTGCATTCTACTTTATACATTACATTCAATGCAGCCTTTGCATTCTACTTTATACATTACATTCAATGCAGCCTTTGCATTCTACTTACATTACATTCAATGCAGCCTTTGCATTCTACTTACATTACATTCAATGCAGCCTTTGCATAACTACTTACATTCAATGCAGCCTATGCATTCTGCTTACATTACATTCTATGCAGCCTGTGCATTCTACTTACATTACATTCAACGCAGCCTGTGCATTCTACTTACATTACATTCTATGCAGGCTATACATTCCACTTCCATGCATACATTACATTCTATGCAGCCTGTGCATTCTGCTTACATTACATTCTATGCATTCAACTTGCATTACATTCTATGCATTCAACTTGCATTACATTCTATGCATTCAACTTGCATTTCATTCTATGCATTCTACTTAAAACATTAAATTTTATGCAGCCTATGCATTCTGCTTAAATTAATTCTATGCATGCTTTACATTCTATGCATTCTACGGTACTTACATTACATTCTACAGGTATGCATTCTACTTACAATACATTCTATGCAGCCTGTTCATTCTGCTTACCGTTACATTACATTCTATGCATTCTACTTACATTACATTCTATGCATTCTACTTACTGTACATTAAATTTTATGCAGTCTATGCATTCTGCTTACATTACATTCTATGCATTCTACTTACATTCTATGCATTCTACTTACATTCTATGCAGCCTATCTTTTATTCCACAAGAGTAATAATACAGTATGTCAAAATGTTGCGCAGTGATTACTGACTAAAAATACCAAAATGCAAATATCACAAATTTGGAGGGACCGACGTTTGAATCCTAGCCCCTGATTTCTGATATTTGATTCCTCTAGTAAATACAACCAATCACATTTCCATCAATTCGGGAATTGCATTTCATGTTTAAATTTGCCCTTTTACACTTTGATGGAAAGCTGAATATTTAAGGTTAGACATGTACACATACCATTTACTCTACTTTTGTGTCTGCTACATGTGTGTCTCTATTCAGGCAAGTCCCAAAAACTTCAGACAATTGTCAAGAGTCAATGTCATTTTAACCGAAGGCGCAGAAACACATAAGCTGGTGAGTAGATCAATTTTGTCAGAGCTGTTAGTCACATCCCCAATCAAAGGAGGGAAGATTGAAACGGAATAATGAATTAAAATAATTCAAAGTAATTGTTACTAAAAAAGTATATGAAACGGTGAAGAAGTAGACAAAGTATAGGTGTCTTGAAGGTTTGCATGGTGGAAATACTAAGTGGAAGGTTTGCGGTGACATCATATAACACTTTGAGATGGAGTGTGGCTGTGAAAAGAGCCTGTAACACAACCCACTCTTTTCAGAGCCCCACTCCTTCTCGAAAGAGAAGTGTTACATGGTGTCATCGCAAACCTTCCACTTAAGTCGTGTCCGCACTGGACTTATTTTATACCGAGCCCGTGGGTAACATTCTAATCGGTAAATCTTCCAGGCGTCCGCACTTGGACTATTCGACTTGGGTAAACTAACCGAGACGATCGGTAAAACTAACCGACTGGCGCAGACAAACGCATGAGGGCACTTTCGTGGTGACCTTTCACCGGATGTCTGTACACAATCTACCGGCCGTGTGTGTACATTATGTACAGTACATGAGCATGTACTGTAGTCACGTTGCTACCCCATGAGCCTTGTGTACAGGGACACGTCACGTGGTATCGAGGTAATGTGGGGCGCCGGACCGGATGTGGTTTTTTACCGAGTCGTTTACCGAGACGTCGTGTCCGGATTGGACTTTTCGGCTCGGTCGAACTGACCTGGTCAACTTAACCGGGCAGAAGTTGGTCGGTTAAACTACCCATTTGAGTCGGGTTAGTTACCTGGGAGGACAAATTCCTGGGCTGTCCGCACTGGACTTAAATTGGTCAATTTATCCATTTGCTCGGTTAGTTTACCCATTTTAAGTCCAGTGTGGACGCGGCTTTAGACAAAGTGTATAAGCAGAGGTACAGGACAGAAGATTACTTGGTGCATTTAGAACCATCTTTTCCAATGTTACCCTACACATGAACAGAGGCAGGATAATATCCAGTCGTACGACTTACTGGCTGTCCAACCCACCAACGAGAAGATGTTTCACATGGCCTGCACCAAGCTGGAGATTGATATAGTCTGCCTTGATATGACTGAGAAGCTGCCCTTTTACTTCAAGCGTGTGGCCATCAATGCAGTAAGTGTCAACTACATGTAGAGTCACACATACCTGATTACCTATGTTTTTAACTATCGTAAATTCCTGGGTATAATGCGCACCCATGTATAATGCGCACCCATGTATAATAACTTTTGCCTTCTGCTGAGAAAAAAAAAAAAAAACATTTCCGTGGTCTGAGTCCGTTACCCTCTGAATAAAAATATCCATTTGAGCCCAAGTTACCTCGCAGTGGGAAAAAAAAACGCGGGAGAGTTTGCAGTGGGGACCATGATTGAAAGCTCCATTGTTGAAATGTGATACAATGTAAGGTTGGCTTCCCTATAAAAAAAATAGTATGTCTAGTATGCTGTGGCCGTCATCAGGAGATGACGGCCAGAGCATATTGGTCGAAACGTCGAGTTACCACTCAGGTACTTTTCAGAACCACACCTCTTCCTTTTAGAGACCTTATACATGGTGTCACCGCAAACCTTCCTATATTGATTTACCCACCATGCAAAGCCTTAAGTCTTATTTGATATATTTTTGTATACATATATGTTGGAAGCTTTTTCCCTGGGAATATTTACCCCTTCTCGGGAGTAGGGTAGAAGGAGAAAACCCAGGGGTTTAGTTCTCTCGGGGGGAAAAGAAACTAGTGTGAACGTCAGCGGGTTTGTACTTACCCCGACCTTTTGCATCCCCTGGAGTTACCAAATGGGTTCAGTGTGAACGGTTGCAGGGGTGTTGGTGGGGTAAAAAACAAAACAAGGGGTTTTCCCCGGGGATTTATTCCCCAGGGATTGGCTCAGTAGTGTAAAAAAAAAGGGTTTTACACTAAAAACAGGCCCGGGACTCGATCTGATCTGTGTCCAAATGTTGCTCATTCGTTAACACCTTATAGCATCTGAAACTGGGGGTCTTATTGTTGACCACCTTTTGACGTTTTTCACCTTTGTTTCTCAAACAGGCTATAGAGAGAGGGCTGTACTTTGAGATTCCCTACGCACCGGCCATCCGAGATGCCACCTCAAGGCGCAATATACTGAACAATGCAATGACACTGACCGCATTGTGTCGTGGGAAGAATTGCATCATTACGAGCCAGGCAACAAAGGTAGTTGATTGAAAACCACAAGCCAGCCCCCCCCCCCACAGTTGATAATTTGAAATTTGCTGGAAACATTTGAATTTATTGCGTTCACTCCCCCCCCCCACACTTTTCTATTTGACCTTTTCTCTTTGACATTGCCCCGTTCAAATACCTTATCCCTACCCAAACCCCAGCCCTTCCCTTTAATCGCACCCTACCTGCTTTCCCCTTTGTCCTCTGTCTGTCATCCATGTCCCTGTTACTCTCCCCTTCCTGTTTGTTTTGTCCCTGTCATTCTGCCTTTGAGAAAGGTCCTGCTCGGATCGAAACGTCAGGCCCTCCTACCATGCCTACACCAATTGTTGATATTCACTTTTTGATCATTAGGCAGTTTGCAAAATGTTTGCATATTACTATAGTAAATTCATTTTACTCTTTTGAACTTACAGTAGATAGTGAAAATAGAAATCCTGAAAAGGGAATGTACAGAGATTTTGATGTACAGTATTTGCAGCTTGGAAGGAATTTTGAAGACTTACTTTAAAAAATGGAAAAAAATTGTGTTTAATTTCAGTGATATTTTTTGTCATTATGTAGCCCCTGGAGATACGAGGACCTTATGATGCTGCAAATCTGTATCCTTTGGAGAGAGTAGATTGAGTTTAGGGCCCAATTTCATAGATCAGCTTAAGCATGCAAATCTGCTAAGCATGAAAAGTCTTCCCTGTCTAAAAAACAGGATTACAAACCACATTAGGATGTGATGTCAATTGCATCCGACCTGTGTTCCACTGTTCGTTACATAGCATGAAACAAAAAACAAGTTTGGGTTGGCAAAGTGATCCTGTGAAAGAAAATGTTGGTGCTGAAGCGGCTCTATGAAATTGGGCCCTGGTTAGGATTGAGGGTAGCCTGGAGTCATGGGCCTTAAAGCCCCTACACAACATTGGTGAGATCGAAAAACAGAAATGTTCACAGATTTACATGAAACTTATACAGTTTGAAGATGGTTATAGTAGAAACCTCGCACTGAAATATTTCTGCCTAAAATGTTGTATTTTGGGAGAAATGAGTAAAAGAAATTGTTTACGTCTAACCGAGATCTAAACTATTTTTCGGAACAGCACGACATTGAATGGTTCATTTTCGCAAAATAAATGAAGTGGTTTTCACGATTTTCTCGAGACTCGGTTGGCGGATTGAGCTGAAATTTCCACAGGTGTGCTATTTCATGCGTATATTGGATCAGACAACGTATGGATGCTATTCTTTTACCTTGACCAATGTTGTGTAGGGGCTTTAAGGCAATTGTATGGGAAGTTACAAACTGCTTTGTACATTTTGTGTTATGCAGGCCTCAGCCTGATGTAAAGCATCTTTTCCCAAGAGTTTTGGCCAATGGCCCCTTAACCGTTCTTCCATCAGTGGTCTACTGTTTGGCCTGTCAGAACAAGAAGCCAAAAATGCCGTGTCAGCAAACTGCAGGGCTCTGATCTACCATGCAGGTAGGGCATGTCTGTTCTCGAATGAATGATTTGGTTAATAGAGGGGAGGAAGGAGGGGAGTGAGCAAGCAAGCAAGCAAACAAAGGTAGACCCTAAAGGCAGCCAAGTAGAATGCCGTACGTCAAATGTATTCATGGCTGCTTAGCATAAATTAATTAATTAAGGCACTTTCCGGACTGCGTGTGCTTTGTTTACCCGTACAATGAACGGTTCATGCACAGTGGAGAAAAATTCCTGGTTGTGGAGACGCCAGTTGTTTATCTGCGCACACTAAATTGTGGGATAGGATATAACTTAACAATTTTCTCATTTTGATAATGTTTGCACACACAGATACGCTGGATGTTTCTGAAAGATTGAGAGAACTGCCATTTGAGTCACGATTCTAAAATCAAAAAGCGGATCACTATGTTTCATGCTAGTGGGAAATGCACCTAGTTTATGAGCAAATGCCAACAATCTTCTCTCACATACGAGGAACTCTAGTAAAGCTATGACTGTTATACATTCAATAAGGGCTTGCAGCTTGCGACCAGAGCTAGTCATTGTAACATATTATAGGTAATCCTATAAGTTACCGGTAGTTGGTTGGGTTTGGTTGGTTACATTAGCATGACTATCATCCTGTCGAGGCATGTAACCTTTTGGCAGAATGCCAGGTTTGGTCCTAGAATTGTAGAGATTGACAACCCTGAAACTGAGAATGGAAGGTTTTCATGATGAGAATGGTAGAATAGGTTTGTGGTAACACCTATTACCGGTACTTCAACCCTAAAACTGCAGCTTTAACATGGCTCAGATGTCAAGCACTCATTTGTCATCTACAATTTAAGGAGGATACCAGATTGACATTTGTATGAAGGCGCTTGAAATTTTGTTTGGAAAAGACAGGCCCTTGGAATACCGGGGTAATAATTTTTTTTAATTTTTTTTTTAGCCACCAGGAGGAATACCATCAAGTCAGTGATGTCTGTCAAGCAGCTGTCGGAGCTCTCGGCTTCTGATCAGTGGAAGGTCACGGCGGGGCAAGAAGCTCCCGGCATCGTCAGTGATGACTCCCCTCGGCACGGGAGGGAGGAAGGAGACACTGGAGAAGGGACTATTAAAGGGGGACCACTCAAGAAACACAAGTTGGAATCGCCTTCGGAAAGGACCAACAAACAATCGAGGAAGAGGAAGAAGGGATGCGAGGCTGGTGTGGACTGACAAAAAAAAAGGAGTGGGGGTCAGGTTTGCAGATGTTCCCGAGTGCCTCGACTGAATGTCCTTTGCCTCAAATTTGTTATATTGTGGATCGTCTGGAACTTTTGGAGAAATGGCGTAAACCAGTACATGTATTTTTTTTTTTTTTTCCCCTTGAGAAAGCGGGTGCCAATTTAACGATAGCCCTATAGGTCATGTGACCGATAGCCCTATAGGTCATGTGACCTATAGTGGGTATCAAACAATCACCAAACATGGCGGCCCCCATATCAAGGTGCCGCTGTTGTAAAGTACATGATGAATGTGGAAATCTATGAAGAATATTCCAGAGTTTGTACCCGAGACCTTACCGGAATACCCACTAAAAGTCATGTGATGACATTGTGCAATTGGTCTATTGGAGTGGAAATAACTATGCCTTGCCGTGTACATGTGCCAATCTGCCAATCTGCAATGTAGGACCTTGCTACACATTATTCGAATACGCTACACGACCTCGACCAGTTCAGTGGTCAAGGGGTTAAGACGTCTGCACTAGAAAGTGGGAGTCGCGGGTTTGAATCCGCCCGAGCTGCCTGAATTCCTTTAATCATGTTAATCAGGCATCAGGCAAAGCACTGGCCACTTACTGCATCGAGCAGGGCAAACCCTCATTGAATGGGCCAATCAGCTTGTCTGAAAAGCAATTGTGTACTTCACGTGCAGGCTTGACATTCCGGATAGGGCATTGGTATTTATCACTTCAATGCCTCATTGGTGTCCAAAGATTACCCCATGTGGACTCTTTGACAGGATTAACCCATATGTACTGAGTTACGATTTCCCGTAGGACGCAGAAAAGTGACAAACGCCGAACTACTTGAAATTCCATGGCCTATCTTAAGGTGAAAATGATGATATTATCCCATTCATTGTTCTGTTGATATGGTTTATGATATTTTAGATTTTTTTCTTGTATCATAATAAAGTAAAATTCATACTCTTTCCACTGTTATATACCGTAGTTTGTTTGGGTTTTATTTTTTGGAAAAGCTGTCGTTGACAATTTTCTCTTGTAATCCAACAAAATGGTGCCCCCACCGCGGCAAAGACTAATTGACGATTTGGGAAGGCCACCATCTAAGGGCTGGAAAGCTCAGATGGAAGAGCACTGGTACGTTAATCCAGAGGCCTCGGGTTCAAGTCCTGGTCTAGTCAAAGTTTTCTTTGCCAATTTTTCCATCTGTTCAAGTTTTTCCTTGTTTGTTTGACTTGTTTATACATGTATTATATGTTTTTAGTGAAAGATAAAACAATGAACAAATTCTTCAATGCCATTTTCCTTTTATTGATTTCTCATACAAGTAACGGTATCTGATGCCCCTGCCATTTGTAGATAGTCATCTTCTACTCCTAAATGTACATGCAATTTTAGATAAATTTACATGGAATTTAGTCAAGGAATACTATGAATATTGCCAAGTTATTAGCAAAAAGTTTCTTTCCGTTTTCCATACATGCACCTCCATCTGAAAAGTAAATGAAATAACAATCCTATTCCCTGTTTTCAAAGGTTATGAAAGAAATGTGGTTATAACTCTAGCGCAATTAGGTTCAGAGTTTCTGGGTTTTGGGGAAGTGAGGTCCACATCCTCTGGTGGGCGGAGGTCTAAGAATACGCAGCAGTTTGTTCAGATGCATCACATTGACTCCAGAGCACTGATACTATAGTACGGTGGAACGTTGCCAAGTATAACAAACGCCGATGTACCGAATCGGCTATAACGAACATGCCGTTTGTGTCCCGACATATACATCCGTGGATGTTTGGCGGCAACTAATAACGAACGACTGCTGTACCGAACAATTTCCGTGGATCACGGGAGGTTTGTTATAGCGACGTTCCACTGTACATACATGTACATGTATCTGCATGTACAGTACATCAAATCAAAAAGTAGCTAATGGTTTGCAATGGAAGCCCAAGCCCATGAGAGCATGTAAAAACTATACAGCATACAGTTTACATTCAGTGCAAACAAGCAAATCATACAATGTACAAGATGTCCAGATTTTTAAATTAATCAGTACACAAGTGTTTCTGGCTGGAGCCCCAACCCCTGGCAAAGGTCTTGTTGACAATTAGGGAAGGCCACAATCTAAGGGCTGGATAGCTCAGATGATAAGAGCGCTGGTACATGGGACGCAAAACCAGAGGTCTCGGGCTCATGCCCCAGTTCAGTCAAAGTTTTCCTTGCCATTTCTCACAATTGTTCCAAAGTTCCCAGTCAGGTTTTCCTTTATTCCTTTGACAATACACAAATGATCATATCCCACACTTTAAATGAACTGATGAAATACTAAAGTTAAAAAGAAACCGATGCTTTATCTTTTATTTCCATCAAAGGATTTGCAAGCAAAGGAATTAAAAAGAGATTTTGTTTTCTAAGAAACGCCTTTTTGATGTTCATAAATTATTTGCACATTCTTCTAAGATCCACTGTTAAATACCACATTCCACAAGATCCAAGAATTGTACCATGTCATTTGATATGACAAAAGACAAATTTGTTCTGTCTGCAAGTCCGACAAGGACATGGTCTTTATCATGTACAGTAAAGACTTGAGTAGAGGTCTATACTCTATAATTATGGTGTCCTTTGAAATACTGAACAAGTAGCTTGTGACTGCAGTCACTAAAAGTATTTTGGTTTTATCAATGCCCATAAAATAAGACAAGATTTTCTATTTACAGTGCAGTACCATTTGCTACAATGTGCTCAGTACACGGTACTTCATGTTTAGATTGTGAAGCAAAAAATGACGCACCAAACAAATGCCATTACAAAAATAATTGGATACCCCTTCCAAAAGCAACCGATGTGAGTCATCTCTCAGCTTGCACTTGACGTCTCCATTTTTGCCTTTTCGTCATCTTTTCTCTTCTGGTTCTTACGCCAGAGTCCTAGGTTGAATCCTTCCCGATTTCTTGCAATCTCAATGGCAAAGAACTGAATTCTTGTCACTAGGGTACAAACACAAAATGACACTTAAACAAGTATAGAATGAATAAGACTTGAGGCTTTGCATGGTGGGTTAATCAATATAGGAAGGTTTGCGGTGACACCATGTATAGTCTCTTAACTCTCTTAAAGGAAGAGGTGTGGTTCTGAAAAGAACCTGAGTGGTAACTCGACGTTTCGACCAGTATGCTCTGGCCGTCATCGGGATGAGACTTTAAGAGACTTTATACATGGTGTCACCGCAAACCTTCCTATAAAGTACAGAATGAGTAATTCAATGAGGGTTTGCCCTAAGGCTGGGCAAAATCGGGTATTTGAGGAACCGGATACCCAAATTTTTAAATCGTCGGTACCCAGATACCCACCATACAAAGTAAAACATAATCCGGAAGTACGTTGCATAATGCCCGGTGGTCGCTATCGCAGTATTGGGGTGCCGCGCCAGGCATGATTTCAGTTTCGACATTGATAATGAAATTGGCAACCTTGAAAATAACATCGGCAACAGGTTTTCCTGGGTTTCTTTGACGACCAAAACAATTAAGCAGCATTGTTTTTAACATTCTGCGGTCATTAGAATCCATGGTGTCCGAAAAGAAAACAATCACTTGTGAAATCTACAGCGACAGTGCTGAATGGAACCGGGAGCGAGAATGGAACCGGGTATCCGATGCCTTCGGTCGGTTTTCGGATACCAGGGTTTTTGTTTTTTGCCCGGCCCGACGTGATAAACACCGAGTGGTCGGTGCTCTGCCCAATGCCTGATAAAAATATTTCAGGCAGCTCGGATGGTATTCGAACCCGCGACTCCCGCTACGAACGTCTCAACCACTTGACCACTGAGCTGGTTGAGGTCGTGTGGAGTATTTATAAAGAAGTTTGTCTGTCACACACAAAATTGATTTGGTTCGTTAGAAACGAGTCCCTAACTCACCAAAAATGGAGTTCTCCTCTGAGTAATCCCTTGAACAGTCCAATCGCAGCAGCGTTCCAAAGTTGAAATCTTCAACAACACCTTCAAAATTATTGCAGAACGGTCTCCACTTCTGCTTGTTCAAAGGTGAACAAAAAAAAGAGAACATTTGTTACATTTCTTGTCCAACTCAATTGGGTTCCTCCTCAGAAGACTGTTTGAAAAAACGGTATCACTGAGTTCATGAGATGTCTGTCTACCATGTCTACACTGTAGTACTACAGGGGAACATTGCTATAATGAACGCCGATATACCAAACATGCGGCTATAACGAACATGCCATCTGGCTCCCAATTCTCATGGATTCCGGGATGTTCATTATACCTGCATAGCAACGTTCCACTGTCTTTCCAATTTTGTTTTACCATGCTACTTGACAAATGGATGTGTTACATTCACATTGGATTTGAAAGCACTTCTAGCCATTTGGTGATATTACAGATGCACAGGTTTGGAAACTATTACCACTTTGGCAGCTTCGGTCTTCAAGTCATTGGGAGAGATAACATCAATTTTCAAGTCGGGAAAGCACTGCCTGAAGCACGAGTATATCACATCATCTTCCTTAGTCAGCTTCAAGCTTCTGTTGTCCACAGACGACGCCAGCTACATGTACACGAGAAGAAAAGAAAGATGAATGCGAGTATAACAAAAAAAGTGACCCGAGGGTACTACATGTCGGTGGAAATGGCATGTGTCTGATGTGTGCGCTTTTTCTTGAATGATGAACAGAGCACACTGTTCGAAACACACTGTGGAGACATTGCTTTGTTATCGTGCAGTATACAACTGACTGAGAAATGATGTTCTAAAAATGCCCCCATGTCAACCACATTCACTTTCCTCGGTAGAAATTTGGACCGTATGTCCCTTACATATAACTTCAACTTGCGACAGATTCTTATCACAAATCTCCCGTTTCAGTTATTTCCAAAATGGCAAATATCACTTTGGTGAAAACCTTGTAGAGACCTATGCACCTTTACAATTTACCTGTGGAGACCTACCGGGTATTCAACCTATTGTCTTAGGTCTCCACAAGGCACTAGATTCGCGCCCATCCAGTTAAAGCCTCCGGTCATGCCGGTTCTGATCAGAAAACTCGCTCACAAAAGGGCAACTCTTTATTGGTGTGTCACTGCAAACCTCGTAATTAACAACTTGGGATAATAACGATTCACAACCTTTGGCAGATGTTAATGTGAATCATTGAATTTATGGCTAACCCTTCTGACTGCCATTCAATTTAATCAAAAACAGTAGTAAACATTTCTCAGTCTCACTGTCAGATTTAGGTATTTTACTTTCGCCATGGAAAACGTACATTGAAGTATGTCTCAGCGTGATGGTAGGCCTTGATCGCCCAACCCAATTCCAGGTTTTCCTGCAACAAACACACACACACAAAAAGTTAAAAAATTGGAAAAGAAATCTTAGACTGGACCGGGACTTGAACCACAGACCAGCCCTTAGATGGTGGCCTCCTAAATAGACAACTAGTCTTTGTCGGGATCAAACAACTAATTGTTGTAAACCTGGCTATGGCAGCTCAGGGATCACACAAAGTGGATACAGCTTTTAAAATTCAAGTCAAACAAACAAAGGAAAAACTGACTGGGAACTTTTGAAAAAAAAAGAGAGTTGTATTTGGGAAAGCCTCCATCTAAGGGCTAGATATCTCAGATGGTAAGAACAGTGGTACGCAAAACCAGAGGTCTCGGGTTGAACTTGAAGACTTTTCCAAAGCAAGATTTTTCCATAAAGACAGGTAGTCCAGCCATTTTAATTTAAAGTACGTTACTTAGTATTTAAGTACGGTACGATATGTACATGTGCGAGGTTCAACGGCTGGAAACAGCAAAAATCAATTGAAATTTTGTCTTTTTATCGTTTTTATAAGAAATAAATTAAAATTGAAGCGGGGGCCCAAAAAAAAGATGCAGGCGGGGATGAGAAGGTAATGATTCTTTTTTTACTTTGCCATAAATACTTACATCGTTACCATATTCCTCAGCTGGTCGCATTAGTGCCGCAGCACCAGCCTGCATCCCAGCAGCATTCACACCCTGAGAAGGAGAACACGTGACAATGAGGGACAAACAGACAAACAGTCAATGAATACTCTGCTGCCAAATGTCTGACTCTCTACAACTCTAGACTCTACTTATCCACGGATTTAACCTTATTTATTATTACGCAGTGGCTGTTGTTACGGCAGTCGTCCGTGTGGTTCCCTGACTTGATTGTATTTCGTCAGCATTGCAGGCTGGTTGAACCAGTCTATTAGCTGATAGTCTGGTTCCAAGAGCTAAACATCCTGACAAATACTGTTAAGTCAGGGAACCACACGACTGCCGTAACAACAGCCACTGTGTTATTATTAAATACCGACTTCTAACTCTGGTCAAACATACACTGATTACTGAGTAATTATGGGACGACTGAATTAATTGAGGAATCTTAGACAATAAATCAACCTTTTTTTTAATCGTACAACTTTATGGCAAAGCACTCAAGTTCGCAGACCACTCCGCACCCGGACCTGCCTGCACATCGTGACGTCATGCAGTTTCAAATCAAAAGGTGGCCACCCCAACTCGGCTCGTCGACCCATTCTCGGTCAACTGAGGGGAAATTTCTCCCTTTTCCCAAACGTGAGTAAAACAAAATGACCAGTCAGTATTGGAATCTGTAATTCTCACTGAATCCTCAATGGGCGTGTGGGACGGTTTCACAGGTGTTTGGGGGGGGGGGGTTAAATCTGGGGATTTCGGTCGGGGGTATTTTTCAAAGATTAAATTCCAACATTGCATAGCCACTTTCCTTGGACCCTACACGGGTGACTGTAGGCTACAGTCACCCGTCCCTCAAAATTAAAAAAATTGATAAAAAAAGGGTGACTTGTAGTTGTAGGGTCCAAGTTACTCGGACTAAACAGTAACACTAACAGTATTCAATCATAGGCCATTTTCGAAATGAAGGCTTAGGCTCGGGCTCAGGCTTCGTCTCCGTCTGACAAAACCTGAAAATCCAGGTTATGCTTAAATGGTTTGTTTCCTATTTGGAAAGTAGAGGGTATTTACCAAGTTCCTGGGGCCAAATGCTTGCTATTACAAGTTTTAGATGCTGGGATATTATAACGGGTAAGATTAATAATTATGACCGAAGCCTAAGCCCGAGCCTAACTTAGCCTTCATTTCGGAAACGGCCTAAGCTAAGACTAAGACAAGAGTAAGACTACGAAAAGTAGTATTTATTAGTAGTATTTATTTTTACTACCGTGATCTTACCATGGACTGGACGATTTCATCCATGACTGAGTGACTAAGACTAAGCTTATTTCAACTTAAGGTGACACATTCATTCACATCCGAAGGCCTAAGTAAAGGCTAAAGTAAAGGGCACGTGTCCAAGCTTGAAAATGACTACATACATGGATGATGTTCATTTACATAGATCAGCAATACGCCAATACTATTACTAGCAATACACACAATCCGTACAGTTGTACATGTACAGTTACTTATACGATGACATTTCCAAAGTGAATCAAGCTATCAGCGCAAGCGCCCAATTCATTCTTTCAGCCAGCAGTGCTTTTAAACATCTAGAATCCATGCAACAAAAGATTTCGACGAGTAGGAAATACTCCAGCAGAAAAAAACATTATAGCCCTTGATTTTCCTAAGTTATTATTATACACGTTTCAATTATCCACCCGTTGTCCTTGGTGGAGCTTATTTCAATTAAATGCGCTGAAATGCAAGCGGAAGAAGAATGTGCAACATATAATTACTGTAATAACAATAAGCGATTCGAACTCGTCCAAGCATTCCCATTGATCTTATTGTAAACTGCAGCATGTGGGCCCAAAGGACCCGACCATTGCTTCGCCATGCCTTTTATTTTCAACAGAACGGTTACTAAGAAGTAAATAAACGCAAATTAGGGGGGGGGGACTCACTAACAATGGTATCTTGGAATTAGTTTGCATAATGTCGATCGCATTATGCCCTTACTAGGCCTAATGGTGTCAATAGCTAGCGGCCAACCTTTATTTCAATCAACTACAGTACAGTAGGCCTATGTATACGTCTTTATCATGTGTACTATTAAACTTATTTTCAATCCAAGTTTAATTAAGTACTTTCTTACTTACTTACTTAATTTATTCATTTGAAAAATTGGCAAAGAAAAAACTTTGACTGGACCGGGACTTGAACCCGTGGTGAATTGCATCTTAGCTGGCGCCCCCACCGTACCGGCAAAGACTAGTTGACTATCAGTAAAATCACGGGACGGCCTCCATCTAACGTAGGTCTGGATAGTGCATAGCTCAGATGAAAGAGAACTGGTATTTTAATCCAGAGGTTTAACGTCGGGTTTAAGTCCCGGTCCAGTTAGTTTTCTGTGCAAAATTTTTCATTATTTTTTTTCCAAAGTTCCCTGTCAGTATTTCCTTTGTTTGTTTGATTTGAATCAATTGATTTATTCATACATTTTCCTGTAAACCACAGACAGTATAATTTTAGCCTATACAAGAAAAGAAGTAGAAAGTCCATGGCTTATCCGAAAGGGAAACAAATTGCAATCGTGCATTTTGGTCATTATTTTAAGCTAGTCATTATTTTAAGCTAGTACCTGTGTGTATGTTATGTATACTAAATGGCCACAGACGGGAACAGGTTGCCAAACCATACACGTATGATGGTCTCTGTGAAAACAAGCTTCGAAATGAACACTGCACAGCACGCCTCCATGCACGGGTCGGATTATTTCGGTCGTGTCAGCGTGATTTTGCCGTCCAAATGCGGCTTATTCTAGGATCGTCAGGGAATAAATACATGCTTATTCCACTGCTGCAATCTTCAACAACGAATCTGGCTGGCAAATCAACGGGTTTGTCAATATTATTTACTCCCGAAATCGGTTCTCTTGAAAAACGTCCACTGACTGTTGGTATAATAATACGAACGTACAATACAATAGTTCCCAGACAAGAACAATGGACTGAGTCTTCATCCGCTGACGTCACCAAGGGCGGCCTCCATGGGGGCCTGGCTTCTCCCCCTTCCAAACTTAAATTATTTTTTACACTCTTTCACTTGGTCACCGTAGAAATGATGTCCGTCTTAGCCGTGAGAAAATGTGGATGAAGCGTCTTCGGACTATTCAACCACATGGTCTCAACATCCAGGAGGGTAATGACTAACACCATGCAGCTTTCTGATAATCTTTCTTTTGTGTTCAGTCCTTCACACTTCTCTCTTTGATCTTTACCCTCTTGTCACTAATCCCTACCCCACTCCTTGCCCTTCTCTTTGATCTTTCCCCCTCTTCTCACTTATCCCTACCCTACCCCTTGCCCTTCCCTTTGATCTCTCCCTACCAGCTTCACTCTTTGTCCTTTGTTTCTCATCCGTGTCATGTTCACTCTCTCCCCCCCCCCCTTCCTTCGTGTACATGTATCTGTTTTGTCCTTGTCACTCTGCCTTTGAGAAAGGTCCTGCTAGGATCGAAACGTCAGGCCCACTAAATTTTAGATTTACATTTTGGTAATTTTAGTCAGTAAGCAGTTTGAAACATTTTTGTATATCACCTTAAAAAATGCATGGATGTATTTTTGAAATAATAAAAACGAATTCCAAAATGCATTGCAGTTGACCTAGTGGAAGGTTTGCGGTGCAGCTGGCTCAGTCTCAGTCAGTCGCAGGCGCAGGCGCAGGCTAGGCTCAGAGAAGGAAAAGAGCCGGTTACTCAGTCAAAGTTTCTGGTACTAGTGTGTACACTGCCCGTCGTCACTAATTGTCACCGCAACCTTCCGGCCACCGATTCTTTCGGTGCTCGGGTGCGTGTCATATTTGCTGATAATGTGACAAATAGCTAGAAAGAGATGCAAACCCTTTTTATGACAGCTAGGCCTATACAGAGAAGAACTACAAACCATGTCTTCCCCTGACGCCGGTGCCTCTAGGCTAGGCCTTCAAAAGGACAAGAATAACAGGTGATTTTCCGTTCCGATGACAATGAATTGAATGATTCAATATTTGTTTCTAAAAAAAAAAATATTTTGTAGCCTAATGCGCAGATATAATTAATTCTCAACTGCGCATAACAACACACAACAGTCGGACATGTGGACAATCAGGTGGAAAAAGCTGAGATGAGTATTTAGAACAATCTTGAAAGTGTCGACAGATTTAGGGCACTTAGGGCAGGTTATTTCACTGGAGCGGCACAAATATACCAGAGAAATAATGCTGCAAACTGCTTACTGACTAAAATGACCAAAATTAGAAAGAAACTGTGAACAAAATACATGAGAATCCCAGCGGGAGGGTGGGGGTACCAACAGAGGGCCTGGCGTTTCGATCCTAGCAGGACGGTCGATCATTCTTCCTTTGAGAAAGGTCCCGCTTATAGGATCAAAATGTCAGGCCATGCTAATTTTTGGTATTTGTACATTCATCATTAGCTTTTAACGTTCAAGGTAGATATATACATGTAAGTGATTTGAGTGGATCGGCTTTTTTCTGTAAAGGAATTTACTCCAATAACCGCCTTCAACGAATTTCGCCTTCAACACTGACCCCAAATAAGTGCAATCCTTTATTCTATGTGTTCTAGTGTATCCCGTGCACGTGTAGCGCTACGCGAGAGGTGGCCTGAATTTTCTGCCCCGAGCCTGGGCAACCCCGCAAAAGCCTTCATATGAAGCCTGACATACATGTACATTACAGTCAATGGGTTTGTGACCTTGTGGTTTGGCGACATACGTCTGTCCAGTGTTATAATTATCATGGTTATTATGACGGAAGAATAAAATAATAGACATAATGTGTAATGAATTCAACATCATGGCCCAGTCAGAATTACATTGACTTTTTGTTGGCGCACGTTTGGTGCTAGCTTTAGTCACTTTTCATCGTCCTGTCGAACACTAGCGATGTACGAACTCCAGACTTCAAAAACGACACCAGACTAATGTCTGACTATAATGTGTATTTTAAACAAATATAAGGCAACTGGTATTCTACACATTTAACAAAAACACACCAATTGTAAAAACGTACATGTTAAATTTACAGTTTTTAACTTTGTATATATATCAAAACTCAATTTTGAATCAAGCAAAATGTGTTTTCGTCAATTTATTGTGAGAAAGTGACGTCACAATAATTTGCTAAAAAACATAGATGGCTCCCTTCCCGTAATGGCAACATTGCGGCGCACATCCGCGGGACCAGCGAAACCCCGAAGTGCAGCTAACACACTAGTGTTATGTTTTTCTCTTCCTTTTTTCACTGTGCATTATTGCAATGGCAAAATGTGTAGCAGCGAATAAATGAATGCGACAACTGCACTCGCGCTGAGACGGCACATACTCGGTGTTTTCTTTTTATAATTTGGCTGTGTTCCAGGACATTATATTAAAAACCAGATGGAAATCAGTACTATGAATGAAGAGTCGATCACGGAAAAGCCCGAAGGAACGGTGAGTGCATTTTTTCAGGGTGATTGTTGATGAGAACAGTTCTAACACAAAGTTACGTTTATATCCTAAACATCATTGCCATTGCGTGAGTCAACATTGAACGTTGTACGACTACGACTACGAATGTGCGAAGGCTTGGCTCGGGCCATCGGATACTGACTACAGTCATTGTAATCAGTACTTCTGAAACAGTAAAAGCCCCACTCCCTTTGTTATGGTTTTATTTTATCAAATAAGCAAAGGCAAGGTCTAACTAATGACATTTTAATTACTAACCTAGGTTAGTGATGTACCGACGCAGTCAAGTTACCAGGCATTACCTAGCAATAGTTTATACCACATTACCAGTGCCACAGTGGCAGTGTCAGTGATATTCATTACTCATTACTCATTAGTGAAAATTCATAATTTCAATTGACATTAGTAGTGTTTATTGACTTTGAGGATAGAAACCTCCAACAAGTAAATCTAGTCTGTAGTACTACTAGTTTATATACTAGTTGTATTACTACTAATACTAGTAGTAGTAATACTAGTATTTTATTACTAGTACTAGTACTACTACAGTACTAGTAGTAGTAGTAGTATTCAAGTAGTAGTACTAACTACTAATAAGTAATATTGAGTACTAAGTATTTTGCAGATGATTGAAGACCGAGATAATGAATTTGTCAAGTCTGATCATTTCTGAAGTAATGTCAATCACTCAATGTGCCAGTGGACAGATTTCACCTCTTTTTGAAGAAGAGTAAGGATATGGACCTATTTTTGTTTTGCAGTTCCAACTTGAGCTTTTGAAAACAAAGGTGGGAGAAAATATTTCAATTGCTTCTGACTGGCACCCTGGCCTTAGTTAGAGGGCTGGTACATAAACTATATTTTTAAATATCACTATTTTATTATTTAGTATCACTATCACTATCAGATGAGTGTTCTAGGCTTAGACTAGAGGCTATGTTCAGACACCGTACTACGGAGACCGAAAAAGGTCTATCATTTGCGGTCACAGCGGGAGGTAAACATTTCATTGCAAACCCCTTGCGTTCATACTCACTGAGTTCAACTGAAAACAGTCTATTTCTGGTACTAAGAGGTCACACACGTTGCTTGACCCTGAAACCCAACTTCCCTTAACTGACACGAAGCGCGCGCTTTGCAATTTTATAAACAAACGACAAAACCGCAAGTCTCGAAACAATGTGACCGGCCGGCTGCAACGTGCCCGTGTACATGTAAGGACGTGTACAGCGACCGCATGGCTGCATACGAGTTACGACTACGATCACGCTGCGCTACTAAAGCCTGATCAGAACTTCCAGAACTATTAGCGAGACGGTTACACTACAAAAAAGTACAATTTATTTTTACTAACGAAACGGGTAATAATGGGGTGAACACAGTGCCGGTCGGAAGCATTGTTTTTCACCAGGAGTGGTGGACGGAAATTACCCGTGGTGGTCGGCACGGTGAAAGCACGATCACAACAATACAAAGCAAGGTCTGGCTAGCAAGAGTGCACGTAACATCAGTGGAATGCACATCGCGTCCTTGTGTTTCGCGCGGTTTGGGCAGTGTCATGACTCACCGGTGATGTAATCCGCCCGCTCATCTGGCTAAACCGGATGTGGTTATGAGATAGACCGTTCAGACACGTTAATGTTTGTAGACCGGTCTACGTAGTCTAGTCCACCCCTCCTTGGCGGTCTCAGATAGACCGTTTGTAGTACCCAAAACGGTCTACGTAGACCGTTCAGACACAACTAGATAGACCCTTTTCAGTTTAAACCGAAGATAGACCACTTTTAGTACGGTGTCTGAACGACCCCATAGGTGTCCGTTTAACTTTAAGCTCAAGAGAAAATGTGGACAATTCAACCACATGGCCTCAACATCCAGGAGGGGAAATGATAATCCCTCTTTTGCGTTCACTCACACACTTCTTTCTTTTACCTTCTTCTTTTTGATGTTAAGACTTCCCCTTTCACTACCTAATTCCTACCCAAACCACTGCCCTCCCCTGTAATCGCACCCTACCTGCTTTCCCCTTGTCTTCTGTCTGTCATCCATGTCCCTGTGTAAATCTCCCCTTCCTAATTGTTTTGTCCCTGTCATTTTGCCTGTGACTTACTCCTGCTAGGATCAAAATTTTGCGACCCTCCATTTAAAAAAAAATTGTTTGCTCATTTTAGTCAGTGAGCAGTTTGCAACATTTTTGCATATTACTGTTCATGCAGTGTGTGGACATTTTTTGAAGCATGGTTGTGACCAATGATTTTATAGCGCGCAAAGCACGCAAGATGGATTACTCTGAGCAAAAGGTGAAGTTCACACTGGATGCCAATTTAGTAAGCAACGGAATCTGTCGTCTGCTTTCGGTGCTCCGGAAATGAAGCAAGAGAGTCGCAAACAATAAAAAAAGATACAACTTTGGATGCGTGAACAGAATGTGATAACTTTCGATGTGATTTGACCACGAAATGGAGAGAATGTGTGCGACTTTGCTTACTAAAATGGCGCCCAGTGCATACTTCACCCGGATGCGTGTTAGCTCGCAAGAGTAGGCTATCTTGCGCGCTTCACGCGCTATAAGATCTTTGGTTGTGATCTCTGACATCAAAAAGTACCAGAGGTGGCCCATCACAGTAGTGAAGAGGTCCGCCTTACAGTGTAATATGCAGGGAAAACCCTGTTCTATTATAATTGAATATTTTAAATTCGATCAGAGCTGATAAAGCCTGATGTTATGCAATTTTATGATGGGATACAGTTCTAAGAAATTCTTTTCCCAAATTTCCATGAGGGTCGTTGTTTCCACGCAAACAGAGCCATATGATTGAAATGTCCATTTCTGCTAATGTGGCTAATTGCATGTGTGAAGGATGTAACTATATTCCTAATTAATTCTCTGTTGATGTTGACAATTACTTAGATGTTTACTCAGAAAGTTTGTGTGATGTTTCATATTTGGGATACGTGTACATTTACACGTGCACATGCACCTACACTGTACATGTACGTGTACATGTACAGTATACTACTTTCATGCTCCATTGCTTCGTTCATATGCATGAAAAACAGTTTCCTTCTATTGGACAACCCAAATAAAATAGAAGAGTCAATAGAAATTATGTTCAGAATTATAGTATAGTATACTACCATTTATACGGTAAATCATGCATTTACATAGCACACAGTACCCGATCAATGCACCATCCCCATTTTACACATTTCCACAAAGGCATGTACACTTGTCTTGTGCGGTACACGACTGTTACAAAGCCACTGTAGGTTTCTGTGTGCATGGTACATGTACAGCAATGTGAGGAGGAACAAGGTATTTTCTGTGCAAATTACTTGCAGAGTATAGTTAGGCCATGAAGTTAAAAAAAAATGATTAGTTACTCATTCCCGCCCGCATTGGTTTTTTTTAGCCGCCCAAACAATTTTTTTAAATGACATATATATAGATATGTTGCAAACTGCTTACCAATACTGTCTTAAATTACCAAAATGCAAATCTCAAATTTTAGTGGGCCTGACTTTTCGATCCTAGCAGGACCTTTCTCAAAAAAGCTCCTGCTATGATCGAAATGTCAGGCCCAATCAATTTTTATTTTTATTTTAAATGAAAAAAAAAAGACGAAGGTTCATTTGATTTTTGCTGTTTCCAGCCATTGAACCTTGCACATGCACAGCCTACATGTACATATCGTACTGTACTTAAATACTAAGTACATGAAGTACTGGAAAGTGGACATGAGACTTCCTGTTTTGGGGGGAAAACATTTTTGGGGGGAAAAAAGTACCCACACCTTCCCTTTTTTCAAAAAGTTAGGAAGAGAAACTAGTATTTATTTTAACTTGGCCTTATTCAGTGAATCCTGCCATTGTAAATCATTGTTGCCACTCACTGTATGAATAATACCTTGCTCTTAGTAAATCCGGGAATACCCTACATTTTTCAGTATGTAACGGTATTTGTATTTCCTGGAGTTTGCGACATACATGTACAGGTAGAACAATACTAGTTTACAGAAAATTGAAAATCCCCTAAATGCATCATAGTAAAATGCGTGGAGACTGAATATAGCACGCAGTTGCATCACACATGTACATACATGTAACAGGTATGTGCTGTACAAGAATACAATCGTTGTACTTTGAAACCATCACATCGGATGACTAATAGTAGGTGGAGTTTTCCTGCTACACCTACATGTACATTACACCTACACGTACACACTTGTACGCTGTACGTGTACTTCTTTGTACACACCACACAGCATACTTGGGTGGACATTGGAAAAGTTGTACATACTGTACATCATTATGTACTACATACATGTACATGTACAAATGATTGTGCATAATGATGTGTACTGTTTTGCTACGTGTACAGCAAGTATGTGCATCTATTGTACTTTGTTATGAATTATGGATTTGCACATTGACATGATTATAGGATCAGAATGACATTAGTTGACCTTGGGTCTTAAAGTTGGGGAGCTACAGCATAACTGAAATTATAGCTCATGGGAAATATATGCACATGTGCATGCACTGCATGTACGGTATATGTAATGTATACACATACACATACATACATTGTGTAATGAACATACACATAGGTGTGGTGTGCATTTGTAGTGTTACTATTCAATACAGTGTAATGTTGCATGTACTGTATACTGCCGTGCAAAAGTCTGATCGCACCCACTTGTACCATAAAAACCTTTTTGTAAATTACCGGATGTTATGACTTATGACACCGTGGAAATATTATTATATAATTGATTAAAGACACATGACACAGGTTTGACATTTCATGTAAAATTCAGACCAATTTTTCTGTAAAGCAGGTCTTTAAAAAAATGCACATGAATGCGATCAGACGTTTGCACAGCACTGAGCAGAGTACATCTAGACATGTACATGTGTATGACCAATATTTTACTGGAAATATCTTTCAATTTTACATTTTTTTTTAACGGGTTAATTTGATTTACGTCATTCTTCTGTTCCTCAAAATCCACATAATGTGAACGTATGAAAATGCCCGACTCAAGCATTCATCTTTCTTGTCATTGCTTCCCCTTTTACCCTCATAATCAGACAATACCTGTAAGGTCAGTGTCCAGGAACAAAGAACCGTCGCCCAACTATGAAGGAGAGAAGGATACTTGCCTCAAGTATTTTGACCTGTGGAAGGAGAATGAGCAGCTGGAGTTTGTAGAGCACTTGATTGCCCACATGTGCCATTACCAGCATGGCCAGCTCAACTCCTACCTGAAACCCATGCTACAAAGAGACTTCATCTCGGCGTTACCAAGTAAGTCTTGTGACTCTGTGCCCTCCCAGATGCATGTATCCGATTCTGAGATACACACGTGCCACCCTTACACAGGCACATGTATGAACAGCTTGAGATGTGTAGTAGAATAGTTGGAGATGTCAGACTCTGAGATGAACACAAGCGCCACCCGTACACAGGCACATGTATGAGCAGTTTGAGATGTGTAGTAGAATAGTTGGAGATTTTATAGAGCAAGGAAATGTAATCTTGTATTAGACATGTAATTTGGCACCAAAATAGCATTGATTTATGATTATGAAAGATTAGGCAACCAAAAAATGGTTGTGTTTCCGGTTTCGCGGCTGACGCTATTTGGACGGTGCAACTGACCCTAAAAAAATTTGGGGTAAAGTGTGTTTCCCGACCGACTCTATTTTGCCAGTGCGTCGGCATGACAATAGTTTGACAGCGCAACCAGTGATTAAATTAACATGATTTAAATCAACCATGTACATATAAATCATGTTTATGTTTGCATGAGTATATTTACATGTATATATAACACAGCTACTACATGACCTACATGTACCTATCTACCTATCTACCTACTTACCTACCTACCTACCCTATTTTCAGATGCCATTTAATAGGAAGCACTATTTTTCTTTTTGGCCTTAATAATGTAATAATAAAAAATGATACATGATGAAAGTATACAACTATACATGCCATGATACATGCACATGTTATGTCCGTTTTTGTCATCCTCTTTCTTTTGTCCACAGAAAAAGGTTTGGATCATATAGCTGATAAAATCTTGTCCTACCTGGATGCGAAGTCGCTATGTGCAGCTGAGTTGGTCTGCAAAGAGTGGACGCGGGTTATATCCGATGGAATGCTTTGGAAGAAGCTGATTGAGCACAAAGTCAGGACTGATGAACTTTGGAGGGGGTTATCAGACAGACGAGGCTGGTAAGCTTGATTCTTTAGACCCTCTTCACATCCTCAGCTTTTATATTATTCACAGCTCTTCAAGCTTCAGTGGGTCATACTCAGGTACAGTCGGTACATGTGCGCGGATACAATATTGAGCTTTACAGAAACTAGGGTAAGACTTAAAGCCCCTACACAACATTGGTAAGATCGAAAAGCAGAAATGTTCACAGATTTACATGAAACAAATACAGTTTGAAGGTTGATTAAAATGTTGTATTTTGGGAGAAATGAGTAAAAGAAATAGTTTACGTCTCACCGAGATCTTAACTATTTTTCGGCGTTGAATGCTGCATTTTCGCGAAACAAGTGAAGCGGTTTTCACAATTTTCTCGAGACTCGGTTGGCGGATTGAGCTGGTGTGCTATTTCATGCATATGTTGGATCAGACAACGTATGGATGCTATTCTTGGACCTCGACCAATGTCGTGCAGGGGCTTTAAGGCTTTGCGGGTGACACCATGTACATGTACTAGGTCTCTTAAAGAAAAGGATGGGTTCTGAAAAAAGAACCTGAGTGATAACTCGACGTTAGGAGATGACGGCCAGAGCATACTGGGCAGAACGTCGAGTTATCACTCCTGAAGGTTCTTTTCAGAACCATACCTCTTCTTTATCGAGAGACCTTACATAGTGTCACCGCAAACTCTCCCAGGAACTAGGGTCTCATCTCTCTATTCTTCATCAGTCTTTCAGATTTGTTTGAAAAATGTTGCAAACTGCTAAACAATCTTTCAGATTGTTTAGTTTCAATAAGTTATTAAACAAACATCCAGTCTGTTTTAGTCAAATCTATCAAGTTGTGTGTAGTTTGCCAGTCCACTTGATATCCCTTTCACCACTTGATGCTAGGTCTGTCCTTTTGTACTAGCCCATATGGATTCATTGTCCACCTCATACTCACCGTTTATCATTGTTGGGGTCATTATAATTATTTGATGTTGTGTTTTTTTCTCTCCAGGGGGCAATACCTGTTCAAGCCCAAGCCAGGAGAAACACCACAGCCAGATACTTACTTTAGGAAATTATACCCACGCATCATCCAGGACATAGAGGTACGTGAATGCCCGGCTCAAGTGTACCTTGACTTTGTGGCGTAAATGTACTGATGGTTTGTCTCCCCTTATGAATATTAATCTGAAGACCCATTGGCTCTGGCCAGACATATATTTATGACGTCATAAGTAAGCATCGAGTTGCTGAAAATCGTCTGGGATATCGTCTTCTTTGAATGAAATAACTTATTTTTATCAACAAAAAATTGTTTCGTATTGGCGTCAGAAGAGCGACCTGGGATAGTTGTTTGGAATGATTTTGATCTTTGATAAATGAGGAGCGTGCGATGGATATTGAAAGGGTTGCACGTACTTGTACATTTGACGCACACCTTATAGTGGATGGGTTCTACGGCAATCTACACACCATGCACCATAAATACCTTTAACTTTTTTAACTTTTTTTAACTTTTTTAACTTTTTTTATGCTACCAGGTAATGCATTGCCTGCCGTTCTTTATCTATATATTTAAAATATGCATTGAGGTTTGTTTTCATCATTGTTTCCCAATAAAATTGTTAGGGTCACAGCCTAAACATAGGGTCGGTTGGGTACCGGTAACCGGAAGCGGAACTGTTTTTGGTTTTGGCCGAAGAAAGGAATGATTGATTGCAGTCTTCTTTGATAATATCCTGTTGTTTCCTGACAGAATATCGAAAACAATTGGCGATGCGGCCATCACGACCTCTCCAAAATCCAGTGTCACAGTGAGAACTCCAAGGGAGTGTACTGCCTTCAGTATGACGACCAGAAGATTGTCAGTGGCCTTCGGGATAATACAATCAAGGTAATTTCCAATGCATGCATTACTGTAGGCAGGACTTGGATGATGGCTTAGAGCAAGGGCTGTAGCTTACTGTAATCTGTTGATAAAGTCTATTTAGCGTACATGCTGGTGGTGTTTCTGTGATACCTACCATCTCTAGTCTCTTTGTTGATCATAAAGTGGTATATTAATCCTCGTCTTTCCCCAGTTTCATTGAGCTACGTATTATAACACTACATGAAGTGTGAACAGAATTGTCTTTCAAACGCGTACTTTGCCTAGCACGTACATGTACGTGTATGTAATGCATGAATATAACCCTTTCCTTAATTACCGGTAACCCTTGGCTTAAAAGTGCATCGGGATTCACTTGGTGCCATGCATTTTTTTCTGCCAGGTGTGGAAGATACCGGTACCTAGCAATATCTGAAACCAAACAGCTCCGGTTTGGAGTGCATAAATACCTATTTTGCCGGTCAATTTTCTGTTCAAATGTCTGTGCCATATCTTGTCACTCAGATCTGGAAGCGTGACACATTGCAATGCGTGCAAGTCCTCACAGGTCATACGGGCTCCGTTCTATGTCTGCAATATGACGACAAAGTCATCATCACAGGGTCCAGTGACTCTACAGTCAGGTAAGCCGATCAGGCGAGTCTAGTGTTTTAGGCCAAGTAAAACAAAAATTATTAGTTTCTCATCCCCTCCCACATGTTTTTTTGGGGGGCAGTAAAATGATAAACAGACAAAATTTTGGTGTTTTTCGCTGTTCACAGCCATTGAACGTTGCACATGCACAGCCTACATATCATACCGTACTTAAAAACGACTGGAAATTAGACTACCCGTCTTCAGGGGAAAAATTATTTTGGGGGGAAAAGGCAAACAAAATGGTGCTCGCATCCTCCTTTTGTGCAAAAGGTTCGGAAAGGAACTAATTTGTTTTTACTTGGCCTACATTTGGAAAGCCTAGTTATGCCAGGGCCACTCCTTCCTCTGCTCGCTTCCCCCTCTGCTTGTGTGAGACATATCATATTATTATTATTTATGGTTTATTGACCAAACAAAGGCTGAATTTCTGTTTGTTTTGCAATCATTACATTAAAACATTAAAACATTAAAAAACACCAATGGTTACTATAGGAACCATACAGTATATCAAACGCAAAAGTATTATAAAGATACAGGTACATGTACATATATATACAACAATGAAGCCACTCAACACCATGGTTGATGATAGCCATGAATGTATAACAATAACCATGGTTATATAACGATAACCATAGTCAGAGACAACCATGGGTAGCAACACAGTTGGGAGGGATACAGATCTGAAGCGGGCAAATTGAAATCCTAGGGTGTGTGTCTTTTTGTACTCTTGTTTAAAGCCCCTACACAACATTGGTCGAGGTCAAAGAATAGCATCCATAAAAAAATGCAGCATTCAACGCCGTACTTTTACGAAAAATAGTTTAGATCTCGGTGAGACTTAAATGATTTCTTTTACTCTTTTCTCCAAAAATACAGCAATTTAGACAAATATTTCAGTGCGAGGTTTCTACCATAACCATCTTCAAACTGTATAAGTTTCATGTAAATCTGTGAACATTTCTGTTTTTCGATCTTACCAATGTTGTGTAGGGGCTTTAACAAACATGGCATAATATGATGGTGTTTTTTGGTTGTGTTTTTTTTTTGGCAGAGTATGGGATGTTAACAATGGTCAGATGCTGAATACCCTGATTCATCATTGTGAGGCAGTCTTACATCTTAGGTTCAGCAATGGACTCATGGTCACGTGCTCCAAGGTGAATAAATAAGGGAGAACCTGGATAGGTCATTGAATTTGTGTTCCTGACCTGGATAGGTCATGGAATTTGTGTTCAAGGCCTGGATAGGTCATGGAATTTGTGTTCAAGGCCTGGAAAAGTCATGGAAAAGAAGTGATGGAAAAGCCATTGAATTTTTTATATTTTTTATGTCCATTTATGCTATATTCTAATTATTTCACATTATTTTCACATTGAGAAACATTTTCCATCCCCCATGCTAAGCCTTGGTTAGGGAATGGCTTTCCAAAGATGGGCAAAATCTCAGATTTTTGCCTATCTTTGTTTTCCTTCTCTGGTAAACTGAGAAAGATTTAGCTGAATAGTAGTTACACATAAATTATACCAATTTTAACATAATACAGTGCTGTCCATTTGTTGATACTAGTTAATCACCTAAGTTTAGTTGCCGAGGATCGGAAGTTTGAGTGTCTTTAGGATCGGTTCATAGCTTGAGAGTGTCTTTAGGATTGGTCCATAGCTTGAGAGTGTCTTCAGGTTTGGTCCATAGCTTGAGAGTGTCTTTAGGATCGGTCCATAGCTTGAGAGTGTCTTTAGGTTTGGTCCATAGCTTGAGAGTGTCTTCAGGTTTGGTCCATAGCTTGAGAGTGTCTTTAGGATCGGTTCATAGTTTGAGAGTGTCTTTAGGATTGGTTTATAGCTTGAGAGTGTCTTTAGGATCGGTCCATAGCTTGAGAGTGTCTTTAGGATCGGTTCATAGCTTGAGAGTGTCTTCAGGTTTGGTCCATAGCTTGAGAGTGTCTTCAGGTTTGGTCCATAGCTTGAGAGTGTCTTCAGGTTTGGTCCATAGCTTGAGAGTGTCTTCAGGTTTGGTCCATAGCTTGAGAGTGTCTTTAGGATTGGTCCATAGCTTGAGAGTGTCTTTAGGATCGGTTCATATCTTGAGAGTGTCTTTAGGATTGGTTCATAGCTTGAGAGTGTCTTTAGGATTGGTCCATAGCTTGAGAGTGTCTTTAGGATTGGTCCATAGCTTGAGAGTGTCTTTAGGATCGGTCCATAGTTTGAGAGTGTCTTTAGGATTGGTCCATAGCTTGAGAGTGTCTTCAGGTTTGGTCCATAGCTTGAGAGTGTCTTTAGGATCGGTCCATAGCTTGAGAGTGTCTTTAGGTTTGGTCCATAGCTTGAGAGTGTCTTCAGGTTTGGTCCATAGCTTGAGAGTGTCTTTAGGATCGGTTCATAGTTTGAGAGTGTCTTTAGGATCGGTTTATAGCTTGAGAGTGTCTTTAGGATCGGTCCATAGCTTGAGAGTGTCTTTAGGATCGGTTCATAGCTTGAGAGTGTCTTCAGGTTTGGTCCATAGCTTGAGAGTGTCTTCAGGTTTGGTCCATAGCTTGAGAGTGTCTTCAGGTTTGGTCCATAGCTTGAGAGTGTCTTCAGGTTTGGTCCATAGCTTGAGAGTGTCTTTAGGATTGGTCCATAGCTTGAGAGTGTCTTTAGGATCGGTTCATATCTTGAGAGTGTCTTTAGGATTGGTTCATAGCTTGAGAGTGTCTTTAGGATTGGTCCATAGCTTGAGAGTGTCTTTAGGATTGGTCCATAGCTTGAGAGTGTCTTTAGGATCGGTTCATATCTTGAGAGTGTCTTTAGGATCAGTTCATAGCTTGAGAGTGTCTTTAGGATCGGTCCATAGTTTGAGAGTGTCTTTAGGATTGGTCCATAGCTTGAGAGTGTCTTTAGGATCGGTTCATAGTTTGAGAGTGTCTTTAGGATCGGTTTATAGCTTGAGAGTGTCTTTAGGATCGGTCCATAGCTTGAGAGTGTCTTTAGGATCGGTTCATAGCTTGAGAGTGTCTTCAGGTTTGGTCCATAGCTTGAGAGTGTCTTCAGGTTTGGTCCATAGCTTGAGAGTGTCTTCAGGTTTGGTCCATAGCTTGAGAGTGTCTTTAGGATTGGTCCATAGCTTGAGAGTGTCTTTAGGATTGGTCCATAGCTTGAGAGTGTCTTTAGGATCGGTTCATATCTTGAGAGTGTCTTTAGGATCAGTTCATAGCTTGAGAGTGTCTTTAGGATCGGTCCATAGTTTGAGAGTGTCTTTAGGATTGGTCCATAGCTTGAGAGTGTCTTTAGGATTGGTCCATGGCTTGAGAGTGTCTTTAGGATTGGTCCATAGCTTGAGAGTGTCTTTAGGATCGGTTCATATCTTGAGAGTGTCTTTAGGATCAGTTCATAGCTTGAGAGTGTCTTTAGGATCGGTCCATAGTTTGAGAGTGTCTTTAGGATTGGTCCATAGCTTGAGAGTGTCTTTAGGATTGGTCCATAGCTTGAGAGTGTCTTCAGGACTGGTCCATGGCTTGAGAGTGTCTTTAGGATTGGTCCATAGTTTGAGAGTGTCTTTAGGATTGGTCCATATATTGAGAGTGTCTTTAGGACTGGTTTATATATTGAGAGTGTCTTTAGGATGGGTCCATAGCTTGAGAGTGTCTTTAGGATTGGTCCATAGCTTGAGAGTGTCTTTAGGATCAGTCCATAGCTTGAGAGTGTCTTTAGGATTGGTTCATAGTTTGAGAGTGTCTTTAGGATCGGTTCATAGTTTGAGAGTGTCTCTAGGATTGGTTCATAGCTTGAGAGTGTCTCTAGGATCGGTTCATATATTGAGAGTGTCTTTATGATTGGTTCATAGCTTGAGTGTGTCTTTAGGATTGGTCCATAGCTTGAGAGTGTCTTTAGGATTGGTTCATAGCTTGAGAGTGTCTTTAAGATCGGTCCATAGTTTGAGAGTGTCTTTAGGATTTGTTCATAGCTTGAGAGTGTCTTTAGGATTGGTTTATAGCTTGAGAGTGTCTTTAGGATTGGTCCATAGCTTGAGAGTGTCTTTAGGATCGGTTCATAGCTTGAGAGTGTCTTTAGGATCGGTTCATAGCTTGAGAGTGTCTTTAGGATCGGTTCATAGCTTCAGAGTGTCTTTAGGATCGGTTCATAGTTTGAGAGTGTCTTTAGGATTGGTCCATAGCTTGAGAGTGTCTTTAGGATTGGTCCATAGCTTCAGAGTGTTTGCCAAACTTGACCAGGTCTTTCCCCCTCTGTCTTTAGGATCGGTCCATAGCGGTTTGGGACATGCGGTCAGCCACAGAGATCAACCTGAGAAGAGTCCTTGTAGGACATCGTGCAGCCGTCAATGTGGTGGACTTTGATGACAAATACATTGTATCTGCCTCTGGGGATAGGACCATCAAGGTAAGTTAAAACGATACAAGGGCAATAAACATGAGATGCGGGGTCCTCTTTAAAGGGATGGCACAACATTTTTCAAAAATGTTCGGAATTCCAAATGTGAGAAATTAATTACTCATCAGGACGTTTGTAATGGTATCATACATTCTGGGAAATTTGTAGGGCTACAAAATATGCTGTTTTCGAGAAAAGAGGAAATTTGTTTAATTTCCAAAAGATTGCTCTATGTCTGAAAAGTTAGCATTTAACTGTTTTTCAACCTTTTTTTTCTTATGACATGGTTGATGGATTGTGGCGAAACTTACACAGGTGTGTTGTTTTATGTATACATACCCGTACAATGAGTTTGACTAAAAGTATGGAAGCTGTTCTTTGACCTTTGCCAATGATGTACCCTACCTTTAATTTTCCCGTTGGATTGATTTCCTCAATGCTGTGTGAACTGATGGGGTTGTGTTTGCTTGTCATACCAGGTATGGAATACATCGACGTGCGAATTTGTACGGACGCTGAATGGCCACAGACGAGGCATAGCATGTCTACAGTACCGAGACCGGCTTGTAGTCAGTGGATCGTCAGATAATACAATCAGGTACAGGATCCATACCCCTTCCAATTTCACCCACAGGATGTCACATCTCCCTGGTGTACATGTAAATTCACCCACGTCCTGGAATGCACAGCCTGACCACTTTTATTCAAATGCATGCATCTGTACAGCCCCAATCCTGTATTCGGTGAGGGTTTGCCCTACTCGACGTACAAGCCCTTATCATTGAGTCAGGCAAACCCTCATTGAACTAGCATTCTCCTTGACTCAAATCTGTTATATCTATATATTGTGTGAAGTTACAGTGATGCACACTAGATGCTGATGAGGTTCGTTTCCTTTGAAAAATTATCATATATCCACCATAGCTCCATTCTTTTGTGTAGGTACTTCTGTTACATGACAGGAAAATGTGGGAATAGATGTTTCTAGGAATTCATTTAACATAAAACTCATCAGGTCATACATGTACCCCTTATCCTGATAAGTCTACTACTGCACAGTAGGAAACGCTTCCCTGCACAATTGGTTTTTCTTTTTTGGCCAGAAATTATCGTTCTTACTCAAATCTGTAAATGTATGCTTACTCTCTAGGTTATGGGACATAGAATGTGGTGCTTGCCTGCGTGTCTTAGAAGGTCATGAGGAGCTCGTCCGCTGTATTCGGTTTGACAGCAAGCGCATTGTTAGTGGAGCCTATGACGGGTGAGTCAGCCATATACATCATTCACATTTAGACTGAGCATGCAATGAATGCCATAGTAAATGTATGTGCTGTCCAAAGCAGTGGCACACTGGACAGCCGTCTCCCCAGCCGAGCCATGAGAGTTGACTGTCATACCGAAGCCTAGCAAAATCATGGATGTGTAATCGGAGGGAGTAGAAAATGGTTTGCAGAAACGTTTGCAGTTAGCACCCACGCAGTGTAGTAATCAGCTCTCTTGATCTTCACTATGGTTTCTGCTATTCATAAGAAAGGGGAACTGATTCATGCTCGTGTCAGACTTGGGGGGGGTCCTTGCCGAGAAGATAAGGCACAAAGTCTGGCCCAGACCCAAGTCACGTCTGACATCATGACAAAGAGTCGTTGTTCAGTCATGACGTGAGATGAACACAGGAAGGCGCAGTGTTACAGTGACACGGCCGCGTCAAGCAGAATGCCAGGATGGCATTTGAGAGATTTAAAGATGCCCTTGTCCGAGTAGCTTTTTTGTCTTGTCACTGTGTAATGTGCTTCCTGTTATGATTATGTGATTTGATTCAAGCAAGCGGGGAGTGGGGGGGGGCGGAGGTTGGCACACCGTGCAGGTGTGTGGGGTAGTGGTTGAGGGCACGGTTGGGATGAGTCACTCGACCTAAAGGCCACGTGGTGACACAGCAGATGAAGTATTCTTGGTCAAGACAGGCATGCAACTTTTCCGCGGATCCGCGGATTTCCGATTTTTTTTTTATTATTCGGCCATGAAAAAAAAAGATTAAAAAAAAGGGATATTTCTTCTTCCCTAACTATTTAAAACACATACTGAGATCAGGTTAAAACTTGTTTACTTTTCATTTTGTGTAAACAAAAATTCAATTTTCTGGGTGTATGCCTTGAAATAGGTTATAAATCTGTCACTCAGCTTAAAGTCATAAGTGGTCCAGAGCATCTAGAATCCAAACCCTACGCCGTAAGGGCTTCGTGCTTTGCGCTTGCAGTTTCATTCAGACGTTTTCCTCTTTTTTTTTACAATTCAAGAGTTGCATGCCTGGTCAAGAACACCCTGTGATCTCGTGGGTGAATTGCCCTCGCAGATGATCAGCCGAGGCTGACTTGGCAACGCACAAGGCAAAGGGGGGGCCAGACTCGGATGTCTACATGCAGCCACTTCTGATTCGGCTGCCTCTTGGGCTATGAGACTGCTGCTGTTGCTTCAGTCCATGGGTTGTTGTCATTCGCCCTACAGGGACCAATCTCTTAGAGCCGCTCAAGTGTGAAAATCTGCTAAGCAGGAAAAATCTCCCTTGTGTTAACATTCATGGTTACAAACCGCACTGCGATGTCATGCCAATTGCTTTTGACTCATATCCCACTCTTCTTTACTTGGCATGAAACCAATAGTTAAGTTTGGGTAGGCAAGGTAATCCTCAAAGAACCGTTACTTTTTGTGCTTAAGCAAACTTTGACGCTTAAGCGGCTCTATGAGATTGGACCCTGATGAGGGCCCAATTTCATAGAGCCACTTAAGCGTGAAAATCCGCTAAGCAGAAAAAGTCTTCTTTGTGTAAGCAGGATTACAAATTGAAATTACCCTGCGGTTTGATGTTCATTGCTTTTGACTTGTATTCCACTCTTCTTTGCTTAGCATGAAACAATAATGAAGTTTGGGTTGGCGAGGGGATTCTGTGGCTCATGACTTTTTGTGCTTAAGCCTGTTTTGGCGCTTAAGCGGCTCTATGAAATTGGCCCCTGGTACCAGGGCTCACCACAGGGAGGTCGACAACTTGAGCCTCCCATAGAGAACCACATGTTTGATCATGACCATTGTGTATTCGGAACATTCAGTCCCTCATTTTTCATGTCAATGCCTGGTGAAAAATGTCAAGGAAAATCTACCATGCCCAGATATTATTTCACCAATGACTGGCAGGGGTTAACAGGTGGTCAAGGAAGGGTTGTATTCTGTTGAATGTCAACTCCCTCCCTGCCTGATTCTGATGTACACGTACTGGTGATAGTGCATGAATGGTTTGGTTATCTCTCATTTTTCAGTAAAATCAAAGTGTGGGACCTTCAAGCTGCATTAGACCCACGGGCAACTTCGGGCACTCTATGCCTCAGAACTCTAGTGGTAAGTACATACATGAAAAGAATAACATGAATGACTGGAGCCAAGATCGCCTCAGCAGTTATCAAAGAGACACGAATCTCAAAAGTTAGAGGGCCTGATGTTCAGATCCAAGCAGGACATTTCTCAAAGGCAAAGTGACAAGGACAGACACAGACAGTCAGGGGAAGGGAAGCCCTGACACACATGACAGAGGAAGGACAAAGGGGAAGGGAGTGAGATAAAGATCGTCATCATCAAAGAGACATGTTGGAATGATAATGATACTTTTCCCATTTGGACTTTCCTGGTGGTAGCTTTTGACTTGACCCTTACATGTGTGTACATGTACATGCATGCACTGGTAGCTCCTTTTGAAGGGTCTCTGCAATAAATATCACAGTCAAGCACATTTTCTGCTTTCATCTAGGGATCTGAAGTGTACAATCATTTTGGCAAATGGAGTCCGAAATTGGGCACCTTTTTTACCTTTAAAAGTATCATTATAAAAAATAGGGTGCTATCGTAAGGTCATGTCAGGAACCCACAGTTTAAAAACATAAGGAAAACATTAACTTTCAAACTGCAATTTAGCCTAATCCCTCTGGATTAGGTTAAATGAAAATTGAAAAACCCCTTCAGTAAATGATTATGAGAGATACATTTTGGCAGCAAATTGACAGGTTTAGGGATAGGTCTGCAGGAAAAACCAGAAACGTTCAGAAACTGTTAGTACACAACCAATTGGGTTTCTGTTGCATGATCCTGTGATGACATCACAAATTTGCTCATGAATATTAAATTTCCCATTAGCATAAAACTGAAAACTTGCAAATACACCCCACATTGCAAAACACTTCTGAAACATGGATTTAAGTGATACAGTTTTTATTGCAGAGATCTGTTCATAAGGCCTATAAACCCCAAACCAAAGTGTCAAACTTTGAAAGTTTACCGGGTGTTGCTACATGTATTTTCCTTAATGGTGGCTCTGAGCAATGTTAGATAAGACTTGAAGGTTCGCATGGTGGAAATACTCAGTGGACCCTACGACGGGCAGAGTACATACATGTACTACCCGAACATTGAGTTACCGGCTCTTTTCAGAGCCACACTCCTTCTTCAAAGAGAAGTGCCATATGGTGTCACTGCAAATCTCCTACTCACTTGGTACAGACCAATCAGACACAGATCAGTGACCTATATTGTCTAGATGAAGAAGCACGTCTTGCTGCACGTGTATTGCACAATGCCTTCACATCTAACAAGTCTAACCACAGCACTCACATCTACCGGCAACTCATATTGGACATTGCGTCGTTCCCTCCGCAGGAGCACACGGGGAGAGTCTTCAGGCTTCAGTTTGACGAGTTTCAAATCGTAAGCAGTTCCCACGATGACACCATCCTGATCTGGGATTTTCTGAGCGTGCCGGCATCGGACAGCCCACCCATGATGGGCAACAGCAAGTCGCCATCGAGGTCATACACCTATGTCACTCGGTAGAAGAAGAAAAAAGAAGACAATCACTGATTCCTCAACCGGAGGGGGAAAAAAAAGGCTGTTTTCTTCCGTACAGAAACTGCATCTCCTGTAAGATAACATCAGGCATTTTTTAAGAGGGATTTCATGGGAATGTGCAAATTGAACATTCACACACGTGTATAGATAGCCAGGAATCTAGGAAGGTTTAGAACTGGTGTTGCTTGGAGGTTAAATTCACTGTCACATACTGTCTGTTGCATTCACCAATTTTTCAACCGTAGACCAGGTGTGAGTTTTGCACACCTCTTTTATATTCAAGTACCATGGGAATGCATGGTTACCCTTATCTTATGAGCTCAAGAAGGTCCCCACGGTAGGTTCCCCCTCCCCTCCCCTCCCCTCCCCCCCTTCATTAAACAATCTATTCACTGCCTTCCTGGGATGTGATCGACCAGGAAGTAACTAAGGGTGCTAAATGTTGCCATAGTTTACGTGTACATGTACATCCATTCTCGTAGAGATTTCTATGAAACGTGAATTGTGGGAAAAACTAATTTGGTTATGAAGACAAAAGGAAGCAACCGGCCAGATGCTTATAATGCACGCATGATGTGTACTGATTTAGTCTGTAAATTCGCCAAGGCAACATCTATTATGCATTTGTAAAAAATGACTTATTCAATGTTTTCGTGCATGATTTTGAGAAAAGGCTGAGAATATGCATAATTTTAAGTAATGCCCCGACAGTTTAAGTTAATGCCAGGTTTTGGAAGGAAGTGTCTTGGATCGCTTGATAGCATGCCATTACGCTCCAGACTCCACTGACCTCTTCTCTCTAGAGCTAACAGTTATTGGGTGTGACAGTCTAAAATGGGTGGCATGATCAAATGGGTGGGCTGCCGTAGATGGACAATCTCGTATGCGTATTTAATGCGCAGTGCATACCCAAGTAGTGTCCCTGTTATTGCCGTGCTGAGTTGTTTATTCGCATTCGCAAGATGGAGTCAGAGGACAATACGACAGCGGTGAGCGATCGATCCACCAGATTTGACGCCTTTCGCCTGAAATGTGAAATAGCCTGCCAGTATCTGGCTACGAAAAGCTACCCATCTGACCTAACGGAGTATGAAAAGAATTAAGGCTGTACGAGACGTCAATCCCAAAAAATCTAAACGGCCAAAAATCTAAACGGCAAAGGACACGAAAATTTAAGAAGAACAATTAAGAGTACAGTTACAAGACCAAAAGTGTTTTGTACAGTGCTACGCCTATTGTTGGGAGCTCGAATTAGTGTTCTGCAAAGAGAAACAATATTGGCATAAAGGGCGCCCGCACACGCTCAGTTCACCCACCCATCTTAAATAGCACTGCGCCCATTTCAGCAGGTTGTCGCTTCATGCCCAGATGGGTGGTGACGTCACCCACCCATTTTAGCACGGCCACCCACTTAAGATCGTGACAGGGACCAATAGCATGTCATTGATTAAGATGGATGGAAGTCAGGCTCGGGGTTCATCACAACTCTGGTGATGCATTTTCAACACAGTTTGACCAGGGGCGAATTTCACACAGCGCTCAGGATGTATCATAACTCAACAGTTTACGATGGATAACCCATCTTAGATTGCGATGAGCTGTGTGGTTTCTGTACGTCGCTCTTCGGCTTGCGAGAAGACGTAAGTAACGATGGGTTTTCGATGAAATCGACCACTGGACTCTAAGAGTCCTGCAATGCAACACGTACAACAGTTGTGACACACAACCAGAAACTACCTGGGCTAGGGTCATGAAGCCGTATTTTTTTCAGTTTTTGATACAAATGCATGTTCTTGGTCACTGTAGCCAAACCTTAATTGGAAGTGTGATGAAGGTCCAAGTGGAGCCAAAAAGTTTAATCTCACTTGGTTATAATTCTGATGGATGGATGAACTTCTCTTACAGCGTGACTGGTTTCCTTTTCTCTCTCTTCCCAATCCAAAGCAGAAGGCTTTCAGGCCAGGTATAAGCTTTGGGCTTCTGAGGAAGACATTCCATGCAGATTTTTTCTTGTAGCTAGACATGTTTTTGATAACCTCGCAACAAATCCCCCCTGTACTATTCATATGGAACAATAGTATATTTTCTCTTTTTGTGTACCAAAGTGGTGTTCAAGTATGAAGCACAAAGGTCGGCGGGGAAAGTGTGAGTGATAATTTCAGAACCGAAGAGGATCAGGTGACAAATATAAATTTTTACATAAAACAGTTAAGACAATGTCTGCATTTTTGTGTAAATACTTGTATACATGTAAGCGTCGGAATGATCGTGACCATTCTGCAAGATGGGTTGTCTCTAATGACTGTATTCCAGCCCGACTCTTTGGACTTGGTTGGCCTGGGCATCCCCAAAACAAAAATGTTTCTTTTCAGTTTGTGTTTCACGTTGAATCTTTGATCTGAGTCTGTGGATTAGTGCATTTAGACAGTGCTATTTAATGCCTTGAAAGGTTCGGATATTTTCCAGTGTGACGCTCATTTCCCCCATGTTCATACATACCAGTGCCAAGTTGCCAAATCAATCCTCAGCAAGTCGAATCCTTTAGTCAATTCCTTTCAGGCTTTCTTCCTTCAGGAAATCCCTGTCCTTTTTTGTACTTCAGTTGTCATTCTGTGTGTCATTGACTTATACAACATAGAGAGTAGTTGAGGTAGGTCACCACATGGGGACTGCTGGTGGCTGAGACTTGACAGAGATGGGAAAACGTGTGTATCACATGTAATTGTAAATTGTTGGATCTCATCCTGTCAATTTTAATTTTCGTTTTTTCAGCTTGGCTATCAAACAAGGAACAGGTTCTTTTTCATTGCTTACCCCTGAGAATATTGGCGAGGGAATCGAGGGCGTTTATCTAGCAATTAATGCGCAGATCAGTTCAGAAATGATTTGACTTTTTTTTTTTATTTAATAGTTCTCAGCTTTATATGATAGCTTTGACCGAAATACCAAAACGGATTTCTTACTGTTATCTTGTAAGTTATTTCAATGCAGAGGACTCGTTTGTGCTTGATACATTTGCAGAAAATTTTGTATAAACTTGCAGAGGTTTTCGAATGAAAACATTCTTATCAAACTGTTTTAAGGAAGGAATATTTTGTAATTTTAATTTATCGTATAACTTCTTTAAGAAAAACCAAAAGTGCATTTTTCGTTTTCATTTGGATGTTTTTGCAACAGTGTTCATGTGTCCTGCATGTTTAAGTGTGACTAAATAGAGGATTACAATGTGTTCATGTGATTCGCTCAAGGAAGATTTTATGTTGCTCCATGAAATATCACTTGCGTTCGATGTAGGAACTTCAGCACCAGGACATATCAATGGTGACCACAAAAGAAAAATCAATTCTGAAAAAAAAAGATTCCGATATCAGCATTTTTTTCATTACGTGAACAATCAACTCCAGTTAATCTACAATGCTCTGTTCACCGTTCAGTAACGTTCAACTCTCTATAAATCGTTATGTTGTGTTTGTATTGGGTGCTGTTTTCTCCGTGTGATAATGTGTATGCATTGTTGCAACTCAGTTTCTGCGGGCTTTGGTTTTGAATTTGCAACAATCGTATGGATCAATATGATTGGTCCTCCTGCATAATTTTAAAAGTAGCTGAACTATTCAAAGGCTGCATTAATATCAGTCCTTTGAACATTTCAACATTTTGTGAACATTTCATACTCTGGAACATTTCTCATCCGACTCTCTGTTTAAATGGAAAAAAAAGGAATTAGGATAAACTGAAGATTTGTGTTTTTTGCTTTAAAATTCTGTGGCATTTTGGTGTGGTAAGTTTCATGTTTTATTAAGAATAAACATAAAGCTGTGGAGTAGAGCTAAATATCCAAAATGTTAACAAATTGTACTCATTTTCAGAGAGATTTTATCAAGATGGACTAGTTTGTAAACTTTCTGCGTTCAAGCTTACTATATTATATGATATTTGAAGATTCAAACTCAAATTAGCTGAAACTCCCGGGCTCTGGGGTATCTGTATTGTGTCTAGTAGGTTTTATTCAGATATATATTCCACATCTCTCATTTGATTACCTCAAGATATTTCTCACATCAATTTGCCATTTGTTTCTGGAAAGCAATGAATTGGTATATTCCTCTCTAGGGCACATTGGACGGTTTTCTTTTTGTTTGGTTTTTCTTTCAATTTTGTTACTCTACCCCTCTTCTCTGTAGATTGTAACATGCAGTATTTAGAATATTATTGGTATGTTCAATAGAAAACAATGTTAAATTGGATTAATGTACATGTGTATTAAAAGAATACAGAAGAAGTAAACATGCAGATGTCAGCAAAGTATATGCTATTTATTACAAGAACACAGTGTATTACGAATCCCCCCTCCCCCTTGTGTGACAAGATTAGAGTTCGTCTCCATCTGACAAAACCTGAAAATCTAGGTTATGGTTTGTTTCCGAATTTAAAGGTTTGTTGGCTTGATAGGTACAGGGTATTCCCCAAGAAACTGGGGCCAAACGCTTGTCTCTGTGAAATCATATCTGGTAAAAGACAATAAATATGACCGAAGCCTAAGCCACATTGGCCGTATCCGAATCTAATTGGCTGTGGCTACAAGTAACAAGCAACCTTATGGGGAGTGGCCGTAGACGGTTGTTGACAACTTCGATAGGCCGTTTTCGAAATGAAGGCTTATAAGTTATAGGCTCGGGCTCATAATTGCAGGCTTCGTCACCGTCTAACGAAACCTGAAATCCAGATCGCGGTTTGTTTCCGAACTTGCTGGTTTGTTGGCTTGACAGGTACAGGGCATTACCCAAGAAACTGGGGCCAAACGCTTGTTTTTAGGTGCGGTGATATTGATAACGAGAAAGAAAATCGTCCATGGTATGACCTAAACCTAAGCGTGAGCCCAAGCCTTCATTCCGAAAACAGCCGTAGACTCGTGTGTACTTTCAAGCCATAGCCATATAATAGTCTGGTTCTTCAAACCATGCGGACTGGCAACACACGGACGTGGCTAGAAAGTCTTGAGTCCACCTTCTCCCGTAAGCCGTATAATTCTAGTGTGGGTTGTGCAACATGCATAACTCAAGTAACATGTGCTGTTGATGTCCGCACAGAGTATCACACAGCAGCCCTTTAAATTGTCGGATTTAAGGATTTCTCACATCTCTACGTGGCCCGAGCTCCGCAACTCCGCAAGACAGCATGACGAAAGGCCCCGGGCGTCTGAAAAGTGGCATTCCGAAGAAGGTCCGGCGATGGAAGAAGGGACAGAGCTGCGTCAGCAATCCGTCCGCGTCGACGCACCGAGAGGCGGCCGCCAGCACTCGCTTCCGACCGGTCGCCATGCGCAGTAACACCGGTGCTTCGTCGTCAACAGGTGAGCCCGGTAAAATGGCCCGAATATCGCTAAAATCTCACTCGGGCAAAATTTTACTTGAAGTCACTAGCCGGCCTCACCATAAAGGGTGGAAAACTCCTAAACCCAATTCGGACTATCTCGTATTAATTATGTAGACAATAATAATTAATATTATAATATTGCCAGTGAAATCTAATTCCAATCTTCAGTTTTCCCCCTAAAATCATGATTTTTGTGTAGGGTTTCACGTCGACTCGGTCCGTGACCAACTCGGTCCCAGTGAACTCGGTCCGTGACCAACTTGTCCCATGACCAACTCGGTCCGTGACCAGTCCGTGACCAACTCGGTCCGTGACCAACAGTTTTTGTCCACATTTTCCCATGATACTGATAGTGATAGAGAGCGAGTTGGTTATGAAGTTATTGACGGAGTTGGTCACGGACCGAGTTGCGGAGTTGGTCATGGTCATGTTTGTCACAGACTTTGTTGGTCAAGGACCGAGTTCATGGCGTTAGTTGGTTACAGAGCGAGATGACTGACACCCATGTGTAGTAACCACGTAACCCTCATCCTCCCGAGGGTCACTCGGAGAGCAGTTCGGGAGGATGAGGGTTATATAGTCTCCGACCCTCGGGTTACAGTTACCGTAACTAGATTTTGCGATGCGTATGTGTCATTGTGTGGTGCGCACATTAGGATTATGTAGGAATAGTAAATTGTCACTGTGCCCCTACTTGTTTCTTTCTATACATTGTTCATCCATGCCATGTTGTGCATGCGTGCATGTACATAGTTGCGGTAACCGTAACCCTCATCCTCCCAAAGGTCAGAGACCTCATCTTCCCGAAGGTCGGAGGCCTCAGGTCTCCGACCTTCGGGAGGATGAGGGTTACGGTTACCGCAACTAGTGTGAATGCTGCGCGTCCGAAAAAAGCGTTTTCAGACAGAATGATGGTGCTGCCAAAATGTACACTGCCTATGCCTTCTGATAATAAATTTGTTTTCTTTTTCGCAGTGGCTGTTGTTACGGCAGTCGTCCGTGTGGTTCCCTGACTTGATTGTATTTCGTCAGGATGTTTAGCTCTTGGAACCAGACTATTAGCTAATAGACTGGTTCAACCAGCCTGCAATGCTGACGAAATACAATCAAGTCAGGGAACCACACGGACGACTGCCGTAACAACAGCCACTGCGTTTCTTTTTATATAAACTGTATATGTACAGTACGCTCTTCCCGCATGTTGTAGCAGTTACATTCACAGTCCCATGATAAGTTTTCTGATATCATCAATTGGTTTTTACGTAGGAGGAGTACAACTGACTGCCAAGGCCTTAGCCCAACTAGACGAGGCCACGGGTGATGTTGATATAAGCGATGATGCCGATTCTCTAGGGGGCGACACGTACAAGACGTTTCTGAGTGGTGTCAGCGACTGCTCCAACCCAGCATTCGACAAGGTCAAGCGTTACTGGGAGTCCAACGCTGCCTCACACAAAGAGGTATGGCCCTTAGGCCTATGCTTGCCACAAGCGGGCATCTCAAACTGTGTGTCTAAAGGCCTTTTCACACTATGAACATTCGATCTGTGTCGAAATCTACACGTGTCCGACCTGTGTCGAACACGGGTCACTTTCAACATGGGTCACTCACTCACTTTCGCTTCGTTTTCACACTACTCACCGCAACACCGGCATTTGCTCGACACGTGTAACGTTTCGACCCGTGTATTGCCCGATCGTTTCACACTACAGACGGTGTTGCGCTTTCAACACGGATAGACCCTGTAGTGCTGCCACGCATGCACTCGGCCATTATGTTAGACGGGTCGAACTCAACCCAGAAACGTTCACACTACGGCTTTCAACACGTGTCAAAATCCTCAACACGGGTCGACCGTTCTCAACCCACCTTCCGTGCAGGGTTGGTTTCAACACGTGTCGAGCGCTCTACACGGGTCGACGCCGTGTTGAAATCGTGTAGTGTGAAAAGCTAGTACTGTTTAATACTAACTTGGAGTCCTCCTCAATCTTTCACAATCCTCCACAATCCTCCTGTGTAACTTTAACGACCTTCCTCAATCCTCCACAATCCAAGATCTCACTGTAGCATGCTTCCTCTATCCTCCACAAACCTCCAGTGTAAATTTAACATTCTTCCTGAATCATCTATAATCCTCCAACTGGAAATGTTCATACTTGCCTCAATCCTTCACAATCCTCCAACACAACCCGGAGGATTATGGAGGATTGAGGAAGGTCAGGGTTAAATATTAATTATTGTAACATCAGATTACTGAACAGAAGAATGCAATGCATGTACATGTAATCAATGGCTTTTAATTTTAGTTCCTAGGACAACCAACACTGCTGAGTGCTGTGCTTGGGAGTTGGGAACCCTTTTCTGATTTCCCCCTCATTCAAAAAGAGAATTGTCTGTTCAACTCTAGGTTTGCGCTGTCTTGGCCGCAGTCACGGAGGTTATCCGCGAGCAGGGAGGGAAGGAGACAGAAACTGAATACTTTGGTGCCTTGGTAAGAAATTAGAATCTCCTCATTCCGGTTTAGTGTGTACAGTATATAATATACTTACAGTGGCACCACATTGAAATACATTTTACTTTGGTTTGAGAATATGTGCATGGCTCTGAAAAGAACTGGGTGAATCCAGAGTCTCCTGATTCTTTTTGAAACCTCACAAGTCACAAACCTGCCATAACTTGCCACCTCCACCTGTTCATTTACAAATCCTGAAAATAAAATTTATATTTTTATTATCATTTATTCGGCCAAGGAAAACAAACAAGAAGTACATTCAAGGTGAGAAAGGTCATACAGTCTATATCGTGGAAATTCAAGATGGGAGATATATTGATGAATAAATACCAAACAAGGAGAATATTGTATCAGAGATGTGATATGTCAGGATGAGAAGGGGAAGAGATGGGGCAAGGACTGGGGATGAAAGGAAGAGATTGGGCAGGAGGGTAAGAGGGAAGGAGTAAACAAGCAGAGCAAGGACAATCCAATCTAAGATGGCCAGGAGGAACAAAAGTGAAAAACACTGTGACTCAAAAGCGGATAGTTTATGATGACACCATTCAAAATTTATCTCTTTTTTTCTTTTGCCTTTTGAAAATCCGACTTCAGCATCTAGCTCTAGCATTGTCTTTCTTCCTTTCTTCCTTTCTTCCATTTTTAAGTACAAGGCATGACAACAGGAGACCTGTCTCTTATGTTTTATAAGCACTGGGTAAAAAAAACCACCAAAACTTCATCTTCAACAAAGAAATCCATCCTGTGTTTTGGAGCTTTTGGATAATAGAAATGGATCCGAAGCCTAAGCCAGGTTTTCCCAAAGGGCATTTGTCTGATTCTTGTCATCAAAGTTGACCTTCTCTAAAGTCAATGTCTGAATGCATGTGTGAATTGGCTCTTTTATGGTAAAAAGTAAAACCGGCTTGACTGTAAACAATCTGCGTTTGAGAAAAGTAATTTTGTTTTGGTAAATATAGGTTGCTCTCTATTTCTGATGAATCCAAACTTTTTCAGAGATACTGTAGCATGTATGTGCACTAAGTTAGTTTGTTCCTTGTGACTTGGACCATTAGGGTCATACTCATTGGTTAGATAACTGATTCCCACTAGCCTGTGCCATGTATGCTTGGGTTTATATGCCAATCTTCTGCATCAGTATACGTGTATCAACCCTATCAACCTCTCAGCCCAACCATTGCCAACAGCAAGGCGCTCATTGGCTAACGGTGAGGGCGCTGTTTGAGGTTGCAGTGTCAGTACGCAGGGCCGCTGTGTGCTGATTGGCTCTCTGACTAAAATGACTCCCTTTCACAGATGACTGCGCTGGACAATGTTGACAACCAGGACTCCCAGTCTGCCATTCTGTTCCTGCTCAGTCTTGTCATCAAAAGGTAAAGACAGGGCTCTCCCAGAATCTTTGGCACCTTTCAGGGGAGCATGTACCCGGTACATGTGCATGTATGTATCCTTAAAGCCCCTACACAACTTTGGTAATTAAGATCGAAAAACAGAAATGTTCACAGATTTACATCAAACTTATACAGTTTGAAGATGGTTATAATAGAAACCTCGCACTGAAATATTTCTGCCTAAAATGTTGTATTTTGGGAGAAAAGAGTAAAAGAAATAGTTTACGTCTCACCGAGATCTAAACTATTTTTCGGAACAGTACAACGTTGAAAACCTTCCACTCTAGTATTTCCACCATGCAAATGTTTAATCTTATGAATCTTTTCGTTTTGAAAGGACAGCATATGTACCGTGCACACTTTTCCCTCTTCCTCTCTCTCGCTCTCTCTCTCTCTCCCTGCAGGGTGCCGGCCAACGTGCTCCGGCTGAAGTTCTCGGCCGTCAGCAAGAGCCTCCTGGAGGTGCTGGCCGCCTGCCGGGGCCAGCAGGGGACCACCTCGCTGCGCTCCTGCCTGGTCTGCCTGAGCACAGCCCTCAGGCAGCTGGACTTCGCCGCCTGGAGCGAGGCCTCCACCATGCAGGTCTACCGCGGGATCCTGAGCTACGCCATCCACCAAAAGCCCAAGGTACGGCACACCGTAGAGAAGGAACTTCCATTTCTCGTTTCAGTTCCCTTTCGTGTAACTCTTGCCTCGCTCTCTTCTCGATGCTCAGCTTTAACCGCTCTCTGCCTTTGAGAAAGGTCCTGCTCGGATCGAAACGTCAGGCCCACTAAAATTTAAGATTTGCATTTTGGTATTAATTTTAGTCACTAAGCAGTTTGCAACATTTTTGTATATCACCACTTTCTGCCAAGTTGAAAAAAAAAGTTGACCTTCCCCATGAGGCTCAATGAAGAACAAGTCAGGGTCCAATTTCATGGAATCCGTTACGGCATAATTCTGTGCTTACGTCATTGTATGGGCAGCGTTTAGTCTATATCTATTTCATGGAATCCGTTACCAAGACTTTCGGCACTTGAAATATGAAAACCATATATGAAGAATGTCTGCTACGGTAAGCGAAGATTGCGTTTGCTAACGGTAATGGATTCCATGAAATTGGACCCAGGTCAGCTGAACTGTGCAAGCTACTGTCGTTGATAGCTGGTTTAACTTATGAAGCTTTTAAAAGCTAGCTGAACTTGTGAAACTTAAACTAGCTTGATATTTCGAGCTACCATACATGCGCAGTCAACATTATCCTAACCAGTGAATGCAGCAAAAGACAGTTTTGTAACTAGTGTAATCTGTAAGCATTAGCTTATGGTAAATAGTGGAGCCAGTAAAAGCTAGCTGAATCAGTGAAGCAAGAAAAAGGAAGTTTAAGGTAGTGGAGTATGTAGAAACTTTGATCACCCTTTCTACTTATGTAGAAACTACCTGTACACCTGTGTTTCATTCGGCCTCTCTCACTCTGTCTGTCTGTCTGTCTCTCTCTCTCTCTCTCTCTCTCTCTCTCTCTCTCTCTCTCCCTCTCTCTCCCTCTCTCCCTCTCTCTCCGTTGTTTTTATATTCAGCAAAACATACCCCAAAAATTATGACAGACTGGTTGCATTAATGGTCCACCTCTTCCTCCCCTAGATCCGCAAGGCAGCTCATCATGCTGTGTGTGCTGTCCTGAAGGGAAGCAGCTTCATGTTGGTGTACGAGGCCCCACCCATCCATCCGGCTACAGGACCCACGGCCAAATTCTGCATCCAACAAATTGAGACAAGCGGAGGTGAGCCGACCTGCTTGGGTCCTTTTCAGCCGGGCCAAAAAGGGACACTCTGTATCGTCCCTAATCAAAGGTTTTGAAACAGTCACCATTTCATTCTGTGGGATTCTATCAGACCTTACCATGCTGCTGCACTCAACAAGATGCAGCTATAAGTACATTCTGTGGGATACAGTTTACCCCAAACCCCATTGCACTCAACTACATGCAGAAGTGGGTGCATTGTTTGTGGATTCTGGCAACCCTAACCCTGCTGCACTCAACTAAATGCGGGTATACGTACATTCTGTGGGATTCTGTTGACCCCAAACCCATTGCACTCAACAGCTTTTTTACATTTATGTTGTTGATGTATTTTTAAGTCTTAAAGGTTTATGTGCATTATATTTGTAAATGTTAAATTTTTTTCCGGTTTTTAATTACCATGTAAATCACTGTGCTATTCAGCCGTTGGCTGCTATATAGTGTTTAATAAACCAGAATTATTATTATTATTATTCTATCAACCCGAATCCTGCTGCATTCAACAAGATGCAGCACTGTCAGTGTCTGACTGTGCGAGGATTCTGTCGACTCCAACCCAGCTGCACACATCCTGTAGCAAGATTCCGTAGACCCAATATAAGATCAGAGACTTTTTTGTTGTCAGCGAACACCCTTGCTTTCTCTGTTGGTTTCCATAGACCCTCAGCCGTGGATGCTTTTTTCCACTTTTTCTTTCTTTTTTTCGTGGGGGTTCAGGAACCGGTGAAGTTGCCACCACAATGCATGTACTGGGTCTTTTGAAGGATGTGCTTCCTTGTCTTCCCCGCACCAGCCTGAAGTCGGCCTGTGAGACTGTCCTCAGATTGATGACCCTGAGTAATGTGGTATGTTCAGAGTTATTTCATTAGTTTACTTTCTATATAGGAGGATTTGCGGTGACACCATGTATAAGGTCTCTTTAAAGAAGAGGTATGGTTCTGAAAAGAACCAGAGTGTTTGTTAATCCAAATTCACTTTTGTTTTTTTTTGGTTTTTTTCTGTTTCCCTTGCAAGCTGATGACCTCAGTGTGTATGCAGGCTCTGCACGGCATGTTTGCAGCTAAGCCAAAGGCTGCTTCATTGCCAGCTGAGCTGAATGCTCAACTGATTAACGCCCTGTATGACTATCAGCCAGGGGTCAACGATGTCCAGCCCAGCCAGGCCTGGTTAGCCGTCATGGAATCAGCGCATGTCAACCTAGCCAGGTGTGTTGGGGAGGAGGGGGGTAGGGAGGAAAGTGATAACTTACAACCAGGGTTAAGGATGGGAATCTTGGGGTTAACGGCTGAAATACGTGGAATCTTCCTTGCCCGGGGTTCAGCGACAGGCGGGAACTGAACTCGTGGGTAAACGAACCCCGGGGTTAAGAAATGCTTAACCCGGGGTAGCAAATCTCAGGGTTAAGCAGTTTGTAGTGGGAAAAGGGCATTAGACTCTGATGAGTCGCATGATTTTTGCTAATCAGCGATTGAAAGCCTGATCTATGGGTCTGATTTTTTTCTTGCGATATTTGACACAGGCTGAACCAGAAGCTGTGCATCAGTCACCTTCCTCGGCTCTTCACTGCCGCAATGGCCTGTTTTCTGTCACAGAAAAGCGAAATTGCCGCCTCGGCCTTCAAGACCATGAAGGTAAATAGTGCATGTCCCTGGCCGTAATGGAGCTTTCGTAGAGATAGACTGTTGTGTAGACTGAAGCCGTAGTGGATGCATTCGGCCGCAGCCAGACCTTGCTCTGTAAATACGTCCCCGAAGCTAGCAGCAGATCCTGACCAGTCACTTCTCCATCTGGCAGACTCTGCTGTACGAGTGCGTGAAGCCATCGGCAGACTGGCTGTCTGCTGAACTCAAGGGCATCTCATCAGGGACTCCCGTGCACAAGATGTTCCACACCGTTGAGGGCGGTCTTTCCTACAAGTACCACAACTCCTGGGGTCTCGTACTGCAGGTCATCCGGGCCTTTTTCGAGGTAAGGCTTAATTTTTAGAATTTAGTGGGCCTGACGTTTCGATCCTAGCAGGACCTTTCTCTGCCTTTGAGAAAGGTCCTGCTAGGATTGAACCGTCAGGCCCACTTAATTTTAAGATTTGCATTTTGGTAATTTTAGTCAGTAAGCACTTTGCAACATTTTTGTATATCACCTTAAGGCTTAATTTGTAAGTGGCACATGCGTGTATGTTGTCCCGCAACAGACATCAAGGGTTATTTACAAAAATCGTGTGAATCTCATACTGACTTCTAACTGACCCCAAAAATAAAAATCTTAGAAATAAGGAGGGCCTGATGTTTCTATCCTAGCTGGAACTTTCTCAAAGGCATTCTGCCTTTGAGAAAGGTCCTGCCAGGATTGAAACTTAAAGATTGAAGTGAAGATGAAGCCAAGATGGCAGTGGTGGTGTACTACGCACAGGATCATCATCATAGGTCGGCTGCGGAGCAGGCGACTACAAGCTGTCTCCAACCACTGCGGTCTTGAGCAGAGTTGACAATATCATTGGTTGTTGCATCCCTTCATCGTCTCTCATAAGTTGTTTGTATATACTGCAAGTACAGTGTCCTGGGCCTTCCTGGTTTCCTTTTTCCATGTGGAGGAATGTAAAGCGCATGCTGCCGTGTATATTCACCATCAGTCAAGCGTAGGACATGGCCAAGGAACCTCACCTGCCTGAGGATAAGCCAATGAAGAACCTTCATTTGGTCTTGTATTCGGACTTTCAAGTCTTGAATGAATAAGACTTAAGGCTTTGCATGGTGAGTGAAACAATATAGGAGGGTTTGCGGTGACACCGTGTATGATGTCTCTTAAAGAAGAGATATGGTTCTGAAAAGAACACGAGTGATAACTCAGAGCTATCACTGTCTTTAAGAGACCTTATACATGGTGTCACCATAAACCCTCCTATATTGTTTCAAGTCTTGATTTATGACACTGTCAACCTCTTTCCCACCTCTGTGTCCGTCACCAGGTCATTGGCAAGGAGGGCAGCCACTTTATGCGGAAGTGCCTGCAGTCTATGTGCGACCTGAGGGGCACCCACCACTTCCCCTACACACAGGAGTTGGACTGGGCCGTTGGCATGGCTGTGCGCACAATGGGACCCCGCTTCGTCCTGGGGGCTGTACCACTTCAAATTACGGGGGAAGAGTAAGTTGGAATCTCGCCATCTACTATATATATGTGACCCAATATGGCATAAAGAGGAATGCCATCCAAATTTCAGATTTCGAAATTTCCCCACCGCTGGAAAGACCATTTCATCAGGAAGATTTTGTCAAAGAAAATGTAAAAAAAAATATTAAAAAAATAAATCGATTTTAGCATGCATTTTGACGATCTTTTGCCTTTTGAAGAATTTGCTCAAAAAGACTTTTGGAGTACTTTCCTCACAATGACTTACTTAGTCACATTATGTATATATATTTTAATTCACATCATGCATTAACTCCATGCATATGCCAGAAATCATGTATGGAAACTCATGTCCATATCTTACACTAATTGCCATGACAGCAACTCTTCACTATACAACAACGTATACAAGTCAGTGTGCTTCAGAGTGTTCTGAACTTCACTACAAAAACTACTTCATTACAAAACTCTATCATAATTTATTTGAGGTACTCCAGCGTATTTTTTTCGTACGTGGGCTAATGCTTGCTTAATCGGCACGATGTGACAGATCCATGAGGAACATTTACCGTAAATTCCCGCGTATAAGGCGCAACCCACCGCGGCGCAGTGCGGCGCGTCCCTGCCCCCCCCCCCCCCCCCCCCCCCGCGTCCCACCTCCCGGATTAAATCGCAGCGCCCGGACGGTCCCCTTGCTCATTAAAAGATCCCCTCTGTAAAGTCCGCTATTGTTATGTTAATTGTCGAATGAATATGGAGAAGTCCTTGGCCCGGCACACACAGGGCACTCCGCGACCCGCCGCGGCGAGCTGTGTGTGGACAACATGGACTATTCCATTATGAATGGGAGGGGTGCTCAATACAGCAGCTGAGTATTTTGGATGTCATTTTTTAGTTGGAAAAATCCAGCTTTTTACCGTGGATTGTGGTATCAAAGAAACAATAGATATTTAAGTTGCTCTCAGTTTGTTTTTGGTACTAACGATGTGTTGTGGGTAGATGTGAGCACCCCTATAAGCCGAATGACAAGCAGAGTGGAACACCAACCGCGTACGGGCGTTATTTAGTTCCCCCCTTTGTTGTGCTGTGTTGTCTTCCTAGTAGCTTTCTTTCCACACAAAAGGCAAACTGTCGGAGTTATCAACTTTATATCTGAGTCTCTGTTGAAGGTCCTGCTAGGATCGAAAGTTAGGCCATTCATTACAATTTTCCCCCTTCTTTTCTTTATTAAAATTTAAAAAAAAAAATTAAGAAAAAACTGAACGGGAACTGAAAATGGGAAAGAACATTTTTACTGTCCGGACCGGAACTCTTTTTAAAGTAAAGTAAAATAAACCAATGAAGTTGTCTACCTGCGCCTTGGGAAGGCTCAGAAAATCGCGGGGCGCTACGTCAATCCATTATTTTACATGTAGATTCACGAGTCAGAGTTTTGCCAATCAGAAAAGAAATTGCCCTGAAGCGGTATCAGCCTATTGGTGTTGACATTCCGATTTCCGGAGAGTTTATTTATTTTTTATTTTTTCAGACGCTGCCCCGAAAATGTCTTTCCGAAACACTTCAGCTCCCGGTCATGCGGGATATATAATAGTGCCGGCCGCCAGCGCGGCCCTTAGCTTAGCACAGCACGCTAGATTGATGTGTCGGAAGCTTGACCGTACCGTGTGCACTGCCAGCTAAACATTGCGCATTCTGTGCACAACAGCACGTGCAGGACATGTCAACGAACTTTTCGTCTGTGGGTACCAGTGAATCTTGGACACCGCTAGCGGTACCAATCTACGGGTACCAACGGTAGTTGGGAGTGATTTACGTTGCACGATATATAGATTGCGCAATAACACGTGGTTGGGTTGCGTGTGAAAGTAGAATCCTAGAGCTGTCAAAAGTTTGCGCGTTCGATGACGGGTGCCTTTTAACCAGGCCCTGAAAGGAGAAAGCCAGACAGCAAAAGGAGCACTACTTACTACACAATACAGCACAAAAATGTTGCACTCTTTATTCATTTTTTCAGGTAGGCCTACGAACGTACGTGATCGTTTTTCAAGTTATTCTCACATTTTTGACGATAAATTTTTGGCACGGCCCACATCTCGATTCCTTGACAGCATGGACTATTCCATTAGGCATGAGAGGGGTACCACTGTATATACAATAATAAGCTCCGATAATATTCTCGTTTAGGGTGGACCTAGCTGCTTACAAATCCATCTTTACAAAACATGTACGTAGGTTATTGAGACTTTTTTCTGGGGATCTATTTTCACATATTTTTGCCGTCAGGCCGACTAGAACATCCCGGCCATACCTGAATGGTACAGTCCATGTTCCGTGTGCTACTTACGGTACTCCGTGACCTTCTTTAGTGGGTCGTGGGTGCTGTGTGGAAACTTGGTACCATATCAGTGTCCTGTGTGGCTTTGTGTTGACCGCCGGATGCGGCCCACACTATCCGTGTTATCTTTGATGCGCCGCGACGCGCCGCATTCGCTATTGAGTACCCGGAAAGTCGAACTTCGGAAGAATGATCAAAGCGATAGGCGAAGTCCTAAACCTTATGTTACAAAATGCAGAGTTTCGCGGCCTACAATGGCAGACTTTTAGGGGGAAAATGGTCAGGGGCTAATTGACAAGCACCTCAGAAGAAGATCCCATGAGTTGGTGATATTTTACCAGTTGCCGTGCAACTTTTTTTTTCTGTTGGCTGATGTCGAAAGTTGGGGGTGCGCCTTATACGCGGGTGCGCCTTGTACGCGGGAATTTACGGTAGTCGGAAAAGATTCCTAAAAAACAAAAATTATGAAATTGAGCCCCGAGTCTGGCTCAGAATAACAGACCACAGTCATCAAGCAACGGTCAACAAGCCTTGGTTTTGATCAAGATTGTCGACTTTTTGTTGGTTACAATATCCTTAACCTTTCCAAATCCTGCAAAATTCTATTTGCCTTTTGCAGGATTCTGCAGGATCCAGGGCACATGAGAGTTGACACATTGCAGGATTGTGCAGGATTGAGGGCATTAGGGATTTATGTCACTGTAGGAAAATGCAGGATACTGGCTACTAGTTTCAAAGTGCTGGAGAAGGATTTTGCAGGATTGAGGGCACATGAGAGTTGACACACTTTATGAATGTGCAGGATTGAGGGTTATCATAAGGCGATTTTGTCTGTAGGAAAATGCAGGATGCTGTTGACAATTCGGACGTCGTTGTGGCTTTTGTCAAAAGATTAGCCGTTCGAAAAAAGGGCCTATTGTTCTAAGCTGAAAATAGTCTTTGTTTAGAATGTGGACTAAAACTCCATAAGCTCAGTGCAGGATTTTGCAGGATTCAGGCAACGGTCCACAGTAGCCAGTACTGCAGGATTTTGCAGGATTCAGGTCACATGGAGCTTTGAACAAGATAGGATTGCAGGATTTTGCAGGATTCAGGTTATATCTTACCAAAAATTGGTAGGGGTTGAGAATAATGGGCCCTTTTTCGAAAGGGTAATCTCTTGACAAAAGCCACAACGACGTCCGAATTGTTACCAGCATCCTGCATTTTCCTACAGACAAAAATCGCCTTATGCCCTCAATCCTGCACATTCCTACTGTACAGTGTGTCAACTCTCATGTTGAGCACTTGGCAGGAACCATCCAGCAGTCAAGCAAGCCACTCAGGGTCCAATTTCATAGAGCCGCTTAAGCGTGAAAATCTGCTAAGCAGGAAAAGTCTTCCTCGTGTAAGCAAGGATTACAAGCTGCACTGCGATGCGATGCCAGTTGCTTTTGACTTGTATTCCACTCTTCTTTGCTTAGCATGAAACAAAAGTGAAGTGTGGGTTGGCAAGGGGATCCTGTGGCTCATGATTTTTTTGCGAGATCTACTCTCCAGAAACTGTGTAGTTTCGGTGATTTTCAGTGCGTTTGTCTATTGGACGTTCCACAGGGACAACTATGAGTTTCCTCGGAGCTGGCTCCTGCCGGTCATTCGTGACAACGTCTGCAACACCGAGCTACAGTTCTTCACCAAGTACTTTCTGCCTCTGGCGGCCAAGCTGAAATCCAAGGGTGAGTGCTGTGGACAGCATAGACTCCCTTGTGTGCCATTGCCCATGTTGGGATATCCGTCATGTTGTGTGGGTGTCCCCTGTTACTACAAGACTCATATAATTTGTGACTCGGACTCCAGTCGGACTCGTGTGTAATTTTACATGGCTCGGATTTGGACTCGGTCATGATAACAAATAACTCAGATTGAAACATACTGACTCGGACTTGCATGACTTTCCACTCGGTGAAAAAAAGTGAACTGCAACATGATCGGTCTGTGACACTCCCATGCACTAAGCTTGACTGCAATCACCAGCTACAATTAGTACTGAGAAGGTCAAACCCTCAGTGCATAATCAGCTGACCAGTCTGGTTTTCTTCTCCTCTGTCTGTCTCTGTCACTGTCACTGTCACTGTCCCTCTCCCTCTCCCTCCCCCTCTCCCTCCCTCTCCCTCTCCCTCTCCCTCCCCTCTCCCTCCTCCCTCCTCCCTCTCCCTCTCCCTCTTCCTCTCTCTCTCACTCTCCCTCTCACTCTCCGTCTCACTCTCACTCTCACTCTCCCTCTCCCTCTCCCTCCTACTCTCACTCTCTCTCCCCCCTGCCTTTTTCCTCTTCCTCTCCCCTCCCTCTCTCTCTCCCTCTGCCTCTCCCTCTCCCTCTCCCTTTCTCTCTCCCTCTGCCTCTACCTCCCTCTCCCTCTCCCTCTCCCTCTCCCTCTCCCTCTCCCTCTCCCTCTCCCTCTCCCTCTCCCTCTCCCTCTCCCTCTCCCTCTCCCTCTCCCTCTCCCTCTCCCTCTCCCTCTCCCTCTCCCTCTCCCTCTCCCTCTCCCTCTCCCTCTACTTGTCTCTCTCCCTCTCCCTCTCCCTCTCCCTCTCCCTCTCCCTCTCCCTCTCCCTCTCCCTCTCCCTCTCCCTCTCCCTCTCCCTCTCCCTCTCCCTCTCCCTCTCCCTCTCCCTCTCCCTCTCCCTCTCCCTCTCCCTCTCCCTCTCCCTCTCCCTCTCCCTCTCCCTCTCCCTCTCCCTCTCCCTCTCCCTCTCCCTCTCCCTCTCCCTCTCCCTCTCCCTCTCCCTCTCCCTCTCCCTCTCCCTCTCCCTCTCCCTCTCCCTCTCCCTCTCCCTCTCCTTCTCCCTTTCCCTCTCCCTCTCCCTCTACTTGTCTCTCCCCCTCTCCCTCGCTCCCTCGCTCCCTCTCTCCCTCTCCCTCTCCCTCTCCCTCTCCCTCTCCCTCTCCCTCTCCCTCTCCCTCCTCAGCCTTGGAGTTCAGCCAGCAGGGTCGCAACGTGGAGAGCAGGACCTACGATGTCCTCCAGTCCCAGATCTGGTCTCTCCTGCCGGGCTTCTGCAAGGATCCCGTGGACGTGGTGCCCGGGTTCAAGGGCCTCGCTCGCATCCTGGGCTCGGCGCTCAGTGATCGGCCCGACCTCCGACATGATGTCTGCGCCGCCATTCGCCATCTCATCACGCGGAACATTGACAACGGTGAGCCAACCAGCTTTCTAAATTTGTTTTAGCATCATGAATATGATATCATCATTTTGCATTGCTGATTCAGGCCATTCAAAAAGATGGCGGTTTGCGGGAACGCGAATTCGACCACCGAATTCCATGATTTTTCCCTCTTTATGAAACTCATAGGTGAGTAGCACATATGTAATTGAAGGTTGTTTTTAACACCTAATCAGATAAGCCAACATTTTTCTCTGGGTTTCATTCCCCTTTAACGTAAAACTCATAGGTGTCCAAGCTCAAAGCCTTTGAGAAAGGTCCTGCTAGGACCTTTCTTAAAGGTCCTGCTAGGACCTTTCTTAAAGGTCCTGCTAGGACCTTTCTTAAAGGTCCTGCTAGGACCTTTGAGAAAGGTCCTGCTAGGATCGAAACGTCAGGCCCTCTAACTTTTGAGATTTATGTGTTGCAGGTCAGTTTGATTACTAGTCAGTGAGCAGTTTGCAAAACAGTTTTTTTGTAGTAACTTCAAAAAATTCACAGGATTTTTGGTCGATTGAGGTCGGCAGCTCTGGGTAAGCTCTTGCTGTCATGTCCTGGCCTGTGTGTTTACATATTGTGCGATTCATTGAGTGGACTCGCAGTCACTGCCGTGCTTTGATCTCCTCAGAGGCAAACCGGACGGAGCTGGCACGCTACGGCAAGAACTACCTGCCCATCTTCTTCAACCTCTACACCAGCGGCAACGCGCGGGAGGACACCTCGCTGGCCACCATACTAGAGACGGCCAAGGTCTACCTGAGAATCGCTGACGCAAAGGTATGGCCGCACTGTCAATGTACCAATCCTCTGCATTTGAGGAAAAGGTCCCACCTGGTGGAAAATGTCGGCCCCTCTACATCTTGGCATTAGAATCCGATCAAGCTAGACCCCTGGCATGTTCACGAAGAAAAACGAAGGCTCCAGATCTTCATTTCCCTTATAGAATCCGATATTCCAATCCTAGTTGGACCTTTCTCAAAGGCAGAATTATTTTTTCATCCTCGAAAAACTATTGTTCACTTAAAAGTCAGCCAGGAATTTGCAACACAATTTTAGTAAGATGTGTTGTTTTGAAGTCGGATATGTTCATTGATCACCTATTTATTTTCACTTCCTTCTCTTCCCCGTTTGATGGTTTCCCTTTGAGCTCTCCTCCGATCCCATCTCTACCGCTTGCCCTTCCCTTTGATTCCACCCTGGTATGTCCTCTGCCTTTTCTCCTTTGTCCATCCTCTTGTCAGTTGTATCCCGTTGCCTCTGCCCCGTTCTGTCTGTGTTTGTCTAACTGTCATTCTGCCTTTGAGAGAAAAGGTTTCCGCTTTGAACGAAACCACAGCCGAATGAGATTTGAAGGTTTTCGTGGTGAGAATAGCAGAAGAAGTAATAGATTTGCGGTGACACCGTGCTGAAATCTCTTGCAAGTATGCGTGGTTCTGAAAAGAACCGGAGGAACTTGACGTTTAAAAAAAAGTATGCTCTGTTAGTCTTCAGGAGATAGATACCTCAGGGCCCTTCTAATTTTCGTTGTTTTTCGATTGCTGTAAGCAGCTTGTCGTCGGCCTCTTTGACAAACTGGCCGGGAAACTGTCGGACGAGACACTTGACCGCCACCCACTGATGGACCTCTCCATAGCACTGACCCAGCACCTGGACAGAGACCACATGGCCAAGATGTTCCAGATTGTGGCAAAGCTGCTCGAGGTAGGTTACCAGCTTTTTGTCAGAGCCACACTCAGAGACCCAAAGAACAAAGGGGAAAAAACTTTGACTGGACCGGGACTTGAACCCCCGAGATCTCTGGATTAACATACCAATGCTCTTCCATCTGAGCTATCCGGCCCTTAAGATGGTGGCCCTCCCTAATGGTCAACCATTCTTTGCCGGGGTGGGGGTGCCAGTCGGAAGTAATCTAACCAGTTCAAACGTGTGTTACATGGCGTTACCACAAACCTTCCACTTGATACTTCCAGCATGCAAACCTTCAAATCTTATCCGAGGGAGGTCCCTTCTACTATACCTACCATGTACCTGCCTACAGTCAAGGTTTTTTTTTCTTGTGTATTAACACGTGAGGTAGCCTGCCTCACAGCTGTAAAGGTCCATCCCAGGTGTTTGTCTTTGAAACTTTGCCACCTCTGGTCAAAAGCACTCCAGAGGAACTGAACACAACAGCATGTGCACAGGAATGCATTAACCACTTTGCGCCGGGTGGTTTTACAGCGCCCATGACCGCCATACGGGTTTTTTTTTAACAATGCATCATTTTCAAATCTAGCTGAAACAATCGGAACAATATATTTCTGTGAAATAAATCGATAAGGGTATACCATGGGTACAAGAGAGTAAAACTTGGCACAATTCGGACATCGTTGTGGCTTTTGTCAAGAGATTATTCGTTTGAAAAAGGGCCCATTGTGCGTCGTCAATGGACCGTAACGGACTTGTGTGTGCGTGTGCGTGCACAGTACTGACAATCCCTGACCGCAGACTAGCCTCCACTCCAGGCAGTCAAATCTTCGAGTTGGTCGGCCCCAACTGAGCGTACAGATTTCAGTGAAGAATGTGGCTGTTATTTTGATTCAAAATCACCCAAAACAAGGCTGAAAAGCCACTCAAGGTGAAGAGCTAACGAAAGAAGGAGATACAGAGAGGGACTCGGGAAGGCCGGAGATAGAAATTTACTTTCCTTTTAAAAAGGGCCAAAATTGGTCTTTTGGTCATTTTGTCTTTTTTGGTCTTTGTGTCTCATGGCGTCTTGTGTGTGACAGCCTTATAAGTGCATGGTGTGATGCGCTACCTCTAAGTACCCTTAATAAGTTAATACATAGGGAAAAGTCTGGTGGAGTTGATTTTTTTATCAGAAACTGTTGCCGATGGTGAATGGGTATTGTCAGATCGGCCTTGGACTTCACTTAGCCTTAATATCTAAGATGCATTGTAACTCAACTTACGATGGATAACCCGCCATAATTTGCGATGGTTCCGCATGGTTTCTGTGCATTGCTCATCATTTTGCCATTTGGTCGTGAGCCATTCGATTAGATTGATGAAATCAACCCCCGTCACTCTCTCCCACTCCGTGTCAAGAGTGCCGACCACACCGTGCAGAAGAAGGCCTACAGGATCCTGGAGGGACTGTGCGAAGGCGCCACCAAGTCCGGCCAGACCTTTGCCGCCTCTCACCTACAGCAGCTGCAGGAGACCCTGGTCACCTCACTGTCCAGCTCCTCTCCGGCCTCCAAGGGGGTGAGTGCTAATTCATTGGGGGGGGGGAAGAGTGAGAGAGCCTTCCCTATTAAATCAGCGTGTAATTGATACTGGATGCGCAGTGCTTTTGCGCTGGTATAGATCGGTACGTATTGATTATCCCACAACTGATCATAAGTTATAGTCACTTTCAGGTCCCAAGGCTGTGCCAGCCTTTCTGAGTTTGGGTTTGAAGACCGGCGGAGGGTTTAAAAGTGATTCTTGTGAATTCTTGCTGGAATCCTTCCCAGCAACACTCATCATAGTAAATCATAGTCATTCATCATAGTGATTGGACATGCTAGCCACCACACAAACCTCGACCAGCTCGGCGGTCAAGTGCTTAAAGGCCCTATCCAACATTGGTAAAGGTCAAAAGATTGCCACAGTTTGTGTGTTAAACCATAAAACATTCCAAAAAAGCAATCCTGCGAAGGTTTTAGCTCAAATGGTGATCTACCAAGTTCAATCATATATTTTTTTACCATGATGAGTGCTGCTGGCAAGGATTCTGACAAGAATTCACAAGAATCACTTTTAAACCCTCCAGCGGTCTTCCACTCCAGATCAGAAAGGCTGTGCCTTATAGGAGTTGAAAGTGATTAGTACTTACAATCAGTTGTGGGATGATTGATACATACCAATCAATATGAATTTTCATGTCTGCCAAGTGCAATCCGAGCTTTTAATGGAATATTTGTGAGATGCGTTTGCCTGTGGGGAAGGGAAGGGTTTGCGTGGTGTATTGTAATGTTTAATCCTGTTAGAATTAGAATTTTAATCAGTGTATTATTAAATCTACGAAAAATATCTTTAATGTACATGTACTTTTATAATTTGTCTATGATTGTAACCAGGAAGTCAAATTTCATATTTTTACAGTGTGATGAAATAAATAATCTGAATCTGATGCTGTACGATAGGGCTAAGAGGTTGATGGGTGCTACGATGGGGTATCAGTAGCAAGTTTAGCTTCAATGAATCAGATGGCTCCTGAGAAATCAACCTCTTTTTTTCCTCTTTTTTTTTTTTTTTGGCCCCCAGGCTCGCCTTAAGTGTCTCATTCATCTGGTCCGAGCCCTGCCCTCCCAAAACCAGGACTTTGTGGAGACCATCTTGCCCGAGGTCATTCTCTGTACCAAGGAGGTCAACTCCAAGACCCGGGCCGTGGCCTTTGACCTGCTGGTTGACCTGGCCCGGGCAATGATCCGATGGTCCGACGGCGAGGAATCAAAAGAAAGTACGTTTGGGGGAGGAGTGGCACAGCTTGACTTCTCAATAACCTCTTCTTCATGCCAAGCAAGCCTCGCGCTTTAGTTTTTTTTAAACTAGCCCACCGGGCCAGTAAATTGAGTTGTTGCTAGCCCGCAGCAAGTTTTACTAGCCCTGTATAATTAATATTGAATTTAACACAAGGTTATCAGGTCAAGTAACACAAATTATTAGTTTCTACTTTCTCATCCCCGCCCACATCGTTTTTTTTTGGCCGCCACACCGCTGTCTACTTTTTACTAGTCCGCCGGGCTAGCAAAGTGGGTCATTTGACTAGCCCACAGCTGCTTTTACCAGACAATGACCGCCGGGCTAGTGCTAAGGTCGAGGCTTGCCAAGGTTTCCAGGACCGGCGATGTTGGAGAATGTGCCATTCTCACAAATCGTTAAAAGATTGGAAACTCTACATACCTGTGGTATATCTGCCCAGTGCCCACTCTGGCTTGGTGCGGGTGACTGTGGCTTTTGTGGCAGAATAATCCAGCCAAAGAGAGAGCATCACGTCCAAGGATGACTCTCCATCCAAATGGCAATGAATCCATTCGGCTTTCCTTCATGTGATATTGTAGCAAGTGAAATGAAAGGTTTTGTCTATTGAATAGTATGTTATACTGTTCATGTGTAGCACACTGTTCAATCTACAAAGTGGTTCATTACGATTTTATAATATCACATGCAGGAAAGCAGAATGGTTTCACATGTAAGTGGGGAGACGAAAATGTCACCAGGTGGACCCCTGATTTATGGAATTACCCACATTTTGAATCCGCCATACGACCTCGACCAGCTAGGTGGTCAAGTGGTTAAGATGTCTGCACTAGAAAGTGGGAGTCGCGGGTTCGGGCAAAGCACTGAGCACTCTGTGTTTATCACGTCGAGTAGGGCAAACGTCAATCAACAACGGACGCCGCAGCGCACATTCTTCAGTTGCCCGATGAAGGTTAGCAGTTAGCAACCAAAACGTCGCCATCAGCAACGACACATCGCGTGACTTTGATCACCCTCTCTACTTGTCTACACCACCGCGATGAACAACCCCTTAATTTCTATTGAATCAACATTTTCGTCTTAAATTTTGTGTGTGTGTGCAGTTTGCGTTCGTCGCTATATCGAGATGTTGACGGCTGGTCTGGCTGGTTCCCCGCACATGGTCAGTGCTACCGTGCAAGCCCTGACGAGAATCGTCTTTGAATTCAGAGGTATGTTATCCCCCACTCTTGTGTCTCCCCTCGTTCAGACTTCCACTTATAGGACAGGTCAGTTTATAAGGAAAGGGACCCCCGGCCCGAAGGGCCCTGACTCCCTCTGTTAATGTAAATGAAGAGCCTTAGTGTGCAATAGATTTTTTTTTTAAACAACGGTTGCAAACTGCTCACTGACTGAAATGACCCATCTGCATCCCACTCCATTCCCCTTCCTTTTGTCATTCCTCTGTCATGTGTGTCGGGGCTTTCCTTCCCCTGACTGCCTGTACATCCTTGTCAGTTTACCAATGAGAAAGGTCCGGCTAGGATTAAAATGTCAGCTTTGGTAGACAATAGATTAACAAAGAATAGATTTCTGTCCATTTTTACAGACCCCTCTTGCAACTGGCCTGTTGAAATTTTTTTGGGGGGGGAATGTTATACTCAAGTCCCATATACTTTATGCACAAAATATGCACAATGTGCGTTTTTGGGTAGGAATGGAGGCTATGAGTTCAAATCCCGTCGATGTCAATTTGTTTGGTTTTTTGTGTTTTTTTTAAAGAGAACCAGATGCGGAAAAGCGTTATGGTCTGTTTGCCAACAGACATAAGTCTCTAGTTTATACTTGTACTCATGTTTGAACTGTCTTCATAGTTAAACCTTGTATTGTATTCGTTGCGTGCACACGCAAGGTAATCGCCTCTACCGGGGAACGCACACAATGTATCATGCACAGAGCCAATGTACGGTCGAACTCAACAACCCTTTATTCAAATCTCCCGGGTCCTTTATATATACTAGCGTGGACCGATATAAAGAAATAGTTCCAACATATTTACATAATAATACAGTTCATGGATACCACACCTTGCTTGCACATCCTCTCTCTTAACCATCCTCTCTTTATTCTTGGGTATTCAAACAGTACTCATTTATTTGTATTCAAACTGGAGCTTGCTCAAAATCTGCATTTGTTCCGTGATTCCTTTCTTATTTGGCCCTCTGCTCACACTTGCACTCATACATGTCATACAGGTAACTAAGTTCTTGAACTCGTACTCATGGCCAAGTACTTGTATCGTGGGGGGCCCAATTTTTGACGGTACGCGTTTTCGACGCTTAGCCTTTTAACTAGCATCGCACAATGAAAACAACTCCGTATAACGATCTCAGACTTCGTATCTTCCAGTTTGTTTCCTGCTCTTGTCCGTCACCAATAATGTGGAAAGTTAAGGCTCTTCCGGTAGGCCAAACTCGTGTGATTCAAAAAGTTGCTCTTTTGGGGTCTATTTTCCTAGGTACAAAATTGGCAGAACTTTGCTTCAAAGCTCCAGTTTTCTTCATTGTTTGTCCTAAAAAAAAATCTGAGTGTACCATAACAAACCCCAACACACATAGAAAAAAATGTCACGTAACTTGAGGCAGTCCGTTCTGGGTAAAAACTATGGAGGCTCCTAAAGGGCGTCTCGCTAAATATAATATATTTTATAAATTTTTTTATTATTATTTTATAAAAGACATAAAGTAACATGGCCTAAAAGGCTTTAAAAAAAATGTGTCTTTTGGGTGACATTGGGAAAGGTAATAACTGAAGAAGCATTGAGAAAGAGGATTGTGGAGTTTTTTAAAACGTCACAGAAGACATAAACCAGATAAAAAATACAACCCCACCTAAAGGGCAAAGAAAAAAAAGAATCTGCTTCCATGGCTGAATCACAATTAGCTTGGACCTAGCCGAACTATCACATCCTGCCTCGATGTATCTTCTGATGTGGAAATTATCAAGGATCAGAAATGCTGCATGTGTCACTCATAGATACCGCCCTACCGTATTTCACCTCTATGGTTTACTTGAAGATCCAAATTTAAAAAAAAAGTTAAAAAGCTATCTTTCAGTAAAGGAACCTCTTTTCACATTTTAAGAAAATTATTCTCAATTTGAATTATTCATTATGATGATTAAATTCATTTCCTTATTATTATGAGGACAGTTTTGATGATTTGGAAAAGGATGGGAAAGTGAAGGAAAAGGAGTTGACAGGTGATAACAAAAAGTCAATCCAACTTCCCCATCTCAAAGTGGCTCAGGGCTATGGGACAAAATTAATGCAAACCAATAAGTTTTAAGCATAAATTATGAATGTTTTGAGGAAAGTATTAAGCAGTATTAAGTAGTGTCGAAAAAAAACAACCCAAAAGATGAACAAAAAAAACATTCAGGGAAGAATTTTACAGTGCCACACAGCATTTGAGTTGTTTTAAGAATTTATTTTGCGTTTAGCTGCACTGGGACACCTTACTAAACGCACCGTCGAAAATAGGTCACGATGCTTACTGCGCAGTGGACATCAACAAAACCGGGTAATCTTACGGAAGTGACAGGCTTGATCAACATTCTACATGATTATTCTAATAGGCTGTGGTGTGGACAAAGTGACTGAGACCTCTTTTAGTGTGATACTTTTGTTCACATTGGTCAGCTTGAAAAAAGACCTTATATCGTCGAAAACCGGTAACTGGAGGATACTCCTGGCCAAGTACTACAGTATATTCACTCGTACTCATAGCCAAGTTTTCTTATTGATATTCATACAGTTATCTAAGTACTTGTACTAATGGCCAAGTATCAAGTACTTGAACTTACCGGTATACTAATGGCCAAATATTCATCCTCATTTTTTTGTTCAATTCTAATTCGCTGTTTCTACTCCAAAGCTCACACAAGATTGACGGACTTACTTTTTATTAATTTTTAATTAAGTTTTAATTGAACCAAAATATCCTGAAATAAACTGAAAGACCAAATAATATGTGAGGTGAAGCAAAACACCAGAAAGTGTAGTTAGTCGTGAAAATGTACATCACAGTGTCCATATTTGTCTGATGTAGGATTCCAACCCAAAACCACAAGAGTGCACAGAAAAGAGTCTTGGATGTGGTAAAATGAACAGGGCCCTTGAAATTTTCAATTAATCAAAGGTACTGTACCGGTATATGCATCCAACCAGGAAAAGCTTAAAAAAAGAAAATTGGTAGCCCATGTAAATACATGTATTTATAATGCACAACCTGAATAATTAAATTAACCCAAATCAGCTCGGTAAGATTGATAACATCCCCTCATGCAAGAACCTGAAGTACTGGTTTTTTTTCTGACGCATCACCAATTTTGTACAGCTCCCATTTCACTCATGGTGAGTAATTAGTAGAAACGTATAGGTCTACAATGATTAAGAGTCCTGTTCAAAGAACATGTTTAACACTAGTGCAACCCTTTTAAATTTCAATGCTGAAAACCGGATGTTTGTACTTTGTACATTTTACATCGCAATAATTAATCTTGAAAAGTTATTGGGCCTGAAGGTTTTTTCCAGTGTGTTTTAAAGCATTTTTCAACATTTTTGGGGCAGTCAAACAAATAAAGGAAAAACTGACTGGCAACTTCTGAACAATTTTGAAAAATTGCAGAGAAACGGACTGGACCATGACTTGAACCCGAGACCTCTGGTTTTGCGTACCAAAAATCAAAGATACTGTACACAAACAATTAGAGGTCTCGGGTTCAAGTCCCGGTCCAGTCAAAGTGTTCTTTGCCATTTTTCAAAACATTTGGGGCAGCTTTTGTTCCAAACCGACTTACTAAAAATGACCAAAATGTATTATCAAAAATGAGCAGGGCCTGACATTTCAGTCCTAGCAGGACCTTTCTCAATGGCAGGTGACATCCATGTTGCAGAGGGTGTTAGCATTCCTGATGGATGGAGGCAGAGTGGATGGATGAACAGTTTGGATAGATATGCAAGCCTCGTGCTTATGGTTTTTTTTAAACTAGCCCACTGGGCTAGTAAATTGAGTTTTTTGCTAGCCCGCAGCAAATTTTACTAGCCCTGTATAATCAATACTGAATTTAACACAAGGTTATTAGGTCAAGTAAAACAAATTATTAGTTTCTACTTTCTCTCGCATCCTTTTTTTGCTGCCACACGGCTGTCTACTTTTTACTAGTCCGCCAGGCTAGCAAAGTGGGTCATTTTACTAGCCCGCAGCTGTTTTTACTAGACAATGGCCACCGGGCTAGTGCTAAGGTCGAGCCCTGTTAATATGCATTGAGATAGGTCCTGCTTGGACTGAAAATGTCCGGCCCTGCTAATGCTTGAGCATAGAGACTAAAACAGAGAAGTCCCTCTCATTTGTACTTGGCGCATACGATGGCTGTCAGCCCTTTGAGTTTTCTGGTGATGGCCGGGATGGAGACAATGGTGGTCATCTCCTTGAGGTTCTCGTTGGCGTCCTTGTCGTTCTGCCACTTCTTGTAGTAGAGCCCGCTCCGCTTGGCCAGGTACTCCATGTGCCAGTTGCCCTGGTGGGTCCGCGGCCACAGCTCGAGTACGCCGCCGCCCTCCCGCATGAAGAGGGTGAAGCCGAAGGCCGCGCCGTGCATGCCCACGAAGATGTCGGCGTTGCCGATCAACTCCAGCTGCTCCCGGACCGGCAGCTGGTCCAGTTGCACCCCGCGCACGCTGTAGTTGGCAAAGTGCTGCCGGGTCCCGTTCAGCAGCTCGGCCTCGTTGGCGATCTTCCGCGAGACGGTGCCCTTGGGGTTGCGCGGGTGGCCCACGTAGTTCCGCCGCCAGACGAAGAGGACGGCCAGCCGCTCGTCCCGACATCGCCGGGCGCGAGCCTCCTCCGTCCCCGCGCTCACCCCCAGCGCCGACAGGGTGCTGCCCCGGAACTGGCCGGCCAGGGTCAGCGGTCGCAGGACCTTCATGAGGATGGGGCTGTCTTTGCGGCCGAAGCACGGGAGGAGGTTCGGGAAGCGCGTCTTCGTCGGGAGCGCACTCGGGCGGAAGACGCGCCGGAAGGTCCCCTCGAAGAGCCCGTCGAGCATGGTGTGCGGATGGGCATCCAGGATGAGGAGGTCCGTGTCCAGGAACGTTCTGTTGTAGAGCTGCATCATGAGGAAAGTGTTGTACAAGTCGATGACGGTCCAGTAGACGTTGGCGTATTCGTAGCGAGTCAGGACCATGACAAAGTCACCCTTGTAGTTAGGTATTGCTTCTGACCTGTCAGCACCCCTGGACAAGGTGATGGCCCCACTCAGCCCGCCACCTTCCTCTGAGGTGTGGCCGAACGATAACCTTCCGCCGGGATGCTGGTCCGAGCAGTTGTCGACGTTGACAAAGCCACGCCTGAGCTGGTAGAACTCTGTTTTCTCCTGCTGGAGGAGCACCTGGTTGATGGTCTCGCCGCCCCTGGCCTTGGCGTAGGCCTTGGCCGGGTCCACGACGGCATCCCTCAGGAGCGCCGTCACGTTGCCGTAAGACTCCACCCGCCCGCCGCAGTAGGACGTTGCCGAGGCGGACAGGCGGAGGAGCCACTTGCTCTGAGATGTGTGGACTCTCTGTAGGGACCCCGCCGGTCCCTGCCTGGGCTTGTCCTTGGTCTCGTTTGCTCGGGGCGCCCTTCCGTCTCCAGGGCTTTTCCTCCGAGTGGTGTTGGACAGGCGCTCTGACGGCAGAGGGAGAAGACCGTCTGCGGCTTGCGGGGAGGTCGCACTGCCGCGCATTTCTCCGGGCGACTGGGGTAGGGCGTAGGGGACCACGAGCCTGAACTGGCCCTTCCCAATGCTGAAGGGGGACATTTGGTGGTCGCCCTCGCCGTCAAACACCAGCCACACGCAGGTCAGGGAGACCTGGGCGATGATGAGGGACATCACCACGGTCATCTTCAGTCGGGCTCGTTTGGATGTCAGCTGCATCTTGCATCCTACTGGCGTCCCTATGCTTCCTCAATGATAGGATGACTGAAAGAAGAAAGGAAGAGGACTATAGTGTAACACAAGCGTGTGATAAGCTGCAAATGTTTCCCTTTAAAAACAACTGTACTACGATTATTTGGATCATGATGTGAATCGCGATTCAAACTCCTCATTGTGTGTGTGTGGATGAAATTAACACAAATACTAGTGGGATTTGAATCGCAATTCGGACTCGGACGTTACTGAGACTTTTCCAAATAATCGCATTTATTTGCGATGCGATGTGTATGGAAACGCTCTTCTGAATTGCACCAGGTTTTTTTTTAATCCCACAATGCACTTCTCGCACTCTGACAGGAAGTGCTGTGGTCTCCCTGCAGGGGCCAACCTGAAGGACACACCCACCATTTGACCACAACTGCTACCCACAATCGGCTCGTTAATTTGTTCGTGTTGCTATTTTTTTGCCTGTGGGAACGCGAGCAACAAACCCCTGGGTCCTTGAATTGACTCGGTTTTTTTATCCCCCTCCCCTCCCTGGACTCCTCCCCCTGGATTTGCCTTAGCCTTCTTAATTACCTGTGACTTGTTTAACATTTCAGGCCATTAACCACTGAACGCCGGGACCTCCGAAATCGGAGCTCCGTTGGCTTGACTACAAATGAAGGAAATTTTTACTCCTTATTTAGCTACTTAAGAAGAAGTCTTCATCGCATCTGATCAAGATGTTGCAGTACTTCATGCAGTACTTTTGTAAATGCTACGGTTCCCTGTATAGTTTGCCTGAATAACGTGGCTACCCACCATTCTGCAATAGTCAGTGTGCAGTTGTCAACATTCTTGTGTTACTTTGATTGTGATTGGATTGTGTGATATGATTGCAGCGTTAAGTGAGTTGAGGTTGTAGTGTTAAGGTTAATGTATCAAGCAAGATGAGTAGTGCCTGCTCCTGGTGGGGTATCAGTAGCTTGGACTAGGGCAGCAAGATAAGAATGGGTTTTTTTGTGGACTGACTGACATCAGGGCCACCACTATGAACAAATTATTTGCCTACATGATAACAATTTAATAAGAATTTTTCAAAAGATTCAAAGTCTCAAAGTTTGCTAACTCAAGTCAACTGAGTTACCATTTATGTATACATGTACACGTGTACATGTACCGTACATGTACATGGGGGTCATTGGTTGCTTGCTTGTTGAATTGTGCCCAAGGTTTCGTTCTACACACTCATCAAAAGCTTGCCTTAGAGTAAACAGTTAACCACTTCTGCACTGGACCACTTTTCAGTGCTCATGTGTAACCAAGTGGTATCAAATTAAGGAAATAGGGGTTAAGTTTTTACCAACAGAGGCTGAGGAATCAAAATAGATTAGCTATAAGTACAAATCATGATTTGTAATTTATTTCAGAAAAAAACAACCGTTTGTGGCATAAACACAAACGGGTGTGGCATGTACAATTTGGCTGTTTAAATGCAGGTGTATGGTAGCATAAAAAATGGCCAAACGAGGCACGATTTACAAATCAACAATCAATACCTGATAAAATACAGGACTCCAGGCAAGACAACACTACCGGTAAATACGCCCTATCAGTCAGAACAGCAGAACTGCAGTACAATGGGAAACTTAACAATGCAACTGCCACGTAGGAAAGCAAGTATCTCCCGGAAAATCGATCCCTTGTTCACTAACCGGAACCGAAACAATGCCACCACCCCTGGTGTGTATAGCACCACCAATAATCCTGCGATCAAACCCTGTGAGTTGCAACGAGCAAACAGCAGACACTGGCAACACATCCAAAGCAATGAACTACTCAGGGATATTTCCCCAAACTAACCCCCATTGCTTACCAAACAAGCCAAGAACATACGGGAATGTTTACCCGGGCCAAAACTTCACAAGCCCACAACAACAACCCCCGTCCCAGGCAATTCTGTTTTCGTTGAGGAACCAGATGAACCCCTGGACATTCTGCTCTCCTTACCCAAGGAACAAATCACCCTATAACCCAACCCGGCCACTCCAACCTTTACCATACGGCACACCAAAAACTGAGATGAACGGATCTGCCAAGATCACTACCGCAACTGACGAGTGCCCAGAGGCACGAAAACATGTTCTTGCAACACCATGGGAGCTGCAAAGCGTCCCTAGTCTCAATACCCTTGCGAGCACCGCTCTGATCTTATGGCCTGCTATATTAACCAATCGTAGCCAATGCATATTGCAAGGTCCTTGCTTTATGGTTAAACCGGCTAAAACCCACTATGGAATATAGCAAAGAACATGGTAAGTGGTCCTAAAATGTTTCTGGCATTTTTTGTTCCACGGGTCACCAGAGAGGCAGCGTCACTGAATGGGAAAACACCATCCTCTTTACAAACTTTGACTTTATACTCCTTGCCCCTTTATGGGGTATTGTGGGTCGATGGTAACGAAGTTATGCCCGAGAATACGCTTGTTTAGCAAGTTCCGTATCTTCAGGTAGCCTCCTCTCTGCAAACTACAGCTTTCCCACAAGGAATAGCAACAACCCCGACCCTCCACAAACCGTGTCTCCTACACCCAACTTGTCAAACGGAATAAACTTTCTGAGACAGACAGACCCAAGGAGCATTACCATTGGACTTACAATCCAAACAACGGGAACCAACCCCACTATAACTCAAAGACAATCATCCGAAAGGAACCATGTCTTTACCTATGAAAATGGAACAAACCCAGATGGCTACCAAACCAACTCAACCCATCTACACCCCTCTTCCAAACAACCCGACGGGATAGGAAGACCATACCATTTTCACTATATTCTGGAATGGCGCGAGCCAACCACCAACAAAATCACTCCGTACCGAACTCTCGAATGAGTTTTTCCGGAATTTCTTCCCAACACCCACCAACCAATGCTCCTAATTACCTGTCTGCCGAACCATGTGTTTCTGCAAAAAAGGCAAATAAACCCAAAACCCCCCTTCTATCCGGGGAAACTACCTAATTGCCTTTTCTGCAAACTAAGAAACACACGGGTGGGAATCTCACAACTCCCACCTAAACAATGAACGTTTATTCCCGACAAACCACACACACGGCCAGAGATCCCACGTGGCGCTTCCGGAGGAGTGGTTACACCCACCCCTGCACAACCTATAGTAGGCCTACAACCCCTCAGCCTCGCCCATATAGGCGCACTCTCCACTTCCGCTCCAACCACAACAGGCCTAACTGCAGTACCTCCCCAACGAGGAAACTGTACACTCAACCAACTGGCCGATTCCAAGACTCAGCGGAAGAACACAGCGCCCAACAACCTCCTGGACTCATTCGCATCACAGAGTAAGTGCAATGAAGTCTTTTTTTGAGCGAACCCTGAGGCGGCTACTAACGTGACAAACCCAACAGTCCTTTTGAGACTTATACTTGTCTATTGAGACAACTTTGCAAGTCACGTGATCTCACACAGGGCATACCTCCCCCGCCACAGCTCCCAATTTGACCAAATGCAACCAGTCTATTGACACGAGAAGCGGAGAACAAGGAAAATATCACAACAAACCTAACCAATGTAAATCTTTCTCCATTTGAGAAAATTACATTAGGCGACGGTCAAAGTGGTGCGATTCGAAGTTGTGTTCCTACTCTTGCTTCACCAACCAAAACTTCTACCCAAGTGGCAACTTCCTTCCATTAACCCACGCAGATCGCTTACCCCTCATACAATCAACTACCCCTGGCAAACCACCCCTTTCACCATCCAAGAAGTGAACCCAGAGCATCCGAACCGAACCCACGAGGCCTCCACCCTATGACCGAACCAATATCAATGGTAATCGTTTCCACACAACGGTTCAACGGAAAACCCACGGAAACCTGCCAAATCTACTTTGAATGTCTTCATACTCCCTCACGTATCCAACGCATTCATCTACGGAGAATGTCTCCGATATGCAAGAGATACAAAAATAACTGAAGACTTCGAACAAACGGTCATAACTTGAAAACACTACCTAACCGAGGCTACTCGAAACCCGATATCGAGCTTGTTCCTAAGCAAGTATCTCCCGGAAAATCGATCCCTTGTTCACTAACCGGAACCGAAACAATGCCACCACCCCTGGTGTGTATAGCACCACCAATAATCCTGCGATCAAACCCTGTGATTTGCAACGAGCAAACAGCAGACACTGGCAACACATCCAAAGCAATGAACTACTCAGGGATATTTCCCCAAACTAACCCCCATTGCTTACCAAACAAGCCAAGAACATACGGGAATGTTTACCCGGGCCAAAACTTCACAAGCCCACAACAACAACCCCCGTCCCAGGCAATTCTGTTTTCGTTGAGGAACCAGATGAACCCCTGGACATTCTGCTCTCCTTACCCAAGGAACAAATCACCCTATAACCCAACCCGGCCACTCCAACCTTTACCATACGGCACACCAAAAACTGAGATGAACGGATCTGCCAAGATCACTACCGCAACTGACGAGTGCCCAGAGGCACGAAAACATGTTCTTGCAACACCATGGGAGCTGCAAAGCGTCCCTAGTCTCAATACCCTTGCGAGCACCGCTCTGATCTTATGGCCTGCTATATTAACCAATCGTAGCCAATGCATATTGCAAGGTCCTTGCTTTATGGTTAAACCGGCTAAAACCCACTATGGAATATAGCAAAGAACATGGTAAGTGGTCCGAAAATGTTTCTGGCATTTTTTGTTCCACGGGTCACCAGAGAGGCAGCGTCACTGAATGGGAAAACACCATCCTCTTTACAAAAATTTAAATAGTTTTTGTGGTTTCCTCCAGAGTCTGGAGGAAACCACAAAAACTATTTAAATAACTATATAGGAAGGTTTGCGGTGAACACCATGTATCAGGTCTCTTAACCACTTCGCGCCGGGACCTCCGAATCCGGAGGTCAATTGGATTGCCTTTGCAACGGGGCCCTCCGAATCCGGGCACCACTATTGTCCACATTCTAAACAAAGACTCTTTTCAGCTAAGAACAAAGCAATATGAATCAGTACAAAGACCCTTTTTGACGCACGTTGCCACATGAATTGCAAGATTAGAAGCAGTAATTGTGCAATTGTGGGACTTTTACTGTGGAGGATCGAGGGATACCGCGCTGCAGCTGAAAGCACGCGGGGCACATTGTCTTTGCATGCCACACAGCCCAACGGTCGTCGGTCTGGCATTGGAATTCCCCCCACATTCTTTACCGTAATCTGTACGCTCGTTTGTGGCCGACCAACTCGAAGATTTGACTGCCTGGGGTGGAGGCTGGAGTCTGCGGTCAGGGATTGTCAGCAGCGTACACGCACCCACACACACACGTCCGTTACGGTCCATTGACGACGCACAAAGGGCCCTTTTTCGAACGGATAATCTCTTGACAAAGGCCACAACGACGTCCGAATTGTGCCAGGTTTTACTCTCTTGTACCCATAGTATACCCTTATTGATTTATTTCACAGAAATATATTGTTCCGATTGTTTTAGCAAGATTTTAAAATGATGCATTGTTCAAAAACCCCCGTATGGCGGTCATCGGCGCTGAAAAAACCCCCGGCGCGGTTAAAGGAAGAGGTATGGTTCTGAAAAGAACCTGAGGGTAACTCGACGTTTCGATCAGTATGCTCTGGCCGTCATCAGGCCGTCATCATTTCTCCTGATGACGGCCAGAGCATACTGGTCGAAACGTCGAGTTACCCTCAGGTTCTTTTCAGAACCATACCTCTTCCTTTAAGAGACCTGATACATGGTATTCACCGCAAACCTTCCTATATTGATTCACCCACCATGCAAAGCCTTAAGTCTCATTTATTTAAATAACAGTGACCAACCAGGTCTGGTATGGTCACACATGACTGCCACATGTTTTTCAAAACTCGCTCATCCATGATCTCTGCATTGCACTGGTATCCCGTACGCACGTGTATTAAATGCATGCGATGCAGCAACGTATGCCAGCTACTGTACTGCTGACGACCGGCCATAGAAACGTGCGCTATACAGTAGTGACAGTATTATACTGTACATCGTAATGGCAAAATGCGTTCGGTGAACGATTTTCTTTGGTCGCGTCGCGATCCCTTCGCGATCCCTTCCAACTTCCAACATATTTAGTATCTCCATTCCTCCAGTTGTCACCCTAGACACTGTAAGACTGGTATAGCTTACAGCCAGGCCCTCAGATTGAGGCGTATATGTTCCAATGAGTCCGACTTTCGCCGCCATACACGTGTATTGGCCAGTAACTTGGTTGCTAGAGGCTATAGTTCTCGCCAAGTGAAGAACTCCATTGCTAAAGTCTATTCCATTCCCAGAAGTTCAGTGTTCAGTCTTTCACACTTCTCTCTTTGATCTTTTCCCCCTATTGTCACTAATCCCTACCCCACTCCTTGCCCTTCTCTTTGATCTTTCCCCCTCCTCTCACTAATCCCTACCCTACCCCTTGCCCTTCCCTTTGATCTCTCCCTACCAGCTTCACTCTTTGTCCTCTGTTTCTCATCCGTGTCCTATTCACTCTCTCCCCCTGCCTTTGTGTACATGTATCTGTTTTGTCCTTGTCACTCTGCCTTTGAGAATGGTCCTGCTAGGATCGAAACGTCAGGCCCACTAAATTTTATATTTAGTAACTATTATTTTGCGGCGTGGATAAGCAGAAATGAAATGCTCAGCACACAATTTTAGGATCTTTTGTTCCCTTTTTATTCCCTTCTTTTCAGAGATTGGCCATTATGACTAGAGGTAGGCTAATGTATTTTATTGTTTTTGTCGCGACAACCGAAAAACCTTGTCGACATGTCGGAATATTTTCTTTGTCGCGACAATGTCGACAAAAGTCTTGTCGACAACAGCCTTACTGTGTGTGGCTTGTGTTATTTTTTTTTTTTTTTTTTTTTATGAATGTTGCCAAACACAAGGCCCTAAGGTACACTGCTGCACTATGGAATTCCCTACCTTCAATTTGTTTCCCCCTTTCTTATAACTTGTGTCAATTTAAATGAAACATAAACATTAATCCTAAATTATAGTGCATGTAAAGTTGTAAACCTAAGCCCAAATTGCTCCTAGCTTGTGCAAATTGGAAAAGAGATACCTTCCCTCTTTGGACTCATATTTGTTTTCTGTTTGGGGCAAACAAATCTTACTGACCAAGCAAAGAATTATTTGGAGAGGGTTTCTTTCTTTCTTAATTTTTTATTTTTTATTTTTTATTTTTTTTGGGGGGGGGAGCAAATGGATTGGATGGCTAATTGTGTTCTGGATGCTTCCAGCTCACCCATGCGGCCTGGTTTTTTTTTTTTAGCAGGCAATCGGGCAAATTACAGAGCACATATGCAGTAATCATTACGTCGAGTCGGGCAAACTCCAATTGAACTAAATGCTGCTGCTTCTGAGAAGAAATGTTCAGCTGGTTGCTAAGGACCCATCTGGAATTTGGTGAGGGCAAAGTGCTCAAGCAATGATCATAAATGTTCGGAGCAACTCATCATGTGGAGATTGAGGAGAAATAGCGCAGCTCCTTTGCGGAATGGGAAAAGAGGAGTTAAAAGGGAAGGGTGCATGAGGAGGAAGTAATGTGCTCTTGGATGATTTATGAGTATGTTGCTGCTGCATGTGTGGATCGAGGATTTTCCCAGAGAGAGGGGATGAATGTTAGAAAAAACTGCAATCATATTTTATTGTCCAAAAAAAAGAAGACTTAAAGAGGCAGTGTCGTCGTGCTGGTTTGCTTCCTAATGCACTCGTAGGCACTAGCCTCATGAGGACACAGCAATAGACCCCCACTGTTGTTTATGTGATCGATGACAAGATAAGGCAATTACCACAGAGTACAGACAGTGCCTGGTTGAGTCCTAAATGGTTCCCTGGGGCATTGCTACCACTACTAGTGGAGCCATGAGTTGAAACATGACACTTTCCCTGAACACCTGTCCAGAGCCCACCAAGGACCTTGGTAGAACCCTTGGTAGAATGGTAGAACCAAGGAGGTATACCTCCTTGGCCGATGGTCGAACCGCATGGTGAACTGTGTGCAATCATTGCAATACACATAGTACAGTACTACACAGTACACGTCCTGTACATGCACTGCACATGTATAGGCTTAGCTGTCACAGGAGCATAGAGCACTGGTGCATGCATGATATGAATGCTGGATACCTATCCAGTATCCTTCTTGTGCAAGAATTGTTACAGAATAATATATATATTGGTTGAATGAAATAAACTTTTTACATCATGTACAGAGTACATCATGTAATAATTATTACATTATTATAAAATAATGTGTAGGCCTACAAGAGCAATCAGTATGGTGACAGTAACACTGTAAAACATTACTATACCGTGGGGAAATCTGATGGTCCTGACCAAATTTCTGGATTCCCTACTAATATATTCTTTTATGAAATACTTATGACATCCAATGAGACTCTTTGAGAGTAAATCAAAGTTAGTTCACGGAAAAAATGCATATACATGTACTTGTAGTTGTAGGCCAATATAACCTGGATTCGCTCTAAAAAAAATCTCTGGACAAATAAATTACCCACGAAACCTTGGAAATAAAGGATAAGACGCTGTTAGTACAATAGCCAAAATTTGGAAATAAAACAAAAAAACAAAAACCCAACAACAAAATCAACCAAAATACACAGCGTCAACAGAAGTCAATCAAGGCAATACAAGAAATCAAAACTCGAACAGAATAAAACAACCAAAAATACAGGAGAGGGAAAACAAGAGGACTTGGACATAATGGTGCACCCTGCTCTTTGCCGACGGAACTGGGAACTCTACAATACTACTAGTGTACACTTGGATTGTGCTAGGGTGTCTGAGTCCTCCTAGTCCTAGGTCCTGTGTGCTACTCGGTAGTGTGGCACAAATATATGAATACAGACGAAGAACAGACTCCGGACACAAAGATTGATAAAAAGTGAACACAATTGCAGAAGAAGGGATATGTTTTGTAGATGTGTTATTTATGGGGGCTGGAATAAAGTATATTGATGACGTATATAGGTGGTTTTCAGAATAAGGGCATGCCTTTCTACTAGACACACTTGAAATAGTGAGCAATACCTCGCCAAGCAGGTGATGACCTACACAATTGATTCCAGAGGAGTTGATCACTATACTGGACTTCTTGGGAAATGGACATTGGACAAGAGGGATCGAACTCGATCTGTTGAGTGGAGAGTGACCGGAGAAAATGAAGACCTACTTATACTACAGAATTTGGGGCTTACACGAGTTACATCATGTTCAAACCTATAGTTGTTGTTATATTGCCTCTCTTCATTTTTCTCTGCTTTAATTGTCTTCAAACCCTACGCAATCATAATAACTTTTGATTCTGATTCCAAGAAACTTACTGGACTCCAGAATTGATAGGCTTTTTCCTGAAAAATATCCAGCTCTATAAAAATGGCTGAGGGTCGATCATTGGCAATGACTTTGGGTCATCAAAGTTTGCAAAAAAGTGAAACCAGCGGCCTCGGCAGTCGGGAGTCGCCTTGGTTTATCGTCTGAGCTGCCCAGAACGAACGATACAGACAGGGGTCACTATTCAACCCTGTAGTGTAGTAGCATACGATAAGATGAGGTTTAAAATGTTGAAATCTTATACATGTGTATACTTAGTTTATGGAAATTCATGGGGGAAATCATTTCTCCATTTGGTCAACCTGGGAAACTCATATCCCAACATTTACTACCCCCAGCTAACTCTAGTCAAATCTGAGGGCGATTCATACCCACTGGACAACTTGTACCCTGATATTTACCCCCAACTAACTCTAGTCAAATCTGAGGGCGATTCAAACCCAGGACAACTTGTACCCTGAAAGTTTGGCCCCCAAGCTAACTCTAGTCAAATCTGAGGGCGATTCATACCAAGGACAATTTGTACCCTGAAATTTCCCCCCAGCTAACTCTAGCCAAATCTGAGGGCGATTCATACCAAGGACAACTCGTACCCTGAAATTTACCCCCAGCTAACTTTAGTCAAATCTGAGGGCAATTCATACCAAGGACAACTTGGAGTCTAGGACAGCTTTTTTACCAGATACCCAAACATGTACACATTTTAGAATTTTGAAAGATTGTATACATGGAGGCAGTGGCGGATTTCGAAGGACTGAGGTCGGTTGCAACTGCATAACCTTCACTTTGCAGCTTCATGGGATACAAGTCTCGCAAACTCCATTGCGGCAAATACTATGCAAATACATGCGGTGTTCAGTATCAGCAATGCTGCAGGTGCAGAATCATCACAACCTTATTAAAAAAGGTATTATCTGTATGTAGAAACTGTTATGGTGCACGCACACTGATTTTGGTTCCAGTTTTACAAATAATATCATATTATGTGAAGAGGTACTCAAATTAAGCGCTCCAAGAAGTGGGCAGCGCAGCTGAAGCTTGTACCCAAGACATATGTCATATACCAATATACATCCAGGAACTGATGGAAAACATTTTTGACAAGAGAGAAACAGCATTCGGACATCTGTCGCAGCACATAAGTATGTCGGCAGATGATCCCCGTAGAATTTCTAAAACAATTGCTGCAAACGCAGCACCGTCCATGCAAAAATTGATAGAAGAGCGAAGATAGCGTTGGAAAAGAAATTAGCGACATTTTGGGGGTTTAGTGTCTGAAAGTGCAATCCTCGTGTTCACTTCTATTTCTCACGTATTTTGTATATATCATTTATTCAAGTTATGGATGCCCACATATTGTTTACTCAGAATCCGAGTGAAAGTTGGGGGTATGGGTTGTTCAGCTTGAATAAATTGTGTTTTTACTTCTTATCATTATATTTGCGTTTCTGTCAGCTGACTTATCCAAAAACGTATTTCAAACAAGATTTCTGTTGTAGCACAGGCGTTTCTTGGTGCCACAGGAACATGCATTAGTGCAGTGTTACTTGGCACATTTGCAACTTTAGACATGCCCCATGTTTAGACAATCCCACACTGCCAGTTTTCTAAGCACGAAGAGTCCTACCATACATAGTACATACTCAGTAGAGCTAAGAAAAAATACATAGCCTCTAGGCCCATGTCCATCGATTTTGATGATAAGTGAGACTTTTTTATATGTGTGTAAATGTACGTTCAAGCATGGAGGAATACCAATTTGACTTGAAGTTGTACTGCAGAAGCTGCAGACAGTACAGGCATGAAGATACCCATACTGCTTTAGCTCCATGAAACAAGCATGTACAGTGCACTGACTGTACTGATAATGATATAAAGCCAGCAGCAGGGAAGAGAAAGTTGGTTACATAATAGTGGTTTCAGTTGTTTGTTTTAGCCCAGTACCAGAAAACCCCAAGGCCATGCTGGCCAGACTTCTTATCAGGAACGCAGTGGGGGTTCCTACTTAAATGCATTGAGATCACAGGAGGGCGCTATTTGAAAAATGGTAAAATATACTGACGACACTGCCTCTTTAAAATTAAGGTGATATACCAAAATGTTGCAAACTGCTTACTGACTAAAATTACCAAAATGTAAATCTTAAAATTTAGTGGGCCTGACGTTTCGATCCTAGCAGGACCTTTCTCAAAGGCAGAGTGACAAGGACAAAACAGATACGTGTACACGAAGGAAGGGGGAGAGAGTGAATAGGACACGGATGAGAAACAAAGGACAAAGAGTGAAGCTGGTAGGGAGAGATCAAAGGAAAGGGCAAGGAGTGGGTAGGGATTAGTGAGAAGAGGGGGAAATATCAAAGAGAAGGGCAAGGAGTAGGGTAGGGATTAGTGATAGGATCAAAACGTCAGGCCCACTAAATTTTAAGGGGAAAAAAAAGAGTTAAAAAAGGGGAAGATTTATAACAACTTTCTTCAATGGCTGCTTCTTTTAGCTAATCAAAAATCACAATCATCATATTGTGGAGATACATGTAAACACAAGCCCAAGTTGCTCTAAATTTGTGAAGAAAAACTGCAGTTTTTACATCATTTTAAAAAACGAAATGGGGGGGGAATGTGCATGAGACAACTTTCATCCATTGATGAATTTTTCATCTTTCACATTTATTGAGGGAATGCACATTTCTATTCCTTTTGAGATCAGCTGTCCCCTGTACATCATACGCCAATTGCATTGATAAGACTGGAATTTAATAAATGAGTAGGCACCATTGTACATGTTGTACAGGCCATGGATTCGCGGCAGCTGTGAATCATTGTATGCAACAGATTTTGGCAATAGATAGAGGTCCCATTCCCAGAGATTAGAGGGACAGAGGTCCCATCCCCTACATAGAAACAAACACCCCAAAGCTCGCCTGCCAGTAACCTACTTTACTTGCAGAAGAGTGATAGTCGTTGTTTCAATGAAGGCCATTGCTGACTCTTCACTCTTCACATGGAAATTTGCATGGAAATATGGAAATAATTGCAGAAGGCCCTGACTGAATTTTGGTCTGCAGAGAAGAGCCTATTGTTCCACTCATCAGTCGGGTGAAAGAAAAGGAACTTGTGATAACAGTGACAGCCTTGTCTCCAGGAATGAACACGAGACAGGTTTAGAATGACTAGAGCTCTTTCATTCTGGAAAGGAGTGGAATAGCGGACGCTGTGATTTCTACGACCTGCCCAACCCTATCGATCAACATCACCAGTGCGAGCACTTATTACCGACAAAAAACTTTGTGGTGTTCAGAAGATTTTGAGTTGTGTTTGTTTGGTCAATCTGTAGCTGAAAATTCTGAGAACCAGAACTATGCTGCCATTTGTCAGCTTTGGGCAGTACAAAGTACAAAGAGAAACAAATTCCAGCTTCATTTGTTATATCACGTTGTTGTTTTTCCTGATCAGAGTGAGTTACAGCTAAATTTCAGTCACAGCATCACATCTCAAAGTGTTCTTTTTTTCTTTCATTTTTCCCTGGCTCCTTGCATTTCATAACTGCTCTCACTGTATTGCTTCTCATTCAAGTGCAGTGTCAATAATTATTTGTTTCCACTTCAGGAGACAATCAAAGGTCAAAGGCCTGTTCGATGTAAGTTCATATTCTTGATAAGTCTTGTACATTGCACTTTGGCCATACTGTGTAGGCCTTTATCTTGACAATTTAAAATTGTTTGTGTACCATACGTGTAGACCTCTATAAACCGTGGAGCAAAGAATGGAGTATTTGGAGTGTCATACAATGCCCACTAGTTTACGCAACATAACAGGATTGCAGTTATTTATTTGTAAATGTGCATACGGAATGGTCACCCCATACATTGTGCACATGTATGTACACATGTACCCGTATACTCGCATTCTGCAATCTTTCTGTGTACTTGCCAGCACAAGTTCAAGTAACTTTAGAACTTTGATCAAAAGAAAAAGACATTTCAGTATTCTGAAGTCCCTGATATATTGCAGATTTAAAGACTATTTTTTTTTTGGGGGGGGGGGAATCAGCAAACTGTATCCTTTTCCAGCACTGTCACATGTACCGGTACAGTATTTTAGAAAGATGTGATTTCTATTGTACCGGTATGAACGCCATAATTTCCCTCGCGACTCTAATGCCTGCCAACTTTTGACTAATCTTTAGCGGTTGAAAATATCATAGAGCAGCACCAGCATAATTTGTTGGGGTGTTTTTGTGGCCAATCTGTTGGGTTATTGTTCTTACTGATTTTCGAATCGAGATCAAGATTTCACTGATTTTTGGCACGTGTGAACTTTTGTAGGAAAACAAAATATGTTTTGAAATGAATAGGCCTAAATCTCAATTTTGTTATTGAGATGTCCACACACCTTAACACATACATGTATGTCAGCTGTTATTTAGTCACAATGCAAGCATGTACAGTGGCAATGTTGTGCCACTACAAGCCTCACGCTTAATTTTTTTTTTTTATAACCCACCGGGCTAGTAAATAGAGTTTTTTGCTAGCCCGCAGCAAGTTTTACTAGCCCTGTATGATTAATATTGAATTTAACACAAGGTTATCAGGTCAAGTAAAACAAATTATTAGTTTCTACTTTCTCATCCCAGAACGCATTGTTTTTTGCCTCCACACTGCTGTCTACTTTTCACTAGTCCGATGGGCTAGCAAAGTGGGTCATCTTACTAGCCCGCAGCTGTTTTTACTAGACAATGACCTTCGGGCTAGTGCTAAGGTCGAGCCCTGAACTCCTTCATGTGATAAAGAAAATCTTCTCTGGTCAATTTCATCGGTGGAAGGATCGCGGTGACACCATGTAGCACTTCTCTTTCAAGGAGGAGTGAGGCTCTGAAAAGAGTTACTGGATCTTTTCAGAGCCACACTCCTTCTTGAAATGAAGTGTTACCTGGTGTCACCACAAACCTTCTAATTAGTATTTCCACCATGCAAACCTTCCATCAAACTTAGCGTAACTTATGACACTGAGGTTGCAAGAAGATGGGTGATGCACCCAATCCATACAACCTATTTCAAGTTACAATGGGATGTCCACTGTAAGTTGAGTTACGACGCATCGTAAGGCTTTGTCAAATCTTCCCCTTTCTTTTCGTGCATACATTGTATGTGTACTGTTTTTGGTATCTTACTGGTTTCTTGATTGAATGGCTGGCGGGTGAGTCTTTGGTGCAAAGAGGCACAAACACAATCAATAGGTGTTGACGCATTGGTGCCATTCGCAAGACTGCCACATGGCTGGCTAGGCAGCTCAAAAGATACCCAGCCGCACCACACTCAGTGACTTTATTGTCATCATGTCGTGCTTACTACGTACATTATGCACCATAGACTGATAGATACCGGTACATCAAATCGGCTAAGTTTACGCAAGGTTTTTCAGGTTTTTTGTATGCAAATTCGCCCAAAACAAGGCTAAAAAGCCACTCAAGGTTAAGGGCTAAGGGAAGAAGGTGAGAGGGATCAGGAAGGCTGGAGATAGGAATTGACATTCCTTTAAAAAAAAAAGGCAAGATCGTAGGCAGGGGGGAAACAAGAACCAGGAAGGAAATTCCAGATGGAGGCAGAACAAGGGAAGAAACTGTTGCCCCCACCCAAGTTTTCCTTGTTTTGTTTATTTCTGCCTTTGAGAAAGATCCCCCGCAAGGCACACTAACAGACTAAAGTTTGCAACATCAGAATATGACAAGTCTTCAGTGTTCATCACAGCTGTCTCATAGGGTTTGTGCACAAGTGCTATTTCAATATGGAACTGTGTGGGGTAGAGTGGAAGAAGAAAACCTGTACACATAACTTACCAAATACTTGAAGATGCCATGGAACACTCACTCTAAAAGGCAACACATCCTGCAATGGAGGATCAAATAGCTGACCACATTAAGAAACCACAGCTAGTTCTGTGTAATGCTTCACTGATTTGCTGTCTCACAAAAGTTGGCTTGGTAGGGGGGGGGACATTAGGCGCACTATTGTGAGTGTAGCACAAAAGGATCATTCAGTGACTGTGAGAAAACCAAACCTTGCAGTATAAAAAAAGAAGAAGTACAGTGTGCCCACTCCTCTTGCTTCCTAGTGCATGTAGGATCATTGTGCTTGGACAGTGCTCATGCAGACAACCTTTGGAGATCTCTCTGGCCTAGGGCAGGCACTCTCTTATGTATAGACGTCCTTGTAAAGTCAGCATACACATACTGTGCATTTTTGCACGCACTTCTGTCCGACACATTCCTTATGTAATACACATGTGGTCAGTCAGAGCACTGCCTAATCAGAAGTTGTTGGACCTTTGTACATTGTATATATACAATGTAAATACCCAGGTTACTCATTAAACTGCACAGCTTGTTCAGTGCATCGAAGATGAGGAAAGAATTCTGAGGAACTTACCTGAATGCCAAGCATTCATCTTTTCAGGGTTTCCCCATAATTTTGTTTACTACTGTACTGGCCAACTAATCAGACCAGCTAACTCATATCTTGACTGGTCTGCCAAGGTTTTGTCTGGCCCTCTTTTTTTGTATTTGTTGCACAGTGCACCGTTACAAATAAAATGAAATGGTATTCTGTGTAAAAAAAAGCTCAGTGGGAAAATCATAAAAGTTTCCTTTATGATGGGTAAAGGTGCAAAAGAAATTTTACTGGTCTGCCAAGGTTTTGACTGGTCCTCATTCTTCTTTTAGTGCCGGTATTTATAAATGTTTGCAGTTAATTTGGCTGGTCCGTCAGACCACTTCAACAAGGGTTTGACTGGTCTGCGGGTGTTTTGACCGGCATGTGGCCACTGGGCCAGTGTTATGTTCGAACCCTGCTTTTTGAGTTGACAATGTATTCAATTTTTACCCTTTTGTGTAGTGCCTTTTTTAATTATCTGAAGGAGAGGCTTGAGGCCTTTTTTAAGATTATTTGAAGGAGAGGCCTGAGCTAAGTCCCAGTGCATTTTTCTTTGAAAGATGAAATTTCAATTCCATTCATTCCACTTCACTTTGATGCCATTTTTCTGCCGGGATTGAAATGTTCAGTTAAACCATTCTTAAAAACCTTTGCAGATTGGTTTAATGCAGGTCATTTGAGTCAACTAACAACATTTTTAACATTAAAGGGGAATGAAACCCAGAGACAAATGTTGGCTTATCTGATTGGGTGTTCATAACAACCTACAATTACCTACGTGCTACTCACCTACTTACGAGTTTGAGTAGCACGTAGGTAATTGTAGGTTGTTTTTAACACCCAATCAGATAAGCCAACATTTTTCTCTGGGTTTCATTCCCCTTTAATCATTGCATTGAAGATTTGTTGTGGATTAAGTTGATCTCCTTTTCTGACCTACTTTTGATTGGCTGTCATCTGTTTATAATCTGTTCTATGTCAAACATTTGATTTAAAAAAGCTGCATCCACTTTGTGTGATCCCTTTCTCAAAGGCAGAAAGGTCCTGCTTTATAGGATCCACTAAATTTTGAGATTTGTATATTGGTCATTTTAGTCAGAAAGCAGTTTGCAACAATTTCTGTATATGTTACTCTAAGATTTGATAATGGTAAAATTATTCAGACAAATCCCGTGTACGTGTCACTCATGGGCAACTGAAAAGTGGCCCGGTGGTAAGTCGATGAATCTTCTCAAACAAGAAAGTGTGAGAGTGTTTTGTTCTTTTCTTTTTCGGCCGACTGCAGACGTGGTCCGTGGAGAGTTTCTGGCGCAGATGATGGAGGGTGTGTGCTCCCTCCTAGAGTCCAAGGCGAGAGAAGTGCTAAGTCCTACCCTGGGCTTTGTGAAGGTCTTGGTCACCATCTTAGAGGATGTGACATTAGCGCAGTATGTCAAGCCATTGGTGAGTTTTTTCCAAGGGCCGGATCCCTTTGGTCCTTTTTGGGTGAGCTGCGAAGCAGTGAAAGCCTATGTCATACCGATTTTTGTCCTTTTTTTACCGTTATTCAGATTTCTTTTTTTCATACTACATAATTAAATGTTTTGGACAATGTTGCTGCGTGTTCTCATAGTCTGTGAGTTCCTTTCCATTCTTAGACATCTTATGGATGTCGTAGCTGTGGTTCAAAAGCCACCGGAAGGTTGTTCATTTTTCAGGCCCGTGCTGAGGGGTAAAGCTTCAAAATCTGTGTCAGGGAGAATGAAATGTCTTTTAGTTTCTCCATTCAGTCTGTTCCTTTCCATTCTTAGACATCTTATGGATGTCATTGGGTTTTTCCTTGCCACTGAAGTGTTTTGTTCCTTTTTAGTTTCTCCATTCAGTCTGTGGTAAGCAACGTGCCTCTTGTGCAACTGATTTTGTTTTGGTTGATTTCTCTGCGAAAAGATTTTGAATATTGGTCAGATGGGCAACACCAACCGGAGGAATTTGCGAGCCCCAATCCGCTCCATCTACACCAGGTTTATTCGAAAGTTTGGGTGAGATTTTGAAACCTTTCTTTGTCATGTTTGTGCAAGAAAAATCTTCATACATTTAGAGAAAAAAAGATCACTGTTTTAGAGTGCCAAAAAAAAGAGATATTTTATTTCAAAGTGGTAGCTATCAATTTCAGTCATCTCTTTCAAGAATGATTACATCTCCGGGAACCCAAATAGCTGGTAACCCATTTTTTGGTTACCAGTTCTTTGTGTTAGCAGCTCTATTCAAAGCCATACTCCTTCCTGGTTCTTGCTTTCCCCTGCCTATGATCTTACCCTTTTTAAAAGGAATGTTAATTCCTATCTCCGGCCTTTCTGAGTCCATCTCTTTCTCCTTCTTTCTCTAGCCCTTAAAGGCCCGATACAACATTGGTAAAGGTCAACAGATTTCCACAGTTTGTGTGTTAAACCGTTAAACATCCCAAAAAGCAATCCTGCGAAAGTTTTAGCTTAAATGGTGATCTGAGAAAGTAGATAATGGTTAAAAAAAAAAAAACGCACATTTTTGCACCATTCTGTAGTGTCAGAAATAGTTTATGATTTGTCGATGTTTGAGTGAAGATTTCTAGGGAAGTACAGCATCCCAGACTGTAACATTTTAACATGAGGATTCTATCATGACCATCTACAAACTGTGTAAATTAGAAGGAAATCTGTGAAACATCGATGTTTTCCGATCTTCCCAATGTTGTATGGGGCCTTTAACCTTGAGTGGCTTTTCTGCCTCGTTTTAGGCGATTTTGCATGAAAAAAATAAATGTAAAAAATGACTTACATGCTGTCCACAATGTACTCCCGCCGTGCAAACCTTCAAATCTTATCTAGCTGTCAATTCCACAGAGGAATGGATTGAAGATCTCGCTGACATGATTCTGCTGGTCTTGGTCACCAGGTATGAGATGGTCTACAAGCTGGTCCCTGAGGACCACAAGAAGATGGTCCACAACATCCGCAAGCAGCAGGAGAGGACCAGGAGGCACAAGGCGATGAAGGAGAGGAGGATGGAGGAGGAGGAGGAGGAGGAGGCCGAGGGGGATGGCAACGACCAAGCCCCTGCTCTCGTGCCCAGCAAGCCCAAGCCAGAAACGTAAGTTTCGCTGTCAATCTGCTCTGCATCTCTCCTCGTAGAAAGATACACAAAACTCCAGAATGGTTGGACAGTCGAGCGTCGCTATTACGAACCCCGATATACCAAACATTCGGCCATAACAAATATGCCATTTGACTCCCGATTTTTGTTTACAAAATATGTGGCCGCAGCTGTTGTAACGACCGCTATGCCGAACAACTTTCATGGATCCCAGGATGTTTGTTATGCAGACGTTCCACTTTATTGATGCAGAAAACTGCACAGTGTTCCTTGGCCCAAGTTCAGACAGACGCCAAAAAGTGAAAAACAGCCAAGCATGATGCTTTTAAGATTATTCTTCAAAGAAAGGTCTTGGTCTGAGTTTTTTGGTCTCTATCTTATTTTTGGCCTCTGTAGCGCATTCTCTGTAGCGCATTCTCTTTTTATTTGTTTTATTTAATTTTATTTATTTTTATTTTTTTTGGGGGGGGGGGTGGGGAGGGAATTCCCTTTCCAAATAATTCATCTTCTGCAAGAAATTCTGTCTCTATCTATGCAAATGGAGACACTCTTGAGCATTTCCCTATTTGGAAGAATTAAAATTTCCCTAAGGATTTCCCGGTGTGCCTAGAATACAATAGCTCTAAGTGGCCCCCTAATTCTGGCAAATATTTCCAACCCTTCACACGCTTCATGGCAAAGTGGAGTGATTTGTAAATATACCCTTGATACTTTTTCACTCCAACACATATTGGGAAGCTCTCTATTGATTAACATCAAGATGTTATTGTCTTACTTTTGATCAGAGGCCAATTTCATAGCGCCGCTTAAGCGCCAAAAATGTGCTTAAGCGCAAAAACTCATGAGCCACAGGATCCCCTTGCCTACCCAAACTTCACTTTTGTTTCATGCTAAGTAAAGAAGAGTGGAATACAAGTCAAAAGCAATGGACAACACATTGCAGGGCAGCTTGTAATCCTTGATTACACGAGGAAGACTTTTCCTGCTTAGCAGATTTTCACGCTTAAGCGGCTCTATGAAATTGGGCCCTGGATAAGAATGAGGATATTTCAAGGCGCTCTGTGGACTTTGCTCTTGCCTAGGATTGAGGAGCTACTCCAGGACTCGGAGTCGGACTCGGATGGGGAGGAGAGCGGGAAGGGCAAGGGCAGAGGTCAGAAGAAGGCCAGAGGTCGCAAGCAGGGCTTGGCCTGGCTGAAGGAAGGCAAGCAGGACGAGACCCCGCTGGATTTCCTGGACGCCAGCATCTCGCAGAGAGTCCTAGGTGAGAGAGTCCATCAGGGAGTCCTCCTAAGCCCTCCTAATTTTTGAGATAGAAATGGGGCCCTGCTGTGCTCATTGATTGCTAGCTCTCTCAATTGAATAACATTGTTCTTTACATGTACATAGCTGCCAACCACTCCTATTTTGGAGGAATCATTCCTCTTTTTTTGGTAAAAAATACAAATGTATCACTCTTAATACAACAGATTCAGATTTTTGGCTTGTAAATACACATGTTTCCCTATGTAGTTTGTTCTGTGATAACTCTCTTTTAGCAGAAGTATTCCTTGTTTCCTTTAAGATAGGTTGCAGCAATGCTCCTAGATCCTTGTATCTCCTGATGACGGGCAGAGCACACCCTGCCTCAGACATGGAGTCTTCCCTGAGCAGATCTTCTTCAACCTTTCCGCATTCCTCTTACGTCCCGTTTTGCGATACCTTTGGCCATCACAGCCACCAAGCCGCAGGAGAAGCAGCCGGACAAGCCCTTCACGGGGGTGAAGCACAGCTTCAAGGCCATGCCGGATGGCCGCCTCATCATCGCCGAGCCCGAGGGAGAGGAGGAGGAGGAGGAGGAGAAGGGAGGTCCGGGCAAGAAGTCTGGTGCGAGGAAGCGACAGAGAGGCAGGAAGGCCGGGGAGGAAGAGGCTGATGCCCTGGAGGTGCTCATGGATGAGGAACTGGCTGCAAGGAAGGCATGTACTCCCCATCACTTTCATCTGCACGGTCTCCTTACCGCTTGTGGTCTTCTTCTTCTTCTTCTTCTTCTTCTTCTTCTTCTTTTTGGTTTTTGTTTTATTCAATGAATTAATCAAATTACATTATGACTTAAAGTGATATACAAAACTGTTGCAAACTGCTTACTGACTAAAATTACCAAAATGCAAATCTCAAAATAGCAGGACCTTTCTCAAAGGCAGAGTGGTTACCTATGTAAATTAGAGTGTTTATAACCCAGTAGTTTGTATGTGTTCCACCCACTCGAAAAAAAAAAAACTCTCCGTGGACAGTGTGATCGCTTTGCGATACTTTCATGCAAGCCTTTAAATTTCACTCCAAAGAGGCTTGACCGTTTTCTTTTGGGTTGGTGCATAATGGTGTGTAACATCAGGATTGGGTGTCGCCAGTTGAAGGCATTTGACAACTTTGTGAATACACCTATCCAGTAGGCCACGCCCACCATAGCAACGGCCAAGCCACTGCACCCATGCACACAACGTGTCACGATCACGCTGCATACCCGCAACCACCGAAAGCACTTCTCTCCATTGAAATTTGGTTTTGGAAAAGGCCAAAAATGTACATTTCCTCTCTTGCCATGGTATCGAGAGTCCGAATTACAAGGAAAATGTAAACACCGCTTGACCGTGGTTAAGGATAAGACTCGGGTTTGCAAAGGAATTGCCTGGTACATACGATACAAAAGTAAACACAACAAACAGTTTGTAGTAAAGAAGACAAAATATAAAACGTTATGTCAGACAAAATGGCGGCAATTTGTCGGACCTTAAATTGTGCGTTGTGATAGGTCAATTTGTCAAGGGCCATGGCCTACTGGATTGGTGTATTGTCATGACCATAGTGGCAGTCAACAGAGGGCGCTGTTACAGTAGGCAATTTGAGACAGTTTCACGGAACGAGATGCACATGTACATGAAAATCTGTCGTTGGTTTGAGCGAGTGAGTTAAGAGGTTACACTTTATTGTCATCTTATATCAAATTGATGTTCCGTTGCAAGAAAGTGAAATATCTGTGTGCGGAAAGCTAAGCATTGAAGTTGACTCAGCCTTGTGCAGTTGTGATTGAGATATTTGTAACTGATTAGTTGCGCTATTGCAATTACAAAAATGTCAAATTGACTTGACATTGCTGTTTGCGACTATTTCAGGTATGTACCTGCTCTCTGAGTAATCATGGACCTTGATTAAATTTTTTATTTTTTTTATTTTTGTGGGTGAAGAGCGGGCGGAAAAGGAAGATGGACGATTTCAGCATCAGTGATGATGAGGACGAATCACCAAGCAAATATCGAGGTGAGGAATCGTACTGTCAGCCTTGGACACTTCTAGGAAATTAGACCAGCAAGCATGCAAAGTACAGTAGCATGCAAACAGCCAAACATGGTCTTATTTGGATCTGTGCTTAAACGTATTTAAAGAAGGTGCTTAACTGTCTAGTCAGACACATTACATTTATTTCACTGATTTCATGCCAAGTGTTGTTACAAACCAACAAAGGAAGGGGAATATTCCTGGGAAAACAGGGTTTTTCACTGTATAAAAACACCGGTAAAAGTAAGCATTGGGTATTAAACAGCACTCAAAGATTGGTTAACATTTGTTACATTGAAAGGAACCACATGCAAGTTTTTTGGAGCTTCTCGGCAACTTATTCAAATCTCAAAAGTTAGAGGGCCTGACTTTTCAATCCTAGCAGGACCTTTCTCAAAGGCAAAGTGACAAGCACATACACAGACAACATACACAGACAGTCAGGGGAAGGAAAGCCCTGACACACATGGCAGAGGAAGGACAAAAGGGAAGGGAGTGGGATGCAGATGTACACAGGAAGGGAGGGGAGATGAAAGGGAATGGAGCAAGGTGGGAGATCAAAGGGGAAAGGGACAGGGAAGCTGTCAGGGATTAATGAAACAGGGATTAATGAAGTGGGCAACTTATTTATTGAAATGGCAAAGACAATTTGACTGGATAGTGATTTTACACTACAGGCCTCTGATTTGAAATGAAGTGCTCTAAGTTTGGGATCCCAAAGGCAGGAATGCAGGTAAATGCAACTAATTTGTTTCTCTTTCCCCGTCCTTGCAACCCATACATTTGCGAAGCCGGTGGCAGCGGCATTCATCGTCCTGTTCATGCGGCTGCAGGCAGTCAACAGAAGAAGGACCCTGGAACGGAATATAAAGCCAAGGTATGGCTGTCTGAGAATCAGGCGACTTTAAGACTGGAGCAATACACAGGCATGCAACTTGTCCGCGGATCCGCGGATTTCCGCGTTTTATTTAATTCGGCCATTAAAAAAAAAAAAAAATCAAAATCAAAAATTAAATCAAAGTCATAAGTTGTCACAAACTACTCAGAATGCACCACAGAGCATCTAGAATCCAAAATTTTCCCGGGCCCTTAAGCAGGCCCCAAACCACACACCGTAAGGGCTTCGTGCTTCGCGCTCGCAGTTTCATTCGGACATTTTCCTCTTTTTTTACAATTCAAGAGTTGCATGCCTGAATACACAATTCAATTCAATTTCAATTCAATTTATTTACTTCCACTCATTCATAATTCCAATAAAGGATACAGTAAACAAGGATGTGAATTAATTCCTGTTAGGATAAGTGGACGAGGTCTCCAAAAAGCAATGCTTGTTTGCGGAGACCCCCTGGCTTTGAAGACCTTTTTATGGTTTATACAGTAACTAATCAATTAATTAATCAATTACTCATTATATAGATTTATGGCCTTAGATACAAATTCACGGAAATACAAATAACGGGTACAGTACGATATATATTGGTGGAACATAATAGTTGCAAATAAGTTATGAAGTACTTAGATATTTTCTTAAAAGACATAGTTTGAGTTTTCTATTAAATACGTGAATACTATTCGTTTTCTTAAGGGAACTGCACAGGGAATTCCAAACTTTGGGCCCCTGGAATGTAATATTGTTTAGCGATTTAGAGAGGCGAGCAACAGGGACATGGAAATCATCAGATTGTCTAGTTAGACGGGAATGAATCTGGAGGTTGAATTGAAACATAACTTATAAAGGAATTTGGTAGACCATTGAACACATAGTGGTGCATGAATTGACCAACTCGGAGCAAGCTAACATCATGAACTTTAAGACATTTGTAGTTGTGAAACAATGCAATTGCAAATATCAGAAATGAGGAGAGCCTCACATTTGGATCCCAGTAGGAGCTTTCTCAAAGTCCCGCTAGGATGGAAACGTCAGGCCCTGCCAATTTTTGACATTTTTAGGACTGCCAAATGTACAGCCTCGGCCAACATTCACAGAGGCAGAACTGATAAGCATTAACAAATAGAAATGATGATTGACATCAAAGGCTCTGTTGCTTTGTCAGTTGTTTATTAAAAGCCCTTAGGAGATCAATGGGAATCTATGACTGAAAATGACTACAGTTATTTATTTATATTTTCTTATTAATAACCAAGATAGACATTTTAATTCAAAAGACTCTCGAATCTATTTTTCCTTCAGATTTTGCATTTCGATGACAGTGGTTCAGGGTGTTGCAAATTTCTGACTAGAATGCAGATATTTTGATCCCAGCAGAACCTTTCTCGAAAATATTTCTCCCAAACGCTGAACTTAATCCGAGTGCAGTAGGTATTTAATTTGTATTGTGACATTACACTGGTGAGCCATTGTGTTTGATTGGAAAATCTCAAAGCTTTAGAGTGCCTGACGTGTAGATCCAAGCAGGACCTTTCTCGTTACCTTTCTAGCAGGGCTCTTTTGGGGAAAAAATCCTGCAAGTGCTGAAATGTCAGGCCCTCTCAATTTGTCAGATTTATCAATCTAGTGATTGAAGATATAGGGAGGTTTGCGGTGACACCATGTATAAAGTCTCTTAAAGGAACAGGTGTGGTTCTGAAAAGAACCTGAGTGGTAACTCGACGTTTCGACTAGTATGCTTTGGCCGTCATCAGGAGATGATCATAGTGATTGAAGTCAGTCAGCAGTTTTTCCCCCTCTTTTAGAGCCACAAAAGAAGGAAAAATACAGTGGCTTGTTTGTTTGTCTCGCAACCCACAGAAAGCCAAAGGTGATGTCAAGAAGAAGAACAAGCACGACCCTTATGCCTACATACCACTCAACAGACAGCAGCTCAATAAGAGGTGAGAGGAAGTAGTGTTCTGTTATATATGGGCGGTCACTTGTAGTTGGTTGAGCTGGAGGTGCAGTTGAAGGCAGTGTTGGTACTCACATACTCAGTCCTCTACTAAGCCGTCTTGTGCTTGAAGCACCACAAGGGATCTCCACCTGGCCCTGTCTTGCTGGTGTTCCCAGCAAGACAAGGGGTTGTATGGGCGAGTCTAGGTCATTATAGTAATCTTTTTTCATCTCAGGCTCAGTGGACTATTCCTGTTTGCAAGGAAAAGGCGAATAACCTCACTGCTCTCTCAATTTGTGTGTTATTTGGGATTTTTTTTTCCAGAATGAAGGCCAAATCGACGGGTCTTTGGAAAAAGCTGGCCCCCAAGGGCAAGAAAGGTGCCAGCCAAGTCAAGAAGGGGCACAAGAAACGATGAAGGGCGGCGCGTCTCCGGGACGACCAACAGTCGAGCAGCACTGTAACAAACATTTGGGGGGAGAGCGAAAAGTTTAGTAACATGTGCACATCTGGCTCCCAGTTTCAACAAAGATTTTTTAGGGGCCAACAAAAAAATTGGCCTCACTAAAATTACCACCATTCCATCCAAATCTTAGGATCTTGTGGTATTTATCATGGTGATATTTTACTACTTTTTTTTTTTTTTTTTAATATGATGTTTTTTTCTCGAGATTCGTTGTAGTAATCTTTTAATTTTTTTTCAACAATATCAATATCAATATTGTTTTGTTTAAACCAGTTACCAAATTTGGAGCTCAGCAACAATGTTATTTACCTTTCAGGTTTTGAAGCTAACCAAATTGATACTGGTGCCATTTAATAATTCTGGTAATAATTCTGATTTATTAAACACTATATAGCAGCCAACGGCTGAATTGCACAGTGATTTATTAAAAACCGGACAAAATTTACAAATATATTGCACATAAACCTTTAAGACTTAAAAATACATCAACAACATAAATATAAAAAAAGCCAAATATCACAAGGAATACAAACTAAAAGTGAGAATTTAAAAAGGGTGGAGGCTGGGACGGGGATTGGACAGGGAAAGGGGAGGGAGGGATGAATAGGGGGAGTGAAGAGGGAAACTATAAAACATCATTAAGAAGTCTAGTTAGAGATGGCAAGGGGCTATTTCTAAGTCTACCGGTATTGGTTTGAACCCTGGTAGTCTTCCAGGACACGATTAGATCTCAAGTTCATAGTACGGGAACTCATTCTTTTGTGGAACCATTCGTTGAATCTACTGGATTTGTAAGCTTTCATTTGCAAACATTACTGATACGCATAGATTTGCATAGGAACTCAGCCTGTGTGGTAACCCAGTTCTGGGCCTAATTAATTATGCTGTCATGAATGTGTGATTGCTTTGTCTAATTTGTTGTCTGAAAGATATTTGTCTTATTCTGCCTCTTTTCATCAAAAACATGGTGGTTTATTTTGTTTCCCCAATGAAAAGTTAAAAGTTGGGGCACACCTTTGGAAAAAACAATTGACTTTTCAGTTTCAGGTAAAAGTGGAGTTGTAATAATACGGCAGTTAATAACTTAATTTGTAAGTGCTTCCTACTTGCGCCCAAATTCCAGGGAAGCCATGCACATGAGAATGCCACTACAAAGGGCTGAATAGCTCAGGTGGTAAAATGCTGGTGTATTAAAGCCCCTACACAACATTGGTCGAGGTCAAAGAAAAGCATCAATACGTTGTCTGATCCAACATATATATGAAATAGCACACCTGTGAAAATTTCAGATCAATCCGCCTACCGAGTCTCGAGAAAATCGTGAAAACCGCTTCATTTGTTTTGCGAAAATGCAGCATTCAACGCCATACTGTTCCGAAAAATAGTTTAGATCTCGGTGAGACGTAAACTATTTCTTTTACTCATTTCTCCCAAAATACAACATTTTAGGCAGAAATGTTTCAGTGAGAGGTTTCTACTATAACCATCTTCAAACTGTATAAGTTTCATGTAAATCTGTGAACATTTCTGTTTTTCGATCTTACCAATGTTGTGTTGGGGCTTTAAGGCCCATGACTCTACGCTACCCTCAATCCTAACCAGGGCCCAATTTCATAGAGCCGCTTCAGCACCAAAATTTTCTTTCACAGGATCACTTTGCAAACCCACTGTTTTTGTTTCATGCTATGTAACGAACAGTGGAACACAAGTCGGATGCAATTGACATCACATCATAATGTGCTTTTTAGGCAGAAAGTCAGTGAGAGGTTTCTACTATAACCATCTTCAAAGTTTCATTTAAATCTGTGAACATTTCTGTTTTTCAATCTTACCAATTTTGTGTAGGGGCTTTAAACCGAGGGCTCGGGTTCAAAAGAACTTCAAATCCCTGTCAAGTTGAATTTCTTAGCTATTTGATGAATTAAAAATGTAAGGACTATCACAAAACTGGAATTGGATAAATGGGTCGGGATATCACAAAAGTTTATTAAAACTAGGCATTAACGAACAATATTTGTGGCTTTGTGGCCATGATTGCATGATGGAGAATAGAACTACGTGTACTATAACAGAGGAATGCATCACTGATTCATTGTCAAAGATATGTAGCCAACTTATTTATGCTAGAGCATTGTTTAAGGAATACCGGGAAATAGGTGGGAGTTCTGCTGAAAGGAGAAAATGCAGGTCTTGTCTTGATAAAAAAGGAATGTAATCATTATGTTGCATGGCCGGACGGTTGGAAGTAAAGTGCTTTTCATTTGCTTGATTCAGTGGTTTTTGTTTCGCCATTTTTGTCTCATCTTCTATTGTATTTTGGGTCAATTTCAGAACCTGTTTGATTTTCGGAACATGTAGGCCAATGGCATGGGCATAATTGCATCTAATCAAATTGTTCTGCCGATCCAAGGGCATAAATTGAGGTCGAGGGAGCCAGGTAATCGGATTTTGGCCAGGACCACTGGGTTTCTAAAGAGCAAGACTGCAAATCGGTCTGCACTTATGTAGAGCCCACAATGTCTCACTGAAAGGGTAGTTTGTGGAGAACTGCATTGCGAAAGCTGACTGATCTTTCCCTGTCTTGCTCAGCGGTGGATTTCACAAAGCTCGACGATGCATCCTAACTCCCCTTTAGGATGGATAACCCGTCGTATAAGTTGTAATAGACCAGCGAAATGGGTTGGCGAATGCGAGTCATTGATTTTTTTTATTTGACGAATAAACGTGGGGCGGGTTGATTCGAAAACATCGAGCTAGTATAGTGTTTGCGGTTGCTGGTTTTCTCGGAAAGATGTAACTGTAAGTCGAGGCCATGGTCTGCAAATTGCGGCAGCTCGTTTGCTGCAGTCCAAGCCTAATTTCTGCAAGGGTTTTCTGGACACATCCGTACCGTGTACTTCCACAGAAAAATAGGGCTACATTTCAAGTCCCACATGTCCCAAATTACACGCCAAATCGAATATTGAAATCCCGGGTTGTCTCAAGCCACTTATTCTACAATATATCAGTTAATTAGACCCCGAAGGCCCCTGATTTAAAAAAAAACTGTGGGTCCACACTTTATGATAATCAGCGGCACGGGCGGAGCCATCTTGAATTGAATTAGTGCGATGCAACCTTGCAGCACTATCAACACTATAAAAGGGGGAGTCGAGAACCTGTATCTAGACCGGGTGGTAAAGCATTTGCAATTTGTCCAATTTCCGGACATGCCAAATTTTAGAAATAACTTCCCGATCAAGAAGTTTGTGATAGTTTCAGACATTCAGTGAAAAATGAGACATAGCCTTGTCAAAGGCGGTCTCTCTGGTAGTGCTACTGCTCCGGTCAGAGCCTCCGGGCAGAATGCAAGCAGACCACAGCTGCACATTACGGCACTTTAGGTACCACGTACGCCAGCTTGTTCAAGTTAATTGTACCAAGGAGGTATTAGGCTCGCCTAATACCCCTTGATTGTACCATCCTCAAGGCTGTAGTCACACTACTAACTCGGATTTGTAAGCTGGAATTGGTTTGTTACGATGATTTTCCTTCAGAGTTCTTGCGTCACTAGTTTAGGCTTTCGATGGTGAGAAATCCTCTACATTTTTCAGTGCAGCAACGCAAGAAATGCAAAATGGCTGTCTCCATTAAAATTTTCGCGGCGTGTTTATTGTCTACGAACGTTACATGCAGCAAATACTTGAAAGCGTGTGTATAAAGCGTGTGTATAAGACGAGTTTCGTGAAATCGATTTTAAGGGCGTTTTCGAAATGAAGGCTAAGGCTCAGGCTTAGGCTTCGGTCATATTTCTCGTGCTCGTTATAATATTATAGGCTTCTAAAACAAGCGTTTGGTGAATACTCTGCACCTATCAAGCCATCAAACTTCAAAATTTTCGGAAGCAAACTACAAACTGGATTTTCAGGTTTTGTCAGACGGAGACGAAGCCTAAGCCCGCGAGCCTAAGCCTTCATTCCGAAAACGGCCTAACTTATGGCGCATGCTGTTGCGCCATAAGCAGATAAGGCGTAAGTTACCATTCAGTGCAGCCGATTTCACGAAACCGATTAGTTTATAGCGTAACTCCACTTACGCCATATCTTATTGTGTAAGTTGCGCAATAACTGTATGGCGGATTTCACGAAAGTTACGCACTATCCGGATATGGCGCAACTCGAGGGCTTACGCCATAACTTGTGGCGTAAGTTACGCCACGTCTTTAGGTGGCTTACAGTTTCGTGAATTCGGCTGCAGGTATTGACACCACTGCACACCGATCCGTATTCGTACAATGACCGTACCACTCCGTGTTGTGGAGCAACCCTGTGAAGAGTCGGCGCTCGCCTCAGCCGAGAATAATTGGCTAGTACGTACGTTATATTTGTGTTGTGGACCAACAGAAGAGTCAGCGCTCTTCTAAGCTGAGAATAATAATTATTATTGGCTACAATTGAGCATGTATTATTGATGCAGTTTGGGAGCAACAGCCTGTGAAGAGTCGGCGTCGATCGTCTCAGCCGAGAATAATTTGTGTTGTGTTAAATATGCACCTCGATCGCTCGTTCAATTCCAAGTAGGCCTACTATTCAGAACCATCCAATTGCATTATGCTCTGCTACGACGATTCAGCGTTAATATTCATGAGTACTGAACTCGATCTAATTTTGACCACGAAACTGTGTATGGGTACACACATTCAATGTATACACAAAGGGTTAGGGTTAGGGTTATCGCGCATGCGCAGATCTATGTTCGGACCGTACTAGATTTCTTCACATCGATAACCATGGCTAAAAGGTACTCGATTCAATCCCATATATAAACGAAGCGCGACCTATAGTTGTTCAGTTTAAGGGTCGGAGGTGAGAGCGCCACCCGTCGTGTTTGGGGTTCACGACTTAATACGTCCCCCACCCTTTCAAAAACGAGATCGTGCAAAAATTGTGCATTTGCTCGAAAGAAAAAAAAAGAGAAAGAAAATGTATATAAAGTCGCTATGATTTTTTTTGTTATAGGCCCTATATAGGCCCTATTGCTCATCTTATCATCGTTTTTCCGACCAACGTAAAACCCACTAAGTTCTGCCGTGTACCACTACTACGAGGGTCGCCATAAAGCAGACATGAGTATCACTCATACGGATCCGGAGTGGTGCGTACGGCCGGAGTGCGGAGTGGTACGGATACGGATGTTTTGCAGTGACGTAAGTACCTGATGCATATTCGGCAGAGGGTCGCACCAACGTACGTTTCGCACAACTCTACCCTCCTGATGCGTTGCGCGCCGCCATTGTTCGACCGCGTATTTTGCACGGACGTACATAAAAACGACGTCCGTGGTATTTTGTGCACGAGCAACGCGCGGTATCCTATCCAGTATCTTCGCACAGTTTCGTGAAATCCGCTGCAGAAAGGCGAACTTGTCCATTCAACCAAAAGAGGGCGGGCTTCATGAAAATAATTAAATGTCTTGAGCCCAGACGTCGATTAATGCGGCAGAATTACGTCGAAATAGTCAGCAGCTACACGCTTTTAAAGCTCGAAAACCCACATGGAGATTAATAATAATATAATTTTAATAAACGTGGACGAAATGTACGCCCGATATGTAATTGCGGTGTAACATCATAGATAGTTCATTCTCAGTCAAAGTGGATAGAGCTAAATTAAACGGTAAGAACAAGGAGCCTGGGTAAGTATGGAATTCCATATCTGCCTGGTTACATTTTAAATTAAAGTACTAGTCAGAGTAACTTAGACCCTTATCGCCCTTTTTTTAGAAAATTTGTGAGGCCGATTGTAAGATAAAGACAGGATCCAAGCCAGCTTCTGTGTGTCGGTTTGCGGACTTCGTAGTGGTGACCATGTGGTTTGGCGCGTGACTATGGCGTCCTCCACATCGAGTGACTTTGATTGAATTTGATGTCAAAAAACTGGTAACTGGAGGATACTAAATAGTAATGTTAATGAGGAAGATTTTCAAATGGCATTGAATTTTGATGCATATTAGCTGTCTACAGTATGCACCTGCACTATGCAGAAAATAAAAGTCATCCCATTTATTTTCTATTGATTCATTTGATTTTTAGTGATTGGCAATTGAAAGAGTTTACATGTAGGTTGATAATTTCCTTTTTTCAGGGCAGCAACACTTTAAAAGCCTTTTACTCTTCTTACTCTCCCTTGTCTATTTTCATTTGCATTGGAATGTGTAGCTATCCTACATACATAAGGTGACTTTCACGATCCCAGCATGGCCAAGTCGAGGAAGAACAAGCAGAACATGTCAGACAAGGTCTCTCACAAGAAGGTGCGGCAGGAGGTGAAGAACAATCCCTTTGAGATCCGCATTCACAAGCAGAAGCATCAGATCCTGGGCAAGAAGATCAGCAAGCAGGCCAAGGGGTTGCCGGGCGTGTCCAGGTCAAAGGCCATCAAGAAGGTAACGGCGACCTATTAAAATGAAAAGGGGCTCTCCCCTCTCTTATCAGTGGTCAATTTTCGTCAAGGTCATTGTTGCTTATGGTCAGTTGCAAAAGGACGATGCACAGAAACCATTATTAATACTGTTGTAGATACACGTACCTACCTACATATACCATGTATACCAGCAGCCGATTTCAAGAGAAGTCACGCAACTTACAAATGTTGCGTAAGTCTTGTGCCACAAGGACTCTTTTCAGCAATCTCTAGCAAACGCAACCAAATGTTGCATCCGCAACATGTGAACTTTCTTGAAATCGGCGGCAGGCAGTCCCACACTCCATCTCTATTGAGATGAATTCTACCTCACAACCACATTGTAAGTGCTAGTGGTTAGGGAAATGACACGTACACGGTCTTACTGCAAACTTCCCTCTAAGCCAGAAGTCCCAGTCCAGTCCAATTTTCTTGGCTGTTTTCCAATTTTGAAATCGGCGGCAGACAGTCCCGATGGTGTCAAAGCAGTGAGCAGTCTTCCTCTAATTGCTGTTCTGCCAGTGAGTGTTTAAAGAAACATTTCAGAGTCAGTTGAGACCCTTCACAACAACACTGAGATGAACTGATGAATCCCCTTGTCTGAATTTAGCCTCTACCATATCTGACATGAGTCTGACTTTCAGTAGACCAGTTGAAGCCATTTTTGACCCCCTCAAAAAAACTTGATTTTTGGCCAAATTTCTGACATGTTCGACAGGTCCGCTCCTGCCCAAATTTTCAGTTTTCGACCCAAAATTAGTTTTCCCAGATTTTTCTGAAAATTACTCCTCAGGTATCTGAGAACCCTCTGACATGGATCAGACTTTCAGTAGACCAGTTGAAGTCATTTTTGATCCCCTCAAAAAAACTTGATTTTTGGCCAAATTTCTGACATGTTCGACAGGTCCGCTCCTGTCCGAATTTTCAGTTTTCGACCCAAAATTAGTTTTCCCAGATTTTTCTGAAAATTACTCCTCAGGTATCTGAGAACCCTCTGACATGGATCAGACTTTCAGTAGACCAGTTGAAGTCATTTTTGACCCCCTCAACAAAACTTGATTTTTGGCCAAATTTCTGACATGTTTGACAGGTCCGTTCCTGTCAGAATTTTAGTATTTTTAAGTTTGTCTGAAATCAGAATAACAAAATGCGAGGTATTTGAAAATTTGGGTTCTATTGAAATTCAATTTTTTTTTAAATGTCTTCACCATGCAAGGGCTGGATAATTTGCATGGTAAGAGTGCTGATATGCACAAATCTCAGTCCAGCTAAAGTTTTCTTTGTCATTATTCCATTTCTTCATTTACAGTGTTACAGTATATAGTTTACCCAGACACTGTATTTAAGTGCTTGAATTCGCAATTTTTATTTATTTTTTGTGTTGTGTTTTGTTTTTTTCAGAGGAAAGACACACTCTTGAAGGAGTACCAACAGAGGAACAAGGCCAACAGGTTCATCGACAAACGCTTCGGAGAGAATGATCCTACGCTAAGTGTGGAGGAAAAGATGATGCAGCGATTTGCCTTTGAGAGACAGGTACATGTACATGTAGTATTGCATAGCGGGGTACAGAGGGATTTGTGCAAGTTGTTTCTGTCTACGCTGTCGACTTGAATCCATACACAGGAAAACACATTCACCCAAAGGAATGTTTGCATATCAGGGCTCGAACTTGGTGGTGGCCAGTTGGCCAAATGACAGTTGAAATATTGTCTGAGGCCATTTTGTTTTCATTTATTTCTGACAATGGGCGGAGTACACTCTGGCCCAAACCAAGTTACCGGCTCTTTTCTGAGCCACACTCCATCTCTATTGAGATGAATTCTACCTCACAACCACATTGTAAGTGCTAGTGGTTAGGGAAATGACATGTACACGGTCTCACTGCAAACTTCCCCCTAAGCCAAAAGTCCCAGTCCAGTCCAATTTTCTTTGCTGTTTTCTAATTTTGTTTTGAGTCTAACAAACAAAGGAAAAACTGACTGGGAACTTTGAAACAATAATAAAAAAAATGCCTAAGAAACCTTGGACTGGATAGGAACTTGAGCTCGAGACCTCTGGTTTTACATACTGGTCGGCGCTCTTAACATCTGAGCTATCCATTTTGTTTTTCTCCAAAAGTTAGAGGGCCTGACATTTTGATCCTAGCAGGACCTTTCGCAAAGGCCTTTTAGAAAAGTCCTGCTAAGATCGAAACATCAGGCCCTCTAACTTTTTTAGATTTAAGTGTTGCAAGTCATTTTTAGTCAGTGAGTATTTTTTTTGTATTTTCTTAAGTTTTTACAATTCACTTTTTTTTGTATGCTGGATTTTGGTTTGCAGAGGGGACACGGCAAGGAGGCGATCTATCAGCTGAACGAGGAGGAGGAGCTGACCCACTACGGCCAGTCCCTGGCCGAGGTGGAGAAGTTTGACGAGACCCAGCTGGCCAGCGATGATGAGGACGATGATGGCAAACTGGGAGGTGAGAACGGCATCTGCCCGAGTCTCGATGGAGGCCTTTATTTTGTTCACGGCAAGGCCTCCGTCCCTGCCTTTGCCTCTGTCACTTCCATTAGATAGCATTCAGAATATACACATCTGACTGTGGATTTGGGGGTTGATACATGTACATGCATATGACATATGTTCTCTTTTGACAGTCAGCAGGAAGACTTCAACCATCTTCTTAGCTGTATACATGTGGTATAAGCTATTTGTGTGCATGTACCTTTATATGCAGGTCTGTGGTGGTTACGACTAGCGCTGCGACATCCCGGGTTATTTTCAAAACCGGGAACCGGTGTCACTGAACCGGTCGGGAACCGGTGTACCGATTTTTCTTCGACCATAATTGGCAAAAATCTAACTCTATAAGGAATGGCGTGTGCTCCAATTCCATGGTCGTGAGTTTGTAGCATCTTTTTTAATAAACTACTGAAGCTATGATTTGTCTCATATATATTTCCTCTCTGAAATTTGTTTGCAGCCTTCAGCACCCTTTTGATCACGGCAAAATCATTTCTTTCCCGAAAATACACTTTGAATGACACTCCACTTTCTTGACGTCACTAAAATAGGAGCGCAGCAAGCCAGTATTCCATTGAGTTCCATAATGCCGGGCTGCTTACATACCTCCCTGTACTTGAGATCCGTGCAGTTTGTTTGTCCTGTACATTTGTAGTCTTTTTTTTAATTTTATTTTTTCTTGCAGCTAAGTACGTCTCTGAGGAGCATTTTGGAGGATTCTTGACCAGGAAAAAGCCAACCAACTCAAAGGAAGAGGTACGCTCAAAAATAGAAATGATTAACAAGAGGTTTTGGGTACCTGGTTATTCCTTGTGCTGATTTAAGTCATTTAGGCAATGACCAAGGCACCAAGGAAATGACCAGGGGCACCAAAGATATGACCAGGGGCACCAAAGATATGACCAGGGGCACCAAGGATATGACCAGGGGCACCAAGGATATGACCAGGGGCACCAAGGAAATGATCAGGGGCACCAATGAAATGATCAGGGGCACCAAGGAAATGATCAGGGGCACCAAGGCAATGACCAGGGGCACCAAGGCAATAACCAGGGGCACCAAAGCAATGACCAGGGGTACCAAGGCAATGACCAGTGGCACCAAGGCAATGACCAGGGGTACCAAGGCAATGACCAGGGACACCAAAGCAATGACCAGGGGCATCGAGGCAATGACCAGGGGGCATCGAGGCAATGACCAGGGCACCAAGGAAATGACCAGGGGCACCAAGGCAATGACCAGGGGCACCAAGGCAATGACCAGGGGCACCAAGGCAATGACCAGGGGCAACAAGGCAATGACCAGGGGCATCAAGGCAATGACCAGGGGCACTGAGGCAATGACCAGGGGCACCAAAGCAATGACCAGGGGCACCAAGGCAATGACCAGTGGCACCAAGGCAATGACCAGGGGTACCAAGGCAATGACCAGGGACACCAAAGCAATGACCAGGGGCATCGAAGCAATGACCAGGGGGCATCGAGGCAATGACCAGGGGTACCAAGGCAATGACCAGTGGCACCAAGGCAATGACCAGGGGTACCAAGGCAATGACCAGGGACACCAAAGCAATGACCAGGGGCATCGAGGCAATGACCAGGGGGCATCGAGGCAATGACCAGGGGCATCAAGGCAATGACCAGGGCACCAAGGAAATGATCAGGGGCACCAAGGCAATGACCAGGGGCACCAAGGCAATGACCAGGCACACCAAGGCAATGACCAGGGACACCAAGGCAATGACCAGGGGCATCAAGGCAATGACCAGGGCACCAATGCAATGACCAGGGGCACCAAGGCAATGACCAGGGGCACCAAGACAATGACCAGGGGCACCAAGGCAATGACCAGGGGGCACCAAGGCAATGACCAGGGGGCACCAAGGCAATGACCAGGGGCATCAAGACAATGACCAGTGGCCTGTAGATTGGACAGCCCTTGGACTAATGTACCAACAGCCAGGACAGTCCACTCAACTATTCATGATTGACATGTGTCATCTCTCCTCAGGATTCGAAGCCCAAGTCCCGACAAGAGATCCTGGATGAAGTCATCGCAAACTCCAAGAAAGACAAGGTAAATGCACCAACCTTCATTCCATTGGGGCATACTTCCCTAGCTGTTATAATTGAGGCTATTGTATAATTGAGGCTATTGTAATGGTGGAGACGATGGGCAGGGTACACACCACCCCAAATGTTAAGTTAGCGGCTCTTTACAGAGCCACACTTCTTGAAAGAGAAGAGCTACATGGTGTCACCTCAAACCTTCCACTTATTCTCAGACTCCCGCTTTGACACTGTTGCCGCCGATGGTTGGTGGTGGTAAGTATTGCTAAACAGCAAATTTGTAACTCAATGTTTATACTATTTCTTTACGGCAAGAAAAATCCAAACCAAACCACAAATGACCAACATGAACGCCCGCTATGATAGCCATGATTCAAATATTGATGAAATGTTGGCATCCTGTAGAAGTCAAAACCAGCTGTAAGATGGGTCATTCACCACTGTTGTCCTTTTGGATTTTTTTCAAAAGTTAGAAAAGTCCTGCTTGGATTGAAACGTCAGGTCCTCTAACTTTTTAGATTTATGTATTGAACTTTGAAAGTCATTTTATTCAGTGAGCAGTTTGCAACAGTTTTTGTTTTAACTTGTTTGCTTTCCCCTTGCTCTCAGTACGAACGCAAGCACGAGAAAGAGGACATGCTGAATCTGACGGAGAAACTGGACGAGGATTGGAGGGAGGTCTCCAGACTCATGGCCGGCTCCAAGGTGGGGGCACTCTCCTGTCCTTTCACACCCAGCCGAAGGCATAACACCGGCGTTGGTGCACTCATACTCAAAGGCCCAATACAACATTGGGAAGATCGGAAAACATCGATGTCCACATATTTCCTCTCTAATTTACACAGTTTGTAGATGGTCATGATATAATCCTCATGTTGAAATCTTACGGTCTATTGTATTTCACGGGAAATCTTCACTCAACATTGACAAATTGTTGTTTTACTCGCGAGTAATAAAACTTTTCTTACACCACCTGACTACAGAACGATCCGTAAACCGAGACGGTTTATTGCCTTTTTCTACTTTCTCAGATTACCATTTCAGCTCAAACCTTCGCAGTATGTTTTGTTTGGAATGTTCAATGATTTAACACACAAACTGTGGTCATCTTTTTAGCTTTACCGATGTTGTATAGGGCCTTTAAGTACCAGCGCATATTCATAGTATCCATTCCCTTGACCAGTTTAAGATCCTACTGAAAACACAACTTTTTGTTTTAGATTCATAATTAAATTCCACGCAAGATCAGTTGTGTGTCGGTTCAGGGAGGTGCACACCATCTTATTCCTTGTATGTTTGACCTCATTTGTTAGCATTGTGATTTTACATGTACGTACATGTACTGCACACTGCTATGGCCCAGTTCGCTGGTAAACATTCGCCCATTCGCCCATGCGTTCATATCTATCTTGTACTCATTTTACCTAGAGAGTTTTGAATTGACAGAATGCACGCTTGAAGTCAGTCCCCTCTCCCCGTTCCTCAGAATCCTCATGGCTCTAATGCAATCTGTCTGTGGTCATTTCTCGCAGCGCGACAAGTCCAAGGCAGCAGAGGTGAAGCAGAAGTCGGACGACTATGACATAGCCGTGAGGGAGCTCATGTTTGACATGAAAGCCAAGGTAGGTGGTCGACTGCAAACCTCCATGGCATGGTCTCGGGTTTGAGACCTGGGGTGGATTTCACGAAGCCTTACGAGGCATCGTAACTCAACTTACGATGGATAACCCGTCGTATGTTGTGATAGGCGGTATGGTTTCTGTGCATCGCTCGTCGTCTTGCGATTGATCGCAAGTTACGATGAGTTTGGTGAAATCGACGGCTGGTCCAGTCAAAGTTTTCTTGGCCATTTTCAGAAAATTTTCAAAAGTTCCCAGTAATTTTTTTCCTTTATTTGTTTGCCTTAATTTTGAAGTCATGCAAATAATTATGTTGTAAAGTTTTTTGATGACTAGAATTACCTGAAATATTCAAATCTGAGAATGGTCCATCTTTGGGGTTAACTCCCTGCACTTCTCTCTGTGATCTGTTTCCTTTGATGCTTCCCCCTCGCATCACTTCCCTGCTCCCTGTCTTTCCCTTTGAGGCACGGGCCTCGTCCGTCTACCAGCTTTCCACTTTTTCTTTCATCTGTATCCTTTTGTCTCTCCCCTCATCTGCTGTTGTCCTTGTCACTCTGCAATTCAGAAAGGTCCGGCTAGGTTTGAAACGTCGCATTTTTTTTTTTTTTAGATTTCCGTTATTGAAGTCAGAAACCAGTTTGTAAAATGTGTGTATTACTTAAATCCGAGAAAGCCAAACAAATAAAGACAAAACTGATCACATAACTCTTGAACGATTTTGAAAAAATGGCAAAGGAAATGTTGACTGGACTGTCACTTGAACCTGGGATCTCTGGTTTTTTTGCGTACCATTGCTCTCACCCAGCCCTCAGATGTCGGCCTTCCCAAATAGTCTACTTGTCTTTGCTGGGGTGAGGGTGCTAGTTTTGTTCATTCAGATGCAAACAACCAAATCAATAAATAAATAAATAAATAAGACTTAAGGCTTTGCATGGTGGGTGAATCAATATAGGAAGGTTTGCGGTGACACCATGTATCAGTATTCAGAACCAAACCTCTTCCTTTAAGAGACCTGATACATGGTGTCACCGCAAACCTTCCTATATTGAACCAAATCAATGCTGTAAACCTGGCTACAGCCGTTCAGGGATCACACAAAGTGGATGCTGCTTGTTGAATTTGAGTCAAACAAATAAAGAAATAAAAGCTGACCGAGAACTTTGCAGACCAAAAAAAATCTGAGAAAGTTAGAGGGCCTGAGGCTTTGATGCATGCTAGATAGAAAATTGTGGGTCAGTTGACAAATTTGGCAAGCAAACTGCTCACTGACTAAATTGACCTGCAATACATACTGGTAAAGCTTTCTCAAAGGCAAAGAGCAAACATTTGAGAAAGGGCCTGCTAGGATTGAAATGTTAGTCACCTAAATTTTGACAGTCAAAAATCATATGGCCCAACTGGCCAGTTAAAAAAAAAACTGATGACATTAGACGTTGCCTCCAACCCCTTCCCATTACATTCGGATCGGTAGAGGTTGGGATGACGGGTGTTGTCAATTGTTACAGGCCACGGACAGAATGAAGACGGCTGAGGAGGTTGCTCAGGGAGAGAAGGAGCGACTGGACAAGCTGGAGAAGGATCGGCAGAGGAGAATGCTGGGATTGACCGAGGACGAGGAGGGGGAGGCAGGGCGAGGAGCCAAGCACCAGTCTGCCGACGACCTGAATGATGGGTAAGACTTGTTGAACGACTCTCCGTCAATTCGACTATTGGGTTTAGTGCTAGCGTAGTCTAGTCTAACCCAAACCCTTGCCCTAACTCCCAACGCTAACCCTTAGTTTGAAGCACAACACCTTGTGCAATCTTGAGGATCACGCAGGGCTTATAGTTTGCACACAGAATCTGTATTTGGCCGGGACTGCCTACAGGCACCCCTGCCAGCAGACATGACCATGGCGGGTTTGCATCTACCCAAGGGAGGTTCATAGTTTTCAATAAACTACTCTTACTCACTCCCAGATATGCCTTGGACACTGTGCCCAAGACAATGCTGAGCTACAAAGATGGCAAACCTCTCAACCCTAGCCTGTTTGAAGGTAAGTGATCGTTGCACCTACGTCCAGTAATTCCTGTAGTCAGGGCACTTAATACTCACAGTCACCGCTGCAGATTTAGTTACCCCACTCAGCTCGTACACAGTGGGACCTCAAGTGCACTAAAGTGTGGACCCTTCAGCCGTGACCCAAAACAGTGACCCAGGCCAACATAGATAAACGTCCTACACTCGGTATCTGTCATCACCCCAACGAGTGGTAGATGTTGTTATATCAAGTATACACATTGCGGGTTGTAGTCCACTTAATGGGGCTTTGTTGTGTCTGCAGATTGTTTGCTCAGGGCAATAGCAGTTCGAACCAACTCTCTTGGTTTGATTCATCAGAATAAATCTCTGATCACGGCAGTGTAGTCAAAATGTGTTTCAGTGGCTATGTCTTTGTGTCCCTCCCTCCCTCCCTCCCCCTCCCTCCACCCTCCTCCTTCCCCCCTCCCTCCCTCCCTCCCTCCCTCCCTCCCCCTCCCTCCACCCCCTCCCTCCCTGCCTCCCTCCCTCCTGATGACAGATGAAAGAAAAAAGAAAAACTCAGAAAGTGACAGCGATGATGAGGATGAAGATGCTGAAGATGGCAACCGAGGAAGTGAAGGCTTTGAGGATGACAAGGAAGACGACGATGAAGACGACGACGAAGACGACAATCACTCCGATCTGGAATCGGACGACTCCGAGAGCGACCATGAAGGGGTCGGCGAGAATGATACACCTCTCACGATGTCCGCCGTCACGAAGGAGGTAGTACCCTTTTTGTAGCCTCGAAGTGAAGCAAACATGCTGCAAAACTGCTCACCAACTTCAATCGAGCCAAATCTCGAATCTCACAAAACTTAGAGGGCCTGACATTTCGCTCCCAGCGGGACCTTTCACAAGGCATTGTTAATAGAGTTCACCTCATCCACCGGCTCACGTGAAACAGATTGGTCGCCCTGGTGCCCATTCTGTGGACAGAGCACAGATTTCTACGCATTAATTCCCATCCTGCTGTTTGCCTCAAAGCTCTCTAGAAGAGTTCATTGAACCCATTCATGAACCCATTTCTGCTGTGGACTCCTAACGTACATGTAGCGGCTGTCTAAGGCTTCTCAGGATTTGAAGGCCACAGACCCAAGCAATTTGAACTTAATGGGTGTTAATTATTTTCCTAGATGAGGGAGGAAATTCGGAGGAAAGCCAATGAGGAACTACCCTACACATTCAAAGGTTGGTTGAATAGCTGATTTATTATGCATAGTATAGTATCTACTCTCAAGTTTCCATTTTCGATGCCTATTCTGAAATCAGAATGCCCTTTGACACACCCACCCGTTAATAGTCAAAGGTTGAGGGATAAGTTGAGACCTGTTCGTGTCTATCATTTGGGACAGCTCCGAACACTTTTGAGGAGTTTCTGGAGCTGGTGGGGGGCCAGTCGGACGAGAACCGGCTCCTGATAGTGGAGAGGATCCGGACCTGCCATCACCCCAGCCTGGCCGAGGGCAACAAGGACAAGCTGGACACACTCCTGGCCATTCTCCTGCGCTACTTTGGTGACGTCCTCTCCCCCCAGTCTGTCCAGCTGGACTTTCTGGACGGACTGACCAGGTGAGGACCGAGGATTGAAGGCTACTAATGGGCGCTTGTGCCTTGTCTGTCAGAGGTCACACCTGGCACGATTAACCACTTCGCCCCAGGGGGGCCATTTCTAGTGCCTATGACTGCCATGCAGGAATTTTGTGTTTCCTTTTTTATCAACCCTAACCCTCCCTGGGACATCCATGTTCTTGGGCGCTTGTGCCTTGTCTGTCAGAAGTCACACCTGGCACGATTAACCACTTCGCCCCGGGGGCCATTTCTAGTGCCTATGACTGCCATGCAGGAATTTCCTTTTGTACCAACCCTAACCCTCCCTGGGACATCCAAATATACCACATCCATGTTCCATTTCTGTCAGGGTAAAGAAAATGCAATGAAGGGTGGACTCAGCTTTCTCAATGCATTGCAGGAAGCGAAGTGTATACAATTAAAGCCTGTACACACAATTTGCTCAAATCCAATTTTCTACCTGACCAATTTCATTTTGGAAGTAGATACCAGTATCAGACATGCTGTGATCTTTTAGCGCTTGGAATGCTGCCATTTTCACGATGATTTTGTATGAAGTTCCAATGGTCGCTTTAAAACGACTTTTGGCAAAAGACATGGTTACCTGCCTTAACCACTTTGCGCCGGGTGGTTTTACAGCGCCGATGACCGCCATACGGGGGTTTTCTAACAATGCATCATTTTCAAATCTCACTTAAACAATCGGAACAATATATTTCTGTGAAATAAATCGATAAGGGTATACTATGGGTACAAGAGAGTTAAACCTAGCACAATTCGGATTTGGAGGGCCCCGTCGCATAGTCAAGCCAACGGAGCTCCGGATTGGGAGGTCCCTGCGCGAAGTGGTTAAAGCCCCTACACACCAATTGCAAAAATCCAACATGGTCCATTTGCAATTACCGACGACTGTTTCTAGATTTATTCGTATTTTTTCGGTTTAAACCTATTGAAAATTCTGCTAGGTGCATTTTACGATTCTCAAAGCTGACGCAGTTTGATGAAAAAATGAGCTATTTTTTCACCATTTTCTCGCGACATGTTTGACGGATTGAGCTGAAACTTTCACAGGTGTGTTATTCCATGCATGTGCTGGATTAGACAAAGTATGGAGGCCTTTCTAAGACCTTTATGAATGGTGTGTAGGGGCTTTAAGGGCATGGAGTCGAGTTGAGTTGACCGATGTAAATGCTCCAGAAATGATCCTCCTTGTGTGACATTTCCTCTCATCAGGCACATCTACGAGCTGTGCCAGCAATCAGCCATGCACGCCGCCCAGTGCCTGCAGTCGTTGATCTCAGAGAAACACCAGGAGTTCGCCGAGGAGACAGAGAGGAGGGGAAGGGCCAGCTTCCCACCAGTCGCCACGGTGAGTAGCCCATCCATCCTCCAAACATTGAGACTCCCCTCTCTGGAGTCTGTCTAGAATCACTCGGCTTCTTGGAAGAGTCACTTCACACGGTGTATCTGCAGCTCCTACTCATTTACTACATGTACATGTATGTCCACCATGCCAAATTTACATTAATATCGTCAATATATTATCCTGGGATTATCTTAAATCCTGCAATCATCTGAAATCCGGGGATCATCTCAAATCCTGGGATCATTTCAAATCCTGGGATCATTTCAAAACCTGGGATCATTACAAATCCTGGGATCATTTCAAATCCTGGGATCATTTCAAATCCTGGGATCATCTCAAATCCTGGGATCATTACAAATCCTGAGATCATTTCAAATCCTGGGATCATTTCAAAACCTGGGATCATCTCAAATCCTGAGATCATTTCAAAACCTGGGATCATCTCAAATCCTGGGATCATTTCAAATCCTGGGATCATTTGAAATCCTGGGATCATTTCAAATCTGGCGATCATCTCAAATCTGGCGATCATTTCAAATCCTGCGATCCTGCGATCATCTCAAATCCTGCGATCATCTCAAATCTGGCGATCATCTCAAATCCTGCGATCCTGCGATCATCTCAAATCCTGCGATCATCTCAAATCTGGCGATCATCTCAAATCCTGCGATCATCTCAAATCCTGTGATCACGTTGAGTTTCTGGCTCTCTTCAGGGCCACACCCCATCACGAAGGGGATGTCATACAATGTCATGGCAAGCTTTCCAACTTTTTTGTGTTTGTTGCGCAGCTGATGTACTTTCAGCTGGTGGGCCTACTCTTCCCAACCTCTGACTTCCAGCACGGGGTCGTGACCCCGACCATGCTCTTCATGGGCCAGGTGCTGTCACAGTGCCCCGTCCGGAAGTGCAGTGATGTGGCCTCTGCCCTGTTTGTCTGCAACGTCTTCCTGAAGGTTGGCCCCCCCCCCCCCAAAAAAAAAAAGATGCCCTAAGATTATTATAAACAGGCTGATGGTCTATTGATAATGCCATCGGAAAAATCAGTTAACCTACTCAAGTACGATTCTCAAAGTTTGTAGCCTCTATCATTCTGTTTGATGGCAAGTCCTCCAGACCGGAACACTCCCCCATGCTTGCGTAATCAGTTCCCTGTACTCCGGTTTTTATTATTTAAGAAAGTTGATTGAAGTCATATGCAAGCATGTTGCAAACTGACTAGAAAGACCAAAATGCAAATATAAAACATTAGAGAGTGCCTAATGTGTTGTTTCTAGCAGAGCCTTATTCAAAGGCAGAGTCACTCTGCCTTTGAGAAATGTCCTGCTAGGACCGGAACGTCAGGCCCTCCTAATTTTTTGAAAGTAGACTGTTTATAAGCCCGCTAAGGTTGTATAGTTTGGATGTTGTCTGTCTGTAAAAGCTGTTGACTGGGCCATTTCGTAACTAATAATTTGACCGTTTTTTTTTTCTGTCAATTTTTTTAGTCCGAGTCCAAATCAGAGTCATTTGCTATCATGGCTCTAGACTAAATCTTGATAGATTAGACTTGAGTCAGACTCGAGACCCAAGTCAGACTCATGAGTCATACAAATCTTCCGATGGAGGAATGGTTTGGTTTGCTGCAAACTTTGTTTAGGTCTGGGACAGTATACAGCCAAAGATACCGTACAGCAAAAAAACACAAGAAATAAATACGCGTTCCACAAAAGAACGATCTTACCAGGATTACAGGTAAATAACAAGCTTGAATTAGTAGTCTACAGTTGATCGAAGAACTGCCACAGAGCGCAAAAGCGAATGAAAAAACCCTCGAAACTCAGAGAGTTTGGACAACACGTCCGTTCGTAATGGCGCTAAGGAAAAAGAGGAAGATCATGGCGGCTATGCCGCTAGGCATCATGGGAGATGAGGGCGCACTACCAGTTGATCAAGAATTTAGCGAATGGCATGATAGGGCTAGGGAAATATGCAACTCGTATGGTAATCTGGGTAGGTATCAGTAGTAGACTCGGACCACATCAGGTGGGGGAGGGGGGAGAATTCGTCCTATCCCTGCTCCGGTAATAATCCAGCATTCCTGTATTCCATTCCACAGTATGTGCGACTGTCCAAGCGCTTTGTGCCGGAGGTCATCAACTCCCTGAGAGGCTTGCTCTTCCTGGCCTCTCAGAAGGAGGGCAGAGGCCCGCCGGACGAAGTCATCCCACCGTTCAAACCGGTCGGCAGGTACACCAGCCTACTGGAGCTGCGTTCCAAGAGCAGTCAGGTGACAAGGTAAAAAGCAGTGCTTGGAGACGGGGTACCAGACCGCAGACCATGCCACAGTTTGTTGTGTCACATGCAGTACGCGACAAGCTGTTGACTAATAACATTATATGTGACCCGGCACAGCGACATGAGGAATATCCCACCAAAACATTTTTCGAGTAAACCTCTCCTAAAGTCAAAGTATCTTCTCAATTCGATTAAAAATCTTTTTTTTTTCTTTCTTTTTTTCCGGAAAGTTAATGTATTGTAGGAAATTTTGATGTCATTTGAAAGCTAATGGTACACTCTTTCACATCATCAGAAAATCTCAAAATCTCAAAAGTGGGGGTGATTCCTCATTATGATGTGCCGGGTCACATATGTGCATGTACCATTGACTACTGACCATTTGATTTATGACTAGTAATCATCATATTACTAACTGTTAGTCATTGGACTGTTCACTGGTGATCTTCATACCAGTTAGTCTTTGTCACTGGACATTGGCCGTCATACCAGTGACTAAATCTGACTTGTGGCTGGTAGCCATCATGCGGTTGACCGTTGTGCATTAGACTTTTGACTGGTAACCATCATGACAGACAAATTTTTTTTTCACAATCACACTGATTGTTCAATGGTAACCGTTGTATCAGCAACTGCAATCATGAGACGGATGACTGGTGCCCATTTTGCCAGTAAGTGTTTATTGCAAGACTTGTAACTGGTAACCGTCATGCGAGTCTATTGTTCAATAGACTATCATGCAAGTAAATATCAACCATCAGACTACTGACTGGTACCCATTATACCTTATTAGGTTGATAACTGGTACCCATTCTACCAGTTATCGTTGTGCATAAGACTAGTGACTGGTGCCCATTATAGTCGCGACTGCTCTGCATAAGACTTGCGACTGGTACCACCACCATACCAGTACCTGTCAACTGCAATCCGAGTGATTGTCAACTCTTATGCATCTTTGCATTTGCGCCTTGCCCTCCCAGGAAGATCGGCGTCAAGCCGCAGCGCATCCTGGAGACCCTATCCCAGGCTGCCCCCGGCGAGTTGGACACGGACGAGTTCCGTTGCTGGGCCCTGAGCACTGCCCTGGGCCTGCTGTCCGAGTTTGCCGCCCTCTACGCCGGTCTGAGCAGCTCCAGGGAAGTCTTTGCCCCGCTGCGACACTGGCTGGAGACCGGCCGCATTCCCACGGCCAGATACCCGGAGCCGATTCGGGTATGTACACTCGGAGGCTCTGCTCTCAGTGGATTCCCAATATGGGATGTCCTGTGGTGACGCCACATGCATGATCCTCAAGCAGGAGTGTGGCTCTGAGGAGAATCGTCCACTAAATCTTTACGTGGCAGTTTGTGCTCTGTCCGTCATCGGGATTCTACAGTGAAACGTCGCTATAACGAACGTTGCAGGATCCGTGAAAATTGTTTGGTATAGCAGTTGTTCGTTATAGCAGTTGCGGCCGCATATCCAGGGATGTAAAATCAAGAGCCGAAGGACATTTTTTGTTATAGCCGAATGTTAGGTATATCGGCATCTGTATAGCGACGTTCCACTGTACTAGATTACAACTGTTATGCGTTGCACTGATCACAGATGGACACTCATTATAGAGAGGGATGATGCACATGGCATCACCACCAACACTAAACCAGATACAGTTCAGATTCAGATACAGTTGTTCATACTGGGCAGGTATGTCAATGTTTGATAGGCCACCCACCTATGGGGGTATATACGTGTAGCTCAGGTGTTAGACTTGAATACACATTCATTAGTTTTCACTGTTTCATTGTCGTTTCACCTCAAAGATGGCAGCACAATATAAGGGTTGCATAGGGTCCGTAGTCAGATGTGTCTCTCTGTTGGCCGCACTCCTACACACCTGAATCCAATCCACCTTGATATTGAAGAAGACATTGTGATATTGAACATTGATATTGATATTAAAAGCAGTTTTCCCGTCCTCCCTCATCGTCCCTCACAGGTCCTCCATGAGTCCCTCCTCAAGCAGCTGGTCTCCCTGGACGACGGCCAGAGGACCTCTCTGCAGAGGGAGAAGAAACGACCCCAGCCCCTCCGGATGTTTGAGCCCAAAATAGAGGAAGAGTACGGACTACAATCTCTTGGAGAAGTTTCTGTCTTAAAGGCCCAATACAACATTGGAAAGATCGGAAATATATCGATGTCCACAGATTTCCTTCTAATTTACACAGTTTGTAGATGGTCATGATCATAGAATCCTCATGTTGAAATTTTACGGTCTGGGATGCTCTACTTCTTGAGAAATCTTCACTCAAACATCGACAAATAGTTTATTACATGTACTCGCGAGTAATCAACTTTTTCTTACACTTTCATACACAGTTTTTTGTGCCTTTTTCTACTTTCTCAGATTACCATTTCAGCTAAAAACTAAGTAAAGAAGAGGGGAATACAAGTCAAAAGCAATGGACAACACATTGCAGGGCAGTTTGTAATCCTGCTTACACGAGGAAGACTTTTCCTGCTAAGCAGATTTTCACGCTTAAGCGGCTCTATGAAATTGGGCCCTGGAGTCAAAAGGTTGCTCTTGAATACCTGTGCCACTGCAGCGTGTTGAAAGACTGAAGCCACTTTCCAACCTTGAACCTAAGCCTTCATTTCCCTTTGGCTTAGTTCTTTCGTTTGTCTGTTTGAAAGTACAAGGTATGAAAATGGGAGTCCTTTTTTTTTTTTTTTTTAATGCTATATACGTACTGCAGTTTTGAAATAGAATCTGAGCTTCAACAAAGAACTCCAACCTGTTTTTTTTTCAGCTTTTGGATAACAGAGACGAAGCTGGAGCTGAAGCCAGAGCCGGGTTTTCAAAAAGAGCCTTTGTCGATTTCCCACAACCCTCACCCCTTATGGCCCTGCTTTGATGGCTCTCGTCCCTTTTACTCCCTCAACCCCCCTAGCTACGACCCCATCCGCAAGAAAAAGAAGACCGCCGGTGGGGAGAAGAACGAGAAGCAGAGACTCCTGCACAACTACAAGAGGGAGATGAAGGGGGCCATCCGGGAGATCCGCCGCGACGCCCAGTTCCTGGCCAGGGAGAAGCTGAACGAGCAGATAGAGAAGTACGTCTCTCGCTGTTGGCCCCGTGCATGACCCACCGAGGGCGCTGTTCACTCAAGAGTTGAAGCCCCAAGTTTCATGACAACTGTGGAGGAATTCTAGAGGGTGTCTCTGCTTGGTTGTCTTGAGAAGTTGGGGTGGGGGGCTGCAGGAGTTGGTCGTCAGACGGTAGGAATCAGCAAGTCTGCCCTTTGGGCTGAACCACCGGACCATAATAAAACCTGAACCCTCACACAAATAGATCAGTTCCACAAAGCTCATTGGCATCAGCGGTGTCCATCTTACTGCAGTGACTACTCTCTGTTATTTCCTATATTGGCAGTGCCAATGATAGTTATACCATTGAACACCAGCCAAACCATTACCTCTGCATTCACCATGGTCAAATGACTGCCTGTGAGTTCAGTCGATATGAAAGCATTTAACGTCCAGAGGTGGATTTCACAAAGCCTTACGATGCATCGCGGTAACTCGACTTACGTTTGATAACCCTTCATAGGTTTTCATTGGTTGTATAGTTTCTGTGCATCTCTCTTTGCCTTGTGATTAATAGTAATCCGTACGATATGATAAATTTACAAAACGATCACAGATTTGTTTTCAGATAATATCTTTGGGTTGAAGGCATTAGATTTGAACAGTTGAACTTATGACAATGTCAAATTTACATTGCTCTTTATAAGAAAAAATTACTACAGTAATATGTAAAGACGTTGCAAACTGCGTACTGACTAAAATGACCCAAATGTGAATATCAACAATTAGGTGGTCCTGATGTTTGGATCCTAGCAGGACCTTTCACTTTGAGACAGGTATTGCTATGGTTGAAACATCAGGCCCTCCTAATTTTTGAAAAATAAATTGAAGTAAATACAAAAGGAAAGTTGCAAACTGCTCACAGACTAAAATCACCTGCAATACATAAATCTCAAAGTTAGAAAGGTCCTGCGAGGATCAGAACATCAGGCCCTCTAACTTTTGAAAATTAAATCAAGATAATTTAGGCTGGAAATATTACAAAACTCTCTAAATTTCCCCTTTTGTCTCATCATAATGTCTTGCATTATTTTGTATGGTGCTTATTTCATCAAATTTCGACAAATCCCTTTGGACAGAAAACCGTCTGAATTCTGCTAAAGTTCTTTCTCGCCCCCATTGCAGCACAGTAAGCTATTGTACGTATTTCTGTCACTCTGCAGGGATTTGGAGAGGAAGGAGAAAGTGAAGCGCATCCACCAACTGCTAGCAGGCCAGGAGGGAGACTACCAAGCCACCAAACGAGGGCGCATCAATCTGAAATGATGCAATCCCCCAGCCCAATGTACACACAAGGCTAATGCTGAGCTGAAGGCTTACAATACAAGCCATAATCTCACCATTTCTTTTACATTTATTTCCACTGTTTACTGTGGCGGGATTTTAACCCCAACTCCTGCTTTCTGAATCAGACGTCTTAACCACTGGACCACTGAGCTGGTCGAGGTCGTGTGGCAGATTTGAGGCAAAAATCATACGTCAGTCCTATGGAATCGGCTCCTATGCACTATCCCCACATGCCTTAAAGCCCCTACACAATATTGGTCGAGGTCAAAGAATAGCATCCAACATGTGCATGAAATAGCACACCTGTGAAAATTTCAGCTTAATCCTCTAACCGAGTCTCAAGAAAATCATGAAAACCGCTTCATTTGTTTCACGAAAATGCAGCATTCAACGCCGTACTGTTCCGAAAAATAGTTTAGATCTCGATGAGACGTAAACTATTTCTTTTACTCATTTCTCCCAAAATACAACATTTTAGTCAGAAATATTTCAGTGAGAGGTTTCTACTATAACCATCTTCACACTGTATAAGTTTCATGTAAATCTGTGTACATTTCTGTTTTTCGATCTTACCAATTGTTGTGTAGGGGCTTTAAGTTATGTGCACATGATGGGGAATCGAGAAGGCATAGAGGCATTGGGGACAGAAGTACTGATCCCATGTGAATGCAGCCTCGGTATCACAGTTTCTGTTTCCTCTGCCAAGAAAGCCCCGAATGCCAATGAAAGCTTAATGGAAGGGCTGAAGTACAGCTGTACTAAGTCCATCGGTGGACGGCATGTGTAGAAAGATCTATTTTGGAGATAATAAATTTCAAATTGATTCTGATATCTTATTGTTTTGTAGATTCTTTCTCGTTTTGTATGTCATTGTTTATTCTAGACGATCCTAATAGCCAGAGAATAAATGTAGGCTTTCTCCCCAGTCATTTGCCATCCAATCTTATGAAAATTTGTATCAATCCATTGGATTCTGATAAGGGGTTAGCCTTGCCATTTTGGAAAATTTTCTACTGGAGAAACCATTTTTTTCCCTTGATGACTGAAGTGGTGAATTTTTTTTAGAAATGTGTTCTACAGATCCCCGGGAGTCTTCAGAACAATTTTCATGCCAATCCAATTTTGGGTGAAAATATGAAAAATTGGCAAGGGGTTAGCCTTGTCATTTGGACCAATTTTCGTCCGGAAAAAACAAACTTTTTCATGGATGACTTAAGTGATACAAGTTTTGCACATTGTGTTCTACGGATCCCCAGGAGACTCCAGAACAATTTTCAAGACCATCGGAAGAGATAATTTGGGGTCTGAAAATGAAATCGACAAGGGGTTAGCCTTGCCATTTTGGCCAATTTTCGACCATAGAAACATTTTGAAGTAGTGATGATATTTTCGTAGAAATTTCGTTTATAGATCCCTGGGAGTCCACAGAACTATTTCCAAACTTATCTGAAATGAAGTGGAAGGTTTGCGGTGACACCATGTATCTCTTCTCTTTTAATAAGTGTGACTCCTGTAGACGGGCAGAGTACACACTATCCGAAACGTTGAGTTACCAGATCTTTTCAGAGCCACACTTCTTGAAAGAGAACAAACACATGGTGTCACCGCAAACCTTCCACTTAATTTTTCCACCATGCAAACCTTCAAGTCTTATCCAATCCGAAATGATAAATTTTGGATCTCAAAATGAAGCATTGACGACAAGGGGTTACCGGTAGTTAGCCTTGCTTTTTTTTTGACGGAAGAATACACAGTTTTTCCTGAAAGATTTGAATGGTGAAATTTTTAGAAATGTGATCTACAGGTGCCCAGGATTTCACCAGGCTTTTTTGATAACAATCTAAAATCAAATCTTGATAACAAGATAGCCTTGCTATTTTTGCCAATTTCAGGCCAAAACAAACTTTTTTTTCAGGATGACTTGAATGTTGACATTTTCACAGAAATATGATCTATGGCCTGGTTTACGTGACTCTTCCCCAGCCATTTTCAATCCAATCTAGCTTATGGCATAAATATCGGGTCAAAAAGTGAATAATTCACAATTAAAGAGGTTCGCCTTGCCATTTTGCCAATTTTCGACTGGAAAATGAAACCTTTTTCCTTGCCGATTTTTAAACATATTTTTTAACATATTCATTAGTTTTCTCTGCCGTATTCTCATTTGTCGTAGGTTTTTTTTTTTGCTCGATCATATATTTTAATATACTTAATCCATAAACCTGGGTTTGTTTTTTTGGAAAGAGGTTTTCTTCACTATGTAATAATGCATACAAAATTGGGCACGCGTTAATCTCCCATAGCAGGCGGCGCAGATGGGCCCGGAAGTATACGGTGACCTTTTTCACCACGAGACTTTCACGGTCTGTTGTGAAAGCTTTGTCTGTGAAAGTGTTCCCAGTTCTTGGTTCCTATTATAGTTCTCGGTAGCATCAGGGCAGGAACGGAGGCCGGGTCGACCAGATATGTGACCCGGCACAGCATAATGAGAAATAACCCCACTTTTGAGATTTTGAGATTTCCAAATGATGTAAAAGACTATACCATTAGCTTTGAAATGATATCAAAATATAATATCCTCTAATACTAACATTTTCCGAAAATACACAAAAAAGACAATTGATTTGTAATCGAATTGTGAAGATACTTTAACTTCAGGCGTTGTTTACTCCAAAGGTGTTTTGGTGGGATATTCCTCATGTCGTTGTGCCGGGTCACATATGTTGAGCTGAATGAGGTTCTCGGGGTAGTTGCTGTTTGCCGTTGATAAGGCATAAGGCCGCCACACACGACAGCTATCTGCTGAGCAAAAATTCTCTCGATGTCGTTAGCTCAGCACGTAGCTCTCGTGTGCGATGAACTTTTGCTGAGATTTCTGCCTCAAGAGGCCGTAAGGCCAATATATATCTTGTTTGATTTTTTCGCCGCTCGTGGATACAAACTCACGTGCGGCGACTTGAGCTACGTGTTTTTGTAAGCCATCAAGTGAACAGAGCGTGCGCTTTTACCGGCCAGTTTGTATTTATCGGCCATTAGGCTCGGGCTAAGGCTTCGGTCATACTTCTCTTTCCCGTGTTTATGTCACAGGCATCCAGAGACAACCGTTCGGCCCCAGTTCCTTGGTGAATAGCGTACTTTGTACTGACCCGAAGACCTCGGAGGATTGTTTGATTCCGTCTTTCGATAAGTGTGTCATCGTAGGGCCCTTGACGATAATGACAATAAAATCCCCCAAAAGGCAATCAAAACATCTTGTCATTTCGCCCGACCTGGATTTTCCTTTCTGCGGGCGTTCGCAATTATTGGGCGACCACTTAAGCTTTCAGCGTCTCCAGACCGTAGGTATACGAGGCTGTCCACAATGTGACTTGAATCTTTTGGTCGATAGGAAGCTGAAATGGAGGAAGGGACAAAGTGTAAGTGGATCTAAGCGGAAGAAAATCAAGAGTGTTGTCTGCGTCAGAGGTTCGGTGGGTTAATACTCACTCCGTGGGATTATTAAAAAAAAACCGGGAACGCGTCGATCGAGAGCAGCGGTGAAGTTACTGCTTCAACTCTTGAGTGCAGCGTTTTACCACTTGGAGTTTTAAAGGGAACATGGAAATACAATGTTTATTGCATTTTTTTGTGCGATGTACTGATGTCCAGAACAATAATTATGTGTGTGGTCGTGTTTATTTACAGGAATAAATCGGGGGAAATGATCAATTGGGAACATAATGTTTAACGACTCCGCTTCACGAAGGGAAGCTTCATTGACATAAAACTGGGGGTATGACGTAAATCAAGGCAGAGACTTGTATACGGCCGGGTCCCCCAGGCATTCACGCACGCGCTACAGTGAGTTTCCTTTACGTTATCGGTGAGAAAAATCCCTATTTTTTGGCAATGCCGACGTGCGTGAGCTATTGGATGTATAAATATTATAGCAAAACTTCCAAGGATAGAGTAAGCCATCATCTGTTTCCAGTTGAACGGAAAATTCGGGAGATCTGGACGGCCAAAGTCGAGGTTACCAGAGCAAAGTGGTCTGGGGCCAGTGGGTTTTCGGCCCCCTGTAGCGACCACTTCGAGCCGCCGTGCTTTGACGCGTACCTATAGACACCATGTGCGGGACTCGATTATCGAGAGGTAATTATTTTCTGGATTTCTCTGCCTTCATTTACGTCATGAACGGCGCACTCATTTCGAGTTGCTGCGAAATTCAAAAGGGGGTCAATAAATTTTGGACGGCAAATTACCACACAAATTAACGTACACTATAACCAGTAATTATTTCAAGTTACATTTTGATACACACCAATAAATGGATATCTAAAATAAATACCTCAAACATCATATACCTCATCTCTTGTAGAGTTTGTAATATTCAGTATGTTGGCGAGACCAAAAACACCCTCAAAAAACGGATCTATGGCCATAGGTCTACTATCAAAACCGGTAAAATGGACACCCCTGTTGGGTATCACTTCAATCTCCCTGATCATTCGATATCAGATATGAGTGTACTCGGCATAGAATCGCTTGGTCACCGTAGTAATGCTGTACGTCTTACCCGTGAGAAAATGTGGATGAAGCGTCTTCGGACTATTCAACCACATGGTCTCAACATCCAGGAGGGTAATGACTAACACAATGCAGCTTCTGATAATCCTTCTTTTGTGTTCACTCCTCCACACTTCTCTTTTTGATCTTTCCCCCTCTTCTCACTAATCCCTACCCTACTCCTTGCCCTTCCCTTTGATCTCTCCCTACCAGCTTTTCTCTTTGTCCTTTGTTTCTCATCCGTGTCCTATTCACTCTCTCCCCCCTTCCTTCGCGACATGTATCTGTTTTGTACTTGTCACCCTGCCTTTGAGAAAGGTCCTGCTAGGATCGAAATGTCAGGCCCACTAAATTTTAACATTTACATTTGGGTAATTTTAGTCAGTAAGCAGTTTGCAACATTTTTGTATATCACCTTAAAATAAATACGATGTAAAAAATTGTACACTGACTGGTTCCTTTAATAGTCTGTGGAGGTAACGGATGGTTTTGCTGAATAAATGAGTTTGGCTTGTTGTGGGCATGCCGAGTGGATGTTCCAGAGATGCATCGCAGATAGATTAAGGAACAACTCTGAAGCACCGTGATATGTGTATGTGAAATCGAGAAGAAACCCTTAAAGGTCAACTACAATGCATTTTGAAATTGTTGATTTTGACCTCGTATATGTGACATCTTGACTGAAAAAGGGTTGCGTGCTGATGAAAGATGCCGAGTCATCTACGTTTGCGTCGTGCACCGTTTCTCCAAATTGAATCATCGAAAAATAATTAATCTTAAAATTAAGTGAGCCTGACGTTTCGATCCTTGCAGGACCTTTCTCAAAGGTCCTAGCAGGATATTTCTCAAAGGACTCTGCCTTTGAGAAAGATCCTGCTAGGATCGAAACATCAGGCCCACTAAATTTTAAGATTTGCATTTCGGTAATTTTAGTCAGTGAGTAGTTTGCAACATTTTTGTATATCAAAAATAATTAATGTGTGATACAAAAAATGTTGCAAACTACTTACTACTTCAATTACCAAAATGAAAATCTTTGAATTTTAGGCCAGAAGGTATGTCGTTTCGATCCAAGCAGGACCATTGTCAAAGGCAGAAAGAGAAAGGTCCTGCAAGAATCGAAGCATTAGGCCTTCTAAATCTCTGAGATTCTGAATGAATTATACATATTATATATGAATGAATGCTTCTGACTGGCGCCCACCCTCACCTTAGACCTCCATAGGGGGTGGATAGCTCAGATGGTAAGAGCACTTTACGCAAAACCAGAGGTCTCGGGTTTAGGTCTCGGTCCAGTCAAATTTGTCCTTGCCAGTTGAAAACAAGTTATTCATGTATAGGCCCTACACATATAGAAAATATAACATGCAAGACCTCCTGATTAAGCGAACGTGTTGATAATTTATTAACGTCTCTTTCGACAGCGCAATTGTCTGGGTTCGACTGTCGGCAGTTCCCTTTTTTGGGGGGGGGGGTGGGCGAGAGGGGCTATACGCGTAAGGCCCTTAGAGTTCGCGTCGACAGAGGGTCGCACTATATCGTGAGTTTCCCTGATAGGCGGCCCCCGAGTGTTTAAAGGGAATTTGTCGATGCCCACAATTGCGTTCACTTCGATCAGCAGCCTTCAATTACAGGGCAGAGGGCGTCCGCCAGTTTCATCACACACTCCGGGCTTAAAGGTGCATGTGTTCTCTAAGATTGCGGTCGACCAAAAAAATAAAAATATATATTTTATTAAATGTCATACGATGTATCCCCCTTATAGTGAAAATAACTTCAAATAAAGAAACCTTGGTATTTCTTATCAACTCAAAATGAATTGTCGTCTGCTTCAGCATAGCATATCATACCGAAGTTTTTTCGAACAAATTGTGAATGCACGAAATTCGAAATTAATCCAAATTGGAATCAAAATTAGAAATTCTAGAATAAAAATACCTTTTGAAGACGGGGCCGTTGCTGGCGTTTTTTCTGTCGGAGATTCTAGTATTGTTTGTTTTATTTTGAAAATCGTTATACATGTAAATACTTCAGGAACATCTTTAAGGAACGTTGCTTGTTGGGGACTTGGCTGACAGCGGTGCTGTAGATTAGGTTATGGCGGCGCTGATTGAAGGAGATTTGCGCGTCACGGGAATTGGCATATGCCCGTGCAGTGCATGCTGTGCTGGGAAGAGACTACGTTGTACCCAGGGCCACTGTTGCTGTCGGCGTGTGGTTTTTTTTGTGGGGGATGTGTGGGGGGGTGCTCGTTTGTATTCCAGTCTGGTATATCGACAGACAACAACCCTACCAATGTCTTACCGACTTACAGTCAAAGACTAAGTCGTTATATTTTTCCTATCCTTTACTACCAACAGATTGCTGGGTTTTTTTATTAGTAAGTTTTATGACGTTTCTAAATGACTTCCATGACGTGAAATAATGGTGGCACGTCATTGCTTTTATTTGATTCATTTTGGTTTGCAATTGACTGCCGTACACTCCAAATATGAAATATGTTGGTTTATATTTCACTTCTACAATACTTTTTAAATGTTGTGGAAAGTTTGTGGTGACACCACGCATGTAAATTACCTATTTTCAGATAATGGCTCTAAGGTCAACCAACGTTTCGGGGTGTATAGGCCTACCCCTCCCGTCATCAGGTGACGAGCTATATACTTCACCTTGAAATAGATGAACTTCAAACATGCGGTGTTAACGTAAACTTTGCACCTTTTTTCATTTTACAGCAAATGAGCACAGTCGTCAACCAAAGGACTGGCTTTTATATGTAGAAGCTTTGGCCAACCAAAGGAGGTAGGCTCATGGGTGCCAGACCTATTAGTAACTGCGACAAGAACAGTAATGATGGTTCAATGTTTCTGACTGGTGCCCCAACCACAACCAACGTTAGCTGACTACCGTACTTCAAGAGGCGTCCCCGCACAGGGCTGGCTAGCTCAGGGAGTCCTGCGTTGGTATTCGATACCAAAGAAGATGTTGTAAACTACTTAATACCGGTACAGATTTAAGATTCGAAAGACTTACGGATGTAATCGTCCAGAAATAGCAACTCTCTCCAACATAAAGTGCCTGACGTTTTGACCACAAGATGAATAGGACCCATCTTCATGGCAGACAGACATTGTTCTCGTCTCTGTGCTTGTGAGAAAAGTACTGCTATTTGCATAATTATTTAGAATGTTTCCCAGTCAGTTTCTTTTTTTGTGTCCAAGTATATCTTCTTAATCGTCCATCTGCGTCTCCTGTTTATTGAAAGCATTCAGACAGTCAACCGATCGCATCTGCGGCACTTCAAGAGCTTCTTGAAGGCCAGTCGGAACTCCTTGTTGAAGACCGTGTAGATGACGGGGTTGACGGACGAGTTGCACCAGCCCACCCAGGTGACGACCCGGATGGCGGCCGGCAGAGACCGACAGACGGGGGAGGTCGCCGCGGCGAGCCCGGCCTGGCACAGCGGTCCGACCACGGTGTGCACGATGAAGAAGGGGCACCAGCAGGCGATGAAGACGCCCACAACCACGCCGATGGTGCGGGCGGCCTTGCGCTCCCGGGCCGGCGTGCTGCCGCCGCGTGGCCGTTGGGGCTCGCCGCCGGCTCGACCGGCCGGTAGGGAGGCCGGCTCGGTGCCGGCCGTCGGTGGTGCCGGCGGCGGCGGCCCGGAGTCGGAATCGAACATCACTGAATGCGATGCCGATGAGGACGCTACGGGGTGACCCCTGGGCAAAGGCTCTGTCTTCACTCCTCCCTCCTCCTTGTCTCCTCCCACCTCCCTCTGGCTCCCTTCCTGATGATGGGAGTGACCCGGCGCCGTCGGGCCTGTGGGCAGACCCACACGGCCGTCGCTGAGGACCACGACGGAGGAGGCAGCGCCGGCGGTGGCGACGGCGGCTTGGACCACCCTCCGAGCCCGCCCCCGAGCGGCGCGGTAGATCCTGAAGTACACCACCAGGATGACCGCGCAGGGCGCGTAGAAGGAGACGGCGGAGGAGACCCAGATGTAGGCGCCGGTGCTGTCCTCGTAGCCGCACCGCTGGCCCACCACGTCCAGGAGGAAGAGGGCCGGGGCGGCGATCAGGGCGGAGACGACCCAGACGCCGGCTATCCGCCCGCAGGCCGCCGCGGGTGACCGGCGAGTCCTGTACCGGATCGGCGAGCTGATGGCGCGGTAGCGGTCGACGGAGATGACGCAGAGGTGGAGGATGGACGCCGTGGACAGCAGGATGTCCAGAGCGCTCCAGCTTTTGCAGGCGGCCCTGGTCAGGGTCCACAGCCCGGCCTGGTACTCCACCACCAGGGCCAGGGGCATGACGACGGAGCAGACCAGCACGTCGGTGACGGCCAGCGAGGCCACGTAGAAGTTGGCCGTGACGGCCCGCAGGCCTCGGGAGCGGGCCACGGCCAGACAGACGAGGGCGTTGCCCAGCGTGCCGACGAGAATGACCAGGGCGAGGAGAGCGACGCCCAGCGGGGACAGAGGCCCGACTCCCCCGTCCGGCGATGCCTCCGTGCCGCCCAGTTCTCCGGTCCCCTCCGCGGTGGTGGAGACGTTCCAACCGGCCTGTTGCTCCTCCATTACTAGACCAGAACCTCCACGCCTGTAATTCTAATCAACGGACGCAGCGATGCCAGCGACAAATCCCCGCACATCCCTCGTGGATGACGCCGCCCGATCAGCGGATGCAAGCCGCATCCTCCTCGCTTGGAGCCGAGCGAATGAATGCCATCTCGCCCGAGCACTATCTCCGGCCGCAGAAATGACGAGTGGTCACCCATACACACACGTACACACCCACACGAACACAGGCGTACGGGGAAATGGAATATCTCCTTCACGTTTGCACTGTGCATGTACGTGCGGCGGCGCCGTCAAAAACAATCATGCACGGTGCGACCACTATACGAGATGTCCACTGGCGACATGTGTATAATGTTCGCTGGGTCATAGACTATCAGACTAGACCTAGGCGCTGTCTAAAGATCTTTTCAACAACTGCGTCACACAATAATATCAGAAGTAAATAACGCTGTACGCGTGTTACGTATCGCCGCTAGCTGGATATTATGGGTACAGCAGCCACCGTCAGTGTCCGGAAATCAACGAATTCCGACGAGGGCCAGAGAGGGCTAAAATAGAGCTAGAGAGAGCTAGAGTGAGAGTAAAAAAAACCCAGCGATTACACTTCGCACTATTTCACCCAAGTTATACTAGTACCGGGTAAATCACCATTTAAACCGACTGCTAGTGCCCCCTCGTCGATGTCACGTGGCAATTTGACACCCTCCCCTACCATCGCCTACCCTGTCCACACGTCGTACATCGTTGTTACCAAAGATAATTATACCAATTGAAAAAAAATCCGCACAATTGACAGGTCTCCGTGTCACAAAAATCATTCAATTTCGCGGTAAATTAAAATGTCCGCGTTCGGACACGATCCCACCCCAACCCCCAAATAAAAGTCCAGGCAATTCCGATGAACGACGCGATTTCTACGGACAGATGCTTAATAAATTATTGAAGTTAATGCGCCATAGGCCTATGCCCTGATTTTCCGTCGCCGAAGTGGAATTCCTGGGCGAAAGAGACGAACACGTTTCCCTTGTCCGCTTCACGGAAAGACGAAAACAAATTCGCGCCGACGGTGTAATAGGCAATTATTCCGCCATTACAATGTCCAGATTCCCTGATTTGGTGGCCTTCGACTCACTTTCCTCTCATGCACTCTTGCAGAGAAGAATTATTAGCTGCAGGAGGGGGAGGGGAAGATGATGTGTTTTCCGGTCAAACAGAGGGAAGAATTGGCTCGGGGGATACCGGCAGTGAAGCGAACATGGGTTTTCTAACCTTAATTAGCTCAAGGGTTTTAATTAGAATCTGGCCGGGGCATTGACGTCAAACTTCTGTTCGGTGATTGTTGTCCCCTCCCAGGAATTACTAACGCGCAGAGCAAATACTTAAAAAAAAATTATACAAAGTTCGAGTGGATTTCGGTTTGTTTGTTAGTGTGTGCGTTAGTTTGTTTTCTTTCGTGCATGCATAAAAAAAACGCAGTGGCTGTTGTTACGGCAGTCGTCCGTGTGGTTCCCTGACTTCACAGTATTTGTCAAGATGTTTAGCTCTTGGAACCAGACTATAGCTATATAATAGACTGGTTCAACCAGCCTGCAATGCTGACGAAATACGATCAAGTCAGGGAACCACACGGACGACTGCCGTAACAACAGCCACTGCGTAAAAAAAAACCCACTGCCCTGCTGACTTGTGTGTCTCGTGACTCGGACTTTCACTCATATCTACTGACTTGTGACTCGAACTCCTCTTGCATGAGTCCTGAAAAAAAAAATTATAGGCCCAACACCACAAAATACATTGATCTTTGCGTTACTTATGCTGTGGTGGGTTACGTAGACTATCAACGGCTTTTACAGACGCGTAATATTATTTGGAATTTGGGTAGGCCTACCTGGGTTGTTGATCAAAAAAATATTTTCTGTTTCAATTGTTATTTTTCAATTGTTATTATTAATGTTTTGATATAGGCCTACTGTGCGAGCAGACCTACTTTATTTTTTATACGATAAGAATGAATGTGTTTTTCGAGGAACCTGCCAGAGATCTGAAAGTGACAAGTGACCGTGACTCAATACTCGACCATTAAGACTCGGACTCAGACTTGTAACTTTGAGTCAGACTTTTAACTTTGACTCGTACTCGGACTTGTAACTTTGACTCGTACTTGTAACTTTGACTCGTACTCGGACTTTTAACTTTGACTCGGACTTGTAACTTTGACTCGCACTTGTAACTTTGACTCGTACTCGGACTTTTAACTTTGACTCGGACTTGTAACTTTGACTCGGACTTGGTAACTTTGACTCGGACTCGGACGTTTAACTTTGACTCGGACTCGGACGTTTAACTTTGACTCGGACTTGTAACTTTGACTCGCACTTGTAACTTTGACTCGTACTCGGACTTTTAACTTTGACTCGGACTTGTAACTTTGACTCGGACTTGTAACTTTGACTCGGACTTGGACGTTTAACTTTGACTCGGACTCGGACGTTTAACTTTGACTCGGACTAGTAACATTGACTCGTACTCGGACTTGTAACTTTGACTCGGAATCGGACTTTTAACTTTGACTCGGACTTGGTAACATTGACTCGGACTCGGACTTGTAACTTTGACTCGGACTCGGACTCATAACTTGGATTTGGACTAGGAACTCGTAACTCGTACTTGTGCTTGGACTTGCTGACTCGTAACTCTGACTCGGACTCGGACACAAACTCGGACTCGAACTGGATGGCTCGGGACTCGGACTCGGTATTTTGTGACTCGAAAACAAGCCTGCATCTCTGTTCAGTAACTCATTAGTTTTGAGGTATACTGGTTTCAATATTGCAGACCTGTTCAAAGTTCATGCCTTGGACATTGGAGAGAAAAACGAAGCTACACTTGTTTAAATAATGGTTCATGGCTTGGCTCATACAGCAGTGACACTATGGCCGTGTTCAGCGATGTGCCAGTGGACGCGAAGGGAGCACGGAGACGTGGGGGGGGGGGGTTGGAGATTGACTCAGGTGGCGACATTGGGAGAGAGGGGATTGAAACCGAGACCTCAAAGTCAACAACAGACCAGATTACGTCGTTGAGGAACGACCCTAAGGCATTGGTTCTACTTTTCTGTGACTGTCTTCTTTTCAAGGAGCGAATGATAATTTCGAGGGAACTGAAATGAAAAGATGAATCTGATTATGTCCATACATAATTGTTTAAAATTAATGACAAAATATCTTAAAATGAACGAATTTTTTTGGTCTCCGCTTTCCAGCCACGCATTCTAATGCCATCCATGCACACGGAAAATCGGGTAAGCTTCATCACACGCATGTTGTTTTTCTTTTTGTAATTAATTAAGAAATCATTGCTTTTTGAAGTGATGCAAAATGTTAAATTGTTCTTGGTAATGTTGAGCTTCAAAATCCACTCTTCGTTTAGACGAATTAATAATAATAATTGTTTGGCCTACATGTAGGCCGCAGGATCGATGTATTGTTTTTCGCCGAGCCGTGCCGGCCGCATAATTTTTTTCGTTGGAGGGTTAGGGGCAATTTTCAAGAATTATCATAAAAAGGCGTGTCGAATTATTTTAAGGAAAATTACGATATATTACGACACCCCATTTTATGATACTTGCCCCTAACCCTCCTACGAAAAAAAATTACGCGCGCCGGCCGCCGCCAGCGTTCAAAAGTTGCATAGCGCCCTCTGCCGATCGTATCTGCTCGAAGAAAGTGACTTTGCTGCTATTGCTAAACAACGGCACGCCACGAAAATCTCACTGTCAAATGACGGCTGTTGCGATGTGGGCGTGAGGAACTGAAACAACTGCCTTGCTTTCCGGATTTCATTACTCTATTAATAGTTTTTATACTAGTATTACTTACTAGCACTGCTGCCACTTGCTGCCATCACTTGTTGTCGGGACTGCTGCGGCGGCGGCTGTGAAGCAAGCTGGTGGGTCAACTTTTTAACGTCAACCGCTTGATTTGTATGTACATTTTATTTTTACAAGAGTCACTTCTCTACCTCCATGCTTCATCGTTGTCGTGTGCTTGTTGAGTAGTGTACAGTACACTGTACATTTTACAGTGTCATTGTTTGTATTTGTACATGTACACACTGTACAGTGCTTGTACTGTACAGTATGTACTAACTATGATCACATCCTCGATCACATGTACTTTGTACCGACTGCCCGTGTACATCATTCATATAATTATAATTATGTACATGTATCCTCCAATAACCGGTTTTCGACGATATAAGGACTTTTCTTCAAACTGAACAATGTGGACGAAAGTATCACACTAAAAGAGGTCCCAGTCACTTTGTCCACACCACAGACTATTAGAATAATTATAGAGAAGGTTGATCAAGCCTGTCACTTCCGTAAGATTACCCGGTTTTGTTGACGTCCGCGGCGCACCGCGCAGTAAGCATCGTCACCTATTTTCGTCGGTGGTGTTTAGTAAGGTGTCCCAGTGCAGCCAAACGTAAAATAAATTCTTAAAATAACTCAAAATGCTGTGTGGCACTGTAAAATTCTTCCCTGTATTTTTTGTGTGTTCATCTTTGTTTTTGTTTTTCCACACTGCTTCTAACACTTTCCTCAAATCATTCATAATTTATGCTTAAAACGCATTGGTCTTGTTGATGTCTTCTTTTGTGACGTTTAAAAAAACCTCCACAATCCTCTTTCTCGCTGCTTCTTCAGTTATGACCTTTCCCAATGTCACTCCAGAGACACATTTCCTCCTTCTTGGTACTTTCTCTAGCTGCCCTTTTATTTTTTTCATTTTTTTAAAAAGCCTATTGGGCCATGTTACTTTTTGTCTTTAAATAATAATAAAAAATAAAAAAATTAAAAATATATATAAGCGAGACGCTCTATAGTAGCCTCCATAGTTTTCACCCAGAACGGACTGCCTCAAGTTGCGTGATATATTTTTTTTCTACGGATGTTGGGGTTTGTTAAGGTAAACTCAGATTTGTTTTAGGACCAACAATAAAGAAAACTGGAGCTTCGAAGCAACTGCCAATTTTGTACCTAGGAAAATAGACCCCAAAAGAGCAACTTTTTGAATCACACGAGTTTGGCCTACTGAAAAGGCCTTAAATTTCCACATTTTCGGTGACGGACAAGAGCAGGAAACCAACTGTAAGATACGAAGTCTGAGATCGTTATACGGAGTTGTTTTCATAGTGCGATGTGAGTTAGAAGGCTAAGCGTCGAAAACGTGTAGCGTCGAAAACGGGGGTTCCCACGATATATGTAGTCCGAGTAACTTGGACCCGACAAGTCACCCTTTTTTTTATCAAATTTTGAAATTTTGAGGGACGGTTGACTGTAGGGTCCAAGGATAGTGGCTATGCAATGTGGTAATATCATCTTATTCTTAGTCCGAGTAACTTGGACCCGACAAGTCACCCTTTTTTTATCGAATTTTGAAATTTTGATAAAAAAGGGTGACTTGCCGGGTCCAAGTTACTCGGACTAATATCATCTTTGAAAAATACCCCCGACCGAATTCCCCAGCTTTACCTGTTTACCTGTTTCTGTTTGTGTTAGTTTTTTGTTTGCTTAGCATATATTCCCCTTCTTGTTACTGTCCCTACTGGAGTACTGACCCTAGTACTAGTAGTATAGTATAAGTTCTAATGTAATGTTAGTAATGGCATTACTCCAGCATTAGACAGGTCTACATACATGTACTTCAGTGAGTGTGTTGTGTTTGTTCAGCATGGACATTCCAGTAACACTCTGATTTTAAAGCCTTACACAGTTGCAGAGTCTTGTATCTGTAGTGTAATGACTTCAATTCCTTATGCCCATTCTGCAGGTTTCTTCTTTGTACAGTTGTGGAGTAAGACTCAGACTAGAGGCTGCAGCACCAGAGGAATTTTGTTTGAACAGCATCAGAATTTGAAATGTCAGGTGAGTGTCAGATGTGAAATGTAGACCAATGTGATCGTACTCGAAGCGAAATGAACAAAACTTTCAGTTGGTCCGTAGGAAGATTTCAGATTCTTTCAGAACATTTGTTTTCAGAACTGTGTTTTCAGATCAGAGAAAACAGAATCACAATCTTATAAATCAAATTTGCCACATGAACTGAATGAGTGTTAACCCTTTTAAGTTAAAAGTGCTGTAAATAATTTACACACTCCGTATTGCTTCAAATGGTATAATAAACCATTACTTGATTCTCCAAAAATGAGAGAGCCTGACATCTCAGTCATAATTGTAGTTGCAGGAACTTTCTCAAAGGCAGATTTTTCTTTATGTGGTCTTTATCTCATGCAGCACCAAAGAAGCCAGACCCGCCGGTAGTCGGCAAAGTGACCCACCACAGCATTGAGCTGCAGTGGCAGAAAGCGGGTACCAATGACAAAGTGGAGAAAGGCGATGGGAGGCTACGCTTTGCCGTAGAAGAGGCAGACAAAGTTCATGGCTGGGGCAACGTCTACACGTGAGTTTACCGTGCATTTTTATTTTTCCCCTGTGAGGGAGGGGATGCCATGAGCCCTCATGACCTTTTGAATTTGGAAAGTGGGTAGGCAGACCAGGGCAAGATCAAAGGGAAGGGCAAGCAGTAGGGAAGGGATCGAAGGAGGAAAGCTGGTAGGCAGACCATGGCAAGACCAAAGGGAAGGGCAAGCAATAGGGAAGGGTTCAAAGGAGGAAAGCTGGTAGGCAGACCGGAGCAAGATCTAAGGGAAGGGCAAGCAATAGGGAAGGGACTAAAGGAGGAAAGCTGGTAGGCAGACCAGGGCGAGATCAAAGGGAAGGGCAAGCAATAGGGAAGGGATCAAAGGAGGAAAGCTAGTAGGCAGACTAGAGCAAGATCTAAGGGCAGGGCAAGCAATAGGGAAGGGACTAAAGGAGGAAAGCTGGTAGGCAGACCAGGGCGAGATCAAAGGGAAGGGCAAGCAATAGGGAAGGGACTAAAGGAGGAAAGCTGGTAGGCAGACCAGGGCGAGATCAAAGGGAAGGGCAAGCAATAGGGAAGGGACTAAAGGAGGAAAGCTGGTAGGCAGACCAGGGCGAGATCAAAGGGAAGGGCAAGCAGTAGGGAATGGAACAAAGGAGAAAAGTTTGTAGGCAGACCAGGGTATGATCAAAGGGAAGTGTAAGCAAGCAGTAGGGAAGGGATCAGAGAAGGGAAGATTGGAGGGAAATGTTGCTCTAATCGCAGGGGAAATTAAGCATCTAGCGATCCTTTGCATGTCTGTCTCACTCACTGGCAGGCTTGCACCCACCTCCCCATTTCGGCAAAAGTTAGTTGACAATTTGAGGAACTCCCCTGAGGACTGGAAAGCTCAGGTATGCTGAAACAGAAGACTGGGTTGAAACAAGGTTTGGTGATCAGTGTCACGCTCATAAAGTGTAATTTAGCTTTCTAGATACCATGAATTAATTGCCTATTTGTCTTACATATGTAGTATCCATAATTCCAAAAACCGGTAGCAAAAAAGGAAATGATGAATTCTCTATACTGTAAAAACTACATTACTAAGATTGTGAAAGGGTACACAAACTTGAAATGCGAGTGACCTGGAATCGCCTGACACTACAGACAGATTTTCTTGGTTTCTTGTGAATTAATTACAGACGCATTTTTGACTTTTTGAGTCACTAGCCAGTTCCCTTTTCTTTTGTTTCTTTGACTACTTTGGTGCAACCTAAAATTTTGATCATTTTTGGTTTGAAAATCCTGCCCTGTTTTTTTCCAAGGTGGTTTCCCCAGCGGACTTACTGTAAGTCCTCGTCTGAAATTCCCCTCCTCCCCACCCCCAAAGAAAGCCTCTTACTGTTGGTCATTGTTAACCCTACCCAGCCCCCTTCCACTCCCAGGGTGCCAGGAGGGAGGATTCATGATTGCCTTGCAAATTGGTTTTTTATTGAAAAGTGACCAGCATATTGTTGCGCAACTACATGTACATGTATGTAAGTGTACATGTACATGTGTATGTGTACACATGTACATGTACCTGTATGTATACATGTAGCTGTGGTGCTTGAGGATGGAAAGTTTGAGTTGCTTGTAGTAAAACTGTACTGTTTGTTAAAACTCTGGTGCATACATGTAACATGTATGCAATATGCACACTGAGGTTAACGTAGTTTAGATTTTCCCTTCCTGTGTGCTAAAGCTCTTCAATCCTACTAATGACAAATTGACAAGAGAGAACTTGTCAAGAAGCCTGGTCATAAATACAAACTTAAGGCCAGTCAAGGGCAGTCTGTGGTGACACCATGTAAAGATACATGTAGTACATGTATGTCTTTCGTGAGTATGTGTGATATAATAAACTGTGGTTCAGGAAAGAACCACACATACATGACATACTCACATGGCGTTAACACACTAGTCTCTCGAGTTAAGTTCCGGGGGCTCTGTATTTGGGCGTATCAAATTTAGGCAGACAACCGGTCAACAACTGTAGTATTCACAAAAAATTATATTCTAGTGAAGTTTTATTTTAATAAAAAGACAAAGTTTAACAAAACATATTGAAGTTTTCCTTTCATGTTTTGGTTGGTGAAGTGTATTAAAAAAAAAAATAAACGTTGGTAAATGGTGATTTTGATCAGTGTTTCTTTTTTGTTAAACTTTCTTGGCCTAAGAGAAGCAAATCAAATCAGCTTACAGTACCTGGGGATCTGCTGAAGCCATTCGTTTTAATTTCTTAATAAGTTAGACTGTTGGAGTAAAATTGAGCATCTCTTGAAGTGTTTTAACTCTTCAGCAGATCTATGCATCTTCCCCAATATAGATTTCCTCCCTTTTTCACCAGCTAAAAAAGTATGGTCAAGAAACGTTTTTGATGGTTGCAAACCAAAAAAGTTGCTAACACTAACAGCAGTGTACAGCACATAACATGCAGGCAATGATTTCTTTGGGCAACAGTGCAGCATATGGAATCCCAGAAAAAGACCTGCAACAAATGTGTGGCCATGCACAGTGCTTGATGAGTGCACAGGGGCCTTGGAAAAGCCAGCCCTCCTTCACAATGCACTGAGGGTCTGTGCAAACAGTAACCCTGGCAACAGCAGGCAGGCAGGCAGGTGGCTTTCTAACTTGCAGCGGTGCATCGCGGACACTGAGCGACTTCTTTTCTGAAACTCTGTAAAGAAATTAATTGTTGCGGCTGGACAATTCCTGACTTGAGCAAACAGCGTTCTAACCCTGGGCAGTTGGCGCTGCATGGCTTGTCTCTTTTTCTTCACCGGAGCACCCTTGCCTAATAGACAACAACAACCAACAACAACTGAGAGAAGCCCATCTCGTCTCATTTCATCGGGACAACCCCATCCACATTGATGCCTTCTGAAGTCGTTACGCCTTGAGTACAGTGCCTTACACCCCTTCAGCGCCTGCAGAGGCAAAATGAACGGACAAAACAACCCAGTTGTTTTCTCGGAGGCCTGAAGAAGAAGTATCCACCGATTTCACCAAACCTCACGATCCCTTTGGACCTTATTCCTCCATGATTGGACTTTTGACTTGTATTGTACTGGCTATGGGCTCTCTGGCCCATGTCCTTTTCAGGATGACCCTTCTGCCTTTGTCTAGTCATTGGCATTCCCCCTTGCTCTCTTAGGTGTTTTCACAGCATGGAGTATTGCCCAACCCACAAGTATTGTCACTGTTTACAAAGAACCTTCCACAATGTGCCAGTGCATGTTGGATGCCAGTATTATTGATTGATTGCTACTTATCCCCATCTTTAGATTATACACACTCATGTACATGTATGATGTAAGTACTGTAGATACTGTACTGTAGTCCATGCTGTATTCTTTATAAGCAACAACAAACTTTATCAGATGCAAGTATTAAATGTTATTCGTCTGCATTACACAAGGCATGTCTCTGGAGACCAGACTTGCTACAACACTAACATAATACTAGGCTTGTTTATGTGCAAACTGCACAAAATAGTTTTCACTCTGTATAGGAAAACTGAATCAACTAAAGTAGGAATTATCTTGGAGTTTCAATTCTCCCATCCCAGAGCTGCCTTTCGTCAGACCCGCAAGCCATCAGGACTTACCCACTAAGGACTAAGGAGATTTACCTGTTAAGCTCTTCTTCCAAATCCTCCTAAACTGGGGGATCTCAAGGAATCTTGGGGAATGGTTCTGGTTGGTCTTTAATGCTATCAGTATCACTCACTGGAATTTTCATCTCTCCCCTATTTGACAAAATGAACAAATAATTATGACATGCAGAATCACACAAGAATTCATAGGGACTTACCTTCGATCCGAGCAGGACCTTTCTCAAAGGACAAAAAAAAACCCCAAAAAACCAGCTTACTCATATGTAGTAACTTACAACTGTAGTGGCCCAGCAACAGGGAGGGGTCATAAATCTTGTTACTGCAGTCACCCTTCCTTGAGGAGTCTTTCCCTCCCCCTGGCGAACACCTCCTTCTCCACCCCCGAACCGACACCCCCCCCCCTGTGTGATTGAAAGGCCTTGGCAATTTTTGTCAGAATAATTTTTTGAGTTTTTTTTTTCTTTCAGCTGCTCAGAATCTCCTTGACGTTTTCAAAAAAAGTCAAAAACAAAAACAAGATTCCAGCTTTTCAGAAACTTCTTAAAAACGAAACAACATTTCGGTTGTTTGGAATCTTTGTTTTACATCCCCCATCCCCCTCCCAAGATTCCAGCTGTTTGTTAAAAAAAGAAAAAAAAAAGATTCTGCCAGTTCAGAATCTACATGTACTGTGTACAAATATTGACAGAGTTAGGCTTGCCATTCCATGTCTCCATGGATTTGGTCACGCAGCCACCGCTCTTGGCAACTCTTGAGTTCAGACCCCAAATAATTATGGGATAACTCTGTGTACATGCCAAGGGGATTAAAATGTGTCTACATTATGGTTTTGTGTACCGGTATACACACAGGACTGGAGTGTTTTGGGAGTTGGTTGGCCAGGGGCCTTGTACATGTACATGTGTGTAGGCCTATAATATCCATGGCTTACATGTTCATTTGCATTTGACATGCTATGATTTGCAGTTTCTTTTCTTATCTGGAAAATATTGTGCTCTCATGTAACACTACAAGTTGTTATTGCCACAGGAAAGGTACATGTACACGTAGTGTGTACTGTTACACTTGATGCCTTGGTGGGCAGTTGGGTACATGTTCTAGCATGGAGGAAGGAAAATAGTACACTGTACTAGTAAGTCAATGACATTCTGGAAAGTGAAGAAAAAACTTGTATCAAGTTTCTTTTTGCTTTGAGGAGGTGAACTTGGGCATTGCACTTGAATTTCAAGCCGAATTCTGTTGGGAGTACAAAATACCGGTACTCAAGTGGAATGCTGTGCAGAACAGAAAATTCAAACATTACACTTTTTGTGGAGGACTGATTTCAAGTTTACTTTAATAGGCATTGTATAGGTACCAGGGTACGTGTCGTATGTCATTTTTATTTGGATGCATTGCAACAAAGTGTGCATACGGTACCTAAGTACTGTACATGTACTGTATGTATGTATTTCATTGAAGAATTTCCTTCTCCCTTCTACTAAATTTATTATTGCATGGGTCCTCATAAATTTACTTGTACTGTACATGTACGCGTACCCATGCTCACAGTCACATGCATGTACAGTGCTACAGTGTACTGATGTACTGTGTACATGTACATGTACACGTTGGTATACCGGTACACAACAGCAGCTATGGGCAAAGTGCGTATACCATGGAGACCACTAAGCTTTGATTAGCATTCAGAATCACCTTTAGACGAGATTATCCTTTGGGATATAGGGATTTGAGGGGGTGCATTGGCTGTAACACAGTTTCGCATTGTAATGCATGTTTGTCCCAACATGCATGCCCAATCATCAATCTGTTTAAGGTCATTTACATAACGTATCAAAGATTTACATGTGCATGCATTGTTCCCATGCACAGGACATGGGCAGTGATGGGCAGAACAGCGTCCATTACTCATTTCACATCTGTTTTGTGTAGTGTGTACTTTACTGAGTTAGACCTGAATTTAAAGTTCCTTAGTCTCTAATGCACAGTGCAGAAATCCTTATTGCTTTTCCTTTCCCAAATGTCTGCTTTATTTGGCCCTGCAGTTCTCCATCGGCAAACAAGCCAGCACCAAAGTATTGAATTATCGTTTACCATTGTGTGTGTGGCAACTATTTTGGTAGTTGGGGGTTGCCATGAGAAAGAGGCAGATATCCTTCCAAATCCATCCTTTCACTCTACCCTGGATGCTTGGGGCACATTGGATAAAAGGGCCCAGTCACCTTGTCATTTTTTAGTCTAATGGCTCTAAACAACCTCAAACTTGTTTTGTCATAAATCCATGTATCCTTGGCTATCCTTGTATTTTGTATTTTATATTGTGTGTTGTTGATGTTGGTATTCTATCTGATTTATTATAGTTTAGGCTAATGCCTTGCTGAAATGCATGGGAATGAAATTTTGCTGTTCAAAGTTAAATACGTCGTCACATACTGTATAAAGGGGTTGGGAGCACAGGTAAATGTCTGGTTTTTTTTAATTTCTTTATGATCAATTGGATCAAATTTCTGCCTTTGAGAAAGTTCTTGCAAGGATCAAAATTCCAAACCAGCTACTGATACAATTTCTATGGGATTCAGAATTCAAATGCAATTTTAGGCACCTTGCGTGACATTTAATTTCCTTTGCCATTCACGCCTGGTCGGCAGAAGAAAAAAAAAAGAAGAGGAAAAGCCCTGAAAGTCCAACTCCAGGACAGGGTGGTACCCTTCATGAATAATTCATAATTTGTGATTGAAACCCACCTCCCTCCTCCCCTCTTGAAATTTCCTGACCAGACTCCCCGGGAGTTCACACGATCATCATCCAAAATCGTCAGCATCTTCAGCTCTGAAGGAAAAACACAGCTGTCGTGACTTCCTCTGTCTGTCTATGTTTGCACAGAGTCTTGCCGTTAACTGCTTCCCTCTTTTGACAGCCCTGGCAGCTGGCACATTATAATAGACAGACTGAAATTGTGAACCTATTGGCCACGTTGAAAGTAGATAAAACCTGTCTGTACTTAAATTACTTTCATCGTTTTCATTTGCTTTCTTAAATTTTGGTTTGCCATTTTTCTAAATGGCTCAAAAGTTCCCAGTCATTTATTTCCTTGATTTGTTCGCTTTAAACAGGGATAACATTCAATCTAAACATGTTTTATAACAATAAGTTTCAACCCTAGCCCTAATTCTGAAATGTGAAATTTATGTGAACTGATTGTACACTGTACATGTATGTGATATTGGCAGTTGTACCAGTATGCATGATACACAATTAATTTGCACAAATCCATGGTTAAAAATTAAAATCACTTTTCACAACCAGAGCAGCAGACTCCATAGTCTAGCATCGCAAGAAATCCTTTTAATCCTTTGTAAAATTGAGTCCCTAAAGTTAATGTACGCTGCAGACAAATTCTTCACCAGGGGGTGGATTTCACAAAGCCTTACGATGCATCGTAACTCAACTTACGATGGATAACCCATCGTAAGTTGTGATAGACCGTATGGTTTCTGTACATTGCTCATCGTCTTGCAATTGATCGTAAGTTACGATGAGTTCGGTGAAATCGACTGCAGGTCTGTGACCTGCATTTCCCAGTGCTGCTTACCATTTAGAACTTTGTGTGCATGTATCCAAATTCCAAACCGCTAATAACTGAGTGCAATGGAAACTCCCCGGCATTCCTTGAAGCATAGCAGTAAGAACAAGGCTATGCCAGTCAGGATTATTTTCAATCTTTTTTTCTTTTTTTTGGCTTGTGTGGTATTTGTTTCTACTCAGTACTATTGCCTTAAATAAGGTAATGGAATAAGCAACTCCCTGGCTTTGATTTCACAGAAACACAGGCGCGACCTCTGAACAATGCCTTCAACTTTACCGGTACCTGTAGTGTGACTCTGCAACATATACTCTGGCCAATGTATAAAATTCACATCCAAACTAAACTAACTCCAAAAAAGGTCCATTGTCAACTCTGCTTTGAACTACCCGTGTACACGTGTACATATGCAGAGAATAGAGAGTTGAAAATACACTCCTGAGTGACTGATATTAGCATTGCTGAAAACACTACTGGATCCTTTTTAATTCTGACATTCCAAACCGAACAGGCCGTTTATTCGTATAAATATATGAATTAGACTGTACTTCTGCCTATGAAGAGAAAAACCACTGACCCACAGCTAAAATCCATTAGCACCAACTATCACCTACACTACAATAGATTTTGTTTGGCAACCCTTTGAGGGGTCCATTAGCCAACTATTTTCAGGAAGGTTGACTGGCCAAGTAGAACTGTCGGCGGACTTTGTCAGGGGCGGCAAATGAGCCAATGAGTCACGGCAACTGAGCAAAGCATTGAAGCGCTTGGAGGAGAGTGCTGTTTCGATAGTTACAGTATCAGCTTTTCATGGTTCATTAACTTTCTCTGTTTCTCCCTCCAGTGGATATGCGACAAACTACGTCTTCCCAGGCTTGGAGCCAAACTCTTTGTACAAGTACAGGCTGAGGGTCTTCAACAGCCATGGCAGCAGTGAATTCAGTCGCGTGGTCACTGTCTCAACGACGAGTAAGTGTTTTGGGCCAGAGAACCCAAATCTCAGTGTATCCACTGTCGGGTCTGGTTGAGCTGAGTTGAAGGGATCAGCTGTCAGAATCCCACAGAACCTTCCCTATTGGCTATGTTCAGACACCGTACTATGGAGACCGAAAAAGGTCTATCATTTGCGGTCACAGCGGGAGTTAAACATTTCATTGCAAAACCCTTGCATTCATACTCACTGAGTTCAACTGAAAACAGTCTATATCTGGTACTAAGAGTTCACATAGGTTGCTTGACCCTGATTCCCAACTTTCCTTAAATGACACGAATGACATAAATCACCGGTTATGTAATGCGCCCTCTCATCTCAGCAAATCCACTCAGCAAATCGGTCACCAATTCTAGACAATGTACTAGGTCTCTTCACTGTCAAGGAAGCTGAAGGAAACATCTTCTTGCAAGACCTGTCTTTCTTCCATGATCCATTCACCCTCTCTCTCTCGCTCTCTCTCTTTCCATCAACTCGTCCCGACAGAGGAGCCACTGAACGGGGACCAGCTACACAAGGCCGTCTCCCTGACACAGGACGTGGACCGCGTGGCCGAGATCCTGGAGACCGGGGATGTGTGGGTGGACGTGCCCGACAACTTGGGCTTCACCCCTCTCATGGCGGCCTCACAGAAAGGCAACATCGAGTAAGTGAAGGGAGAGAAGAATCTCTCCGTACAAGCGACTTAAAGGTTTGCACGGTGGAAACATTAAGCGGAAGGTTTGCAGTGGCATCATGTAGCATTTCTCTCTCGAGAAGGAGTGTGGCTCTGAAAAGAGCCGGTAAGGTGACGTTTTGGGTAGTTTGTACTACCCAACAAGCAGTCAGTATTCTGGCCATCAGTCCCATAAATCAGTCGGTGTAAACTACCATCTTTGCCAGACTTGCCATTCCTCAGCCTAGTAACGTAATAATGTCGAGTCATATCTCACCACCTGATCCACTACAATCTTACAATGGGCATCATTTTAACACCCTACCCTTTATACAACTCACACAGGAGCCACCTAAGCTTTCCCACTATTGTGTTATCGAAAAAGATAAGGATTGTAAATCTGGGACTCCTGTTTGGTGATCGAGACCATTCACTCGTTGTTGACTTAACTGGCACGCTTGTCCTTGCCAGTGAGAATAATGGACAGTTGTGTCTAAATTTGCTCAATCCAGGTTGTTAATAAAGGGATTGGGGATTTGGGATAGTCCATGCCTAGTTTGCATATTTCCATATTGTCATTTAAATGAGGGGATGGGGGAAGATGAACTGCATGAAAAGCTATCCACGGTGAAACAAGGTCATCTGCCAAACTGTCTGCCAATTTGAAGAAAAAAAAATATTGGCTTTAGACTCTAGCAGTTGTTTGCCTAGCATACATGTACATGTACCTTGCACACAGGCCTTTGGCCTAGGACTGCCAGTTGTTCTCACTCAGCATGGCTTTTTGGTGTGGAGACCGGTTTCATTGCTCACAGGTGGCTATTTATATTGGCCCCAGGATACTCTTACCTTCAGTTCAGACATACTTGGTTCCCTCCCCCTAAAGAAGATGCAAGACATGATTGGTGGGGAAACTATTCATTTGCTCGCAATGTTCACTTCAGAATATTTACTGGATAATAAATCGGCAACTGTTCCTGTCTCGTCTTTTTATTAACCGCCCCCCTCTCCCACGGAAACCAATCCCAGAAGCCCTTCAATCTTCCAAAGGTTTCATAATTAAGAGGTGGGTCAATGCCACCTTCAAAGTGGGTCTGTGAGAATTGAATTAAGACATTGTTCTGCTGAGTTGGCATGTTCTTGTATTAAGAAGAGCCAGATGTATGTCGTCAGAAGTGAGTTGTTTGTTTCAGGTGGGGGGTTTTAGGTTGCATTTCTTGTCCAACCCACACATTTTGCTCGGGACCAAACAGGGTTAGGGATATCCGCCAAGCAGGTTTTTCCATAAAGAAATGCAATTCCGACTCAAAGAATAAAAAATATCAGAAAAAAAATCCTGATCACAACTTTTATAAAACTTTAATTCCTAATTTTCATACAATTCCGTATTTCATTTGCTTTTTAGAATCTCTCTTTTTCCAAATGTCATTGGCAGGTCAGCTGCCAGTAATGATTCAATGTGCCCCCATTTTGCAATGGGTTCCTTGTCCTTGTGCTTTTAGACAGATGGCTGGAATTGGGTGTACATATACAACACAAATGGACAGAGGCTCAGTTCAGCCAAAGAGAGTGCGTGTGTAAATTTCCTCAGGTTCTTCTCAGCCTAGAATGAATACCGTACTCACAGGTAGAACCATGATTAAATGCATATTGCTGAACCACAAAAAGCAGCATTGGGGCTGCACATTTTGTTCTTCCCAAGTGGCTACATGTAGTACATGTAGGGCAGGTTGAGGATGGCCTTCAAGGCTTCAACTAGCCCAAGACATAAAAGACTTGAAGCTTTGCATTGTGGAAATAACAAGTGCAAGGCTGATTGGAAGGTTTGCGGTGACACCACGTAGCACTTCTCTTTCGACAGAGAGTTTGGCTCTGAAAAGAGCCGGTAACTCAGAGTTACCAGAGCCAAAATCTTTCTTGAAAGAGAAGTGCTATGTGGTATCACCGCAAACCTTCCAATTAGCCCAAGACAATTTCGACTTCTACCTGGCCACCGCTGAATTTTTTTTTTTTTTTTTTTTTTTTTTTTTTTATCATTACATATTTCAGTTCAGTTCAGTTAATTTTATTTCCACTTACACGGTAAATAAAGTTCAATACTAGAATATTAGAATTTTATAATGGGTTTGCAGTAAGTGGAGGAGGTCTCCAAGAAGCAGAGCTTGTAAGGCAGAGACCCCCTTGGATTGTGTACTTGAAAATTGATTGTTGAAAATTATATAAAATTACCTTTGAATATTGTTGGGAAGTAAGTACATAATATTTGAGTTAATAACTTAAGGTTTAACACGAAATAACATGCATGAGACAGGGCTGGCAACGACAGGACATGACAGGACATGACAGGACAGGACGAAAATGTGAGGCTAGACAAGTCCAATTTGAATCTTACATGTATGATGTGTTAAGATCCTCTTCTATATCTTTGTACTTGTGTGGGAATGCATAGCATGATTGAGACGCTAATGAGGTACGGAGCGGATGTCAACGCTGTGAACGGCAGCGGCAAGGACAGCCTGATGCTGGCCTGCTTTGCCGGTCATCTGCCAGTGGTCAAGATCCTGCGCTCCTTCAAAGCCTCCTACCAGGCCCGAGACAAAGGTGGCTCCTCGGCCATCCACTGGGCAGTCGACGGAGGCAAGGTGGCCCTGATCCAGTCCATGATCGCTGATGGGGCATCGGTCAGTAGGAGTGTGGCTAGTAGTCTCTACTTGTGTCTAGTAGTGTCCAACTATGTTTAGTTGTGTCCAGTTGTGTCCAGTTGTGTCCAGTTGTGTCCATTAGTTTCCAGTTGTGTATAGTAGTTTCCAACTGTGTTTAGTTGTGTCCAGATCTGTCCAGTTCTGTCCAGTGGTGTCCAGTTGTGTCTAGTTCTGTCCAGTAGTGTCCAGTAGTGTCCAGTTGTGTCCAGTTGTGTCCAGTTGTGTCCAGTTGTGTCCTTAAGTAGTATCCAGTAGTATCCAGCAGTATCCAGTATTATCCAGCAGTATCAAGTTGTGCCCAGTATAATTAGTAGTGTCCAGGTGTGTCCAGTCATGTCCAACAGTATCCACTTCATAGTGTCTAGTAGTGACCAGTACTGTCTTAATTAGTCGGATGTGTTGTGACCCACATCAATTGCCTGGTGTTGGCATCAAGTTATTAAAAACTGCATTTAGAAGAAGATTGTTTGAATTAAAAAAGACTCCTATTTGATGCATTTTTCCAGGTCAATGATAAGGACAATGGTTCAGGCTGGACACCCCTGCTCCGTTGCGCGGCCTTGGCCGGTGATGCCACGGTTGCCAGGGTGCTCATCAATGCCGGGGCCGATGTCAACGTGAAGGACAAGGATGGGAAGACTGCCCTCATGGTACGACCTCTGTCCCCTGACCCCGTGACCCTTTAACCCCTCCGCCCACCCCTTCCCCTCCTCCCTCCATAAACCATTTGTGGCTACATCACGCCATAGCTCATAGATTTGAAAAAACTAAGGGCTCAAAACGGTATTGTAGCAATGGCATACAGAAACATGATACACATGCAGTAGCCCTTCAAAATGGTACAAACTGAATCTAATCAAACATTTATTGGCCGACAGGGAACAATAAAAGCAAGCAAAGCCTGAAACATTCTAAGTATTCACAGCACCAGTTTGTAAGCACATGAAAAAAGAACCAACTTGCCTTCTCATTAATTTACCTATTTCATCGGGCCTAAGTGACAAGTAGATTCATGACGTCCAGATGCCTCGACATTATTGACATAGTTGAAGAAATGCTCATTATACTCGTCACACGGAACCCAGTTCCTCCGTAGCAACGCCAAGCCGGAGGTCAAGGGGAGGTCACCCAATCCTGGGAGTTTTTTTTTTTTTTTTGTGGGCTATCTTTTCATTGTGGATGATTTACGAGCGCCAGTGTGTCAATATAAAGGGGTTATAGTGTCATTGATACAAAGGCCTCTCTCTCTCTATCTCTGTTTTGTCAAGATCATAGAAATGCCGGAGTCGCGCCTTTAGGATCACAGGGGACTCATTGTCTGCCTGTATTTGATCAGATCAGATCATCTAAGGTGTTATTTATTTTCCCAGCGAAGGTATCTGGAATCTTTGCCCCCAGATGTGTCCCACACTTGTGAAATGTGTCACTGAAAAAAAAAAAAAAAAAAAAAAAAAAATCGTTTTCTTTTTAACACATCATGCCCAGTCTTTTTTCTATCCCCACGATGGCCATTCGGGGGATTTTTGATAATGTCATATTTGCAAAACTCGCCAAACAATCAGGCACGACGAAGTCAAGTCAGGTAATTGTTTGGGATCTGTAACTTGTTCCTCTCATGGCAGATTGCGAGTCTGAATGGACACGTGTCCCTGGTCCAGCTCCTGGTAGAGAAGGGTGCCGACCCCACCATGCGCACCGAGTTTGGCTTGTCCGCTGTGGAGATGGCCCACTCCTTTGATCGGAAGGTCAGTGCGGTGCCGCCATGCGTACTCGATTGCCGCTTGTTTCATGCCATAGCTCCTAATTGGACCATTGGTTTCCCTCTTTCGTTCTCTCTACCCTCATCCTCTCTGTCCTTTTCTGTCTCCCTATCTCTCTTTCTCTCCTCCTCTCTGTCTCCTCTGTCTTTCTAACTACCTCTCTCTGTCAATCTCACCCTTTCTCTTTCTCCCCCTCTCTTCCTCACTCTATCTCTCGCTCCCTCTCTGCCCTCTCTCTCTCTTTCCCTCTCCCTGTTTCTCTCTGTTTCTATCTCTATCTCTCTCTATCTCTGCCTCTCTGTCTCTATCTCTGCCTCTCTGTCTCTGTCTCTCTCTATCTCTGCCTATCTGTCTCTCTGTCTCGCCCTCTCTCCCTCTCCCTCTCTCCTTCTCTCTCCCGTCTCTCTCTCACATTCTGGAGACCAATCTTTCCAATCCCTTCAGGGCCTAGAGGTTGATGCAATTGGTAATTAAATTGCTGCATTCATTTGTGGGGGATTTCAAATCTCTGTTAATACAAACTTGTCTCATTGGCACCCACCCAAGGGCTAGTAAGCGCTATATAGCACAGCCACTGACACATGGAATGGAACCCAGAGGCCTGGGTTAAAATCCCAGTTCAGACAAACTTTCTTGTGGTATTATTTTTAAGAAATCATCATTAATCATGTAAATGTTGGCAGTTGTCGAGTTGACTTTTGGAACAGTCCAAGGCTAGCTCTCCCATCATTGATAAGATTAAGAGATTAGCAATATTATTATCTTTAGATAATCACTTAATTTATTTACTGATTGCATAGGACCTTTACCCTGGCTCTTCTCAGAATACTTCAGTGGGTGTGTGAGGTAGAATTGTATCAATTTGCCGTTAGAGACCACATTTTTTTCCTCACTGTGTCATTGACCTCAGTCAACTAACTACTGTGTATATTTTGTCCCCTTTGTCTCAGAGGGTCATGAAGTACTACTCGGAAGTCCTTGAGAAAGGCAAACTGAAGGCGAAGATCATCCAGAGTTGATTCCGCACTGGCAGTTGGTGCACACCAGCAATCCGTCCACAGCTTTGAGTTGATCCACTGCTTTAGTTGATGATCTGCAACCTGTAGTAGGTTGATCTGCTAGTGCAGTTGATCTGCAGCTTTAGTTCACTTGTTGGTTCATCTAAGGTTGTTTTGCCCCAGGGCTCTTGATCAACAATGCTTATAAAAAAAACGTTGATCCGCTATTTCAAGTGCTGCAGTTGATCCACAGCTTTTGGGGTTCTGCTGCTTTCGTTGATCCACCGAGATTGGCAAATTGGGCCTCAATGGAAATTTTACAATCTGCAGAGGTTGGTTTCACAACTCAAGTTGATCCACTGCTGTGGATGATGAACAGCCGTAGCTGATCCAAAGTATCAGTTGGTTCAGAGATTTCAGCTGAAATGCTGAACTTAAATTGGTGTGCTGCAGTTGATCCACTAATCCGAAAATCTAGAAAAAAGTACCTTCCTTTATCCGTCCTTTTAGAAGCTCGTTAATTTAGATCTTCACATTTATGAGGCCTTGTTCTACTGTAAATTTCTTTGGATTTTGTTAAAGCCCTACACAACATTGGTAAGATCGAAAAACAGAAATGTTCACAGATTTACATGAAACTTATACAGTTTGAAGATGGTTATAGTAGAAACCTCTCACTGAAATATTTCTGCCTAAAATGTTGTATTTTGGGATAAATGAGTTAAAAAAAAAAGTTTACGTCTCACCGAGATCTAAACTAACAGTACGGCGTTGAATGCTGCATTTTTGCAAAACAAATGAAGCGGTTTTTCACAGTTTTCCCCAGACTCGGTTAGCGGATTGAGCTGAAATTTTCACAGCTGTGCTATTTCATGCATATGTTGGATCAGACAACGTATGGATGCTATTCTTTGACCTGGACCAATGTTGTGTAGGGGCTCTGAGAAAGGTGCCAGTAAGTATAATGTAAAGGGTATTTATAAAATATATCACCAGATGTCATTTTATAAATCTTATGAGTATTTCATGAAAGGTGGCTGAATTTCCTCTCCTTAAATTCCAATGCAAAGGACTGTAAGTCTGACTAAACCTATCCTTCTCTTTTAAAATCTTGACAAGCTATCCGTCCGTCCAAAGCCAGGGAGCTACATCTATGAATTTGCTATTCTGATATAAAATTATCATTCATTAAATAGATATGCAGTTGATACCTAAAGAACTTCTTTGTAAATACTCAAAAGTATCAAATTATTCTGCTTGAGATTTTTGCAAACATAAAATTCCATCAATTGTGGCCTTTCTATACCTTCTTATTGACAAGTATGTATATACATTATTGATGTTATATAATTTTTCAGTTGAACTTGTAATAAATTTTTCGGCAGGAGATAATTGTCTGTATGGCCAAAATAAACATAAAGGGAAAAACTAAGACAGTAAGAGTGATATCTTGTGATTGTGAATCTTTTGTCATTTTAATTTTTGAGGGACAATTAAAATTTGTCAAGATGGGATTTCTTGGCTGTTGGGAAGCTGGGAGATTTGTTTCAAAAATAGGCAAGTTTGTTCAAAAAGTATAGCTTTTTTGTTGTATCCAGCCAACTTGTTGATTCAATGCTTGTTTTGCCGCGTCCGAATGTTTTGGCATCGCCCACATACAGTACATTATGTACAAAAACAAACGAAACCTAGGTTTTGCTGCAGCCGCCGGCTCGCGGCTTCCGTAAGCTCGTGTGTAATTTGAGGTCGTAGCCAATGAATTTATTGTCTCGGTCATTTTAAAGCCGTGCCGAAATCTCCTTCCGTTATTAATGCACAGCGCCATCTATCGGCAGAATTTGGTAAATCGTCAAAGCAATGTCAGTCAAAACTTCAACGGAAGGCTCCATATTTTGACAATACAGCGAGGAAAGAGGGATTTTATTGACTAATAATGTGTGATTTTTCTCGAAGCAGGTTAAGTCATGCTCAGTCCATTTCGTAATCATTCCAACTCGCCAAGGCGCTCTTTTTCATTAAAATCGTCTGCTAAACATCTTATTTGACGTGAGCCGCCATATTGAATTTTGAGATTGCTCAAGAATATCGGGATTAATAATAACATTTTGTTCATTTTGTTAGATTATATTTATAAATAAATGTGAAAAAAATAAATTAGAACTTAATATTAATTTTATTGGTCATACTAAGTTTAAATTAGATTTTTTTTTACTATTTGTTTTCTGATATAATTTAAAGTTTGCGACAATAGTGAAAAGACGACGGCTGTTTTATGTGGTCACATGACGCGGTGATTCCAGGAAGTGCCCGTCAACATCCATGATCCAGATTTGAAGAGGAGAGCGCGAATGGTAAGAGGGAGAAAAAGACAGGTAGCTACACTAGATTAACCTCAGAAAATACCCCCATTACGAGTGACCTCTCGCTAGTCAATCTTAGCTGTGCTCGCACTTTATTTACCGTTTTTACAAATTACACTGAAAATTAGAGACTGCTTCTGCTCTTTCGCGAGATGTAGTCCGAGTAACTTGGACCCGACAAATCACCTTTTTTACAGTCACCCGGCCCTCCAAATTTCAGAATTCGATAAAAAAGGGTGACTTGTCGGTCCAAGTTACTCGGACTACGCGAGATGATGTTATTAATTCACGTCCTTTTTTAAGCCTTAGTCCGCATGGTCCTAGTAACTTGGACACGACAACGACAAGGCACCCTTCTTTTGTTCTTTTTTTTTTCTTTTTTCGAATTTTAACATTTTGAGGGTCTAGTGACTCGGACTACAACGACCCTAGGCTAAGCCCTCTACTTAACAGTAAATGATGTTCGGCTGGTATAATCACTACCACTGGTAGTACCAGTACCAGTACCAATGGTAGAACTTTCCTTGAGGTTGAACCGTTGTTTTGAAATTTTGAAGTTCATGTGACTGTAGTCACCCGAACCTCAAAATTTCAAAATTCTATAAAAAAAGGGTGACTTGTCGGGTCCAAGTTACTCGGACTACCTTCAAACATATTTTGAAGGATGAAGGCACTATTTTTTTTAAACACGATTCAACTAATTTGAAAAGTTGCCTGAATTTCAGTTCATTTTGCTTTGGATTTGAAGCCAGAAATCCAAGAGCAGTCCTGAGCATTTTGAAGTTCCCCAAGGGCAAGGCAGCCAACCCTTTCATTACTGCTTTACTTTCCAAAGGGCTTTTAATTATGGAAGTGTATACAGTATAGCCTATTCACCCGGCAACGGGATTCTTCCTTGAGGTTGTTCCTGCTGATAATACTAGTGATATAATATGCATACATGAACACGTTTTACTGTGATTGGCCAACGTCAGAGTATAGAGCATACAATTATGCATTTATTACAAAACAATAATTTTTATAGACATGAAATTTTAAATGGAAATTTGCCAATCAGACTAAGGGACTGGCAGAATAGCGTTTGCGGGAAGAATGCCATTGTCGATTGTCACTAATGTCGGGTGAATATCAGTGCAGTACTGCTACTGCTAAGTGCTAGGTTCGATATGACAGCCAAACCTAACAGTACCACTACCAGTACTGTCAGAGTTGTAGTCATACAGACAGACCGTGCTTACACTGACTTTGAATTGGCTCTCCTCCTTATCATCATGAACATGATGCAATAGGTAACTATATAGGTAACCAAATAGGCCTACGTATTGGGCGACATGACCTGGGCCAACTTGGTGTTCAACTTGGTTACTTGTAGACATCTGCACTGGAAAGCAGGAGACATTGGCTCGATTCCTGCCCAAGCTGCATGTATCAGCAGACAAGTGGGCAAAGCACTGACCACACATTGCTGTATATGTACATAGAGTAGAGCAAACCCTCATTGAATTACTTTTCTACTTAGCTGCTGAACGCAGCTTTAATTCTTGATCTATACTCTATAGGTCTTTTCCAAGACATTACTAGGGCTCAATGGTTTTCAGCCCCAATACTCATTTTTAATGATTCTGATGTTTGACAGCCTTAGGTGACAGTCAAACATCAAAATCCATTATAGAAAAAAAATAAGTTAGTATGAGGACTACCATTTCTGTTGCTACTGCCAGTAGTACTGGGTCTAGCTTAGTAGTTAATGACATTTTCACAGCAGAGTTACCAGTGCTTACAATAATTGTCACCCCTCTTGTAGATTGTTGGCAGCCCATGTCTTTAGGATTTTCACTCTACGGAAATATTTACATTATTCAAAACTTACACTGGTCAGACCCTTGTAAAGTTCAACATGGGTAATCCATGCTGCCCGTTCACACTACGCAAAACAAAATTGACTGTCGCACTATGTGTAAGTTTCAACCCGCGTAATGTGTTGATCTGTTGACAGCGCATGAGCATAGACAGGTCCCAAGTGCAGAGAATTCTTATAATGCAACAGTGACCGCGACGTCCACGTCGATCAGGTCTGTTTGTAAGCATGCTGCTCTGACACGTAATACATGACGGTCTCTTTTCGACTTTTGATGCCATTAATAATAACTGAAAGGTGGAATTGTGATTGTATACAACATGTATGTGTCTTTCCTGTCATGATGGAGGATCTGAATTAAATTGTTTACTGCATGGTGCGCTTTGGAGGTGTGTTTGTGGGAGGTTAAATGTTTCATAATTTGCTTGTTCTTTACACTTGTGTAGTCAGTACAGTAGTGACCCACATGTCACATCCACTGGGCACATGCTCACACGGATTGAAAAGTACGTAACTCGGAGACGTTCACACTAGCGCTTACAACCTGTGTTGAAAATCTCTACATAGTTAAGTTAGTCCTCTACTCTCAACCCACCTCCCAAGCAGGGTTATTTTCAACCTGGGTTGAGTGCCTCACACAGGTTGACGCTGTGTTAAAGTTGTAGGGTGAACAGATCAATCATTTCTTACACAGGTCAGATCTGGGTGTAACCCGGAGATTTTGTGTACAGACAATAGTGTGAAAAGCCCTTTTGAATGTCTGATGGGGGGGACTCTGGATGCAATTCAAGAAACCTATAAAACTTAGTTGTTACCCTCCTTCGAGAATTTGATGCCTTGAGGGTAAGAAGATGTGACCTGAAACCTGTCTAAACAGAGACAGGGATGATTAGGGTGCCATCAGTCATTTTTATGAAAGACAGTAATACTTGTAAATTGTTACTATCTTTTACGACAGTGATCACAGCTCAACAAGTCTTGAAGGTTTAGCTATGGCATCAGCTGGGAGGGTCTTACTGTTGAGAGCTCCAAGGGAAGACTGCGAACATGACCCATACAAACAGGTAAGAAATTTGACATACTGGTATACAGTAATACAGAAAAGTCTCCAATTACTCTGACTTAAATTGAGAGGGCCTGACATTTTAATCCCCACAGGGCCACTTTCAAATGCCATATAGTAAGGTACTGTAAGAGCTCAGAGCTCTCTTTAATGACCCAGTTGGCCACAAGGTTTTTCATTTCATTTATTTATTTCGGCAATTCAAACACCACAATAAAACAGATAAACTGCAAACATTTATTCTAATCTTCACAAACTTATGGGTCATGTAATTTGTTTGCCTTGAATCGGGCGTGGCTCTAATAGCATTCCATGCACCTTTTACATTTGTCATTCATGATCTGCGACGCGTAAGCGGTAAGCTGTGATGACTAAGCTGTGATGACTTTGCAGCATTGGAAATCATTCCGACTCCAACTTTTTTTGCATCACTGCACATCGTGTAAAAACCCCAAAACTTAAATGAAAGCATTGATGAAACAGAAATTTGTGCAGTGCATATTTTTTGTTGTGCTTACTGCTTAGCTTACCACTTAGTATGGAAACACAGGTGGTCTGGGTGTGGAAAGGTATTCTTCACTAACTTGTGAAAAAAGTGAATGTTTTACTTTTTTTCATCTGGAAAAGAGACACCAAGATGGCTTTCATCAGATTCTTGAGTGATTTTTCTGAGTGAAGTATTAAAAGCCAATTGAACCGCTATTCCTTTCATTTTTGCTGTATTGTAAAGGATACAAGCTCCTACTGACCTGACAAGGCAACTTTATGGTAAAAGTCAATGTCCCCAGTTTTCCCAAAGAATGTGCTGTAGGGGAATTGCATAGCAATTCATGTTGGCAACTTCCCAGAATACCGCCACTCTGCCAGTGACAAACAACCTTGTCAATATGTTGATCTCAGCATTTCAAGACCCTTGGTAAACATTCCTTTGTAAGAAGAGGTCCTGCTAGGATGGAAACATCGGGCCCTTTTTTTCTAGATATTTGCATTTTGGTCATTTCAGTAGGTAAGGTAAGCAGTTTTCAGCATTTTGTATTACCTACACACACCTGTACTGAAGTCCCTTCACTACGTCATTCTATGATGATGATGATGATTTTGCATGAGGGGCCATATTTTAATAACAAGTGATACTCACTGAAAAGGGTGGTTGTTTAAAATTTAAGAATTTGAATTGAACAATTGGCAAAGAAAACTTTCACTGGACCAGGACTTGAACCTGAGATTAACTTACCAGTGTTCTTCCATCTGAGCTATCCAGCCCTTAGATGGATGCCACCATTTTCCCACCAAGTCCTGGTCCAGTCAAAGTTTTATTTGTTCTAAAGTTCCCAGTCAGTTTGTTTGTTTTTAGAATTGAACAATTCTTACAGAAATATTGGAATTTTGTAGTTGTCATATAAGGGCATGGAATACCTGAAAGCATGCTTTTATTTCCCCCAAGAAATTCAGGAAATTTTCTCAGTTTTGATAGTTTGATAGTTGATACACTGAGCGTTTCATGAAAGTGACAACTTAGAATTCCTTTCTCTCCTATGAAACAAAATCAATGAGTTAAGAAAGTTGCCAGTCCTTGGGGGTGGGGGGGGGGGGGCTAGGGGAGGGTCAAAAACCAAAATTTCATTGAAATCACAAACAGAATTTGAAGTCATCTATCCTTTACTGAAAACAAGTATGTAGGTATTTTTGTTCCCCAAGACCGGAAAAATATCTGGTCTGCAACCTTGGGGACATTTCTGACTTCAAGTGTTGAAGATAATGATCCTTCTTGGTTTTTTTATCGTGAAGAGAGAGTTTCCGATTTGTGTTGGCTTTACCACACGGATGGCAACTCTGAGTGGCACTTTCAGGCCTGCAGCAGTATGGGTTTAAGAAAAGGAGAAAAAAAGGAAATGAATCTTTGTGAAGTGGGTCAGTCTTTCTAAGTCATTTTAAAGTATTTTCCCTTGATGGATGAGTGAATTAACCCAGTTTGTTGGGTTTGTTTATTTTTTTGTTTTTCTTTGACGTTTTTCTTTGCAAGAAGAATGTGAATGATGAATTTGTCATTGACACAGATTTTCGTCATCTCCCTCTGCCCCCACCCAGAAAATAACAAATATATCAGCATCCCCCCTCCCCCACAGCCTCGGTGGAAGATTGATGCCAATGTTTTAAATTAGGTTAATATAATGGGTCAAAAAAATATAATCAGTGCGCGATGACTGACTGGCCTTTGATAAAAGTCCACTTAGATAAAAATCCAAACTTTTTTCACATTCAAGATAGCATAGAGGTTCTTCTAATCAAGTCTCAGTCAGTTACGATACATATATGGAGTCATGACACAAGGGAAAGGCATGCTGTAGTCTGATTGAGACTTGGTTGTTTTTCTCTGTTCACTTGTAGCTCGAGTTTCCGATTTCTGCTTTATTTGAATGCGATCAAATGTAATACAAAGCCGTTTGATTCATCGTAACTCAACTTACATGTATGATTGATAACCCATCCTAAGTTGTGATAGGCCGTATGGTTTCTGTGCATCGCTTATTGTCTTGTGATGGATTGTAAAGCCACGTTTCCACTGGACTAAAATTTAACCGAGACAATGGATAAATTTCCAGTGGTCAAATTTGACCGTTGTTCCCACTTTGACTTTCGGTGAATTTAACCGAGACAATGGTTAAAGTAACCGAGCTGGCAAATATTATTTGTGCACTGTGCATGTACGGCGAGTCGCGTTTTACCGAGTGGTGCGTTTCCACTTGACTCTTCGGCTCATTTAAACTTACCTGTTCACTTTTACTGGGCAGATATTGGCTGGTAAAAGTAACCATTCAGCTTGGTTAAATTTACTAAGAGGAAATGTTAATGGGCCATTTCCACTGGACTTAACATGGGAAAAGTAACCATAGTCTCGGTTACTTTGACCAAGATAAGTCCAGTGAAAATGCGGCTTAAGATTGTAAGATAAGTTTGGTGTGTGAAATTTACTTCTGGATAGATATGGGGGTCAGAAAAAATGTATCTTTGTATTTCTTTCATTGGTCTAGATAAATAATACTTGCCAAAGTTGACATCATACCGGTAGATAATTGTCAAGGGCAAACATTTTTATAAGGAATTGAAAAAAGGATTGAAAGAACTTGTAAAGTTTATTATCAATGATTAATTCCAATGTTAAGTTATCTGATTTTATTAGTGCCAAAGTCAACTCAAGGCCTAAACTGATGTTAACTACAGTAATCTAGTACGATGGTATGAAAAGCAATGAAGATAGGGTGCCCTTGAAGCTTTCCAAATTCATTGGCTACAACTTTGAATCACCATTTCTTTGGAAGCCATTGGCCATAGGGTACTGATTCAGATTGTGGCCTCTTTAAAACCAGTCACATTTTTGGTCTTCTCTGTCCAGGTGTTTTCAGAGAGCAGCATTGACGCCACATCTATCTCCCCGCTTCACTTTGACTTCATGAACTTGGAGAGTCTTCAGGCCCACCTCAGCTGCCCATCAGACTTCTCAGGGCTGGTCTTCAGCAGTGCTCGGACTGTCCAGGCTGTGGAGAGATGCAGGGATCGATTTCCTAGTCCTGAGGGTCAGTAGATTTCCTAAAAAAGAATGAAATAAAATGGAAAAGCAAAAGAAAAGATGATTCTCTATAATCTCAGAAATGTGTGTTACTTCAGAAAGGTACGGGTTAATTTGCCCATCGTGTACATTGTTACATACATGTATTCAGATGAGGATTTTTTGGGGGTCATGATCTTTGGCATGACAGTTTTTCTCTTGCCCTTTTGTGCAACTACTCACTTTGCAACTGACTTTGCAAAAAGATGGTTTTATACAGCAACTGATGTATTGGACTTTGCCAAAAGATATTTGTGTACAGCATCATGTTGAATAATAGAAATCCAAAGGATACCCTTTGTCATGAGTGACTCCATCACGGGTTTAGTCCCGTGCTTTAGTTTCTCACTCTTTGGTTGTTTGGCATTTATTCCTCTCATGCAGATTGGCAGCAGTGTCTACGGGATGGCTGGGTGAAGCTGCCAGCTTACACTGTGGGGACAGCCACAGCCCTGGCCGCCAGAGAGCTTGGCCTGATGCCCCTCGGGGAAGAGACCGGCAATGCTGCCAACCTTGTCCGCCTCATCAAAGACGGTTCGGATCCCTGCTCTATTCACCTGTCAAATACTGATCAGCTCTCCACGAGATTTAGTTAATTTGTGTCTTAGTTTATTGGTTTGTAGTGTTTTGCTTAGTTTGATTAACTTTTGACTACAGTGGAACATCGCTATAACGAACGCTGATATACCAACCATTCGGCTATAACGAACATGCCCTTTGGCTCCCAATTTTACATCAATGAATGTGCAGCTGCAACTGCTATAATGAATGATTGCTATACTGAACAATTTTTATGGATCCAGGATGTTCATAGCGACGTTCCACTGTATTTACTTATTAACCCAAATTTTAGAGGGCCTGATGTTTAGATCCTAGCAGGACCATTCTCAGACATCCTGCTAGGATCAAAACGTCAGGCTCTCTAACTTTTGAGATAAGCTCATTTTAGTCAGTGAGCAGTTTGCAACATTTTTTGTATTTACTTATTAATCCAGCTAACGCTTGAGAATCTTACTGATAATGTATTTTTTTTTTTCTCTTTTCGTTTATGTAGGAATTCCTGCCAGAGGCAAGCCCCTTCTTATTCCTCGTGGGGAACTTGCCAGGGAGGAACTGACAAAAGGACTGGATGAAGCGGGTATGGCTGCTGCATCTGTCCAAAGCATTCCTTATTGCTTTTTTCCTCTACCTTCTCAAGTCAAATCCTACCCACTCCCCTTTTGCTTCTCACACCCCTTCTGCCAGAGCTCTCTCTCTGTCCCCAAACCATCCCTCCAGCAATTTCCTCTTCCTTTCACTCCTCCCCTCCCATATCCCTCAACCTCAGGGAGCCACCTCCCCATCTCTTCCCACTTCCCACATCCCCATGCTTCTGGATCAAAGAGTCTGGCAGAAACTACCTGCCAGAAAATGTAATAGCCTCATAGATTCTGACATGACGTTTTTCTCTTGCAGGTATCAACTATAAGGTTAACACTGTGTACCAGACTGTTTGCTCTCCGGAACTGGAGCAAAATTTACAAAGTTATTTCGCAGCAGTAAGTTCATCTCAAACAAAGACATTTTGGGGGGTTGTATTTTTACTGTATTTGTTTTGCATTTTTAATACAGAACTGTTCTGCATATCCAGCTTTCTGTTCAATCCAGGGAACAGGCTAAATTTCCTTTCAAATGTATCCACATTCCAAGGACCTCTGTTCATTATATAGGGGTATTGTGAGAAAGGGACTCAAAATTATTTTCTTGAAAGCAAAATATATATTTTGGTTTTATCTGTTAATCATTATTAATTTTTTTCTCCCCTAAGGCCAGTCCAGATGTGATTGCCTTCTTCAGTCCCTCAGGTGTTCGCTTTTCGGCCAGCATCCTATATCGACTGGCTAATGCGGACAGCATCAAAGTAAGTTTTGGGTGATTTTGTTGTTGTTGAGACTTAAGAACTCTGGTGCCTGCAAGTACAAGGTGTTGTGTCCTTAGGTTATTCTGCACAGCATCAGGCCAGATACATTTCTTGTCAACACTTTTCATTAATTTCTGGTTCTCCCACCCGAAAATCATTTGGGTTATTTCAGATAAGTTATGTTGCCTCTGCCCCCAAAACTGTGATAGATCAAGGTGAACGATTGGGTATTGCTTGTGTAAAGGAGGAGTGCCCATAAGATGGGGCTGTTTTTAATAGCCATTAAACATTCCCGTTGGTCAGTCTGCCGTGCAAGGTGTCCACACATGGATTGAATAATCGTGTGACCATTCCCCCTCAAACCAGTCATTGTGCATTCATGTTCTATTGGGCAGGATAAGTTTACTTAACCCTTGGTGGCCCCTGCACACTGTTTCTATATATGTTGTGAGTTGATTGGGTATGGGTAAATATTTATTCGCCAATGTCAGTAGGTCATGTTGAGGAAATGATTTCTGGAGGAGAGGGGGGTGGGGCACACTGGACTGTCGAAAATAGGACCTGAGGGGGAAAAATACTACATGAATGGCAAAAGTCAAGTGAGGAGGATTTGTTTGTGTGAGAGGTCATTGTAGATGAATGAGATTTTCAAGTGCTGCTTGTTTTCTGGACGTTTGACAGGGCCTTCTCACTGTACTGTGCACAGTACAATCACCCAAGTGGGCTTATAACACAGATCCTCTGATACCACTGTGCCCTTCGTGGCTAACCTCTAGGTGAACCCAGTTAGCCCTTAGGCCATGAAGTAGCCCAGTATGAATGTGTTACTTTCATTTATCGCTCGCAGTTATCTTAGATGGCCCTTTTATAGCCCAAACTTTGTCATGATTTAAGAGCCTTCGTGTATCCCAAATGTAGCTGTTGATTTAACCCTCGCTATTGGTCAAACCTTGTTTTCACTGTGTTAGACTAACCTATTAAGAACAGGGTTAAAAATTGGTTATACATAGTTAGCCGGTAGTGTAGCCCAACAAAGACTTAGGCCTATCTCTGCTAGATTTGTTTTATGCTGCCACAAGTTCAATTTTGTTCAACCTCGTTAACTAGGTCTGGGCCACACTTCAGCCCAAATTTGTAATTGATGTTGAGGTGGGTATAGTGGGTCCATGTATTTCAAGAGCTCGTCTACAACTAAGATATTTCACGTCCACTGGAATTACTGCCGTTCTTTCCCAGCGCTTTCAGATTTACTCCCAAGGTCACCTGTGGGCAAGAGTGATGTGTTTATCTCTGGAGTAGCCCATATGTTTACAAACAGCCCACACCTGTGTAAATCCACCCCCGCGAAAATAGTGGGCCTGCCTGAAAACCAAAGACGAAGGATAACTGATGCTGCCCCTTTCATCTGCGATCGCTAATTGAAGCGCCAATAGTGAACGACGATAGGTTTCGCCATTAGCTATTAACTTCTGATCGTCAGTCTGAAGATTGATCAAGGTCTTATTCTCTGGTCCTCCATTGGTCCTGAACCTAATCCATATCCAGATAAATGACATGTCAGATACTGATCTGGATTTGTCTCGGAGGAGCTTTGGTGCTCCATCGGCGTTGGTCAGGAGGATGATGGACTAGCTCATTGGACGTTCACGCAATCGCCTCGGTGTATGAAGCTTTTAAGCTCCAGAGTTGGGTAGGCGTAGATGCTGCCCCGAACACCTTGTCAGCGCGGTTGTCTATCTTGTCAGTTGATGTATTGCGTTGGCGTGCGGGGTTTGGGGTGTCAGGGCAAGGTGCCAGTGCGTCCAGCCAGCACACCTGCTCCACCTGATAAACACAGGTATATACTCCTCGACCAACGCTGCTGGTGATCACTCCCGCTGTCTCTCCCTGACAGTCGTTGAAGAGTGAGGAGCAATCATTCATTGCCTCCATCAATTACGCCTACGCCTACATTGTTGTTCGTTCGCTTGTTTGTTTATTTATTTGACAGCGGAGCCAACCCACTCTGGAGGAATTGGTCGCACTGACAATTGCTCCATTGGAGGAGTCGACATAATTGTGTTGTTGGAGAACCGCCAAATTAGTTTGATCAACAAATTAATCAGACAACGATACCTTCTATATGCGATATCCCCTATTGCCAATCAGTTCGAAAATTGAAATTGGCCAAAATGACTTATGGCTTAATTTCAATAACCAAGCCATTAAACTACATAAGATGAAACAATTCTCACCAACTTTTTTTTTTATTTTGAGAATGAAACAAGGCAATTTTATCAGTATAAAGGGTTTGCTAGAATTCCAGTATTTGTTTAGAGGTTTGAAATTATTTCCAAGCCCTGGTCCAGTTTATATTTCCTGCGATCAGGTGGGTGTCACTGATCCTATGTGTCCCTTCAAAAATCTGAATATGTGATTTTCTGTGAACATGAAGAGAAGGCGTGTGTTTATAAAGGTGGACGATTTCTGGTGATTAGTGGAGTTATGCTGATATGTGACTCTGCCGCCTGGTGTCGCGATACTATGAACTCAAGACTGTTCGTGACGTGTTAGCCGAGCTTCTGCGCGGCTTTGGTGCACCGTGTGTAGGGGTATCAGTTGGCAGGCGCTTTGTTGCCGAAAACTTGTCCGCCGTCGCGCACACACTGGGACCGCCGAAAAGATTTGCCCACAATCGACATAAAGCGGAATAAGTAATTGAGCAAGGTGTTAGGTCACAATCGGAGAAGTGGGTAAATCCTGAATTGAACACGCAAGCGCTGATTATCAATGGATTTTTTTCGTTGTTGTTCGGTGCCCACTGTTCGGTTCGGTCTCAACACCGTGAGCATCTCAAAGAGTTCAGGGTATGCGTACGGCAGGAGGGAGTGAATTGCTTATATTGGCGTGTAGGAATTAGAGAAAAGCGTATCCTGTGGCTGGCTGCCTCGCGGGAACCGCCAAAGCTGTGTCATTCTTGCCGGCGTGGTTGGGGCGGTCGTAATCCCTCCGTCTGCACGCGAACACAGCCAGGCAACTGCAGGTGGGTTTCGGCACCCCTCTCGCCTAACCCCTCCTTGTCACCTGTTTCACCCTGGGGCGCTCGGGTGACTGCATGGGACCGCTACGTGCCGCCCGACGGCATAAAAAGAGGCGGGAAGGGAAAAAAAGAGGGCAAAACATCTTGGTACTCTGCTGAAACAACTCTTTCCCTGACTGAAGCAATCGTCTAGATTGGGTCTCACTTTGATTGGGGCTTCGATAACCATCTTAAGCATGACACCGGCGGATTATAGGACTGCCGCCCTTGCATCACACGAGAGAGTATTAGGGATGAACAAAGGCGAAGATGAAGTCTTGATGCCAAAGCCAGACAAGTGTCCAGGACGGCTGGAGTGCAGTCAGCAGCATCCTCTTAATGTCCTCACCCAAGAGAAACTTCGACCTAGCATTTCATTATAGGATTACCCGGCACCCAAATATTTTGGGTGCCGGCGGGCTGGAATCAAGTGTCTGTAAATATTTGGGGGTCCCTGTATCATAGCAACAAAGAAGATGCCTCGCTCGGCTTCCCATTTTTGCCCCTCTGAGCGACCTCCATGGAGTGACAGGGAGATCGGAAGCATTAGAGGAAGGCGATGATTATAGGCCCGGGAATCCTGAGCAAGTATCTCATCCCTTATCCCGACCCCCCCCCCCATCAAGACCCATGTTCAGGGATCGGCCTTCATGTTGCCCGTCTGTTTGACTCCAGGACGAAGCCGCAGCACCCACAAACATGTCTACGTGTTCTCCAAGACAACGTGTCTCATGCATTTCACTTCATGCGTTGCATTTCTGATTGAGACTTAGAAGGCCAATATGTGTTACTTGGACAAAATGGGTCGACCGACCTTATGGTACATCTCAGCTTCTCTTGAATCGGTCCTTAATTGGGCACTCGAGAGGTCCTCTCCGTCCCGAAAAATAAACACTTGAAGACTAATCAGAAGAGGTTGTATAAGTTTTCCTTGAATTGTCTCATCAGATACAATCGATCGAGATTTGGTTTGGAAATGTGGAGGAATTCCAGTACAATTGTCACCTGGAAATATCTATTGGTGGACCGACTTCTAGGATGTTATCGGCCCAGTCCGTGGCTGATCCGGCGATTGTGTCCGCCCACGTCGCTCCAGCTTGCAGATGGAATAATGGGGGCAAGCCCATTGACGGTCGAACAAAAGCAGACCGGCCTTCATAGCCAGCTCAGTCTCAGTGGCACAACACAAAGAATTCCCGTCATGGAGATCGGTCACAAAGCCGTAACTCATATTTCCCCTTCCCTGCCAATCCATCATCTCCAACAAAAACACCAGGCTTTAGAACGTTTTATGAGTACTTCTTGTGGACTTATTTTAGTGAGTGAGTGAGGAAAACTCCCCGTATGAATGGAATGCTTTGAACGTACCAATAAAGCCAGTGCGGTATTTTTCCATGTCCTCATTCCCCTTTGAAGAAAAGAAAGAAAATCCCATTTACAGATTACGGGCAAAAGGAGGATATGTTTTCTTTTGGGTTATGCGCAATTTTCGAGCCTTTCAATGCTCACTATACAATTCGAATTCTTTACATTCTTTACAATTTTGAATGGTTTATGATGTGTGCTTGGTATATAGCTTTTGTCAGTTTGTTTATCAACATATTGTAAAAACCGGACGTAGGTATTGCTGCCACAACTTTGATATTTCATTTTATTTCATATTTATTTCCACATAATGTACTTAAATAAGAAAATGTAATAACAATGGGAAGGGTAGCTTTTGGAGGATTAAGCGAAAGGCGCCTCCAAAAAGCAAATCTGTCAAGTGGGGACGTCCAATATAGGAAGGTTGTACCCAACGCGTCTCTCAGACACCTATATATATACGGTTGCATCTTGTTTCGTGCAGCAGGATTAGGCTCGAAAGAACCCAGTAGAATGACAGGGACAGAAGGGCTATAGTTTCAACAGATCAGTGCATCGTTTCTATAAGTCGTTGATGAGTGCAGCAGGATTAGCATCAGGATTCCACAGAGTATAGCGATATCTTGTGAGTGTAGGAGGGTTAGGTTCAGCAGGAGGCCCGCAATCTCCCCACGTTTGCGTCCCGTTGGTTGCAGCAGGGCTAGGGACAACACAATCCCCAAGATGTACCCACTGCCCACAAGGTTAGAGCAGTTCAGCATATTATACCTACAGACGGCACCTAGGCCTATTGTTTCAGCTTGTAGGTGCAGCATAGATTGGATCAACACAATACCACAGAGCACCGATGAGCGCAGAGCTAGGGACGGTCCCAGAGGATAGCGAATGATGGCTAGAACTCCACAAAAGCACCCACATCACATCATTCGTAGGCTAGCATACAGGCTTGAGATTAGGGCTTCTCCAGAATTGGCTCGATGACGAGGTTCATCTTGGTTGTCTCCAAGAGTCACCAGGGGGCACCCAGTCCAGTCTAAACACTCTTGTCTCCGTCTTGCTGCAGTTTGTCTCCATTGGGCCCACTACAACCACGGCAATGGAGGAGGCCGGATACAAGGTGGCTGCCACGGCTGCCAAGCCCAACCCCCAGACCCTCTTGAAGACCACGCTTGAGCTGCTAGACAAGGTCCCCTGAGAAATAACCCACGATCGCCAACGTCTTCTCTTGGAGCTGATCGCCTTCATATCACCAGTAGCCTATTATACGATTCATGACTTTGGTGTATAATCAAGCCTGTATAAACGCTCTTCTTCAAGGTGGAGGGTTACAATATGGAGAGAGAGAACGGCTGTGGTTCGAACCCAACCTTGAAAAGGTTTTAGTCACAGTCCGGGTCCTTGTGTCTTTCCCTGAAATACATTACTTTTGAAATCTATAGTTACCGGTAATCATTTGGCTCTAGATTCTTGAGAGGGTCAGTGCAATATGCATATTTCAGTCGCTGAAGAAAATCGCCCTGCGTTCAAATTCAAGATTAATTTCCATATTTTTATTTTGGAAAAGGCTGCATGAAACCAGTTTCCTTAATATTCAACCATTGGATTTTAAGTTTTTAAAACCTAATAAAATATTCCTGTTTGCGTTTTCATGGAAATGGGAATAAGGAAAAGCTTAAAACTGCCAAGCTCTTTTTTCATTTAATGATTTGTCGGTTGTTTTAGGTATGATTTTTAGTTGGCTACCGGTATTTATCTTTTTGTGCTTGTTGCTTCATGGCATTTAGTCAATTCTAATTTAACCAATCCCAAACCCGTTTTGTCCGTCATTCATTAATTTGATGGTATTTAGAAAGGTTTGACAGTTTTGAATAATCTTCAACCTCTGCTATTTCACATTGACCACACAAAGCGATGATTTACGACCAACTAGGCATCTTTCTGGGAAGATTATTATGTTTAATATTTCGGAGAAGGTGCTAAGGTAGTTAATTAATTGTTCAAAATAGCTGCGCCAATCTTGCCTGGCAGCCATCAACGATGAAAGCACCAGCTGTTTGTTTGGTATCAATCCACGTTTTCCAACCGGAATGACCAGTCTGTGAAAATATTATACAACTCATTACGTATCTTTATTCAATTTAGAGTATAGCAAACCACTCGTAAAAAAATAGTTTTTTAATAAAGATTTATTTTGAAATAAATGTTTGCTTTGTTTCTTTGTTTCTTTGTTCTTTCTGTGTTTATTTTTTATTTTTGTTTCTTGGTTTTTGGGATTCTTTCCTTTTTTATATATAGGCCTACTCACTTTCCAAGGCATTTCTTTGTCTCCGAATCTCAGTCTCATTCTTCTCTCAAGCAACCCAGTGTCCATTGCTCCAGTGTGCGAGTGAGCGGTGTGAACGCGTTCTTAAGAAAAGAGACCCCTTGCCGGCAGTGCGACATTGGACACGTATATAGTGAGAGCCCGTTGTATTCGGGGCTCTGTCGTTGCCCAGTCAGGCGTTTCTATGGAGGGACAGCTATATGGAAATAAACTTGGCCAGTCAATGCCTTGAAATTGCCCGATTCGTCACCATGCCTCCGGGATCTCAATAAAGGCCAAGCCACTTTTCACCCCCCCCTCCCCCGATCAGGATCAGCGACACGGACGGGCAACTGAGTTGCTTTGCTGCCGTGCCTCGCGAAAGGGAGTGACATTATTTCACACCTATATACAAGAATGGTATATTTTTGATGATTATACTTGAGCCTATGACTATTCCCGTACGGAAATCGAAATTTTGGAAGTTACTTTAGAATTAAACTATCGTATACCGCTAGATAAAAGCACTCGTAAATGTTTTGTTGTAAATTAATTAAGTTACCCACGGAGATCTCAATTATTGACCCAACTGATTGGCTTCCCCCAAAGTCGTGCACCCTCAAGTCGCCCCATTCATAGCCTTCTGGGTAATTTTCAAGACCTCGTAAATCATTGCCGTGTTTCTGTCAATTTGTTTTCCCGTGTAACGCGCCGGGCACCATTTTTTTTTCTGCGGCCACGCGCTCTTTGTACTTCCGCAATGAAAGCCGATGGTGTATTCAACCGGCTACGTGATCAAGGTAAACGTCGGTCGTGGCATTAACTCTAATAAATTGTCGCTTTCAATTCCCAGAACATCGGGAGTAAATGGATACTTATATGTCCACAAAACGGCAAACGAGACCTCTGTTGTTGAACGGGCCAGGCCGCTCTGCTCGGGAGAACGACTTCATTGTGTCTTCTCAGGGCGGGGGAAAAATTGACCATTTTTAAGGGGGGAAGGATTTATTGTTCTGACTGGTCGGACTTCTGCGGCTGGACTCCCCTTTAAAAAAAAGTTCAACAATGGACAGGCGCTGGAAGGTGTTTCAGAGCTTCCGGAAACTGGCTGCAGCTTGGTGAGAGACGTTCGGAACCAGGGAAACCCGTCTATCATTGCTAGTTCGATTACTGACCGCACAGTAATACTATCGGTGTTCGCCCGTCTTTAGTTCGGAGACGGATCGTATCATGTCTGTCGGATGTGACTCTAGTCTACGAGGTATCTCTCCTTGACGTAGTACTGCAGTGAGATGAACTGCACTGGTCTCCACGTAGTCCAAGAGAGAGAGCGAGAAAGAGAGAGAGCGAGAGAGAGAGAGAGAGAGAGGTCGCCCGGCCCCATCACGTCTGCGGACGGCCTGAGAGTTAGGGCCTTGCCGCCGCCGCCGCCGTTCAGTCCCCCGGACCGGTGCGTGGCAGGTAACAGTCGATTCGAATTTCAAGGCCCCCAACGTCCCCTCTGAAAGGTGTCGCCCACTCCGTATTCCCGACACATACGACTTGCCGTTCTTGTTTGCACACGGAGTTGACTCAAGTGCCCATGCACATCCAACCTGTATGTTTTGCTGGAAGCACAGCTCAGAGAGGCCCTGTACTGGGACGCACGGCACCGCTATACCGCACGGGCTCCCCCTTTTAACACCCCTCCCCTTTTATACCCCTTCCCCTTCTGTTCTTTTTTTTTGTGAATCAGAAAGGTGGGTAACAATACCTTCACGAGGACACGGAGCGTGGATGCAAATAGCACGCACCGTCCCCATGTGGAACAGCTTGCTGTGAGGATCTGGGACCTCTCGATTCGTGCACGTTCAGACCGACATCCATCCCACACTCTTGACCGACATCGGCTCCGGAATTGCTACCGATCCTCTGCTTTCGTGGATCCTGGCCAGCAGTAACTTACGCTGGTTCTTTGTTTTTATTCGATACCAGCATCCAAGGAATTAAACATATTCAAGTGAAGTCGACGGTAGTCTTCGACCGCCTTTCGAGTCTGAAGACAGGCCCTGTTCACTTCGGGCGAGAAGAGTCAAGATGGGACCATCCGGTGGGTGAGTGCATTCATTCCTTATCTTGTCTTGTCTTATGTTCACAATCGTTGATTGTTAACCGTTAGGCCTAATGTATCACCCTACACTCACCCTCAACCGTTGAGTACACCGACAAAAACATAGATTTGAGCCCCCTTCGGAATCGATGCCCACATAAATATATACATTAAAACTTCACAAAGTCGGCAGATACAAAGATAGTGGAAGTTAGAGGAGAAATCATAATTTTTAAACAGTTAAAAATCCCCAAAGAAATGTTTCCGAAATGGTCTCTAATCAATTTGTCATGTTCTGCTGATGGCGTTATAACGTTGCCCTTTGCGTTTGGTGTTGGGTTATGATTCATTTGTATTTGGAGGGAGTGTTGCTATCTTTGGCCTAACCCAAAGGTTGGAACTGGAACGTCTCTTAACATTTTAAAGAAAGAAAGTAGTACTTACACGAACCTTGAAAACCCTGATGAGAAGGCCATCATGTTTTATTTTACACGATACAGCATTGTCAGAAATTGGGTCTCTAATCTCCTTAGCAACCGCCAGCCCTCCGAAACGTTCCTATCGTTATCCTTCTCCGCCTTCCCTTTTGATTACTGGAAGATTGTAAAAGAAAGTTACAGGAGAAGCTAGCATTCTATTTAATGAATTGAAAATATTGCTCACCCACTCCTTAAAGATCAGAATTTCCTTTCTGGTGCACCGTGTCTCTTTGGGAAATGAAACCACGTGGAATGTATTTATTTGGACGACAGCGGTAGGTGGTTGCTTATTGCGCTGTCAAGTGGCTTCTGTGTTTCCCTATTTTTCTAGAACGCCGCCTCTCCCCCTTCTTTGTGGTAAGACTCCGTCTCCACTGTTTTGTAGTTTCCCTCCTAGCCAACATGCCTGCCTTCCAACTTGTATACACATGTTATAACCTCTCGGCCCCACTTCTCCCCTGTTGTGACTTCTTAGCGTTTGTTGTGTTCCAGTCGTGGAGGTGCGGGGAAACATGTTTTATTTCTTCACGGTTAAACGCGCACGCATAAAGAGACCTTCAAGACGTGTATAGGTGAACGGCCGCACTCAATATAAAGGGACCGACCTTTCTCTGTCCTTCCCTTTTTCACTCTTTCCTTCTTCCTTTCTTTTGATTTTTGCTGTGGAACTTCTGCCCCTTTCTATTGTCTTTATTTACTTTATATACATGTACATGTATGTAGGGTTGCAAAGAGAAACATTGGCTTCTGAACGTAGGGTAAAATTCAAGTCTTTGATAGAAGATGCAGGTGATTCTTTAGGACATAAATTATTTCCCCCCAAAACGGAGTCACCGTTAAAATATGGGATTCTCCGTGAGACGGTTTTACCCCTGCCTTTAGTGATTGCAATTCGTACGGAGGTATTGATGTGCCAAGCAACACTAGAAGTTGTTCGACATCACCTGATCACATCTCACCCATTTCACAAGTATAACAGGCGGTGAATAATACCTAATTGATTTAAGCTAGATCTTGTTTCTTCGTCTTCTTCGTCTTCTCCTTCTCTTCCTCTTTCTCAACATCCGCCTCCTCTCCTCGTTTCAGTCCCCCTTCTCCCCCCTTATCTTCCTTCTCCCCTCTTCCTGCGCCTCCGCCTACTCTCCTCCACAATCCTCCTCCTCCTCCCCCCTTCTCTTGCTCCTATTCCTCATCCTCCTCCGTCTTCCTGCGGTTCTCCTCCTCCTGGATCTCTCCTCCTTGTTTTCGTTTGTTTGATTCCCAATCGTACGTGGCTCTTTACAAAAGCTGAAGTAAAAAGGTGTTCGTGCCAAACGGCCTATAGTGGGACTGGTGCAGAAACCGCCGCATATGTATTGCAAATACCAGGTGTTAGTCGTGTGTACCTCCCAAGCCATAGATAAAAGACCCAACGTAGAGGTGTGATTTCTCTGCCTTGGGGAGGCTCTACAAATCGCTCTTCAAAAAAAACCCTTGCGTGCATGAGTATGACGGTGGCTTGTCCACTAGAATAAAGAAGGTTCTGTCTCGATCAGCCGTTATTTGTGGAGATTCGCCTACAGCCTATAGGTCATTTTGGGGTGTCCAATTTACCAGTATTAATAGTAAACCTATGTCTCCTGACGACGAGCTTTTTAGCAGTGTCGCGTACATTAGCATGTACCTTAATCGTGGACACCTTTAGTTCCCAGTTTTTTCATCATTTTCCTTAAAAAGGCTAGCCGTCGTCTTACAGAGGGCCGTTGTAATTCAGACAAGCTTGTCCCCGGAATCTGTACCCCTTTAATCATTAAAAGTCAAATGAATTTAGGCCTATGCATTTTTTCCCCGACACCTTAAACGAAAGAACAGTTTTCAAAGCTAGAACGTGACGTCACGTGCGAAGTGACCCCTAAGCTTAAAAGGACCTCGACCCCAAACTGCGCACGTGTCATGAGTGTTTTTGGAAAAACAACCTTAATACTTAGAAGAATGTGCGTTGTTCTCTATCAGTAGAACCCACCGGAGGTTATGTAGTCTGAAGGGCAGTGCTGATGAATGAACGAGTACCGGTATATATTCGACGTGCTGATGTTTGTTCGTTTAATTTCATATTCGTGTAGACGGATTTGACCTGGTCTTTTATGGAGCTGCCATACCTGGGGGGCATCGGTGTGACGCATGCCAACCAAGCGTGCGATTGCCCGCAGCTGAGGCTGCCTTTGGAAGCCCTGTTCCCGAATCGTTATACGGCAGGAACTTACGAGCAGTTTGATCTGAAGACTACAACAATCCCAAAACACACCCCTGGGAGAGTTGGCGTGCCATACCTACTTGGCGGACGCCTCATGCTCACACTACACCTCGTTGGCTTTGCAAGAACGCGAAAGTGCACACTGTGAAGCATCATTTATTTATATCTAGCCTTTAAGGTAGTTGCCGCTTTGAAGTTCAAGGTCACGACATTGGAATCGCCCGCTGTCCAGGCATATCGCCATCTCTCCCCTCCTCTTCCTCTGTAATTCAGTCTCATACCTTACAGTATTGGAGTGTGTCAGTATTTTGGTGATGGACCTTAACAGAGGCCTACGTCAGAACGGGGCCAGACCCAGTGGCAGTGACGACCCTCTCCGAGGATGCCAGCGTGGGGCTGGGATGGATCTAGGTCTTGGCATTTCACCTGCCCGCTCTCGCAGTCAGCCCTCCCCGCTCGCTTGGCCTACTTCTCCAAATTCCCTCTGATGGCCATCGCCCTGGGTGGCAGATCTATGAACAAGTTGACCAAAATAAGTGTTGTATCTCAACGCACCTGTACACAACGCATCAGCCTGTTTACACCTGGCAACCTTGTGCGGTGTTCGTGTTCAAATTCCCTTCGCAGTTATTATGGTCACGCGAACCAGCTCTCTTTGAATCATGTCCAATATTTCAATTCAGAGGCAGACGAATGCGAATGTGTTAGCCCTCCTTAGACTCGCATAGATATACCGATGTGAGATATTAATTATTGAAGCGGTCGGTTAGGTTGGTTTTCATGCTGATGAGATGGTCGCAATTATCCGGGTATTAATTTAGAAGCTCATCCCATCATGTGTATCAATATAATATTCACTGGCTCTACACCTTAGGTGTTTCGTAGCAATCACCTTGTCCATGCTGACGTTCTATTGTATTGTGTTTGTTTACAAAGTGAGGCACTGGTCATTTATTGTGAGGTCAATATTAAGGTCCTGTATTGTACGAGCCTCAATTAACGACCCGTGGCGATGAATTTACTAATGCATGTGACAATGTGCTCCATTTCACTTAATATGAGATGAAGCTGGACCCTTATGCTTATAGTTCAAGCATGGAGATTCAAGCTCGTCTCCGCACAGGAGATACCAAAATATGTATCTCATTGATATCTCATTGATTTTTCATTCATCTCCTGCCGGTCACTATGCATTATGTTGAATGTGTATCCGAGGAGAGATGCCGTCCGATCTTAGCCCGGGCCAAGAAGTGCTAGGTTCTTAGGTTTCGCCGAGCTATTTGTCTTGAAATGAAAGTCCACCTCCCCGCGGTGCGGCGTAATTCAGGCCTCCACCGCAGGGCCGGCCGTGCCGAGCCCGCCCGCGGCCTTAGCCCAATTCCTCGGTCCGCTCTTCCCTCCCGCCCTCCCGGTCTCTGCCAGTTTGCCGGTTCCATCGATACCACTAGCCCGGCAGACCAAGTGGAGGGGAGGAAGGGAGGGGGGGATAGTCCCGTCCCCGGTGTCCCATATTTGTCGGATCTGATCAGGCTCTGCTGGGCTGATGACGGCTTACTGCAACCTGAGCTTAGCCTGATGCCGTGCCGGTCGTAACCCGACCGTAGATGTTAAAGAAATTCTCCTCCCCTCTTTGATCCCCTAACAGAATCATTCCGATGATGTTTCGGATACAGTTCATGAGCTTTGTCTCTGTCTCTCCACCAAAATCACAATCGTATCGTGACGTATATGGTATACTGTAGCCATCTGTCTCTCCGTCTCTCCTTTTCTCCCTTTGTCTCTGCCCCCCCCCTCATTTTTGAGGGAGGGGATAAGTGAATGGGATCGGTGCTTTGGCTCGATATTTGGTCTATTTAGGCCTATATATTTACAGATGAATAAACGGTAAAATAACAAAAAAAAAACTTATTTACTTATATAGGCCTAAGGGCCTACGCAGCGCAAGTAACGATTAGCACGACACTTTTCGTGAACTTAGTCCGCCGGCACGACTCCGGCACCCCGAAACCAATTTCAAACCATTTTCAAAAGTTCATGAAAAGTTCATACAGCAGCAAGGAGTGGCTAGACACCTGTACTGGCGAGCGAAGTAAATCAGGACGATACCAACCACAACCAGACCCATTGAGGAGAAGAAGCTGACAAAAAAAACCTCCGCCGTTTGTCCTGTGTTCGTGCAGATCGTGTGTAACCGGTGTATATTTCCCTTTTCTGATACCCAAATCTGTTCGTGGACCACCCTAAGGAAGCTATCATCAATGCAGTTCACTGTGACTCTTAAGGAATCAGCTGGGTGAGACTCTCAAGCTGACAATGATTCTGATCGGGAGAAAGGGGCTCAGCTATAAGTAGGCCTATGGTTTAATTGAGTTGTCAGGTCTGAGTAGGCCCCCGAACATAAGTCACTCCGTCAACCACATGATGACAGTTTTATCGCAGAGGACCTGGAAAGGAGAGAGAGAGGTGGAGAGACAGTGAGAGACTGAGAGATACAGAGAAGGAGTGAAAATGGAAGGGAGGGAGAGGGGAGAGATAAAGAGAGAAGACACAAAGGGCGGGAAGAAGTAATTGAGAGAGGCAGACAGATAAACAGACAGAGTCCTTTGTCACAGAGAGAAAGAGGGAGGGAAAGGGAGAGAGACAGCCAGATGCACAGACAGACGGTCAGGGAGTTATTTTTCTCTTGGAGAGAAAGGGGGGAGGGGAGACGAAAGAAAGAGAAAGAGAGGGAGTGAGAGCGGGAGAGATGAGGGAAGGATAGGGAGAGAGACGGTGGTTGCCAGAGTTGCCAGCGTTGTGAGCATCCGTCAATCCTCTAGCCAACCACTGCCTGTTTAGAATAGAAACCAGTAGCCATGGGGCACATGTAGGGGTAAACAGGTCCCCAATTAACCTTGTCGCCGTTTCAGTATTAAGACCTGCCCGGGGTACACGGCAAGGGGGCAACAAATCGTGGGGGTCGTGTCTCGCCGAACACGTTCTCTGCCGTGCCCCAGTTTCGAAAACGCGGGGTTCAGCCATGCACGGCAACATTTCCAATCGTAATGACATGAAACTGACTGATGACTTTTATTTATCTGCCATTGCGTGCAAGACGAAACAGGGTAATGAATTCATTGAATTTCAGTGTATCACGCCACATCATATAAAATCATATAAAATCATACGTCATATAAAATCATACGTTTATGCTACGTCTGCCTATTTACTATTCTACACGTGTAAATTCCAATTGCAAATGACAGTCAATTCAAGCCAAGAATAAACTAAAAGAATCTCTAAAGACAGTGTCCAATCAAATCGGCGGTGAACGTTTATAACAAAAACTTCATGCCGCTCGTATCGTCTCCTCTCCCAACATCTTTTCGAATTATTACAAAAAAGGAACGATTGAATTCGCACCACCGCTGTGCTGGTTCCATGTGCATAGTCCTACATTCTTGTCAAGGGCATGTTAGAAATCATGACCGAGCGTAACCCCTTCCTCATTGCAGGCTGTGGGAGCTGCAGTCGTTTTAGAAGTCACTAGTCGCTACGTTGGTCATGGTATAGGCGACAAGCCTCCTCCCTCCCACCCTCACTCCATCCTTGGGGCTTGCGGTCCAAATTCCTACCCATTCACTCTCCTCGCGACCAGTGGTAGCCACCCCTCCCCCTCCTGCGCTCCGCGGCTGCTGATATCTTGGGGGTCTTGACCAACTCGTTTGTAATTGTTTGTGCCCATCCACACTGGCCGCATCTTCCACAACTCCTCGCCTCTCTGAGTGATGTTTGCCCACGGTTACTACTAATACTGGTTGATTTCTTACCCAAAATTGGTTGATATATCTTCCATTCTGTATGCACTATCGGACTAACCAAGGTTACAAAGCTAAACAAGATAAATAAAAGCAGAAACTGGTATAAGAACTAGGGAGGCAGAATGATTTAATTGATGTTCCTCTTAAAAGGAGAAGAACATAGGTAAGATGAAGGAAAACTTGCAGAAGTCAAGGCTCAAGATGTTCCATAGAGATAACAAGCTCGAGGAGTAGCTCTTGGTTGAGTAGCATCTTGGCACAGCCAACGTAAAGGGGTATGAATAAGCAGAACACCAGGTATCGTGTTCAAACACCCTGGCAGTGGCAGGTCGGCCCTGGTGGAACATTGACTTATGGAAATACTGGTAGAACAGACTGGTTACCTGCACTAAGAAAGTGGTTGTTATACGTCTATCCTATAAGGTTTGGAATACTTTTTCTTTACGTAATATAGTGAATAAACCACTTTCATGGTTTGCTTCGCTGGACCTCTTGCATTTTATTATTATTATTATTATTTATTCGGCCAAGGAAAACAAACAAGAAGTACATTCAGGGTGAGAAAGGTCATACAGTCTATATCATGGAAATTAAAGAAGGGAAATAAATTGATGAATAAATACCAAAGAAGGAGAAAATTATGCACATGTATCAGAGATGTGATAGGTCAGGATGAGAAGGGGAAGAGATGGGGCAAGAACTGGGGATGAGGGGAAAGAGATTGGACAGGAGGGTAACAGGGAAGGAGAAAACAGAGTATAATAAGGACAATCCAAGGACAAGCTCTTGATTTTAGTACGCTACCAGATCTTGTTAGTCTGCAGATTTTTCCCACAACCACATATCTTTCCTCCTCTATACCAAAGTACAATGTCTATAGAATTGCGCGGGGAACAGCTTGTTTCAGTGCAGCGTACGTATATAGGCAGGTCTGGATCAGAATGTGTATATTGTTCAGCTGTCATTGATGGATTTGGCGTGCAAATTGCCCACGGGCGGGCCCTATCTCTCAGGACGCCCCTGAGTCCGTGTACACAAGTCATCCGGAGTTAGTCTTGGGCTAATGCCGTACAAACAAGCGGGCACGCACCGCACGGGGCTATCCAATGTGGTCAGGCAGTCCCTGCGTATATGTGTATATGGTACACCGTCGTGATCAGAAAAAAAATATTTTGACAGGATCTTCGGTGTTTTAAATATCTCTATGAACTATCATTTGGTTCTCCAGTCCCAGAACCAACGTCGGGTTCTTTAGATCGACAATATTCAGTGCGATCTCCGTTAGTACTCGAAGCTTCTTGCTGCCACAAAATAATTAGGCTATTCCAGAAAGAATTATCAAAGGTTTCAAAGTACTGATTCGCTAGAATTACCTGAAATATCGTAAAAAGAAATGTTGGCCGATTTTCTCAAAGGTTCTACCCTGGAGAAAGTTCCCAAAGGATTCAGACAAAGGGCCTTCATATATCACATTTGTCATACCCCCGATACGTTGTTAATCTTAAGACATTCATAGGCCTAATCGGAAGGGCGTTAAATTTAGAGCGTAATTTCAACTAAAACAGGATGTCAGTCACTCACTCACTCATGTCAGCTTCTAGCCATTTAAAGCTCTTTATTATTAAAATCTGACACTAATTTTAGCCAACGATCCTTCATACCCTTGCAAGTTGCATAATAGTTTGGCGTGATTTACACAAGGAATGAAATCCGCACTGCGGGACTCATAATTATCCCCCCTCTCTGTATTTGTTTTCCTGGTATGACAATTTTGGTCGGATGTTTTCAATAAACAGCCATGATAAATGGCCGGGCAACCCGGCTGCCCACCATACCCATGCAGTGCTGGGAAGCCTTGGGAAAGAAAGTGGCGTTCCCCGGGTGGTGGGCCAAGTGACAAGGACGAGAACTCCTGGTGATTGAGTACTTAGGGCTTGATAAACAAGGGTTGGGCCCTGTCACATCAACCTGCTGGAGATGAGGGGAGGAAAGGGAAATATGGTGGATTGGGAGTTGGGGGGGGGGTGATCTACCTACGGTGGCCCTGAAGGGACCGGTCAACTTCTAGAAAATAAACGATGGACATGTTGGCATTCACATTATGTTGAATTCGTATATAGGTTTTCAGTCGACGTAGGTCTGGATGCATGTGCCCCTTCCCACCGTCTTTTGTAAATTTGTGTAAAGGGCAAAATCTTCCTGGAACTGCGGATTTAGTAGAACTGTCACAAAGACCTCTTCTTGGCAATCCATGTGATGTTCCAATCAAACTTTGGCTTATCTCGATTCACCGCAGGGTGAGCAGGGCTGTAATCGTCGTCATTTTTGGCGCCATACGCCCATTGGTCAACCACTCACTGCTCTTATCAAATACTCGTTACTGGCAGCATTTGAAGTGCATAATGTGTGAATTCCAGCCCCATCCGGTAACGTACCGACACTTTCTGTGACTGATGCGACGGCCCGTACGGCAAGCATTCTCTTCCGACTAACCTATCTCCTTGACAGCTGCCGTGGTAGGCAGTTAACACGCCACCCACCGTCTCTCCTACGACCCGTATGCCAATCATGGTTTCCCCCCTCTTTCGCTCTCTCGTGACACGTCAACGAGTTCGCTGGTGCCCCGCGGCTCAGCCGCCGCCGCAGACCGCACACTTATATATAGAAACTCACACACGAAGACGCACCGGAACCCCGGCCACCAGCTAAGAGATCTCCCTGCTCTCGAGTCCCCCTGAAGTTCAACGGTTAAATCACTTGCAAGCCGGATATTGCAGGTGTTTACAGATCGCTCGTGGGACCTCGGCACTTTTTTTTTTAACTTCCACCTACACGATGTTGCGCGTGTCTTTTGGGCTGTTCAGGCGGAGCGGAGTTTGACGACCTCCTGACAAGTGAGTGACAACCGGTGTTGCTAGGCGTGTGTCCAGTGCTCAGTAACAGCCAGGCCTGGTCAGCTATAAAGGCCCCGTGTCTTCCCCTCGCACCTTCAGTGATGGCTCCGGGATTACACCGCCAGAATCTCAAGATCCCTGTCTCATCTAGAAAATAGAGAACAAAGAGGCATCTCGTTGGAAGAGCCCAACTTCGGTTTGCCTGAGACGAAAGGAATATTTGTTTTCTTTCCTTATAGATCACGTAAGTTGCAGGATGCTTGCTACTGATAGAGTCAACGTTCGTCCACACTGCATTTGGTAAGCTACCAAAACTGATCACGATAGCAAACCTCGATACCTCTAACTATAACCTCTCCAGTCAACTGCCTAACAAGTACGTGGTAATAGCAATTCAGCGCATTCTTTGGTAATCCTGATGCTACCGCATACCGTTCGATTGGTGTGCACTTAACCGTGAAGTTAATTTACGAGGTGAAGTCTCGTTGTCCGTTGTATCGCAGTTACACATGTGTAGAGATAACCTAGCTGTGAGACAGTACCGTATCATGCCACTTGACTTCTGGCAATTACATTTACTGGTGTGCAATTTTAGGCCAGCCTGTGTCCATTTTAAGTTGCCTCTCTCTCTTTAAGTTCTGGCCATTATATTTTGTAGAATCGTTATTCCATGAAATTATACCAATATAATTACATGGCGCCTGTAGTTTGTGGGTAGTGGCTTTTCTGTTTATTGACAATGAGAACAGAGGTCGAAGATTTAATAGTTTGACCCCAAACTCCTTGACATATTTTCTCAAATGTGGAGCGCGCACACCCTCCAAACTGAAGTAGTTTAACCTTGCGATGACGCCAAAAAAAATCAACGGTGCTCAAAGTTGCTTGAACATTGAACTTACGGATGCCGCCTATTCCCATTAGGTAACAATGTCTCCAGATTTCTCGGTTTCGGCCCTTCATTTTACACAGGATTTATTTTTCATTTTAATAACAACTCTTCAAATCCCTGGGTAAACTTTGACGAACATTATAGTAAAACCGCTTGATGTTGAGAATTACTTACCCAATGGAGCATTGGTAAGTCTTACCGTGAATTGATAATGCAGTTTTTACCAGTAGTTTTGAAAGGGTTGATGTTTGTACTTATTTTGGGCACGTTTGATGTAAAAGTTTATGGTTTGCAAGCTGGGTGCATGCAGTTTCACTTTCAAACCGATAGTGGCTTTCTCCTCAACCACTGGTCTCTTCTGGCGTCCAGCGGTGCGCTAAGTGCCCGCATACCAACGGTGAATTCGCACTTCAACATTCAGTCAGCGTTTTATGGCCGTGCCAGTATTCATCACGACAATGTAGCATTACATGGCTCCAACGCCACCAAAACTTAGTGATAGAGTGTGTATACCCTTTAATCATTCCTGATGTTACTTCCGAGCCTTGCCCTCGTTGTGTACGCCTGTGCCTGCCCCCTCCTCTTCCTGGGTCCAGTTGTATTTGATAATGTGACCCGAATACCAAAGGGTGTGACATGAACTCGGTGGACTTTTGAACCATCTGATAGCCCGGGAACCCAACACTAAAATTGATTGTGATGACTTCCCTATCGTACACACTATGGGCCAGAGTTTCGCTATTTAGAACATTTACAGTGTACGTATCCCGATGTATAGACAACAGTATACCGACACATGTATTTTCATGGTAACAGCAATGTTTCCGAATAGAAATGCTTCATGCTGAGCTTATGTGCTATGATAAAAGATGGATGTATTGAGTCAGGAATTTCTGTTCGGAAGCAGAGTCCCAAATGCAGCAGGTCTAGATTGTCGGGATCACGTGGTTCTGACGTATTGTGCCGTTGCTGTCGTCGTTGTTGTTGTTGCTGCTGCTGCCGATGCTACTGGTGCCTTTAATTGATCTGCAGTCGATGCATTCTTAATTGCTTTGCGATCTTAGGCTAATTATTACTACTGAAGGCTGCAATGCCTCAAGCTTTTGTGTGCAGTGTTCGTGACGTTGGAAACTTTTGCATTTTGAATCTTAAATTAATGAAAATTTCCTTTTTGGAAAGTTGAGATGACCTTACGTTCTGATCCTAGGAGGATCTGAAGAAAAAAAAACAGAGACCGTCTTTGTGTTCCTATCCAAGCAGGATCTGTCTTAAACTGAAATGGATGTGGCAATCATTCCTTTTGCTTGCGGTTGTCCTTACGTTTTCCGAGTTACGAATGGCTCTCTGTCAATGCTGCCGGCCGGGAATGCATAAGATACGGAGGTAGATTTGATTCATTTTACCGGTGTCAGTATTACATAGGAGTTGGTCTGTGTAGCGTCATTTCAGGACAAGGGTCAAGGTGTATGTAGATGAAACGGAATGTCATTGGCCTGATGCAAGATTATTATTATTATTATTTATTTTATTTACCCTGCATGGGTTTCCCATTCAGTGCAGCTATATACGAGCAGGCAGTGTTGCCGATTTTTGAATATTAACGTATGAAACAACTCGTCGTTGAAGTCATCAGCTGTTGGGGGTCTAGCGTGAATTTCGTCATGATCGAAGCCCGCTCAAGTTGCTCGTCTTTGCTTTGCTTGCAAACCGTGAGGTTGCCAGGGACGGGAGAGGACGCGAGAGACGAAGTGGCGGAGTAGACTTGTTTTCCAGTTGGTAACCGGTGAGTTTGTTGTCTGGCGCGTTTATAGCCAACATGTGTCAGGACCACGGGGTTCACTCATTAGTGTCGGGGCCCCGGGGCACTCTGTGCACCACCGAGGGAGCGATTTGTCTTATAGTCCCGACGATAGATTGAGACTGCCGGTGATAGGCCCGTGGAGGCCACACGCGCTCTGACGATTTACACAATTAAGCAGAGCCGACGAGAGGGCGATCTATGGGACCTGAGTCAGCGACTTGACTTGGAGACTAGCAGCGCAACAAGGCAAGCGCGCGGTAGCCTTGCTCTGTTAATGGCTGCCAGTATATCTAGACCGTCAGCGACTTGAATTAAAGACTATAGTAGCGCGATTCTTCCTGTACGCATTATTTTGTGTATTATATAACCTACATCGTCCTTAGCGTTTGGTGCACTTTTGGCATAATAGGTAGGCCTACATTAAAATTTACCTCACATTCACCTAAAGAGGTTTTTTCCTGTAACCACAATCTGATAATGATTGAAAATGAGGGACAAGTTTAGAACGGACCGGCCATAATTATTTTATAGGGGGGGGGTTCAAATTAAAGAAATGGATGGTTTGGACATGTATTTTTTTACCCGACTCCAACGAAAACGGGAGTAGTATGCTGAATACAGGAGTGGCCGGTTTCGAAAATGTCCCTTATGTGGAGTGCAATTTGTTTGCGATCAGTTTTGCTGAAAATGGTATACACCACACTAATTGGGAATGAACACATGTGACTCTTTCCCTGTGTTGTTCCTTAAATTGCCGTCGACCTGTGGCGTGACCGGGATGGACGTAGCCGAGACTCTGCTTGGTCTCCGCAACTTGCTTCAGCTGCCAATCATCCCCAAACCCTTCCCTCCCAATGTGTCTGTCACTCAGCATCCATGAAGGCCGGTGTCATGCCAAATAGTGTCCCCTGCCAAATAGTGTCCGCTCATTAGCATACTGATCGCTGATTGGTCCAATACGTATGACATTCAACCACCGTGGTTGGGGTATGGTTGCGCACTACACACGTATGACGCATTGTGTGTGGTAGCTGGCCTAACACACGCAACGTTGGGCACTTTGGTACCGTTTGACCCTAACTGTAACCGTAACGCTAACCCTAACCCAAACAACCCTAATCCTAACCCTAGCCCTATCCCTAACTCTAACCATAATCCTAATCACAATCCAAACACTAACCCTAACGAACCTAATCCTAACCCTAACTCTATCCCTAACGCTAACCAATCAGCGATCAGTATGCTAATGAGCGGACAGTATTTGGCAGGGACACTTTTTTGGCAGGACACCGGGTCACGGAGAATCTCCTCTCCCTCTCCTTTCCCTCTCCTTCTCCCTTTCTCCCTCTCTTTCTCTCCCTCTCCCACTCTCGTTCCCTTTCCCTCTCTCTCTCGCTCTCCCTCTCCCTCTGCCCTTCCTCCTCCCTCTTCCACTCCATCTCCATCTGCCCCTCCCCTCCCTCTCCCTCTTTCCCCTCCCCTCCCTCTCCCTATGCCCCCTCCCCCTCCTTCTCAGAAAGCACCTTGTACCTCGACTCGGATGTTGACTGCTACCTCCTCCATGCTCCTACCACGCGGCGAATTTCATGGGGCCGTGTGGTTTGCACGAGGACGGAACCCCGGGACAGGCTCTTAATTTACAGCGTTAATAAAGAAGCGGGATGACTTTTTCATGCTTAGCAGATTTGCACGCTTAAGCATGTCTATATGAAATTGGGCCCCGGGGCCAGTTATAGAGATTCTCAACCACCAAATCTTGCTTGTTATGACCTCTATAGTATTGCCTTTAATGCAATGAGGTTGCGGCCAAGGGTCCACTCTCAGTTAATGCTTTTATGGCAAACAGTCTGAAGTAAAAGCAAACGACATTACACGAATGAATGGTTGGTTATCCTGCTACTGAAGGAAGACTTGTCATGCTTAGCAGCAGATATTTACGCTTAAGTAGCTCTTGGCTTCCTGCTGGCCTCAAAAATCACCCATGACCTGTTCATCGGATGCGTGCGATTTTGTTGCAAACCGAGTGACCGAATGGCGATATGTTTTCTTCGAAATCTTGTACCGGTACCTAAAGCATTCTGAATGGCTATTTCCCAAAGATGATGAATGGGTTCTTGGGGCCGAGAAACGGATTTTGGAAGAAAAGAAAACATTTACAGCTTGTCATCGCCCAAAAGGTGTAAATTCTTTCAGGTACTTGAAGTTTATTTTATTGCCACATCGATTGCGAATGCAACGTCAGGAATAGCTCTTCCCTGATGTTATTCTAGTTCACCTCAATCTATTTTCCCCCCTAAGAGTGAAACCAATAAACAGGTCAGTGCCGTAGTTGGATCAGGCTGTTGAATGCTGGATTCCCTCGCAATAAATTAAACCGGCGGAGCACACTGGGGCTATCCGTCCAGCAACACTCGGTAGCATGTTGGGATTCTGGGGGCTGGAGGTGTGAGCGATGACCAACGGGTCCGCGTGGCGAGGGGAGACGAATGCCAGGCACTTTCTCGGGCAGCTGAGAATAAATAGGGGCAAACGACTAACGGCGACAGAAATGAATGGAGGCCCGGGTCCCGTGTGTTTAGAAAGCAGGCGAGATGTGATAGTGGCGATGACGATGATAACGATGATCAAGGTGTCGAAGGAACTTCAAACGATGCAAGTGTGTACGGCCCATCGTTTGACGGGAGTCCATTAGCACCCCTTGTGGATTGCGGTGTTTATTTCGTCAGATGTGGAAGGGAAAGGTTAATCGATCCTCTCAAAAAGTGGACACACCGAGGAATCCCTTCAGGTTAGGTAAAACAAAAATCGTTAGCTCGTTAGTAATGAAAAGGTCCTTCCGTGGTTTGACGCTGAAGCAGATCCTACTTCGAAACCTCGAGTTTTCATACTTTGATGTGTATTTTTGTTTTAATAAAAAAATTACACTACTTTATCATGTGAGATTAACGAGCTTGTTGAACCCCTTTTTTATTTATCGTGGCTCAATTTGATGTTGACTGTCTACAGGCTGGGTTGGGCCGGAGATTGATATCGTGGTTTTATTTGCGAAGAAAGCATATCAACCCCAGTCCTTCACCCCTCGAAGAGAGAGAGAGATTTTTTTGTTAACACGAGCCAGACCACAACGTGTAACTGTTTGTCGTGACTGTCTAATTCTGCGAATCGCGCACCGACCACACCCCTGCACGAGGAATCGGGAGGGGGTACCGGGTATAAGGGCCGCTCTGGGCCCGAGCTGTGAGCAAACACAGACCCAGATGATGGGATAAGCCCAGGAGCTTGTCCTGTCCTCTCCACTCCTTTCGTCCTCGAAACCCGTCGGGTTCGCTGACAGGGGCGATCTCTCTTCTTGACCGGGGCTTTGTAAGTCTTGTAATCTCTCCGCCCTTCCTCCCTTCTCTCCTTTTTCTCTCAATCTGTATCCATCCCTTCCACTCTGCCGCTCTTTCTCTCTCTCTCTTTCTCTCTCTCTCTCTCTTCCTCTCTCTCTCTCTCTCTCTCTCTCTCTCTTTCTCTCTCTCTTCCTCTCTCTCTCTCTCTTCCTCTCTCTCTCTCTCTCTCTCTCTTCCTCTCTCTCTCTTTCTTTCTCTCTCTCTCTCTCCCTCTCTCTTCCTCTCTCTCTCTCTTTCTCTCTCTCATTCTTCCTCTCTCTCTCTCTCTCTCTCTCTCTCTCTCTCTCTCTATCCCCCTCTCTCTCTCTCTCCCTCTCCCCCTCTACCTCTTCCTCCCCCCTCCCTCTCCCTCCGGCCTCCCCCTCTCCCTCTGTCTCCCTTTCTCTATTTCTCCCTCCCCTATCTCCCTCTCTCTTTGTTTTGTCGATCATGATTGAAACAATCTCGATTTCTACTGGCATTTTCTAGTGTCGGGTTAGTTTATTATGTGGAGGTTTTCTGCCATCGACATACTCGTCTCAAAGTTACTGTTCTCGGCCTGTCTGATAACCCTCAGGAAGATGTTAAAACCTTTCTCCTCATCCGGGGGATAAGAGCCCCAGAACTGCACGGCCAGTCTCAATGAATCTGACTGATTTCTCGTCAGATCTGCAATCTGCAAGAGCGAAACGGAGAAAAGAGAAGAGAATTCCCGATAGGTCTCAGAATTGCTGAAAAGCACGCGCATGCTCAGAATTGCTGAAAAGCACGCGCATGCTCAGAATAGCCTTTATTATAGGGAGACGAGATGTTCTCTCTGCAGCCAACCATCTCTCAGATCCCCCCTTGCCCATTGCCCGTGGGTGTCTTGAGCACTCAACTGAATCGTCCCTGCCATAGGTGCGCAGTCGTGCTTCTATACTTGTACCGCCCCCGTAGCCCCCCTCCCCCAAACCCTCCCGGGATTGGGCCGTCGATCGTCGGTCTGGTCTGTCAGCGCTCTCACCGTCAGCCGTTCCACCGCCCAACGAGCCTGTAATGAGCTGCCATCAGTCAAGGCACTTCCGATGTAAGCGTCCACCCTTGTCAAACCACGACCTTTTATCGGGCCCTGCCCTGTGTACAGGGTAGCCTGGCGTTTGCCTTCCTCGTCCACTCAGGCTCTAGTCGGACTCGGCCTGGGTAACACCCCCATGCTAGAGAAGTATCAATCGTAGTCTTGAAACCAGCCCGCCCGAGGTTGGTAGTTGATTTTTTATTTTTCTAGGTTTTTGCTATTTCGCCCCTCTGTTTCTGTCTATGTCCTCCTCCTCTCTCTCTCTGCCTATCCCGTCTCTATCTGCTTCCATATCCAACCCTCTCTCTCCCTTCTCTTTCCCTCTGTCTCATCTCTCTCACTCTATCTCTCTCACTTTCTCTCCCCCCCCCTCTCTTCGCCATCTTTCTCTCTCTCCTTCTTTCTCTCTCTCTCTCTCTCTCTCTCTCTCTCTCTCTCTCTCTCTCTCTCTCTCTCTCTCTTTCTCTCTCTCTCTCTCTCTCTCTCTCTCTCTCTCTCTCTCTCTCTCTCTCTCCCTCTCTTTCTCCATCTCTCACCGATCACCTCGGCGTTGGTTTATTAGCCCATGGTTGCCGTCAGGCATGATCCACTGCAGCTTGGGGCGAGGTTTAACAGGGCCGTTCCGAGGCAGCCATCACCGATAGACTTTAGCCGAGCGCAGCCCCTCCAGCCTTTATACCGAGGGTCCTGATCCCCTCAGCTGTTCATCACGGCGACCGATTCTGACAGCCGTCGCGATTCCGCCTCCCTCATACTTTGCTCTCCCCTTTCCCCCACAACAGGTGAAGATGCCCCAGTCGCCCAGTCCACAGGTGCGCGCCTTGCAAGACAGCAGCTGGGGGTCTCACCAGCGACTCGGCTCACGTTCCCCCTTCCTCCACAGTCGGATCCACTCTCTGGGAGCGACTCCAGGTCTCGGCACAGTAACCCAAAGGAACTGAATCGATCTAGCCAAGCGAGCGGCGCCCTCGAGATCACAATGGGATGCAGACAAGTCAGGGAGCTCTCCTCTTAGTCACGGCTGTAGCCTTGAGGGCGGACGATCTTCATCTCGCGTCAGGTAGGCACAGTTCTCATCTCCTTTCAACGTTTTACATCGACAGTGGGGCGCCCGGTAGTTGAGTAACTTTGGAAGTGATATAAATTTCTTTTGAACATGAAAGTGGTTATGTATTACTGTCCCCTCACGCGAACCCAAATCCCCCCGAGACCCCAACTGTTAATGTTGAGGTAATGCTGGGGGAAGTTACACTGACTGGCAGCGGTGCGGCAAGCAAAATACAAGAAATGAATAACTGTAGCACATCTATGACTATTATTAATTGGTTTGCGGTGACACCATGTGTATCATCTCTTTTGAGACTGAGTGTGGCTCTGACCATAAACATTTGATTGAGACATTTTATGAGGTTTGGTAGAAAATCGGACGAATCAGATGTACTTTTGTGGCTGCAAAAGCCTGTGTATAGTTGTAGTGTTATGGTGTCAGCGAGTGTAAAGATGACTGTCTCGTCGATCCTCAACCAAGTCAAACATAGTTTTACCACAGCTGCGACCGAGATGCTTTATTGGTGGACAGGATATAAAGCCGTGTCCGCACTGGACTTATTTTTACCGAGCCCGTGGGTAACATTCCAAACAATTGGTAAATCTTCCCGGCGTCCGCACTTGGACTTTTCGACTCGGGTAAACTAACCGAGACGATTCGGTAATGGTAAAACTAACCGACTCGTGTACACATGTACACAGACACGTTGTTACCCTGCGCCCGCACGAGTCTTGCATACAGTAACGTAACGTGCGGGCCGCCGGATGTGGTCTTTTACCGAGTCGTTTACCGAGACGTCGTGTCCGGATTGGACTTATCGACTCGGTTAAACTGACCTGGTCAATTTAACCGGGCAGAAGTTGGTCGGTTAAACTACCCACTGGAGTCGGGTAAGTTACCTGGGAGGAAAACTTCCTGGGCTGTCCGCACTGGACTTAAAATGGTCAATTTACCCATTTGCTCCGTTAGTTTACCCATTTTAAGTCCAGTGCGGACGCGGCTAGACTCACCGATATAAGTCTCACCGACGCTCACTCCATTATGTGGCTCTTTACGAATCCCCTTGATCAAGCTCGGGGGCCAGGCTTCGTCTTCGTCATTCAAAACCTGAAATTGCAAGTTGTGATTTGCCCCCTTCAGTACAAGATTATCCATATGGAATCTGTGGTCAACGGCTTTGTTCGGTCATAACCTTGACTCATATTGCGGTTTATGAAATGAAAACAAAGGTCAAGCCCGAGCCTAAAGCCGCGTTTCCACTGGACTTATTTTGGTTAAAGTAACCGAGACGATGGTTACTTTGACCAAAATAAGTCCAGTGGAAACGGCCCAGTTAAATTTCTCTCGGTTACTTTAACCGAGTCCAATGGTTACTTTTACCGAGCAACCTCTGCCCAGTAAAAGTGACCAGCTAAGTTTAACCGAGCCGATTAGTCCAGTGGAAACGTACCACTCGGTTAAATGCGACTCGGTAAAAAACCACATCCGGCCTATGACGTAACACGTTCATGCACTGTGCACATCGTCTGCTTCATGTTGCGCGCCTAAATGTACACACGTACATTGTGTATCCGGCTGACACTTGACCTTCATGAGCCGTTATATTGCCAGCTCGGTTACTTTAACCATCGTCTCGGTTAAATTTGACTGACTCAAAAGTCCAAGTGGGAACGACGGTCAAATTTGACCATTAGAAATTTAACCATCGTCTCGGTTAAATTTTAGTCCAGTGGAAACGCGGCTTTAAGCCTCTACTTTGTAAGTGGGCAAAAATGATTCCGTAGGTTTGGGCGTGTGGTTCTGTTCAACAGAGCAAGTCGCGAGTCAACGTGCACGCGAATCTAGTGCCTTGTGGAGACCTAAGATAATAGGTTGAATAGGTCTCCACAGGGAAATTGTAAAGGTGTGTAGGTCTCCACAAGGTTTTCAAGAAACTGATATTTGGAAATAACTCAAAAACGGGAAATTTGTGATGGGTAAGAATCAGTCGCAAACTGACGTGTTATATAAAAGGAACATACGGTCCAAATTTCTACCCAGGAAGGTGAATGTGGTTGAAATGGGAGCATTTTTTAAAATTTGTTTCTCACATGGTTGTATAATGCACGAGAAGAAAGCAATGTCTCCACAAGGATACAGATTCAGGTAGGCCTACCTGTATATGTGTGTGACGCACTTCCTGCTCCACTTCACTAAAACCCAGCTTCATTAAAATGCTGGACATTGTCTGAGGCAGCCCGAAATCCCTGCATACCCTCTCATTGTTTTTTCTCACTAATAATGAAACACACATGCTCAAGAGATATCCATTGATTTTTACTGACCTGTTGACATAATTGGCAGAATACAAGTCTGGATGGTCACATCAACAGAGTGCTAAAAGGTGTGGTAGACATGGTGAAGAAAGCTACGGGTCTTGATGACACTAGACATGAAATGAACTAGAATCTGGGGCCAATCTCATACAGTCGCTTAAGCACCCAAATTTGCTTAAGCACCAAAATTTGCTTAAGCACCAAAATTTGCTTAAGCACAACATGTCATGATTCACAAGATCACTTTTGCCAACCCAAACTTCACTTGTGTTTCATGCCGAGTAAAGAATAGTGGAATACAGGTCAGATGCGATTCACATCGCATCGTAATGTGCTTTTTACTCATTTTTTTACATGGGTAAGAATTTTCACGCTTAAGCGGCTCTATGAAATTGGCCCCTGCTCTGCTGGGCAGGCTATAGTGCGTAAAAGGGGCATTCATCTGACGCAGGCAGTTACGTCATAGAATCGCTCGTTCCATGTCACGCGGGCTGTTTATTGATACCCTTTCTATCTCTATCTCTACCTTTCTATTTCTATCTCTACCCTTTCTATTTCTATATCACAATATAGCCTTATTAGTCGCCTGTTTCCAAAACCAGTGGTTAATTGTGGTTCAACAGCATTCAACAGTGAAGTGGGTTCGAATCCCATCTCAGTTCGGAATATCAGATGGGTCTTGAAATCTCTTTTAATCCTTTGGGCTTGAGGCAACCATTAGCTGCTTGGAATGTAAGACCCGTTTTTAGGGGGCTTTTTAGCTGCAAATGTGTTTATGTAGGGGTCGATAGGGGAAAGGACTGAATGATATTTTTACATCGCCTTACAATTAATTTATATCACGTTTTTCTTTAAAAAAAAAAGCCCACCTTGTTGAACCAGTTAGTCTTGATTGACATATGTCAATCTCTGATCATTTGTATTGGTCTCCCGACACTGTAATAGTAGGCTATGTTAACTAATTTCCCTGAGTACATAGCCTATAGGCCTACGTTATTCTGCTTGCATAGACTCTACTCTAACCGGAACCAAAAGCGGAGGAAATTTGGCCGAGATATCGAGGAAACTCTGGCAAAACAGACCTTTGACTGTAGGGGAAAAAAATTAGACAGGTTTCAAATTGGATTTTTGTCATCGACTGTACATATCTGAGGGGGCAAAGCAATTGACCCGGGGTATTAAGGGAACTGCCACGTCAAATCCAGGCAGCTTTGGCCCGGAGCTGAGAACGTGGCTGGGCCCTCTGACGTCTGGCCTCGTTATCGTCACGGTAAACAGGCTCACACTCGTTTGAAACTGACATCAGGGTGCAGCACGCACATACTCTATCAAACTCCTCAGACCACTCCCATTATCCCAATGCAGTTGGAATATACAGCAATACCCTGTCGACGTGCAGTGCAGAGCACACACCACCCGTAACTTTGAGTTACTGCATGTGTCTCTGCTCAAACGCATAGATATTCTCGAAAGAGATGCATGGGCTGCACGGCCATACATGGTGTAACTAGACAAATCTGTGGGTAAAAAATGTGCTTCGTGGTAACAAATCCTCACCAAGGATTTTCTCAGTTTTTACGGCAAAATGAAATTACTATAGGTGACTGGGAAGGCTATCGTAAGGGCTTGATAACTTAAATGGTAAGAGCGCTGGTACGCAAAGTACCAGAGGTCCCAGGTTCAAGTCCCGGTCCAGTTAAAGTTTTCCTTGCCATTTTTCTTTCTTTCTTTTTTAATGAAAACAAAATCATCTATCGGGTTTGTATGATCGTTTGCTGGGTAATCCCCAACCCCCTCCAGGTCCATACCTATAAGTAAGCTATATTATGGGCTGGACTCGACTATTTTGTCAATATAGAGTGATGTAGCGGTTTCGTGTGAATTCTTAATGACCCCCCCCCCCCTCTCGCCAATAGGGTGCTTAGTTCGTGGCGCTGGTATACAGCCAAGTTGAAACCCTGCTCTGGGATTCTCGGTCACCACAACCCTCACATATTCCCCACCAGGACATACATGAAATATCGGACACCCATCCTTTCTCATTCTCAGCTCGAAAAGGCCGCCCCGTAAATGATATTATACCGGTTTGCCCGGTCGCGGTGCTGACGTCATGACGTGCGTATAGACTGTCTGACGTTCTGTGGTTGTTGGCTGGCGTTCAGCAATGTATAGGTCCGAAATTGTGGTGGTAGCTTTGCACTAAACGTTAAAGTGACGTTATGTATCTGAAAAATATCAGTTTCCTGTCTGTATTACATTGTGCCTATAGGTCCCTCGTACTCCAAAACAATGAGATATCTGTAGCTATAGATCGTTTCAACAGCGATACACGGAAGCGCTATACACGGTGTCATCTTTGATGGATTATGTATCCATTCCATCGTAAGTCGAGTATCTGAACTATGAATCGTAAGCCTTCACGAAATTGACCTCATGGCTCGTAAATGAATGAGAAATACAGAGTATTGCTTTTACAGTATTATTTTTTTTAAATATATTTCTGTGAATATTAAGATGTATACACTCCATCTTGACTTATCGTGGAAGCAGTTTGAGCGTGGCGGATCTATGCGATGTTTGGGCGGAAATTTTCGCCAACTGAGGGCGCTATCTATAACGTCGCAGGCTCCGGCTTCATCTCCATTTATTTCATCAATTTGAAAGGACAAGGCATGAACATGGAAGGCATTTGGCTTCGTTTTTTTTAAAGACTGCGTCTTGAAAAATAAAATGAAGTTTCAACTTCAACAAAGAAGTCCAACTTGTATTTACAGCTTTTGGGTAACAGAGACGAACCCTGAGCCGAAGCCTAAGCCGGATTTGGAAAAGGTGCATGGTCTACCTGGGTTATTATATCTATGAGTTGGACCATTATGCAATCGGTAATGTAATGTTGGCCTATACGAATCCCGATGTGTTTAAATGTTGTTCTTTAACTTTTGTTGTGTCCTATAGAAGACAAGGTGAATGAAAGTTTACTTTCATGACGCCGATATTTTCCGATTTCGTGCAAACGGAAATAAGAATAATATTCTATAACCGTTTTCTATGTTTCATTCCTAACCCACCATACACGTCTTCCTTCCAATATTAACCATGGCCATCATTTGATTAAAAAAAGAACTGAAAAATACGCTGATTTAAATATCGCAACATTTGAATTTTCTGAGTTTAAAACACAAGAGGGCGCCAAACTGAAAAGTGAACCAAACTAAAATCCCTTCCATGATGCCATACTGCAAAGACACGCGATTTCACCTTCAGTTATTTCAGTCTCAGCCTCGGAATCGAAGCTTGAACCTTAATCGCTTAGATTCCTTTCAGCGTTTGTTCTGATGGTCGAGTGGATTTGTTTGGCTAAAAAACCCTAAAACGTGATTTTCCCCAAACTGATCTGCTGCCCGTTTTCGGGACACAACCTTCCATTTCCGAAGTCAAATAGTGCACCCTCGGCCACTAATCTTATGATTTCGCCAAAACCTGAAACATCGAACCCTACGTGGCTTAAGCATAATCTATATTCTTCAATATATCAGCTGATTATCCTCCGAAGACCCCTTATTAAAAGCAATCTTGGCCCTTTTTAGTGTGCTGCACCTCTTCGACGTTTATCTCGTCTATTGGAATAGGCCTACGAGCTTCAAGTTTGAAAAGGAGAAAACCAAAAACCGCAGAGAAGAAGCCGGGACATGCCGCGAATTCTGGATTTACATTTCGATATTTTTTTCGGCGGTCACTGGACATCTTTTTACGCCCTCCGTTCCAGGGGGATTACACGCCTTTCTTTTGGGCAATAAACAGGATTAGAGCGTCAACTCCACTGCAGCTTGATGTCAGATCAACGATCGACTTTGCGAAGCGAGAAGAAAATTGACAGTTCGGGGTTCCACCCGAAACGTTCGGGCGACGTCTGTCAACGCAGCGTGCATACTGCGGCGTGCAGGCCTTGTGGGGATCGCCTGAACCCTAATCCTACGCACACAAACACGCCTTATGAAGACACAAGTACACCGTCTTACAAGCTTCTCTTGTCCGGCTTTTTTTTCCCCCATGCTTGTCTGTCAAAAATGTGAAGGGGGCGAGGGCGACCTTTTTTTTTTCCTCTGGACTACAAAAAAAAAAATCTCTCCGAAACTTTGAGATGAAGGATATTGTGGGAGTGGAGAAGGATTAAGGTCGAGTCCACTTAAATACTGCCTCCTAGGAAAAGCTTTACAACTGAAAACAAAACATGTCTGGTTAAGGTTAAGTGGTTGACAAAATAAACCCTTTCCTTGCGAAGTGCATCTAGTCTCTACGTGGCCCTACTGAACACCTCCTGTTACCTTGAATTAGTAAAAAAAAAAAACATACCACAAACATGTTCTTTGTCAGGATTAACTGTGTAGAGCAAATTTTTCTCCACTTTGTATAATTATATAGTTCTAACCATGTTCTGACTTCTTTTCTCTCTGATATTTTGAATCGAGATTGAACAAGGTTGGAAACAGCATGATTAGGCCAACATTTTCAGCAGGGCACTGAAATTATTGGGTATTTCACCCTATTTATTCACCGAAAAGAAATTAGCGAGTCAGGTAATGGATTTTCGGTAAGCACCATGTACCATGCACCATGAGCAGGGCATTCTCCTCGACGCAAACATCATGACTTATGATGCACGCGGTACCTGCCGCTATACAGTCTTCGAATCCACCACACGACCTCGACCAGCTCGACGTCTGCACTAGAAAGCGGGAATCGTGGGTTCGAATCCAGCCCGAGCTGCCTGGAATTGCTTTTATTTATTATTATTATTATTATTATCATTATTTATTAATTTCATCCAACAGCAAACAAAATGCCAGTTACAGGGAGATAATAAAAATAAATAAAACACCAATTTGATAAATTAATTTACAATGAAATAGTTAAATAAATAATGGATGTATCATTCGCAGAACATTGAAACAAACAGACAGACAAACAAACAGAAAACAAGCAAACAAGTACAACTATGCAAGAAGCAGAGATTCAAGCCACAATCAATCACAACAATTCCGCACATAATCAAAGACTATTTTTTCAAAGACCTGTTTTCATCAGGCATCGAGCAAAGCACTGAGCATTCAGTGTTTATCACGTCGAGCAGACGCAAAACCTCATTGAAATAGCACCACGGAGGTTAATAAACTGTTTTGTGGCTCTGAGGTGAATCGGAGGACTCAAGGTTTCGAAAACGGTATGCAGCTCTTCCGTTCGACTGCATGCAGGAAACTGTGAAGAACAACATCTTTTATGCCATTATGGAAATTTTACGGCCAAGCCTATGACATGATATAATACCCTGCAGCTCAAATATTTTCTAGGAAATTCTAAAATGTATGTCTTGGGGTGAGCCAGGGGTCGAGTTTTCCAATAAACATTTAAGACAAATTGGGAGACAAGGTCTCCAAATTTCGACCAAAGGTTGAGTATGTGGGTCAGGCGACGAAGACGTAAGAACGGAGGAAATCCCCGTCTAATACCCAGGCAGCCGAAACCAGGTCATCCTAAGAAAAGGGAAAAGAAAGACAGGGAAAGATTGTATGAAGACGGAAAAGTAAGCCCTCCCTCTCCTCAAAAAAAAATTACGCGGGCCACGTCAGCGTTCCGATGATCCGCGGATTAAAACCACGCAGCGCTCGCTCGCTCGCTGAACAATGACGATTGTCCAAGGTCTTGCCGAGGATAGACCCGGGTTCCGTTCAAGTTCACGAAACTCGGTCAGGGTGACTTTGACGACAGGCTGAAGGTCATCAGTTCTGGCACACCGCTAAGACCATAATGACCGACTTAAAAAAAAAAGCACACCTACCTCTCTTGTACACAGAGTAGAGTAAGATCTTTCGGCAGTGGCGCTGGTAATACGAACGGATGCAATATTCCAATGGTGTTCTGTATCCCCTTTTTTGAGCTGCACATCCGAAAAGGCTTGCTATCTAATTCCACACGATTCTCCACTCCACAAGATTTCATTGTGTCCTTGTAATATTTACAAGAGACCCAATGCTCCTGTCGTGCCCGAATGAAAATAGGCAACACCGCCCTCTCGCGAAATCGAACCCGATTGACGAAACTTTGCAGACCCACATCAGATACACAAGAACGATCAAAGAGAGAACCAAATTTTGACAGCAAATTAAATTAAATTTTAACAATGCTTACAGGTCAATATAAAAGAGTGGCTTAGTTTCTGACGTACATTGTAATCAAGTGAAATACATTGAAGTACGCACATATGCGAGTTTTTGGCTACGAATCGGAAATTCTGCATGAAGCGTCAAACAAGATCACCCTAAAACAAATTGGTGCCAGAGGAGTGCACGAATTACCAGGCCCATTCAAGCAAGTCGTGATCCGGTAAAGAACGCTTGACGCACGCAAAGGTGGGCACTATCAAAATTAAAGCAATATGATGTTTCGGCCGCTAGATAGTTTCTCTTACTCGTTCTACAAAACTCAAAATATCAAGCCGGTAGGTCTGCGCAACTAATGACCCTTGTACAAATTCTCATCAGGAATTTAGACTTTAGACTCTTAGGCCTTAATTAAGCATTGTCCCTAACCCTCCTAGGAAATAAAATTAGGCTCCTCGGATTAGCCGGTGCGCCCCACCGAGTTGAATCCATAGTAGACGAATTGAGGGGAGGGGGAATAGAGAGGGGGGAGGGACACTGCCTCTACATCAATTAAGGCGAGGCGACTTTGTCCGCGAAACCGATGCGATTCGTGCGGAGCCGGGGAGACCTGGCACCGGCGTGTCTCCCCCGCCACAAAAGCCGAGCGACGCTCAGGGCGTACTCCCTTCGTAAGTCCACTCTCCCCCCGGAGATAATTTTCCCTCTGCATCTTGTTAACCACCGAGTCGTCTCCCCCCAGCACGACAAACCTCTCTTTCCCCATGATGACCCCATCCCACCGCCTCTTCTCCGCCCAATGGCATACCCAGACCATTCTCTAAACCCCCCACCACCACCCACCCACCTTTAAAAGAAAACAAAATCAAGCAATCCCCTGGTCGCTATACATGTATTTACCCAACGATTAGGCAGAGCTCTCTAATAATTTCTCGGGGGTCCCTCCCTTCAAAGGATCCCCTACCTTTTTAATTGGGTCTTTGGACGAGTCGGAGTCTGAGCAAACACCGTTTTTCGCTTGTTTCAACAATTGACCTAATTCGATGGAATCGCTGACGTCCTGACAGTCATAGCCGGCAGGAAGGAAGATAGGAGTTATTGAATGACTTGTAACCCAGCTACAGTTTATCTTTCGCTTTTTATATCGTCTTCAGCAACCCCCCCCCAAAAAAAGAAATAAAGTAGTGCACTGTCCGCTCAAATTTCACGGTAGACACGATATACGTACAACAGTACACGCTTTTGGTCAAGTCCCGCCCTTCACCCCACCCCTTGGTGTATTGAAGTCGATATTCCGAAGAACTACTTGTTATTATCCCCGTTGCCTCAAGTGGGTTGTTTTTGTTTGTTCAACGGCCTAGTTCAACGCACATCGTCAAACGTATATTGTAGTAGGCCTATATTTTATTACATCCATCCTGCAGCCATAACCTGAATTACAATTTAAAACGTGCATAAAAAACACCCCAAAAAGCTAATACGTAAATAGCCTAACTTATACATAAAGGTGATGGAATAAAATATTGTAACAACGATACCAAAATACACATTAACTTTAAAAGACGTTTTAAAGCCCCAACACAACATTGCTCGAGGTCAAAGAATAGCATCCATACGTTGTCTGATCCAACATATGCATGAAATAGCACGCCTGTGAAAATTTTAGCTCAATCCGCCAACCGGGTCTCGAGAAAATCGTGAAAACCGCTACATTTGTTTCGCGAAAATGCAGCATTCAACGCCGTACTGTTCCGAAAAAAATAGTTTAGATCTCGGTGAGACGTAAACTATTTCTTTTACTCATTTCTTCCAAAATACAACATTTTAGGCAGAAATATTTCAGTGCGAGGTTTCTACTATAACCATCTTCAAACTGTATAAGTTTCATGTAAATCTGTGAACATTTCTGTTTGTTGATCTTACCAATGTTGTGTGGGGGCTTTAAAGCAAAAACAAAAACCGAATAGATAAACAAATCTAACCAAACAAACAAAACAGGAAACATTGCACAGTGAGAGGTTAGAGGGCATGACGTTTTGATTGATCCTAGCGGGACCTTTCTAGCAGGACCTTCGGGAAAGGTTCTGCTATAGGATCGAAACGTCAGACCCTCTGCTCTAACTTTTGAGATGAATTTATGTATTGCGGGTCATTTTAGTCAGTGAGCAATTTGCAACAGTTTTTGTGTTCACTTCAGTGAAAGGTTAATCATTTGAACAGGTTATCATAGTTACTCGATTTACACCTTGGGTAGCACTAAGTTCCAGCCTTCCTGAGAGTCACGTGAGACCGTTGCTCAGGGAGGGGAACCATGCAGAAAACCTGTCACAAGTAGTGTAGTGCATTTCGTGGCTTTAACTTCCCCATGCAGCAAACTTACGACAGCTGTGGTGCGTACGTTCAGCAATGCCATTTCCTAATTTTGCTTCCGTGGACAGGGTTTTATTTTCGAAAGTAGAAACTTGGCGCCCTGTTCTCTGTGGGCAACTCCTTCCAGAATCCCGCGGGTGGTCTGTACTCATTTAACGAGTTAACGTGGATGTTAAGAAATGTAATAAGCCCCCCGAGTTCGGCCGTGTAGCGCGGCTGAGGGAAGCCCTTGCAATGTCGTACCGTGCCCCCGCAACCCAGGCAGCAGGAATTCCTTCCCCGTGAGTCGGTGTCGAAACTATCGCCTCTCTTTCGGCCTTCTAATACGGATGTCATTCTGTTCGACCTCAGACGCGCCTTTCAGTCTGGCCGTTAAACGCACGCACTGGTGCACACTTTCTCACGAAGGTAAAAATACGGTGGCCTACACTCGCCACAGCAGAGATTAAAATATTTCCTTTCGGTACACCAACTTCCCTCCCTCATCAAATCTCCTTTTTTTCTGGCTTAAAACGCTGACGTCACCCATCCGTTTCAGATTGTGCAATTGCCACTCGTCCAATGTTGTAACTCCCGGACTTCACCCTCTGCAACCACAACCTCCATGGAAAAGCTTGAGAGCTTGTCTTTCCACCAATGTAATCAGCTCCAACTCCAAGCGAGGAAGTACTCATTGTCTTTAGTTGAGAATTAACAATCACGAAGCACGTGTTCATTCTGAAGAGGAGTAATTTTGAATCATGGTTTGTCTGGTCTGTCCGAGTAGAAGATCTTCCCTTTGAATTTCGGTTGAAAGTGACATGAAACTGTTAAAGTGGCATGAGCAATACAAAATCGTTGGACGGCTTGACGCGTGGATCCCAAACCAGACCTCTCTTAACGGTAAAACACATCATCCCGGACCTTTTAGGAAGGTCCTGCTACGGTTGAGGAATCACAATGCGAGTTTCCTTGACTGGTACATGTAGGCCTAGTAGGATAACTTCATAGCGAAGGAGGATTATAGGCTAGTACGGTATTCAACAAATCGACGGATAACCCAAACAGAGCTGACTTACGGTACAAGGCCCTGTCCTCCTCCCACCTGTACCCGCCGCGGCAAAACACTTAAACCACCCAATTAAAGTTATGTAAGCATCGCCATTGTGTCATCAGATATCACACAGTGCACTATTTTTTAATTAAATTATCACAATACGCAGGCGTCACTTCGATCGCTCTATTACAAGATTCAATCAACCCAACCACTTATCGGTTAGGTTCTCCAAGGCGCATTAAGATCAGTAAGAATTCGAAAAATGTTTCCGGATTTTTTTTTCTTCTCTCGGTCAGCCGTCGTGGGTTTTGTTAGCGGCTGAATCTCTTTTCTTTCTTTCAGAGTCTTGTTTTTGGTGCATACCTATATCCTGTCCGGTAATTCGTCGATTCAGAACAGGCGACGGGGCAGCCAATTCCTGCTTTGTTGCGCCCTTGTTGGTCCTTACCTCCTGAGAGCACCGTTAGTTCCGTCTCGTGTAATTGGGCGCGCGTTACTGCGTCCATTGTTTCTCTGACACGCAAGGCTCGCTCGAGAGGAGGGGCAGGGGGAATGTGGAGAGAAAATAGTTCCTGAAGACGCCTAATTCTCATCAACTAGGTATGCTGGATACCATGGAGGCTGGACTTAATATCCTTCCGCAAGTCAGAAGGTCCACCCCCCCTTCCCTTTACCTTCCTATCACGCCAATTTTATTAACCCTCCACCCCATGCCTTCAAACAGAGCTAAACCTCCCCGTCTATGTTTTCAGTACACGAAAGGGTCTTTATATGATATTTTCCGTGTCTGTTTTCAAGTCGGCACGATCACGGCTGGATAACTTGACCATCGTTTTGCAAACACGGTTGGAATTGATTGGGCCGCGTTGGGGCTATTGCCTAAGTTTACTTAGGTATTGATTATCGATTATTGTTGTTTATGGATTAGTTGGGATTTTGGGGCTGAAGTGGGCATGAAGTGGGCCGGAGTGGGCTGGGCTGGAATGTTGGTGGTGTTGGGATCGGTTCCCGCCTTGGGCTGGGTTAGGTTGGGTTGGGTTGGGATGGGTTAGGCAGGGTTGGGATGGGTTCGCTTGATTGGCTGGAATTCAGTTAGATTAGGCTGGATTGCTGTTGGATTTGGTTGACTTGTTTGGGTTGAGTTGAATGGGGTGGATCGGATTTTTCCGATCATGAGTGGGCTGAAATAGGTTAAATTTTGATGGATTGGACTGGATTGGCTTGGGTTGTTAGTTGTTGGTCTGAGCAGGTTGAGTTGGACTTGGACTGGGTTAACTTGGTTGTATTCGGCTGTAATTATAGTTGGGTTGGTCTGGTTTGAGTTGGGGTGGGCTCGGTTGGGTTGGGTTGGACTTTGGATGGAGGTTTTGGATTGTCCATGACTTTCGGGGTTTTGTATTTGGTTTGATCACGTTGGGCCTGACTTGATTAGGGTTGGGTTCGGTATATAGAGTCGGTAACTCGGTATATTTGGGCCGAATACTTCGTCTTGGCGCCTCTCCCGAAGACACCGCCTGTCCGTGCACGTTCGTATCCCGGCCAGGCTATAATACGAGGCGTGTCCCTAACACCATGCAACCCCCTCCTGTGTGACTGACGGTTCGTCTGTCGATTTTTCATCTGCTTTTCCTCCGCAGGCGAGTTCCCGTCTTGTGTCTGCATACCAGGAACGATGAATAGTCCTGTCTGGATATCCCATTCATCGCTGGGATTAATCTCCAAGAATAGGCACGGATTAAACTTTAATCGAAGATGTGTCCAACTTTGTCGATATTTTGCTTTATTGGAGGGATTGATTTGGGTTCTTTCTTTTTCTTCCCTTCTAATTCCTTTTTTTGTTAAAATTTCGTCACTTCCTCTCCTGGGATAAGTGCCGTCCATTACGGTACCGGCTTAGAGAATTTCCTGCCTTCAGTGTCTTGTCTCCTCTGTTATTGGAGAATTTGAACGGTAACAACGAACCTCCATTATTATCGACAGGGCAAAAAAATCAGAACACTCGAATATATCACCAATGGGCGGATTTGTTCGAGAGGCGTTTCTTCCTATACCTATATACCCCATCATCACACTGATGTTCAAGGAAACCAAGGGGGAAAAATGTCCATCTGCGATCTTATCTTCATTCTGGGGCAGCGTGTATGGATGTCGAACGGCCTTGGTCTTAGATTTGCCATCGGAGGCTTGGAGCACGCGGCAAATCAATTTCTGTCTTTGGAATGCTAGGCCAGTCTTCAAAATGTTGCGCTAAGTTCTTCGTGTTTGCTCTGCGCTTAAGAGGTCAAAGGTTAATCCAGCAAGCTGAACAGTCAGTATTGATCCTCTCAAGCTGCAATTTTCCGCCCCACTCAGTGTTGGACCCCAGGGGCATGCAGTATTGCTGGATTTTCCAGCCAATTTGATTACAAAAATCTTCATTCGGGTGAGCTCTAGTTTTGAAATCGTACCCGGTACACTGTAGCCTACAGTCGCTCCAAATCATTGGCAGTACCACTTTCTTCCAGTCTCTCATGACCATGGCAATACGTTATTGTGCGACTGTATAGCTACATTATTTTTCTTCAATTTGCATTTGGGGGTTCTAAACAGAGCACTTTATTCTCATTAGCAATTGATTTGGAGGGAGTAAGCTCTCCCTCCCCCCCCCCACAAAAAAGTCCCAAACTTAAAGCGACATGATCATTACCATCGATATCTTGCCGTTAGTCCCGTCCAGCCGGCCGACCGCGTGTCTACTCGATCTTATAGCTCCTTATGATCCAACATTCGATGCGCGCGACCTGGAGCTGCTTAAAGACTCTACATAATATTGGTAAGATCGAAAAACAGAAATGTTCACAGATTTACATGAAACTTATACAGTTTGAAGAAGGTTATAGTAGAAACCTCGCACTGAAATATTTCTGCCTAAAATGTGTATTTTGGGAGAAAAGAGTAAAAGAAATCGTTTACGTCTCACCGAAATCTAAACTATTTTTCGGAACAGTACGACGTTGAATGCTACATTTTCGCGAAACAAATAAAGCGGTTTTCACTCATTTCTCGACACTCGGTTGGCGGATCGGATTGAGCTAAATTTTTCACAGGAGTGCTATTTCATACATATATTTCATAGGTATAACTAAATCAAGATCGCAATCAAACGCAATGAGTAATCCCAGGTGGCCGGCAATCGTGTTTTATACAAGGGAAAAAAATACAGGCTTAGCAGGTTTTCGTGCCTAAGCAGCTTTATGAAATGGACCTTTTCCATGAAATATGCAAATTAGACCTAGCGCATGCGCTCAACTAAATTGGTGGGTAAGCGGGCTGCCAACCAATCATACTTTTCCACGGGCGTGCGCGCGTTCCTTCTCACTAACAGTTTGGCGTGCGGTCATTGGCTATTCAGCGTCTCCTGCGCGCGTATTTCGAAACCTGCACGCAATGCGCACCCGTTTGCCAATACCAATTTACTTAAGCGCATGCGCCAGCTCTTATTTGCATATTATTTCACGGGAAAGGTCCATTGGCACTAGGTATTGGCACTATGCCAACTCGGGACGGGCAACGCCAAAATGGCTTGGGCACGCCCAATTCACGCCCAAAGGAGATTGGGGAGGAGGGGTGGGAGGGCAGGAGGCGTATGAGGGAGGGGAGGAGGGAGGGGACCGCACGGCAGAATGTCAGCGCCAGGAGTATTAGAAGCAAGGGTCCTTGAGGCCGTGGATAGTGGGATATGTGGGTCGGTGCAGACTTCCGATGTACGCTGACCTTTGTGCTTTGTCGGTGGACGGAAAGGGCCCAACCATGCAGAGGTAATGAGGCGCCAAACACCAGTAAGACCCCGGCGAGCTGCGGAAAGACGAGCACTATTATAGACACTTATAGGCAATTCTTCTTTCTTTCGAGTCCTGGGTGACGCAGACATTGTGCACGTACGTACGCTTAAAAAAATGCCGCACGGGCTCGAGACGACAGTGGCCCTTTTAAGAATGACTGGATCGTACAGGCCTATCAGGCTCGGGCTCCGGCTTCGTCCCCGTCACTCAAAAACCCGAAAATGCCAGCTGTGGTTAAGCAGTGACTTTGAATATTTCGTTTTCCTGGTCATTGCACAGTATCCGCCTATAGGAACTGCGGTGAAAGTATACTGTTGCAACTGGTGCATGACAGAAATGGAACCCAAATCCATCCCCGAGCCCGAGGCCCCTGAGCATTCACTTCGTAAAGATTCGATGCACTCCGATCCCGTACATTATACACTGCGGGCTTGCACGTGTTTGTACCCGCGCGCGCGAACACAGCCAGGGGCCTCTCATTGGCCCAGGCGAAATGAGCGCGCGTCGCGCGCGCGCGTGAGGAATGCCGGCAACGCGCGCGTGAGCGGCCCATGAGCAGCTGCGATTGTGAGGCATGTGCTGTCGACTCTGACAAGTTTATTATCTGGCGGTGGGTATAGTCTGTGGCGTTGAGAACTATGGCACGTCATATTATAGGGCCTATCACAGTTATTCGACAACCAGTCCTATTATTCAACAATCAGTCCTATTATATTGAATATGAATGAATAATACTAATGCGAACATTGAATGACACAAAATACTCTAGACCTTTGCCAAAGGCAGAGATAGGCCTAACTCTTTGTCTCCTTCGAAATTTCTCCGTCGGAGGACACAATATTATTGAAATGACTTGTCAAGTTTTCGTTAACCCCACCAAGACACCAAACAAGTTCTGTGTTGAGCTTCCCATTGCTCGATCGTATCCGCATTTGTCGAGCGTCCGCTACAAAAAAATAGTATAGATTGGGGGGGCGACGTAAAATGCGTGAATTGTCTTGAAAACTCGCACGACACCGTAGATGTTGTATACCGGGCGCAACAAGGCAAACACAGATGATAACAATCGCACGGGTGCCGTGACTCCGTTTTTTTTACAAGGTGCTAAACAATGTGTGCACCGCTCTGCTTGGTCAACAATCGCCGCGACGTGCTGACAGACGCTGGGTTGACATGCCGCTGTCGTTCGGTGACGGGGCGGGTGCGAGGTTCGGATGTTTGTCCAGGATTGACCACGGGTTAATAACTGATCCCGTCACGGCCTGGTACGCGATAGCCTATAGCTTGGATGTGTAGGCCTAGTAGAGCTTTGAATTTACGCAGTGGCTGTTGTTACGGCAGTCGTCCGTGTGGTTCCCTGACTTGATTGTATTTCGTAAGCATTGCAGGCTGGTTGAACCAGTCTATTAGCTGATAGTCTGGTTCCAAGAGCTAAACATCCTGACAAATACTGTGAAGTCAGGGAACCATACGGACAACTGCCGTAACAACAGCCACTGCGTTGAATTTAATACACAAATCTAAAATGGCATCACTTAAAGAAAGGAAAGTCATCTGATTGGTGTAATGTTTCATTGAGTGATTGATAAAAGAGCAAAGACATATTGATTGGAGCGTGATTTTAATTCAGCAATTTTTAACATTGTTTTAACGTAGCAGCGCTCTACCAATAATGAGCTATCAGGGCTTGTATACCAGGGCCTCCCAAATTGTCACCTTTTTGTAATAATGTCGGGGTGCCCATCGGAAGCTGTATAATAATAGCCACGAGCAGAGAGCGGTGGCATCGGCAATAGCAATAACGACAACGATGATGTGCAGCAATGATGATTGATGTAACTATAGATGAGACTATGGATTGGAAGTTGGAACTGTATGAGCAAAAAGGTAACGTTGACAAAGAAACCGGCACCGGGTTCGTTCCCAATCCCAGCACTTGGCAGCGAGCGAAGCGGACCAGGTATAGGCCTAAACCATCGGCCATCAGCTCATCCACAACATGGATGTTTGACTTCTCAGTCTGTAAATCGCCTTACAAGCGTTCGGCGGGCAATTAGGAGCGGTTTAGGCTAATCCATCTCAATCCGCTTATGCACTTGCCGGATCCTGGGGTGAGAAGAAAAACGGGAGTCACACATCCCTTTTCTTGGACCCTTAGCGGGTTGGTGTTAATGTTGGTGTTTAGCCTGACCATTATGCAGAGGCGTTAAGAGGCCATGTCCTAATAGATTGGAAACGGTGTTTTGATGACCAGTTCGTAAGTGGATCGCCGTCAAGTGCACCACGTAGATGCGGATGGTCATTTGGGGTCCAGTCGGCGCTGATTGTGGCAATGCAGTCTGAAGTCAAAAATTGGGTTTGTGGCTTGGTAAAGAACAAACAGTCTCCCAAGACTTGGGATACTGACGAACAGACAGTCAGAAAAAAAAACAGACAAACATGCTGACAGTCAATTATGCTCACTCAGTAACATGCCGGCATCCAGAGACGGACGGACAGACAGACAGACAGACAGACAGACAGATGAAAGGACATAATGCCAAAAATGCGCACATGCACTGAGACAGACAAAGCGATAGATTTAAGCCAGAGAAGCAGAGATTGTGAGCAGTTACACTCTTTCACTTACGACCGGGAAAGACAATAAAAACTTACAAAAACCGGGATTAAAAGGGAGGAATGTTGAAAACAGTCAGTGGATAAATAGGAAATGGAATTCGTAGTAGTTTCTCCCAACGGTGGCGAGTAGGCCCATGCAATTAATCGTGGATCACGGTCGCTGACGCGGCCTGTCGATAAACCCGCGGCTCTTGAGAAGCTACTCTTCTGCTCAGGAGCCCGCTTTGTTTCGAGACCACAAGTATTTCTGGTATGGCAAGTCTTGTCGCCGACCCATTGTTACCGGCTAGGCCAAGACCTGGCCGACCCTGGGGCACCCTTGTCCACGTCTCTCCCACCCCCCCCAACCCCCGCCCACAAACCCACCGAACCGCGCTCCGCTGGATCAGGATTTTCGTCCAAAAAAAAAAAAAACGTACCGATGACTCTCCGTCAATCCTCGAAAATTGCTGAGTCCTTTTCGCGAAACGCGCGGCGCTATTTTTGGTGTCGGTACGCCCGAAAAATCCCACATTTAATGCGCAGCTTAAATATTTGCAATCCCAGGGCATATTTGTCCTGCCAATTACACCATTACGGACGAGTGGCTTACAGACCCGCCAGGCCACGGACATTGGTACATTCTGAAATGCCACTGAGACGTAAGCGTATTTTTTTATTATTTTCTTTAGGGATGGATGGAGGGAGGAAGCCCATGTCTAATGGACTACCCACGCAAACTATTAGCGCCCACGGTACCCGAAAGACTTGTGTCCAATTTTAAATAACCAACGTCAACACTGGACATCAGTGGAGATGAATGTGCTTCTGCGTGGGCTTTGTTTGGCCGAAGGGTGCGTGGATGTTTCGGGGTTGGGGTGGGGGGGAGGCGCTTCGGCCGGCGGATCGATGTACCTTTATAATCCACGGTGCCCGGCAAGTTGCCGGCCAGATGACGCGGTGAGTCCAGTCCGTGGAGAACGCCTTCAACGTGAGTTGGGTCGGCTCCCATCGTACCCCTCGTTCTAATCTCAACACCACTGTCAACCAGGCAAGTCTTAGCCTGTGCCCATCGTCACCCATTCTGTCATTTGGTGTACCTGCGTGTACCTGTCCTCTGTTGACCGCCGGCAGACGGCAGTCTGTCTTGGACGACAATTCAGCGAAACACTTGGGTGAGTCACATAATTCATTTTACCGACTGTTTAGTTCCTCCTAACTCTCCTGGCTATCGATATACATTATCCCTGCCCAGTGGTTAGCATTTGCATATAACTGTACACGTAACACCGCCCAAAATGCATCCATAATGCATTGACCTCTTAACCAATCCCCTAAACCCCGAGTCACATTGGTGCTAGTGGGCCCATCAGATACAGCTGGATTTCCGTATACAGTACATGTATATCGGTATAAATGTAAGCGGTAACAATTGGATATGCTTAAATACTTTTTCCAATGACCACTCAGCGAAAGAATCCCCATCAATGATCGGTTCACCTGCCACAAATCAGGCCTTGTCAGATGCTTACTGTCGCTTGCCGGTGTAGTTACCAAAGGAGCAGTCTACATATATCCCCCGTCCAGCTTCCATCCTAGTACATGTGTAAGCATAGAAGGTTTAAGGGACCATTTTAGTCTGGCACACTATATGCGGCCGCTTGAGTGGTTTCAGCATGCGCTCCAATTCCGGCAAGGCCCCCGCAATTTTCCGGCAAGCTTGAGATGAACTTAGGCGCCGGCATCTTCAAGAAAGCAATCCACGAAAGAAAGGGGGGAGGAACCTCAGGGCTTTGTAAGCCCGACAAAAGTGCCAGTTCTATAGTAGTTGTTGTGAGAGCGAAATCGCTTGTTTTCCAACTTGTTCCCGACCCGGGAGAAGGCAACGCTCGCCCCGGGTAGATTAATTGCTTCAGAACGTTGATGAAGCTTAATAATCCGTCAAGAATTCGCCACCGACTCGGTGGGTTACGACCTTGCACCGGAGAGAAGTAAGAAGTAAGAGAAAAACGAAACCGGCGCGGACAATTGATGTTTGCCTATCTTTGATTCCACTCCATGTTTGATATCTGGCTTGGACCGTTGGGCGTTGCACATGCTCTTGTCTTCATCATTTTTTTTTCTTTACCTTTCCCCGACCTGGCTTAGAAGAGAGGGAGTACAAATTGATATTTGCTGGTGCATTTCCCTCCAATTCCGAATCTGAGGCTCTTGTTTTGGGAAGGGAGTAGCGAAAGGGCCTGGCACGCACCCAGGTCCGGGCAGTCGATAACAGGCCGGCCCTTCAAAGACCCCCGCTGGCGTCTTTTTGTTCGCGATGGAGGCTTTAGTTTTGAATAATTAATGAAGGATGGGGACAGATCTCGGTTCTTGTCACGCGATCCTCTACTTGGGAGAGGCCTCCCCCCCTCCTTCGAATACCAAGACTGTCAGCTTGAAATGCTCGATAGTGAGAACATTGACACTGTTTGAACAAAAGGTCTTTTTTAAGGCACCGCAAAAATCAAACAAATACAGCAACAGGACTATGTAGGCCAAGTAGTTGACTATTTGGGAAGGCCGCCATCGAAGCTCCGGGCAGCTCAGATGGCAAAAGCGCTGGTACGCAAAACCAGAGGCTTCGGGTTCAAGTCCCGGTCCGGTCAGTTTTTTATGCCATTGTTTTTAAAATACTCCCAAAAGGTAGAAAACCCCTTACGGACTCCAATGACCTAAAATATGTGAAATCTTAAAGCAAGATGGTGTGACGTTTCATGAAGACCCTTCTCAAATGCAGAAAGCCTCTGAGAAAGGTCCTACTAGAAAAGGAAAAAACCCAGGTCCTCTTATGAAAAGCACTTATTCTGAGGCTTCGCTTGGTGAGAGATTATGCTACAGGACGTGGTCCCATCCGATGCAATATTTCAAGGATAGCTCTTTGGTTCGCAAAGGCTCTTGACAGAACTTGGTTTGTTCCTCGGATGCTGGCGTTCCGAACCTAGTAGTAAGACCATTCCAAAAAAGCCAGAGTTCTGCTAGAATCTTTACGACAAAATTGGCAAAGTCTTTTCGTGAGAGTGAAGGACAAAAGCCGGATGTGTACAGGGGTGAGAAATGATACATGACTGAGTTTTTGACGAGTCAATAACAAGCAATGTCTGAATGGGGGAAGGGGCTCTGAGTACACTGAGCGAGTCAGTGGGTGACGATTAGAGGCAATGGGTTTATCGCGTGCGTACCATATCGATCGCGTGTAGAGAGCTGACCTGCGAGTCGGTAACCCTGCCAACACAGGTGGGGGTGGGGGGGGGGGGGCTTGGGGCTAGCCGGTGCACCCTTTAGATCCTCAACGGGGACACACTGGGTTCAGAGATGGGCTTCTACCTCCCTCGACTGTCCAAGTCCTGCGATGTCTTACAACGAGACCTCCGATCAAAGAAATGACGCGGTAACTCTGTACCCACCAGAGTCTTGACACTTGCGCTCAAACGTGTCTTCAGTGGTATGGTGAAATATTTCGAGATTTTGGTATGTTGCTTGGGGCTTCTCTAAGAATTGAGGTGGATCTCGGCCCACTATATAGTATGAATTTTGATTTTACCTAAGAGCACTATTGAAAAGGTTGAAATAGTCGACTAAAGTCTTTAGGGGCGTTTGCCGCGTCTGACATAAGTAGTGACGTCACTACGACGTAATCTTAGAGGCATATAGCGATGAGAAAACGTCGATGAATCGCTCAATGTTCGGTTGGTTGGACGAGGTGGGGCCATTGAACCATCTCTTTTTCAAGTGTCCGAGTGCGCCCTTCTCGAACAAGTTCTATCAAATTCTATCAAATGTTATCCAATTGATAAGAATCTCATCAGTGACTACACTGTCACATCAACCAAATCATTTATTACTCTATGTGTTTCAGTCGTCTGTTATTGGCGTAGCCAGCTACAACCGTTACCAAGTACTGTGAAAAAACCCGCATCTTTGCTGACAGACTGCGTGACTGCGCACATGTGGTAGTGTCTGACCCATTGCGGTGCTCTAACGTGAGATTATTTATAGAAAATCTGATTATTTGTCCGAGCAGGTCCGAGGGGGGGGGCTATTTTGAGGAGACACTGACTAGGAATGTTAAGTGTCTTCGGCGTGGCCCAGTCATGCCTTGTATCCTTTTTTTGTTTTGTTTCAGCCGGCACGTGCTGGCGCCATTTCTATACGCCCCAGCCACCTGGCTTTAGCGAAGAAACGAAAGAAAAAAAAACACCCTTCGAAATATGTCTGCAATAACTCCACTTGTTGCCACTCGGAGTCGATGCTAAATACTCTACCCGACTTACCTGCTCCTCTGCCCCCCTGTTTTCTCCCCAAACAAACGAGCCCCAGCTCCGGAAAATTATGGCCCCCGCCGTATAATCTTGGGCTAACATTTGGCCGGCTTGTTGACCGACTCTTGTTGTCCCTTTTTGGGGGGGAGTGGTGTATGGTCGCGTCGAGTGCTTGTCTTGCGGCTTAGCGAGTTGGGTAGAAGGAGAGAGACAGAGAGAGAGAGGAAGAGAGAGTGGAGGGGAGAGAGAGGAGAAAGACGGGGGCGGTCACAGCCACTACACATGCCCTTCTGGCTTCCGTCCGAAAGAAGGATACACTTCGATACGTCACGTCAAACCATCATTGCCCTTCAGGTCTGTTTGGATAGTGTCTGGTACGTCATTTGGCGAGGCTTTGTTTTCCCCTTTTCCAGTTGCTGAAAAGGGAGGGAGACACGGGCTTATTTTCCCCTTGCATCAACATTTTTGGATGAAGCCTGTTGATTGTGAGGGACAAAAACCCGTGTGAAAACGGCTGGTTAAGCCAGCGGTTTCAGCCACCCGCTATTGCTAGACGGCAGGCCTTCTCAAGGTGTCGGGGTTGTGTGGAAAACCGAAAGTAGGTGGATAAGAAAATCGATTTGCCGAAGGAGATTCGACCAACCTTATTTACTTTAAAATCAAAACCTTTTGATGACTGGAAACGGTGCGTGAAGCGTGCGTGCTGCTCGATATATACCCCCAAAAGGCCGCAATACTCTGGCGTTTTATCAAAAATGGCAATATTGTAATGCCAAGCCGCAGGTACACCGAATTTGGCACTCGTAAAACAATAACCTCAATTTTCTTTATCGTATAAGGAAAGAAAAGCACAATCCCGACGTGACATCCACAGTCCAGCGATATATGGTTTCACTTAAAATCTCACCATATGTTTGTATTAGACAATTGCGCTAATATAAACACAAACACCCAAGTGGTTTTTTTGTGTGTATTCTTTCATTCTCCCTTTCGTCAGCACCGCCCTGCCCAAAACCTGGCAATAATCTGGCACGGCTTGGTTCCGTCATGATTTCGTTTAGTTTGTTTTAGTTTTTTTTTTAAAGTCACATTCCCGACCCACCGGTAGGCGACATTTCCATGGCTTCCCGGGAACACGTGCACGGGCGGGCGGGGGACGGCAGGGCCGGGCGGACCGGTCAGATCGGTCCGCCCGCCCGCCCACCCACCCACCCGCAAGTCCCATTCGAGCGGGCAGCTCGTGGGCGCTCGGAATGAGTTCGCTATTGTGCAAACCAGCGTCGCTAGGCGACGACGCTGCTACGTCATCCCGATCCCGCTGTTTCCGTTGATAAGCTTCATTGTAACAATTGTATCAATATCCGACTGGAATGTTTTCTCCAGCCTAAAACTATAAGCATCATTAAACACCCGACATTCCGACGGGTGTAATAAACAATAAAAACGAGTTGCGAAATGCTTGCTTACAAAATTCATGCAAACCTCAAGAATGTCGAGAGCAAAGTGTGTCAATGCTAGTTGGAGCTTTTAGAAAGGTGCTACTAGGATCGAAACGTCAGGCCATCTGCTTTTTGGACATTCCCATGTACTCCCTTTTCATAATAAAGCCGAAGACTTTCTAGTCCCTTTTGAGGACCTATGCGACCCTCGTGAGAAATACTAAATTTTTGAAAGCATGTTGTACTAGAGGTCTTTTTTTTAAGAAGAGCCCCTTTTTTCCTCTCAAAGGGGATGACAAATAGCACAACCTAGGACTGGGAAGATTCAAAAGGGTTTTGTAATGATGAATCCCCCCCCCAAAAAAAAAAATGGAAAATGAAAACCAAAAAAAATCAGGTATCTCCGATCGCATATGCCAAATGTGTGATTTTGATCTACTCGCTCGTCAGCGGGGTCACGTGGTTATCACGTTCCCTCCTTTCCCCATCCTCCCCAAAAACTGGCCACTCACAGTCGGTGGGATGCCTTTGTGATTAACAAGTGTATCATGTGGCCTGACGTGCCGTGCTCTGTAGGCCCAGGGTTGATAGATCTGTTAAAAAAAACCCATCAATTCTGTCTATCTCTCTTTCCCCGTCTCCTTCTCCCCCTCTCACTCTCTCTCTTTTACCGTACAATAATATATGGCTTCGCAGATCCCCATTCTGACCCACTATCCCGATCTCCCTCCACCATCACCATGGCTCATTAATTTGCCTCCTAATTAGCCGAGTGTTTATTTATTTTTATTTACGTTTGGCACTCACGCAATCCTCAAGAGTCCTCCCCCAGTCGGAGGAGGACGGAGGAAAGATTGTTAGTATTGCCTTAACAACCCTCCCTTTACTTCTCCGAGCGGCAGTCCAATTTGCCGGCCCATTCAGACCACCGTGAACCTATTTGATTGGTTGCAGGGCAGGCCCTTTTCCCTCCTGTTTTATTAGTTTCCCAACAGTCAGACTCGACCATCCACTCCCAACACAACCAATCAACGAGCAGAGCGCTGGTCAGAGGCGTATCCCACGTGCCTCCTCCCTGTTCCCCTCCCCTCCCCTCCCTCGGAAAAAGAAAACAAAAAATAAGCACAACAAAACCAAAAACAAGCAGCCCAGTTCATCTATACAGGTATCGTTGACTAGATAATGACCCGGCTTGTATAAGCAGTCACCCCCCACCTCAGCACTCGTCACGTCACTATGTCCTTTACACCACCATCAACACCTAGTACTACCACCACCGTTCGTCCAACCATGGTCCAACCAGCTCCGTGGTCCAACACAAATACGACCCCTCAGTGCACAGCGGTGATATCCACGCGCACTCACGGGTCCGGACTCAGAAACTCACGCGGACGCAAACAGTGAAGTCAAGCGTTCCGGCCTCTCTCTCTCCCTCCTCCACGTATACGACTCTTGCATCCGCGATAGCAGGGGATCTGCCCCGCATGAGAGCCTTGCCCAATGCCGAGATCGTCAAGAAGTTCTCGATCACTGATCAGGGATTTCTTCTTCCCTTCTTCTCCTTGAACGATAATTTCCATCTCCAGGTTGCTGACGACTGGAACTGGGTGAATCGGCGTCCACCGGCACGAGAGGAGTAACTCGGACCAGACGTTGGTATACGGTGTGCAGCTTCAGGTAGCTCAGAGACGAAAGAGAGAGTATAGGAGAGCGAGCGCTCCGTAGAGAGAAAGAGAGAGCGAGCGAGACGGCACGATTGACTCAAACACCGCTGGAATGCGACTCCAATCGCACCTGAATCTCTCAGCCGTCCAAAGTTACAAAGTCACTCCGTGTACACTTTGAAGAAGCGGATTGAAGGCAACATCAAACGCAGCGACGAAGGCTACAAGTCGATTCTGGCTCATTTCGTGTCGAAAGCCGGCATTGCATATCGAGCGAGAGCCGCTGCTACCACCCGAGGAGATTTTTGTTTTCCATCCCTTGGCTGTTGAGAAGTTATGAGGATGCAGGAGCATAGCAGGAGGAAGATATCACCGGCCGCCGTGGCGTTGTACTGCTGCTGTTGCCTGACGGTAGCGGTGACCCTGGCTCGGGCTACCCCGGTCCCTGCGCCCACCACCACCACCACCACCACCGACACTACCGTCGCCGCTACCAACACCACCATCACCGCCGCTAACGGCACTGTCACCAACACCAATACAACCACCAACAACACCGCCGACACCACCGCCGCTTCCAACACCACCATCACCTCCATAACCGCCACTAACACCACCGCCACCAATACCAATACCACCAACAACGACAACACCGCCGTTACCAACGCCACCGCCTCCGCTACCAACGCCACCGCCGCCACCACCATCCCCACGGCCACCAACACGACCGCCACCAACACCACGGCCTCAGTCGCACCGTCCGTGATGGACGCAGGACCCTCGCCGGCCACCGAGCTACTGGACCCTGCCGAGGCCACGGACCTCCAGGGGACACCCATCTCGGATCCCGTCACCAGCTACGACGCTAAGGTAAATGCTCCACTCTGACATCCATCTCGACTTATTAAAACAAATCAATTCTTCACATTTCTCTCGTGTTTTCCCCTTATCATCCCCAGCCTTAAACAATTTCGACAACTGAAAATAATATCAACTTTTATTTAACATTTACTCCCCAAGTGACTGATACAAAATCGTTTATTCTAGCCTTGGGTCTACTTAAACACAAGGCATTCTTAAATAGATGTTGGATTTTTTTTGTCTACTCCTTTGGTATACGGGATTTACCATCACGTGAAAGGGCGGATTCCCGTTTTGACCGGGAGCTTCTTTTTTTCGCCCAAACGGCGGAATTAACGTTTACATGCCGAGCCACTGGTGGCCGATTGTGTTCGCGTTACACGGTGGTTTAAATCCGAGCAGTTGGGCCACTGGGCCAAACTTGTGGCGCTACAGTCAACCGGGCCGTCGTTGTCGGGGTGTTTTGTTTACAAATTGTTGCCCGCAACTGAAACAAATTCCACCGACCCGCAACCCACCGACCCGCTCAGCGCAATAATAGCGGCCTCTATCCCCCGAAAAGGGGTCCCCTGGTGGATTCCGTTCGTTTGCTATACAGGCCGAATGCTTGGTTAGGCCAGTCGAATTGGTCTAATCACGTTTTAGCCAGCGGTTGAACTGCTGACAATAGTCGAATCAGGCTTAAGCTATGCTCCCCCCCCCCCACAACTCGGCCGGTCTCGTTGAAGACACGAACAATACGTTGACAAGGCGGCGGTCTCCTTGGGTCGACAGACTCTCAACAAAAAGAAAGGGGGTGAGAAGACTACAGAGGGAAGAAAATACTTGGCATGAAAAAAGAAAACCGGAAGGGATTCTGTCATCCGTGTTTGGCCAACACGCTGTCTGACTTTGCCTTTTCAATAGCGTCTGCACTGTGTGACGAGCCAGCTTAGCCGTTATTACGGGTGCTAAGCCCGTGTAGGCTGCGTCACCAGCATCAACTGCCAATCTTCCCACTCTCTGACCCGACCATCGTCGGAAACTAGGTCCCTTTTCGACACTCCCTCAGAGAGAGAAATGATTTGGCTTTATATTGGTTTTGGAGTCCCTAGTGCTGTGGCTTCTGCCTCTTTACAAAACTTAAGCTCACTCTCTCTCGTCAACTTCATTTTCCTTATTCCTAAGCTGGCAACACTTAAGGCTCTTCTAAGAAGAAATGTTTCGTACTCTCGCCACGAAATCAAGCATATTGAGCTTTGAATCGTCCGTCGAAAGGCATCTACTGTCAGCCCCTTCATTTCCAATGGATGAATGGGATGTAATCAAACCAAGGCTTTTTAGCCTCAGAAGAACGTTTCTGTTTGTAACCAAGTTGTTGTTGGGGTGGGATTTTTTTGGCGGGGATCAGAGTTCTACTTCCAAGTTTGCTCTGGATCTTTACAGGCGTGTCCAGATCTGTAAAACGTTCACATGGTAATTGGCTGATGAGACTGGATACAAAAATTGAATACTTTGTCCCCAAGACGCTCAGTGACCCTTCAGGTTGGGTCGTGAGTATCGATTTATCTTAGCCAACACGAGGTTTTGCCTAATCTTTGACCTGGTTTTGGCAGCCAGATTCCCTCATCTCTGTAAATGAAAAATGAAGGTAACACCCAAGTATAGGGGCCTACATATCGTCATGAAAAAGACTGCTCACCTTTTCATAACTGATGATGCTCATTGTTGAATTTCTCTGTCCATTCACGAATGAACTATTTAACCCTTGAATTGAAATCTAAACATGTGCAGTGTATTCAAAGGTTGTATCAAGTAAGCGAAGAGGTTCACATGGAGGTCTAGATGGTTATTTTGCCTGTAACTTCTGATAATTCACAACCGAGTGTGTTTGACACATGCAGATTTGTAAGGCATTTTGAAAGGAAGTTCCCTTCTATTTATTTAACCTTGGCACAGTACAGACTCTTTACGAGGAGTCCAGTTGAGTTATTTGCTCTTCTCAGATTTCCCAAAAGAGACGTTTTGTACAAGACGTCACGGCAAATCTCCTACACATTAGCTTATTTTCTCCTCCCTGATATTTTGCCGCAGAAATTTCTGCAGAATTACGGCTACATGCCGACGTACAACCCGTCCAAGGGCAAGTGGGAGTTCTCCGACAAGTACAAGACGGTTCGGCTGGATGCCGCCCAGTCCCCGACCACCACTGCTCCACCAGCTCCGTCTGAGACGGCGGCGGCGGCGAAGGCCCCCGGCAACCAGACCGGTCCCGACACGGACCAGGAGCGTACCAAGTTCCGCCAGGCAGTCCAGAGCTTCCAGCGGCGCTACAAGCTGGTGGTGACGGGCTCCGTGGACGACGACACCCTGCGACTGATGCAGCAGCCCCGTTGCGGCGTCTCGGACTACGAGGCCCCGGCCGGCACCAAGTCGGACGGCCTGGTCGAGACGGACGCCCTCTCCAAGGCCAAGCCCGGCTCGGCTGCCATCGGCCGCGGCACCTCCAAGGCAACCATCGGGAACGGCAGCGGCGCTCTGGCCGGCACTCCCCGGGCGAAGCTGCCCTCCGTCGGCAACGGGGGCTCTACCATCTCCTCCCCCGTGGCTAAGGCGCCCGGGAGGGCCCAGGTGCAGAGCGTTGCGTCCAAGTCCTCCGCACCTATCGGCGTGTCCCAGCAGCAGCTTCCGTCCCTCCTATCGACCAGGACGCCGAAGCTTCCACCCTCATCGTCAGCAGCAGTCCCCGTCCCTCATGAAAACACGCCCAAGGCAGTCGCTGTCCGAGACTCCGTACTCAACGATACGAGCATAGACGCGGTATCGGTAGAGGAGGATCAGAGCCAATTCCCCACTACCACTGCTACCGCCAGCTCTGCCCCAACATCCTCCCATGTGACGAAGTCCATGTCTGCGCCGTCCCAGGATGGGAAGCCGGCCGCTCCCCGTCCCAAGCGGAGCGCCGTGGCGGACCTCCTCGTCGGGCCCAGGCTCTCCCGGACCCGTCGGGACTACAGCTACGACGGCAACACGGCCGGCAGCACCGTGGGCTTCGGGCGGGCCACCGTCACCTGGCGCATCCTGACCGCCTACTACTCCCGCCACTTCTCGGCCTCCGACCTCCGCGGCCAGATCACGCAGGCCTTCCGGCGCTGGGCCGAGGTCCTGCCGCTCCGCTTCGTAGAGATGGCCACGGGAGACATCCTAGACGTGGACATTCAGATTGCCTTCGTAGACAGTAGTAAGTTCCACTCGTGTCAATCGACATTGCATCCAATTGGCCCCAAACTCCTCTAAAAAATCCTTTACCAATCCTTTCTGGAGATGCGCCCTCAAGAGTTATGTGACTGCGGCTCTATTTCATTTTTTTTTTTTTATTACATGTATTTTGAACAGCGAGTAAGGATAAGGTTTCGAATGGTTCTTTGTGACAAGAATGACCTGAGAAAGAAATGCCTTGCTAGGATCGACACTTCGGGCCCGGTAAACTTTCCAGACTTGCCTTTCGGCAGTTCAAATCAGTGACAACATTTTGGTATGACTTTATGAAAACGGTTCTGCTAGAAACGTCTGGTCCTCGACGGTCGACCTTGTCTCAGTTGTGCTTGGTGTCTTACATAGATCCTAGTTTTGGGGTTTTTTTTTTATATCGATGACCTTATTTTTTGCGTCTTCCCTCCAACAGCCAACAGCGACGACTTCGACTTTGAGTTTGAGGATGAGCAGCTGGCCCGCTCCACCGGGCCGTGGGCGATCTACTTCAACGACGACATCCAGTGGACGTACAACTCGCACCAGGGCAAGAACCTGATCAAGGTGGCCGTGCACGAGGTGGGCCACGTCCTGGGCCTGTCGCACAGCACCGACCGCTCCTCCATCATGTACCCGTACTACGTCCCCTTCAACCCCTCGGACAACAACTTCCGCACGGTCATCGATCAGGACACTCTGCAGGAAGCGCACGCCATCCACGGTAAGCTCCCCCTCGGATGCCGAGCCTGTTTACAGTGGACCCCTTTCCCACGGATACAACGGGCCGCTTGGATAGATGAAGTATCTTCCCCAAATGTTGCAATGGATGTCAGAAAGTTTTAGTTATAGTATGAGTTACATAGGGCATAAAATGATCAATAAAACTAAGTAATTGTGTCTCTCCCTTGGTCTTGACCTCTTCCTCATCCACTCCCTCCTCTTCTTTCTTGTCTTCCTCCTCCTTTCCTCTTTTCCTCTTCTTGTTCCTCATCCTCCTTCCTGCTGATGCTGCTACTCCTCCTGCTCCTTCTCCCTCTCCTCCTCCCATCCTCCTCCTCATCCCCTCTCCTCCTCCCCATCCTCGTCCTCCTCCCCTCTCCTCCTCCTCCCCTCTCCTCCTCCCCATCCTCCTCCCCATCCTCCTCCCCATCCTCCTCCTCCCCATCCTCCTCCTCCTCCCCATCATCCTCCTCCTCATCCCCTCTCCTCCTCCCCATCCTCCTACTCCTCTCCTCATCCTCCCCTTCTCCTCCTCCACTCATCCTCCTCCTCCTCCTCCTACACTCCTCCTCCTCCTCCTCCTCCTTCTCCTCCTCTTCCTCCCTCCCCCATCTCAGGCCAGTGCGGGGGCAACTTTGACACCATCCTTGACTGGGTGCGCACGGTGGGCAACAAGCGCAAGTACAGCTCGGTCTTCTTCCGCGGCGACACCATGTGGGTGTACGAGAACACCTACCAGCGGGTCAAGTACGGCGACCCGCGCCGCATCAGCGACATGTGGTCGGGCGTGCCCAACGACCTGGACGCGGCGCTGCAGATCCTGCCCCGCTCCGGCTCCTCGGACAACCTGTACTTCTTTAAAGGTAACTACCGCGGAGACCGCAAGGGTAGAGGCCTACACAGGGCTTGGCTAGTGGTGGAGGAGGAGGCAGGCCAGACGATCCTATCCCAGTAAAACTGAATGGCAAAACCACAATCAGGATATACCTCTGCTTTGCTACCACATCGTTAGTCAATTAGGGTTGCTCTGCTCGACGTATATTAAGCACTAAATTCCCAGTGCTTTGCCCGATGCCTGATGAAAAAAATGTCATCAAAACCACATCGTTATCGAGATCCTTTCAAACCACTCATCTTGTTTGGGTTCTCTTCAGAACCACACAAACTCACACACAAAAACATACTTACACGGTGTCACCGCAAAAACACCCCCGACTGGCTACCTCCACCATAAAACCCCTCATAAGGGATAGCAAACATGATTAAAGTCTTAATGGGGAAACGACATCCCCCCTGTTTGGTGACACTGCTCCTCAATAAGTGTACGTGCTTTAAACCGAGCATCTATTGAGATAACGGTAGCCAGAATTGCGGCACTAGTTGCATCATTATTGGTATTACAAACGGTGCCGATGCTGGGGTTTTGAAATGAGGGGGAACCCTTTGTGCCGTTCCTTTTTACATATCAGGGTGGAATGCCCAGCCTGGGACTAGGGCCGGTTGTACCATATTTATACCCTAACCTATATCTGACGAATCCACGTGAGCTTAATACGCTTGATCCGCACCTATACGTCTGTCACTTCCAGCGAGTGACAATCTCGATCAATATGCTATGAATCTGCGTCGGTTTGTCCTACCGCGACACGTCGGGGACGGCCAAAGTGTCATTTCATTGAAAGTTTTTTGGTGTTGTGTTTTTGTTTCTCTTTTATTTGTTTTCCTTTTCGCCGACGGATCAACGGGGGTTACCCGGAGTGCAAATATTTCTCCCTCAGGGGGTCTTCGCATTTTCGCACGAGTATCTCTGCCTTGAACAAACTCTAGGGAACAACACTTCAGAGTAAGCGCGCATGACATTATAGGCCAGCAGCCGCCCCGCCAGATTCTAACAATCAGAGTCCGATGCATCGCCCAGCCAGCATTGCGAGGGTCGGGGCGGAGGGAGATTCCTTGCCTGTGAAGCGCTTGTTGTGGCCAGTGACTTGGAGAGGCTGTGGATGGTGTTGGGGGGGGGGCTGGGAAGAGGTCCTATCGCTGCCCTTTTAATCCCCCGGGAGTGTCCTTGAGAAGGGACACAATCGGCAATTTGGGGGAGAAGGAGAGAGAGAGAGAAAGGGGGAGGGGGTCTGGCACCCGTGCCTGAAGCATACACCTGCCTATACCCCCTCCCCCTCATCCTAAATCCGCGGCAGACCCTGTAGTTCCCCATTGCCCAGTGCTCGTACTGTGGTCGCGCATAAAGGCAAAGCCCTTGCCACAACAGCATTGGAAGGTTCTTTTTCTTGAGTGTGCCAGTGCGAGCGGGGATCCCCTGCCTTTGCTTACGTAACCTCGAGTCGGTACAGCACCCCTCCTTATGTTTTACCAAACACTGTATGCCTATCTTGTAACCTTTTCGCACGTAAGCCCTGTTTCATGTCCTTCCACGATGATAAAAGACCGAGCATGACACTAACGGAACGGTAAAAAAGAGGTCGGCAATTGTGTCATGATTTCAAAGATACAAAGTAATAGTATGTATTCACTCTGTTGCACAATTCGCCAGCCATGAGACCACGGTTCAATTTAGTGAAGGACGACTTTGAAGGAAATACAAGGGAAACATTTCCTTTGCGTCCATTCGAGATGGTTATATCGTAACCATTGGCTACATGTATATCTATAGACTATAGATAAACTGGCATAGGTCAGGGGTTGATGAGCACCAAACGGGGTGGAGAACCGCCTCCCGCCGGACAAGACTTAAACCTGTGGACATGTTTCGTAGACATGGGTCTTGTACACTCTCTCACTTATCCAAATACAGGTTCCACCTGTTTGCTTGTACAAGTGCTCTCCAATTCTTTCACCCTCTCCCAACATTTCGCCACTTATATCCCCCATGTCCTACATCCATATATTTCCCACGTCGCAAAAGGTTCAATCCCAAATTTGAACAAAAGAGCGCGCCATTTCAGGTCATCCTTCAAAACCAAAGAGCAGTAAGCTCTGCTTTGCAGATATGACTTGCTATATGATCGAAGCTATACTGTTTCGTTTAGTTTTGTTTTGGTTTTGAGATTTTCATTTCAGTCCTTTAAGCCAGTAAGAGGTTTGGAATGTTTTTGTATTACTTCTAATCAGTTAGCAGTAAAACTTAAAATTTAGTGGGCCTGACGTTTCGATCCTAGCAGGACCTTTCTCAAAGGCATTCTGCCTTTGAGAAAGGTCCTGCTAGGATCGAAACGTCAGGCCCACTAAATTTTAAGATTTGCATTATGGTAATTTTAGTCAGTAAGCAGTTTGCAACATTTTTGTATATCAGTTAGCAGTAATAGTAAACGTTCGTATCACGACAATTAATGTAAACACGTGGAATGAATCTCCACTCCCATCATGCAGGCAACAAGTACTACCAGTACGACAACGCCAACCGACAGCTGATGACGCGGGACCCAGTCACCAATGCCGACATCAGCCAGGGCCGTCTCATCTCGGACGGCTGGCCCGCCAAGCCCGGCTTCCCCCGTATCCCCGACAACATCGACACGGCCTACTACGACAAGCGGGACGAGAACGTCTACTTCTTCAAGGGGAACCAGGTGAGGGGTCGCACTGTACACTATCCTATCCTATCTACTGGACAGCCTCATATCACCAGAGTGTACCCGGTATAGGCATGGTTTCGGCATTGCAGTATATCAGTTGTACATTCCTCTTTATTCACCCATGCTTAGTTTCCGTAAAGTTCTTTGCTGTTGCACTTTATTGGCGTCTGAAAAGGGAGACGCTCAATAAACATTAAAGCTAAAAGCTATCATTAAAATCTTTAAGAAAATTATAAAATGGAATCTTGAATTCGTCCCCAGGGGAATTCTTTGGTGGATGTATATATATCTAGCAGGCCAGAGGGTGAGAGTATAATCGATTGGTAAATAGTAAGGCCAATCATTTGACTTGGATCGCTCCTTATTCCGCTTACCACAGGTGTACGCCTACGACATGCAGGCCGGCGGCTGTTGCCTGAACAACTACCCAATGACCATCAGTGCGGCCTACCCCTACCGGTACGGCAATGGCGGGCTGCCGGGCAACATCGACGCCGCCTACTACTCCATCAACAGCCGCAAGCTCTACTTCTTCAAGGGGGACACCTTCTCGGAGAACGAAACCTACAACCCCAGCCACAGCACGGTCGTCAACAGGGTGGGATCCGCCAGGTCCTGGAGCGACCAGTGGAACAATATCTGCGAAGCCTAAAGCCAAAAATAAAAGAATAATAATATTAAAAGTTTCTTATAAAAAAACAAAACAAAGAAAACAACCAAAAATGATTCCTGAACGAAGAAGGCCGAGCGTTATTTGGTACGTGGAGCTGCGCGTCTACTCCCTTCACAGAGTTGGAACCTCAAGTCTCGACGATTGTCAGCGCCAGCGGTCCTGATATTGGCACCGTTCCAGCGAAGCCTCCGGTGACCTGCGTGGTGCAGTGACCGGCGACACTACACCGCCGTAATGAGGTGTTCAATACACATGCTATACTACCGCGCCGAGTGCTTCTACCAGATTGGCAGGATTTCTAGTGCAATCAGTTCCACTGCCCAGACAACTAGGAGAAGAAGGGAAAACTAAAGAGGAAAAATAAGAGAAAAGCTTTAAAAGAAAACACGGGTCACAAACAATATGTTAAAAAAAACAAGTATTACTACATGGCTATATAGTATTAAAGGAATGGGGTGTGCGTCCACTATAAGAGGCTGTGTGGTCAACGGCTGTCGCAACGCCAAAAGAGACGCTCTTCCTACCGTCTGTAAACTTTCAGTCGTTTGAGCATTTTGAAAATAACTATTCCGTCCAGCGATGTTGTCTTTGTCTTACCAAATTGTATATTTTAATGGAGGTTTTTTTAAATGTATTGAAAAGTATTTTTACAGCTGCTTTCAGTGTGACAATAATAGATGTTCATTACGATTGTTTACGTCTACGTGTAGTGTTGAGAAATTATGTGGTGTTTATTCTCTTTTTTTATACGAGTGACTTCAGTCAGGCTCACAGAAGCCTTCTTTTAATTTATGTCTTGGGCACGGATCACGTTGCCTGAGATAATTCGTGGGCAGAGTATACTTTGTTTAATGTTAGTGGAGGAACTTCTGCGTTTTGTGTTGTTGTCTGATCAGCAGACAGCCCTCAGGAACCCTATATTTTTGTATTCTCTCAAATGGAAACGAATGTCGTAGATACGACACTCGTACGATCCATTACACCCCTTACTGTACGATAGCTCTGTTGCTGTCACGTACATTATGGTAGGCTTACCGGTCTACCTCGTTCTTCCGTGGCTTCCTTGTACATGTAGGCCCTACTCAAAGTGCAGCACATGCGGAGAGGTATAGTTCCTCCTCCGCTGAACTCTATGCACGCAGTCACCGTTAACCTTTTTAAAGGCAATGTCGAGAAAGTGCTGAGAAATGTCTGCCGTTTACATCCTGAATGAAACTGTACGCTCACTGGTGCTTTTATCACACGATGAGCAGAAGCCACTTCAATTGTATGAACAAGAAACTGTAAGATAACCCCGCCGTATGTTATCATGCTTTGGTATACAAAATATGGGTTCTTCAGAAGCACGCAAGTAATGTACTCAGTCTAACCACGTGCCTTCCTGGTTTGTTTACCCAGGCTCAAGATGGGCCGTTTTAACACGGACATACCGTTGTATTTGTGATGTTGTTTGTTTTTGAGACTAAGATTGAAGCAGCCCCCCCCCAGAAAAAAAAGGCCCTGGACTGCGAACGACGGTCCAAGCCCCTGTCTCTCCCACGTGAATTATTAATGGAATATCGACTAAGCATACCATGCTTTGTTCAGCGTAGATAGAACTAACAGAGGGTCTTTAAGGCAACTTAGCCACAAAGTGCCCTCCACTAACCCAGTCAGATTTAGGATTTAGTAGACCTAACCCGACCTAGTCAACGATGTTGTTTTTAGGACCAAAGTGTTTTTTTGACAACGGAAACGAATGACGTGAACGAAGCCGCTTGCCAGTAGAGTATTTCGACAAGTTGCCAACTTAACGGTGTCAACGTGCAGAAATTCCCGTAACCCAGTTAAAAAGGGAGAACATTATAAAAGCGAAATACCAAGATGTAATAAGATATTTTTGTGGGAAATGACTGCTCCGGCAAAAGTTCCTCAAACCAGAGTTCCTCAAAACATTGGGCACTTTTGTAGCCTGATTTACAAATCAAATATATATATATTCTTTCTGTTACCATTATTTCCAAAGTGTATATTTCCGTCCGTGAGTGTTCCATCACACACACACTGTTGCATACTGTACAAAAAGATTCAACTTTTATTGCACCGCTTTGTTGGAAATGCTAATAATTATAGATTGTACACTGGTGTACACCCGTACGTCTTGTATCCAGACTTCGCTGCATTGTTTGTCAGGGTAAACCAAGGAGGCCTTGCTCGAGATGAAAGAGGGCACCATTTTATCGAGGATGTAAATAATGAATTTAAAACTAAATATTAACAACACAAGCAATAAGAACATGTATTTATTTTCTGTCGCTACATAGAATAGATATTTACTAATAATATCTTAATGTATATAGTCTATACGTCTGCTTCTGTGCCCGGTTTTAACAAAAAGTATAACCCTGACAAACTTTACAGCGATTATATTGTTTATAAATTTTTGACCGGCATTATTTTAAGAAAAGATATGTTTTTATAAACGCCGTTTGACGTAGTAAAGAGTTTAACAAGAATTAGATACGAACTTACCGAGACCATTAGTAAAGCGCATGCGCACATTCTGTAGGGCGTTTGAGTCCAGAGTAATAGCAGGACCTGCCAGCAACAGTGACGGTGACGACGTCACGATGACGTCACCGGCGCTGTTTGGTGCACTCACGCCAAAGCAAAGTTTGACAAGAGTGATTATGTAGTTCTGTAGTGTTTAAGGTCACAAAGCACGAATTGAACACTCGCCTGAATAAGTATCGACTAACAAAACTAACCCCTTAACCCATCGACTGCATACATATTGTGTGCTTGTGTTAGACAGAGAAGTGATTTGTTTTTATAAATCTCTATTCGTTAAAATTTTAAACGAATGTGGGAGAGATTCAGGTGAAATTACAGACATTGATATTTTTTCTAATCTTCCGTCCACATTTTGATGTTTAGAGGATTGATTGGAAGGGCGAATACTTAAGTGGACTCTATTACCTAGTTAACAAATGATCAAATCCAATTAGACCAAGCGAAGACCCTAATCATCAATTGGCGGACGATTTATTTTCATGTTTTTAATGACTGACATTTTTAGAAATGACCTTATACAAGTGGTACTTTCGTGCAAACACCCAGTGTGCACTGTTTGACGATGTTGCCACATAAATGTCGTATTGATTATTATTTTGTGTAATGAAAATGTGTACACTAAATTGAGAGTGAAATGGTAGTATGGTTAATTCCAGACGTAAATTATTCACCAGAATGGAATGCGTTTTTTCCCAGAGAATTCTTCTTTAAAGCCCACAGAAATGTTTCTTCTGAAATATTTCTTATGAATTCAGTTCAGCAGGAACAAGTTTTCCGGAAACATTGTTTCGTAAACTGGAATTCTCATGGCATTGTGTTAAATTTTGACAATCCATCGAAATAGTTATTTTGTCTTTTTATAATACTTTTGTTGCCCAACTTTTTTTTTTATTCCTTTGATGCTTTTTAATATTCAAGTGACTCTTTCAGTAGGAACTATAAATCACAGGTCCAAACCTGCTGCATGAACGTTCGGCAAAATGCGTTGTGGAAATAATTTTGTTCTGCACTAGTAGGAATCACATGCGTTACCGCACAAGGACACACAGTGTACTGTAAAAAAAAAAGTGTACAAAATCGTTTTCAGCGATTTCAACTTACTTCGTGATTTCACTGGCATGGCTATCAGTAACAGTTTGTGTGAAAGAAAAAAAATACCTTTGAAGAATATATGATCTATGATTATGCATTTCGTCTGTTTCATGGACGACCGACGTTTAATAAAAAAAAATATTTCCAAAGATAATAAAGATCATTTGTTGTAGAAGTGTGTTCTTTGATTTCGTAATGAAGTTAGAAATGATACTGGAACCCAAATCGGACATACCAAAACTCAATTCCTACAAACAACCTTGTTGCTATTCAAATGAGTTCCGTGAAATGGGAACTTCTCCCTTCCCCAACAAAAGACGCAACCGCAAACAGCTTGCAGGAATTCGACTGTTTTGTTGGATTTCAGGCGCCATTCATCAGAGCACAATGATAACTATTCGGCCCACTGCGTAAGATGCAGTGAGAACAAGAAGTTGCGCATTATATAGACGTGCAACTAAGTGTTGGACTTAACAGTACGAAGGCAGCGGTAAACGAAGCCTTTTCGGTAAAAAAATGTCGACTTTCGGAGTCTTGTCGTTCGTGATGACATTGCCGGTCTTATCCGTGCACAGCAAGGCTGCACCACGGCATCACTGACCCTGTTCAGATCGCAGTGACCAGCCTGGGGAGACCGTACTCGTTGCCACTCCTGAGGAACACACGACCACATGCAGAAACGGTCTGCCAAGAACATCTCTCGGAAGGTTTGGTGATCTGCATCAGACGCCCTGCCATTGATGGTACCCTACTGGTGTGTACATTTTGTGCGGTGGTGGGTTGTCAGTTTCTGTGTGAGGCGATGAATGGCACGGGATCGAACGGCTTGGCCTAGCCACCGGCAGCCTTCGCTGTCTGATGCATGGGGGCGCTGAGCATGGGTTAAATTATTAACGTAAACAGCAATTATTGGCAATTTGCTGCTGGCCTGCACACAATTCGGCTATTTACGTTTGACATCAGCGGCGATGAATGGGCCTCATCGGGGTCCCATAAGCTGCTGATGTGGCCACACGCAGGCACGGCAGAGCCGCCGCGTGCTGGCATTGCCCCGTGCTCAGATTGCCCTCCCATTGAAACCCCTCACAACTCTTTATCGAGCTTGGTAAAACAATAACAAGAGACTTACAGAATAGGTTTATTACTTCCTCTTTTCTTATAAGCACCCAACATTATGTAGCAAGTGATACGCTTGCGCGTGTTACCTTGCCGCGATTATGATAGAAATGTGGGGATTTCTTAGGAGTTTGTCTACCGGTACGAACATTCTAGGACGCGGGATGTTCTTGAAGTGGCAATTTAGCGGGGATTGATCATGTGAATTGGCTTTAGTGCTGCACATTGGTAGTGAATACATCGCCGCGGATGGATCGCGCATGCGCGCAGACCCCACGCGCATGTGGATATCATGTTTTCTTTTCTTCCTTTTGTTTTTTTTTTGGGGGGGAGGGTTGGAGGTTGGGAAGGCATGGACCGGCGTTCAAGCTGATCACGGGGGACAAACTGGCCACGTTGGAGGTACCCGGCACCGGGTTGAACGAACGCTTTGATGGACTTTACCCCGGAAGGTCGGACCCGAATAGCGTGCGAAGGCTTAAATAGCGTCCATTTGAAGGGCGTCCGTGTTTATTGGATGAGGGCTGAGTGCGGCGTGGGTACAGACTATTATGACCAGCGATGCCGCCATCTTAGCCGTCTATTTCCGATATCATTTTCATTGCGTGACCGCTCACAGCTCTCGAATTGGGCCGCACAAAGTTAACCACGCTACTATAGTGTCGAAACCACGACGCGGAAGTTCTGCTTGAGAAACATGGGCATCCCTCTTGAAAGTAACACGCACCAATATGTGGGTTTTCGATCTGTTGGACAATCGGGACCGGAAGTGCCGTGGAGAGAATTACATCCACTCAGTGGAGTCTACGAGTACTTCCGGGCTATACGATGCAACGGTTGGACTTACAGGCGGTCAGTGCACGCAGCACGTAGCAGCACATGCCATAACGCTCGCGTGCGTCATCGTCTGCTAGCAATGTTTGGCGAAGAGTCAATCTGCCTGAATGCCCAACCCCTGTAATCCCCCGGCCCCGAAAAAAATCGCCGCCTATTTTTCTTAACGCACCGGGTGTTTTCGCCTTGTCAAAACACGGGCACTCTACGCCCTTTATGCCCGGTACGATTGTCCGAGGAGAGGGCTGATTTGCCCCGCCGTGCCCCGGGTCACGCAACCAACCCCCGTGTCCCCCTCCCGCTCACCGACCGTCCCGGCCCCCACTGAAAGGGACGGAGGGTGCATGGTCTTACTGTGACCATGGAGCTATGACTCAGGGCAAAAGGCAACCAAATGCTGCTGCAAGAACTCTGTACGGCCAAGCAACCTCTCTGTCAGAATCGATTTCGCAATTTTCCCTAATGATTCTTAACGCACCTTTGGTAACTCGGTACCATTTGATGGATCCCAAGATCATGTTACATGTACGAAGACAAAAAATGTGTACCAAAACAATGCACACAAATGTACGTGGATTGAACTACCTTTTGGAAATGAGTCGACGAAAGTCACTTTTTTTGAGATGATACAAGCGTTTTATGTACAAACAATAACGCTAGAACTTTAAACTCCAAGTGCAGTCTTGTTCGCTATGAATTATTTAAAAAAAAAAGTCCATTTTGCACCCAACATCTCTTAGCATTACCGACACACCATACCACCACCACCACCGCCGCCACTGCCACCACCACCACCACCACCACCAAACGTCACATTACATATCAACGTTCATACTCCATTCCCCCTTATTCTTACGAAAGGCCACATGTGTATGCATACGAGTAGACTTTACCTAGGCTATCGATTCTCAAGAGAAACCCCGTAAATCTTTATGGATTCTTGCCAATTTTCATCAATCCTCATGCTACCGGATGTTTGCCCGCGTGAGCTAATTACCTTCTTTTCAAACTGTCCCAAAAAAAACATCAACCTATACATATATCACTCCGTTAGATAAACTGGCTTATTATTCGACTACAATTTGCTATTTAGCCAAGCCCCGAAACACCAGTAATCCCATAGCAATCACCCGTCGCTCGGACAAGGATTACCAATTAGCCTGGACCTCCACGTCCGAATGGATGAGGAAATAATTTATCTCGACCCAGTTCCCATCGTGACAGGAACTTCAACATTTATATCCAGGCTTCGCGTCCAATCTGTTGCCCTCTTCTTCGGTATTTGTGTGAGAGCTATGAGAAAGGTCTTGAAGGGCTGGTGTGGCTGTACTAGTGGCGTTGCGTGCCAAGGAGTATAGGCAGAGCATCGACTGGGTTTCCCTAGTGAAGCCTTCTAAGTTCCAACGCTCCGCTGGGTTTCTTTTTCGGGGGGAGGTTGTTGTCATACGGAGGCCAGGCAGGGTCATTTTTCTTCCTGTTTCGTGCTACAAGGAGACCCAGTCGTTGATAGCTCGGTGGTGGCGATAGTGGTGGTGTTGTTGTAGATGGTGGTGGCAGTGATGGCGCTGGTGGCGAAGGAAAGAACAAGTTCGCCAAGCGAATGTTTTAAACAACGCCCCTTCCTATACGGCCTCAATCTTTGACAGTGACATAGATTCTTGGCATTTGGCTGACGTGAATTCAGCTTGTGCTTTATTTTCCCCCCAATATGGGCTAATTAGACGGTTCGACCGGGCATAAGGGAACGACCTCGTGGGGCTGGCGGCCACCTTGACCGGTCGGCCTACATGCAGTAGCTGGTGGGCGCGGTAAGACTGGGTCGGGCCACGGACCGTTCGAGAGAAATCTAGAAGCACGCAGGGCCCAGAAGACTGCACGCCATACACAAAGGCACCTCGACCAGAACTCGACTAAAAAGAAGAATGAGAAAAAAAATCCCTCTCATGGCCTCGAGGCAAAGTTGCATCCTTCCCCCCTACTCAAAGTAAAGTAAACACTCCTCTACCTGATCCTCCTCTATTCATGCCCAGCCAGTTTTCTCTTCTGTTCATCCACGACGGGCTTGGTGGGTTTTGTGTTTCTGTGTCTGGGCCAGTCCCCCAATAGCCCTCCCCCATTCATTGTGGGATAGGCTCCGACCAACTTCCATCCACATGAATGCAGGCGAGGCTGGATTGTCGGCCGTCTCTTTTCAGCCACACTTGTCACACCACATCTCGCCCGAGCAAGACTGCAGGCGTGTACTGCACGACCCGCGCTGACTACTTGACTTCTCCAGGCCGCCACAAAGCCGAGGCGAGGGGAGGGGGAACCTTGATGAAACCTCATCCCTGTCTTGTGGCCCGGGCCCCTAATACCCAAAAACAGAACCCAGAGATCTGCCGACCGCCTTCTCGGCCCGTCTCGTCTCGTCTCTCTGCTCTCGGCCCCAAACCCCTCGCGGTCTTTCGCGAAGGGAGTGACTTCTTGCAGGCTTCCCCAGCCATGAGAGCGCCGGTGCAGAATTACTCGTGTGGGTCGCGGCTGACGTCTAACACGCGATATCGGGAACAGTTGTGCAACACGAGCACTCAGGTACTCGTTAGACAAGATGTGCGCCCGAGAAGAACAAATATACCACTGGTCAACCACTGGTGAGCACCAGGTACCAGATCACTTGATAATAATTGGAAGGCAGCATAGGCAGCACGATGACACTTATTTTAGGTCCCGTGTGATGTCATAAGTTGCGGCTTCATGTTAGATGCCAATTGTTATAACGTTGGTTATTCAATTCCAAGGCATAGGTTCGAGGTGCTCAACAGGCTTTTGTGTAACGCAGTGGCTGTTGTTACGGCAGTCGTCCGTGTGGTTCCCTGACTTCACAGTATTTGTCAGGATGTTTAGCTCTTGGAACCAGACTATCAGCTAATAGACTGGTTCAACCAGCCTGCAATGCTGACGAAATACAATCAAGTCAGGGAACCACACGGACGACTGCCGTAACAACAGCCACTGCGTTTGTGTAAAGGGCAGCGGGGGCCGAGGGCAGTTCTTCAAGGTTGACATAAAACTTGACCGTCAATTTTTTGTGCGATATCAATCTCAAGTTAGAGTAATGTATGAATAACAAAGTTACACATCAATTGCGGAACTACGTCAAATTATGATTAGCACTGTCAGATTTGAGAAACCAATACAGCTGTACCCCGAATAACCTTGAGGTGCTCGGGTGGACCTCAATGTATCAATATTACCCTGGGCGGGAAAAGCTTTTGGAGAGTTTCGCAAGTCAACATAAGGTGCGGCATACTGATGCTTGATAATATAACCGCAGACTGCTTTGTTGAATAGGCATTTTGTATACACTTATGACCTATCGTAGTGCACACGTGCTAATACACATTCTTAAAAAAAACGTGGGAAGAGAAGAAACAACAAATCAACAAATCAACAAAGCCTGAGCGTGGATTCGAATGCCGATCGCTACTCTGCCGCTGTCAGCACAAAATGGCGGGTACTTGTTCAGGCACGGGCCACCAAACAGGGCGCCTTTGCCTCCGGGCTGTGTGCAGACGACACAAGGAGCTCACTTTTCCCGCCTCTTTTTTTTTTTTTTTACCCAGCCGTCTTTTCACTCCGTCACGCACCCAATATACTGTACTGGCCGATTCTTGCATGCAGCTGTTCCGTGTTGTGCTATCGGATGGCTGCTGTGTGGTTTCCTTTGTTTCTGCTCCGGCCTGCCGATCCGTTCCCCTTCTGTACCTTCGCCGCAATGCCGAGGGGAAACATTTGTCCTTCGTGAAAAATTCGAAGGAATGGGTCGCAGGGGAGTGGTGGGCGGATAGACACGTGGGTAAATGGGACAGGACAGGAATGGACGGGACGGAACGGGACGGGATAGGAAAGGACATGACGGGACAGGACAGAAATAAAACAACGTTAGCATCTTGCTTTCGAACAATTTTTGCCCAAATCTTACTTATGCTGTCTAGAATGCTCTAAGTTGTGTCAAGTGCCCGGAAATGTACGCAAATGCCATTTTCAACCCACTCAGAAATAAGGAAATAATTATGGGTAAAAATTCGAAAATGTGCTCTACGGGTCCGACCCACGAATCATTTTTTTCCAACGACGATTTAATTGATGCAGTCTACCTATTACTGTTTTCTACGGGCCCTACAAATGTCCTTGACCATTCAACCCAATGTGATTAAAAAAGAAAAGAGGGAAATGACAGAGGTTAGCCTTCTCTTACGAACCCCGTAGTTTCCTGTCATGCGTGTCTGCCTGTCAATGCCATTCTTATTGCAGGTGTGCAGCTCTGGTGTGTGAATTCACTCATGCGATCCAACCCTTTCACGGCTTGACCGCCTGTTTGTCACGCCCTCATTCAATGTCCGTGCAGGCAACCGGGTAGATGTTCGACGAGGTGCAGCGAAAGGCTGGCAACTGCCCGCCCCACATTGGAGACTATGAGACCGATGCCGTGCCCGTGACTACCACTCCCAGGATTGCTGGCGTGGCCCTATAGCCGAAGGCCCCTGGAAATGGCTGGACTGTGTGCACTTTTCCAACCAGTCTGAGTGGAGTTTTAACTGACTCCCCATAAAAGGTACCTTTTTACTGTACTCTACTTTGCCTGTGTACAACCCCCTCATTGGTTGATTGGTTGATTGATTGATTGATTGATTGATTCAAAAACACCCTCAATGTCCAGGTTTGCTTTCACTCACTGTAACTGGTTTATTGCGTCATGCACTAAATCATTCGTTTGAATGTATTTCAATAGTTGCTTCTTGTGTGTTTCCTTACGAAGTCAATTTGTCTCTTTCCCCCACTCCTTTGTTGTCCTACTTTCAAGCACGTAACCATTGCCTATTTGGCCAATTTTGAACTTCACCAGAAATTCAATTTATTTAATTCCCCAAGGGGCTTTAAATTATGCCAATTTGGCCAATTTTGGACCCAAAAATGATTTTTGTTTCCCCATCAAGGGGTGTCAAAATGTGTTCCACGTGCCCCAAAGAGTCCTCTTAACCACTTTTCTGTCAGAAAAGACAAAAGAAAACAAGGTTAGCCTTGCCATTTTGGCAAATTTTGGACTACTAATTTTGGACTGTTTTAATGACGATTCAATTGATGCAGTCTAGCGACAAATCTACGGGCCCACAGGTCTCCTTGACCATTTTCAAAACCAGCGTGATGCAAAGATTTTGTAAACAAAAATGGAAAAATGACAGGGGTTAGCCCTCTCTTACAGATCCCGTAGTTTCCTTTCATGCATGTCTGCCTGCCACAGCTTTTCTTACTCTTGTATGCAGCTCTGGTATGTGAATTCACTCATGCGATCCCAGACTTTAACGGCTTGACTGCCTCTTGGCACACCCTCATTCAATGTCCATGCAGGCAACCGTGTAGATGTTCGACGAAGTGCAGCGAAGGGCTGCTAACTCCCCGCCCCACGTTGAAGAACATCAGACCGATACCACGGCCGGATGCCCGTGACTACCGGTACCGGTACCACTCCCAGGATCGCTGGCGTGGCCCTAGAGGCGAAGGCCCCTGGAAACGGCTAGACTGTGTGCACCTTTCAACCAAATAAAGCGTGCCTGGGCGGAGGTTTGACTGACTCTTTATCAAACCCCCTATAAAAAAGGTTAATATATTTTCGGTAGATGTACTTGGCCGACCTATGATTAATGTTACCGTGTGCAACTACCTTATTGATTGATTGATTTTTGAAAACACTGAGCTTTACTATCATTTGCTTTCATTGGCTGTAACTGGTTTATTGGTTCATGCACTAAATATTCGTTTGAATGTGTTTCAAAAGTTGCGTCTTTCCTTACGAACTCAATTTGTTTCTTTTCCAAACTACCTTTAATTTCGCTGCCGTGCGTTCCAGCACGTAACATTTAACTTGTTGGCAATTTTTCCACCAAAGAAATGAAACATGTTTATGAGGCTTTAAAATATGAGAAAGCAGTCTTCATTCAAATGTTTTTTACTTGACCAAAATTTCAACCAAAGACAAACTTTTTCTATGATGACTTAAGTGATGAAATTTTCAAATATTTTTACAGAAATGTGTTCTAGAGATCCCCGGGAGTCTACAGAACCAATTTCAAACCAATCTGAAAACATAAATTTTGGTTCAAAAATACGAAATAATTAATGACAAGGGGTTAGCCTTGCCATTTTTGCCAATATTCTACCGGAGAAAAAAACTTTTTCCTGCAAGAATTAAGTGATTAATTTTTTACAGATATGTGTTCTACGGATCCCCGGGAGTGTACAGAACCAATTTCAACCCGATCTAAAAACATTTTTGGGACAAAAATTAAGATTTTGACAAGGGGCTAAGCATTGCCATTTTTGCCAATTTTCGACCGGAGAAACCAAACTTTTTCCTGCATAACTTGAGTGATGAAATTTTCACAGAAATGTGTTCTACGGATCCCCCGGAGTCTACAGAACCAATTTCAAGCCGATCTGAAAACGTTAAATTCGGGGTCAAAAATTGAAAAAAATTGACAAGGGGTTAGTCTTGCCATTTTTGCCAATATTCGACCGGAGAAACCAAACTTTTTCCTGCATGACTTTATTAATGACATATTCACAGGAATGTGTTCTAGGGATCCCCGGGAGTCTAAAGAACCAATTTCAAGCCGATCTGAAAACGTTAAATTCGGGGTCAAAAATACAAAAAATTTGACAATATTCGACCGGAGAAACCAAACTTTTTCCTGCATGACTTTATTAATGACATATTCACAGGAATGTGTTCTAGGGATCCCCGGGAGTCTGCAGAACCAATTTCAAAATGATATGAAAACAAGGTATTAGTGCAGTAATTCATGCTGTGTTTGAATGATTTAACTATGCTCTATTCTTGTTTTAATGACATTTCTTATAATTATGGTCAGTGGATGGTGAGATTGAAATAAGAATATTCATCTGTACAGTAAATTAACATGTTTCCTGTGTCATGTTTCCTGTGTTTCCTTTGTTTGTTTCAAGTACATTAATAACTCATATTATATGTTTTCATTTACAATGTCACTTTTAGTATTTCGGACATTCAGATCCAAACGATTGACTAAGTTCCCTGTAAATCCATCCCACTGAGATGATATTCATTTCCATAACATTTTAAAACACATTATGTTCGTGTTTGGCTAAATTCGTTAATTTTTTATGGTACCCACAAAATGGGGACTTTAGAAAAAATGTCAATTTCACTTTAGAAATCACGATGGTAAATTTTGTATTTAAAACTTCATTCCCACTTGTAGTTTGAACTGTTGACTGATAGCAGTTTTTGTACTTATATTTTGTTTCTTTTCTTTTAACTTTCAATACGATGCTTTATATATTAGTTCCATTTTTTTTAAGTAAGAAGGATGTGTTGGTGTAGCGGATACACTCTCTAACTTCTAACTTGGTGACCCGAGTTCGAGTCCTGGCGATGTCGGGGTCCTTCTTCGAGTTTCAAATTAAATAATTAATGCCTTTTAACTTTTGTTTCGACATCTTACCTGTCTTAAAAAGGGTAAAATTCCATTTTATTTTATTTTATCTAGTGGGGTAGAGGGGGCGCCACAGGTCTCCGAACCACCGCGGGTTGGTGATCTGGCGAGGCCAGGGATTCTGGGGAGGCTGGGTGATCTGGGGAGGCCGGTTGATCTAGGGAGGCCTGGGTTTCTGGGACGACCTGCATCCACCCGGGATCGAACCCTCGGCCTTGAGGTTACCAGTCGAGCCACTGAACCTCTAGCCTCATGAGTCCCCCCCACCCACCCCTAAAAAACCAATCTATTTGAACCTTCGGTTACCTTAATAGAATTAAAAAACATGAAATTCAACACTCGACTTCCCCGGGGAACGAACCTGCAACCTTAAGATTACAGACCCTGGGACACCCACGACACGCTATGCGCACCAGTTGACTTTTGGTCGAAATTTCAGATACTTATAGGTTGGGTTTGTACTTGGTAAATTGAAGAAGAAAAATCTTACGTTACATCCCTGGGGATCGAACCTGCAACCTTGAAGTTACAGACCCTGGGACACCCACGACACGCCATGCGCACCAGTTGACTTTTGGTCGAAATTTTAGATACCTATAGGTTGGGTTTATACTTGGTAATTTGAAGAAGAAAAATGTTTCATTACATCCCTGGGGATCGAACCTGCAACCTTGAAGTTACAGACCCTGGGACACCCACGAGACGCTATGCGCACCAGTTGACTTTTGGTCGAAATTTCAGATACTTATAGGTTGTGTTTGTACTTGGTAATTTGAAGAAGAAAAAACTTACGTTACATCCCTGGGGATCGAACCTGCAACCTTGAAGTTACAGACCCTGGGACACCCACGACACGCCATGCGCACCAGTTGACTTTTGGTCGAAATTTCAGATACTTATAGGTTGGGTTTGTACTTGGTAATTTGAAGAAGAAAAATGTTTCATTACATCCCTGGGGATCGAACCTGCAACCTTGAAGTTACAGACCCTGGGATACCCACGACACGCCATGCGCACCAGATGATTTTTCGTTCAAATTTCAGATACTTATAGGTTGGGTTTGTACTTGGTAATTTGAAGAAGAAAAATGTTCTATTACATCCCTGGGGATCGAACCTGCTTCCTTGAGGTTACATACCCTGGGACACCCACGACACGCCATGCGCACCAGATGATTTTTCGTTCAAATTTCGGACACTTATAGGTTAGGTTTGCATTTGGTAATTTGAAGAAGAAAAAATTAACTGTTGCATCCCAGGGGATCGAACCTGCAACCTTGAGGTAACATACCCTGGGACACCCACGACACGCCATGCGCACCAGATGATTTTTTGTTCAAATTTCAGATACTTATTGGTTGGATTTGTACTTGGTAATTTGAACAAGAAAAATGTACTATTGCATCCCTTGGGATTGAATCTGCAATCTTGAGGTCCCTGGGACATCCACGACACGCCATGCGCACGAGTTGACTTTTGGTCGAAGTTTCAAATACTTATAGGTTGGGTTTGCACTTCGTAACTTGAAGAAGGAAAATGTACTGTTGCATCCCATGTGATCGAATCTGCAACCTTTGACCTCATTCAAATGACCTTATTAACCATTTTTGTCCTAATTTTTTTTTCATGTTGAATATTGTATTAAATTTCACATTTCAAAGGATTCATTAATAGAAAAAACATGATTTATTTCAATCAATCAAATCACAGAAATGTGTTTTAGGGATCCCCGGGAGTCTACAGAACCAATTTCAAGCCGATCTGAAAACATAAATTTTGGTTCAAAAATATGAAATAATTATTGACAAGGGGTTAGCCTTGCCAATTTTGCCTCTTTTCGACCGGAGAAACCAAACTTTTTCTACATGAGTTAAGTGATGAAATTTTCACAAAAAAATGTGTTCTAGAGATCCCCGGGAGTCTACAGAACCAATTTCAACCCGATCTAAAGACATAAATTTGAGGTCACAAATATGATATGTTGACAAGGGGTTAGTTAGCCTTGCCAATTTTGCCAATTTTCGACCGGAGAAACCAAACTTGTTCTACATGAGTTAAGTGATGATATTTTCACAGAAATGTGTTCTAGAGATCCCCGGGAGTCTACAGAACCAATTTCAACCCGATCTAAAGACATAAATTTGGGGTCAAAAATATGATATATTGACAACGGGTTAGCCTTGCCAATTTTGCCAATTTTCGACCGGAGAAACCAAACTTTTTTCTGCCTGACTTAAGTGATCAAATTTCACAGAAATGTGTTCTAGAGATCCCCAGGAGCGTACAGAACCAATTTCAAACCAATCTGAAAACATTAAAAATAGTTCGAAAATATGAAATAATTATTGACAAGGGTTAGCCTTGCCATTTAGGCCAATTTTCGACCTGAGAAACCAAACTTTGTCCTGCATGACTTCAGTGATCGAATTTTTACAGAAATGTGTTCTAGAGATCCCCGGGAGTCTACAGAACCAATTTCAACCCGATCTAAAAATATAAATTTTGGGTCAAAAATATGATATAGGCCTATTGACAAGGGGTTAGCGTTGCCAATTTTGCCAATTTTCGACCGGAGAAACCAAACTTTTTTTCTGCCTGACTTAAGTGATCAAATTTCACAGAAATGTGTTCTTGAGATCCCCAGGACCAATTTCAAGGCGATCTGAAAACATAAACATTGGTTCAAAAATATGAAATAATTATTGACTAGGGGTTAGCCTTGCCAATTTTGCATCTTTATGAACGGAGAAACCCAACTTTTTCTACATGAGTTAAATGATGAAATTTTCACAGAATGGTGTTCTAGGGATCACCGGGAGCCTACAGAACCAACTTCAACCCGATCTAAAAACATAAATTTGGGGTCAAAAACTTTATATGTTGCCTAGCCATTTTTTTTAGCAATTTTTGACCGGAGAAACCAAACTTTTTTATGCATGACGTCAGTGATAAAATTTCCACAGAAATGTGTTCAAGGGATCCCCGGGAGTCTACAGGACAAATTTCAAGGCGATCTGAAAACATAAACATTGGTTCAAAAATATTAAACGTTCACAAGGGGTTAACCTTGCCAATTTTCGACCGGAGAAACCAAACTTTTTTCCTGCATGACTCAAGTGATGAAATTTTTACAGAAATATGTTCTACGGATCCCTGGTAGTCTGCACAACTAATTTCAACCCGATCTAAAAACATAAATTTGGGGTCAAAAATATGATATATTGACAAGGGGTTAGTCTTGCCATTTTTGCCAATTTTCGACCGGAGAAACCAAACCTTTTCCTGCATGATTTAATTGGTGAAATGTTCAAATATATGTGTTCTACGGATCCCCAGTAGTCTGCACAACCATTTTCAAGCCGATCTGAAAACATAAATTTTGGTTCAAAAATATGAAATAATTATTGACAAGGGGTTAGCCTTGCCAATTTTGCCAATTTTCGACAGGAGAAATCAAACTTTTTCCTGCATGACTTAATTAAATAAATGTTCCCAGAAATGTGTTCTACGGATCCCCGGTAGTCTGCAGAACCAATATCAAGCCGATCTGAAAACATACGTTTTGTGTCGAAAGTATGAAATAATTATTAACAAGGGGTTAGCCTTGCCATTTTTGCCAATTTTCGACGGGAGAAACCAATCTTTTTTCTGCATAACTTAAGGGATGAAATTTTCACAGAAATGAGTTCTACGGATCCCCGGTTGTCTGCACAACCAATTTCAAGCCGATCTGAAAACACAAATTTTGGTTCAAAAATATTAAATAATTATTGACAAGAGGTTAGCCTTGGCATTTTTGCCAATTTTCGACCGGAGAAACCAAGCTTTTTTCTGCATGACTTAAGTGATCAAATTTCACAGAATGGTGTTCTAGGGATCCCGGGAGCCTACAAAACCAATTTCAACCCGATCTAAAAACATGACTTTGGGGTCAAAAGTATTATATTTTGACAAGGGGTTATCCTAGCAAACTTTTTTTTCTGCATGACTTCAGTGACAAAATTTCCACAGAAATATGTTCTAGGGATCCCCGGGAGTCTACAAAACCAATTTCAAGCCGATATGAAAACATAAACATTGGTTCAAAAATATTCAACGTTTACAAAGGGTTAGCCTTGCCACTTTTGCCAATTTTCGACCGGAGAAACCAAATTTTTTTCCTGCATGATTTAATTGATGAAATGTTCACAGAAATATGTTCTACGGATCCCCGGTAGTCTGCAGAACCAATTTCAAACCAATCTGAAAACTTTAATTTGGGTTCAAAAATATGAAATAAGGGGTAAGCCATTCCATTATTGCCAATTTTCGACAACAGAAACCAACCTTTTTCCTGTCTGACTTAATTGATGAAATTTCCAAAGAAATGTGTTCTAGGGATCCACGGGAGTCTACAGGACCAATTTCAACCCGAACTAAAAACATAAATTTTGAGTCAAAAATGTGATATGCTGACAAGAGGTTAGCCTTGGCATTTTTGCCAATTTTCGACCGGAGAAACCAAAAATTTTCCCGCATGACTTAAGTGATAATATTTTCACAGAATGGTGTTCTAGGGATCCCCCGGAATCTCCAGAAGTTTGGTTTCTCCGGTGGAAAATTAGCAAAAAATAGCAAAGCTAACCCATTGTGAATATTTCAATTAGACAAATTTGTACAAAAAAACCTTTTCTGGAGGCTTTAAATGATTTTATCCTGAGCGAAATGTATTCTATACATGATATTATGACATTAATGATATTAAGAGCAAATCGGATATCAATGTTGGGTCAAACAAATTACCAGGGATTAGCCTTTGTGTTTTACCGGCACCAGAAGTCTTTAACATGCAAATCTCAAGACTTACATTTGGGGTCATGAAATTAAAAAAAGACAAGGGGTTTGCCTTGTAGGGTAGGGCAGGACAAGACTGGGCAGGACCTGACAGGACAGGCCCGGGCAGGGCAGGGCACGTTTGGACATCCCTCCACTCAAGATATTACAATGAGGAAAGCAGAGGCAATTATTTTTGCTACTTTTTTATTGACTTGTAAAACATATCTTAAAATTAAGTGGGCCTGACGTTTCGATCCTAGCAGGACCTTTTTTTCAAAGGCAGAGTGACAAGGACAACACAGATACATGTACACGAAGGAAGGGGGAAGAGAGTGAATAGGACACGGATGAAAAACAAAGGACAAAGAGTAAAGCTGGTAGGGTGAGATCAAAGGGAAGGGCAAGGAGTAGGGTAGGGATAAGTGAGAAGAGGGGGAAAGATCAAAGAGAGAAGTGTGAAGGAGTGAACACAAAAGAAGGATTATCAGAAAGCTGCATGGTGTTAGTCATTACCCTCCTGGATGTAGAGACCATGTGGTTGAATACCGGTAGTCCGAAGACGCTTCATCCACATTTTCTCACAGCTTAGACGGACAGCATTAATACGGTGACCAAGAAATTCTATGCCCAGTACACTCATATCTGATACCGAATGCTCAGGGAGATTGAAGTGATACCGAACAGGGGTGTCGACTTGTAAAACAGTGTGTTTAGATAATACAGTATGCGATTAATGAAACAAATTCATAATGCCTTTGGAAAGTGCTGCGGCCTACTTTAAAGGCCCAATACAACATTGGTAAAGGTCAAAAGAATGCCAGTTTGTGTATTAAACCATTAAACATTTAAAAAAAGCAATACTGCGAAGGTTTTAGCTCAAATGGTAACCTGAGAAACTAAAACAAATTTAAACGAGAAATATATGTCTGTTGTGAAACAGAGCATAGAGCTTTTCCGCTTCTGTTTTTAACAAGTCATAGAATAGCCCCATTCCTACTCCAAAACGCATGTACATATTTTGTGCACAAAGCCTATGGGGCTCGAGTGTGGTATTCAAAAATTCATAAAAAATATAAACAATGGTCCTTCGGTTCCAAACTTTAGATTTGGAATGTCTAGCACGATAGCTAACTACATACCAAATTTCGAGATGATCGGCCAATGCCTTATGTGTTTTAAAATCACACATTTTGATGACGTCATGATTGCGTAACGACATTTTGGCTCCGGAAGGTGTTTCTAAACCATGTCCCCAATAGATATCAAAGAAAAAATGAAAAAAATCTCGCTCCGTTGGCCAAATATGCTCATTTCAATGTGAAAATCTGAAAAGTTCACGACCTCATAAATATTCATGAGATGACGTCACGGTCAATTAATGGCAATTTTTGGATACACCTTTTCCCAACTTAGATACAGTGCAAAGTTGAAACCAAACGAACGTGTACTTTTGCTTTTAATGGATTTTGAAATTTGCCCCTTTAAAGCAAGGTCACGTGACACGTGATGACGTCATGATGATATCAAGGTGTTTAGGATCAATTTCAGCATGGGCTTTATGCATTTGCCATGTTTGAAAAAAATCCAAGTCTGTTCAATGACTAAAGTCGTGCTTACAAAACCCCTGTGCATTGTCTATGGGCTTTGGGGGAGAAGAAGAAGAAGACTAAGAAAAAGCTGAACAACAGATATAGCTTTTCCGCTTCCCTGGAAGCTAAGCGGCGGAAAAGCTAAAAAACCACGTCAGTTTACGCACCATTCTGTATGGTAAAAATTTATTGAGTGAAGATTTCATGCAAAGTAGACTTTAAGATTTCAACATGAGGATTCTATCATGACCATCTACAAACTATGTAAATTAGAAGGAAATCTGTGGAAATCGATGTTTTCCGATCTTCCCAATGTTGTATCGGGCCTTTAATGACCTTAAACCTTAAAGCACTGTTTCAAATCCTCCAGGGTTTTGCTTGACTGTATCATAAAATAACATGAAATGAACACCCACGGCCACATGCACGGTCAAAATGCAACACACATACTACTACTATTGCACACTGCTATTTTATTTTAAATTCTATTGACTGACTTTTAAAAACAGGAAAATGGCAAAAGCGTGAGTTTAGACGACGTGTGATTTAAATCATAAATTCATAATGCCTTTTGAAAACGCTACACCCTGCTTAAATGGTAGAATGACCTTAAAATAAAGCACCTATTTCAAGTCCTGCAGGGTTTTACTTGGCTGTGTCATAAAATAATAAGATAAGTTAAAATGCAACACACAATGCTTAAAGTATTGCACAGTGCTATTTTGTTTTCAATCAACTGAAAATAAGAGGTAGTCAAAGGCACTCTCAGACCTTGGAGGCCAGGTCAGTTTTAGCAAACTATGCAAATCCAGGGGATTGGAAACTGTGATCTTCAATTTCTTAACTCTGATGAGATGTCCATTGAGCTGTGATTGGTATTAAGCTGTGACAGATTACAAAGTGCATTTAGGCAACAGACCTTTTTGATTATGGCGCCAATGTTACAGTGCAATTCAAAAATTCCCAGATGTGCTTAAGAATGAAACATTTCTTAATAAAGTCAGGTTGGCACCAAGCGTCCCACTTGTATTGCACCAGATGTTCTGATACAACTGCAGCACAATAAGCATCACATGATATAAAGTTGACAATCTTGTTTTAAACCAAGGAGGAACATCAGGCAGGCAGGCAGGTTTCTCCTGCTGCCTTTTGAAAGCTGTATGAAATTCAGCCCTGGTGGCAGGATCAAGAGTCTCGGCTGTCCACTCCAGTAGGAGCCACGCTCTGACAAGATCCTTGGACTTGCCGTCACTTAATGCTCTGGTACAGTTGCAGTACATCCTCACAGATGCCCGCCAGTGTCTTGGTTGCCAGGGGCGATGCTAACCCGGTGGAGGAGGCGGGGAGTGTCCTTCCCAGAGACGCTGCATACATCTTCTTGTAGACAGCAAGGTGTTGTCCTCTGAACAAAAGATGAGAGAACAGATGACTTTTGTTTAGGTATTAAAAAACACACCAGAGTCCATGAAAGGTTATGAGATTACTTAACCTTACATTCCAAGTGCATTTCATTTTGACATTCTACTGGTTCTGCTGAGGGCACCGTAGTTTATGCAAATAAAGAGCATATAGATATACATGTAACATGATGTTTACGTCATGGAGAATGTAATTCAATGAGTGTTTGCCCTGCTCGACGTGATAAACACTGAGTGCTCAGTGCTTTGCTTGATGCAAGATGAAAATTAAAAAAAAGGCATTGGGCAAAGCACTGAGCACTGGGTGTTTATCACGTCGAGCAGGACAAACCCTCATTGAAAAAAAAGGGCGGTTATTGTCAAATGCATCTCACTTGCGCCCCAACCCTAAATAGTTAAAACTTCAACACAAATCACATCATATCAAAGACAGTTGACTATTTGGGAAGGCTTATCAGCTAAGGACTTGGACAGTTCAGCTGGTGAACTTCTGATGGGTCATACCTGAGGCCTTGGTCCCAGGCTGGTTCCAATAGCTTTTTGGAAAAATCATTCGAAATCGGTCGATTTCCTTTTGCTTTGTTTATTCAAAATAAAGGAAAGGGGGAAAAGTCCTACAGGAACACAGCTTATTAGAGTACACATCTTGGTAATTTTAGTCAGTAAGCAGTTTGCAACATTTTTGTTTATCATCTTAGAAGAGACCATTGTGGATGGTTACCCCTTCCTGTTGGTGCTGTGGAGCTTGACCAGGTTAAGGAGCATGTACTGCAGACGGGACTCCCACATGGACTCAAGTCTCAGTCGCTCCTCCTCCTCCTCCTCCTCCTTGCTCACTCCCTCTCGGGCCTTCGACCCATGACCTTGGCTGGTCTGTCCCCCCTCCGATGGAGGGACCTCCGCTGGTGTAGGGGAGGACCGCTGGGTTGGCTTGCTGGGTGCCGTGCTGGAGCGACAGGGAGCACTGACCAAGGGTGATGCTGAGACGTCGCCATCTCCAAGTTGACGAGAAATCCTCGGCATCTGCGCCTCCTCTGCTCCCATCCCTTCGATGCCTCTGGGACCTGACTCCGTACCCCCGGCATCTCCCGGCTCCTTGCAGTCCGAGTCAGAAGCTGTCTCGCCCGACGACCCTTGACTTCTGACCTGCTGAGACCTCTCCTGCAGTTCCCGTCCGGGTGCTGCCTTCCGGGTATCGCTTGGATCGCCACCGGCATCCCCCTTCCCGTCATGTCGGCCGGCGCTCAGGGTCCGGACCGAAGCTCCACTGGATGCGGTTGCTGCGTCAGCAGCTGCAGCTGCCGCTGCCGTCGGGGCCTTGGCTCTGTGTACGGAGCTCAGGGCCGGCTTGCACTGGAGGAGAATCTCCAGGGCAGAGTGCAGGGTCTTGATGCGAGCGCTCACACCCGACTGGCCTGAGTGGGAAGGAAGGAATACAATCAGCTGAAAATGTTTGAAAAGCCGGAGCCCGAGGAAAGCATATCAGGGACTTCCATTGTTCAATCTTGGACACTGTATAACTTAGTACGACTTCACTGTAACATATGAATCATATAATTTTCACCTCAGATCCCTATGAGGGTGTCAAATTGAGTGGGCTGTGAGGCAACTGTCTTGGGAGCCAGGCTGCTGCCCTGTGGCTTCTGGTCAGAGAGGTCCAATTTCAGCACTGCATTTCAAGAAGGCCACTTTGTCCGTACACAGGAGCTCTCGGCCACTAACAGAGGTTGGACTGAAACATGTAAGCTACTGCCCTGACAGGTCTGCTAGCTTCTATTGGCAATCACACAACACATGCACCACTGCTTGTCACTCTGGGCATTTTCATATTCAAAGTAATTCCGGAGGAGGCGTCTTCGCCTGCCTCCATCTCAAAGCCAGCTGGCTCAATCTCAAGACAACTGCCTGCCTCCATCTCAAAGCCAGCTGGCTCAATCTCAAGAAGCATAGGAAGGAGGGCCAAACAAGGGGAGGGGGGGGGACTCTCACCGTCGAACTGGTGCTCCAGGAGAGCCACCCTCTCCAGTAGAACCCTGAGCAGCTCGGTCGGTCGGTCCAGTTCCTGGAAGAGTCTGACAGCCTTCTGGTAGTGGAGCTCGGATAGAGAGCGGCTGTGCTTTTGCTTCTGCTGAGACGACTGAGGAAGAAGGGCAGGGTAGACCGAATGTCAGGTTAGGTCTGACAGAAAGTCTAGGCCCAACGGACAAGGCCCAAGTCCAACTCACTAGTCTGACAAACAAAGGATAGGATAATTAGGTTTGCGGTGACACCATGTAAATTCTCGACGTTTCGAACAGTGTACTCTGCTCGTCTTCAGGAATCTCGAGAAGAGTACACTGTTCAAAACGTTGAGTTCCTCCGGTTCTTTTCAGAACCACACTTACTCACAAAAGAGAATTTACATGGTGTCACCGCAAACCTAATTATCCTGCTATTCTCACCATGCAAACCTTCAAATCTCATTAAACTAAGGCTACGTGCAACTGACTAGGGCTGGGTCCAATTGAACTAAGGTGAAGTCTAAGTGACCAGGGCCAGGTCGAACTAACTAGGGATGGGTCCAAAAAATTAAAGCTTGGTCCAACTGACTAGGGCTGTGTCCAATTCACTAGGGCTGGTTCAACTAACTTGGGCCAAGTCCAACTAATTAGGGCTAGGGCCGACTGACTAGGGCTAGGTCCAACGCACTAGGGCTAGCTCCAACTGATTAGGGCTGGGCCCAACTAACTAGGGCTGGGTCCAACTGACCAGAGCTAGGTCTAACTAACTAGGGCTATGTCCAACTAACTAGTGCTAGGTATTCAACCTAGACCTGGGGCCAATTTCATAGAGCCGCTTAAGCATCAAAATGTGCTTAAGCGCAAAAACATTGCCTACCCAAACTTCACTTTTGTTTCATGCTAAGTAAAGAAGAGTGGAATACAAGTCAAAAGCAATTGACATCACATCGCAGTGCAGCTTGTAATTCTGCTTATACGAGGAAGACCTTTTCTGCTTAGCAGATTTTCATGCTTAAGCGGCTCTATGAAATTGGGCCCTGACCACATCCGGCATTGTCCCAAGGTGAGGTTCGTCCACCAGCCCAGGCCCAAAGTCCCACAACCTGGTTCCCGATGGTTCTGACTGCTCAACCAGGTCAATAACTGAGAGCGGGACCGAAAAATAATGGACAACACTATGGGGAGCATTCTGACAGTCAGCGGGAACGGCGGGTCCTACCATGTTCCTGTAGGTGTTGTGATAGAGAGATGCCAGACGGTGATGGATGGTGGCTGCTCTGTACTGGTAGACTGGCTGCTTGGCTGGAGTCGTGTCCTCCACCTCACACAGACTCAGCGCTTTGGTCATCGCCTCTATGATGTCCTTCTCCACCTGGTTCCACAGCACCCACACACAGAGGAAAAAAAAGCACCGCTGTAATCGTCCTTGTCCTCATCCGTAATTATTGTCATCAGTGTGATCTTCGCAAATTACTGTCGTCATTGTTATCATTATCATCGTCGTCATTATTGTCATTATCGCCACTGTCATTGCTTTCATCAATATCATTGCCATTGTCAATATCATCATCATTCTCATTGTCCTCTTCATTTTCCTCATCCCCATCAATACCATCATCACCATCATCACCATCTTTATCATCATCACTATCAACACCATTCTCATTATCCTCACACACCAAAATTTGTAAAAATAAAATAAAATAAATAAATAGATAAATACCAGTGAAATCAATCAAGAAGAGTACACAGTGCATACAAGCGAGTCAAACCTGGCACAATCAGGCATTTGTGTGGCTGTTATCATGGTACATTTTGTTTTGTGGTTGGCTGAAGAGTCTTTGTTTAAACAGTGGTGCCCAAATCAGACAGCGTAGTACATCACCATCGGTGCTCCGAATTCGGAGGTACCGGCGCAAAGTGGTTGAAGTAGATTTTTAAGAAAAACTATGGCAGTCATGGGCAGTGAAAAGTGGCTCATTACATCATCATCATCATAGGTCGGATGTGGAGCAGGCGACTACAAGCCGTCTCCAACCACTGCGGTTTTGAGCAGAGTTGACAATATCATTTGGTTGTAGCATCCCTTCATAGTCTCCCATTAATTGTTGTACAGTTGACTCCCGTTATAACAAGCTCGTTTATAAAGACAACTCGGTTATGACGAGCACATTTTCAAAGTCCCGATCAATTTGTGCACATTTCTATGGGGAAAAACTCCGGTTATAATGAGCATTTTGGCCGACCGAACACAAACAAAAGCATGGTATCGAACCATTTATAGCGACTTCTTTTGGAAACTACGGGCGCCACGCCATGTCAAAAACCAAACCTTAATCACGAATCTCATCTTTCTATGCCCCATGCATGCACGCAGTGCTGCAGTTTCATGTGAACGTTCTTTCATCTCGGCGATAATGGGACGGAGTGTACGGTGGGGCAGAGGAGTCATCGTCAATCGCAAAAAGCTTGCAGTCACAAATCCCCCTTGCAGTTTCAGACAATTGTGCGTTAATGAGTGCAATGGGATATTGACTCCATATCATTTAATACCAAACAGTGGGGATGTAACTGTTCCTCCACAAGTTTGGAATCCAAAGAATATTCAGAAGCAATATTGGGGCACCCTCTCTTGACTGATTCAAGAACAGCAAAACGAAATGTCTATCGGCACAATGTGTGTGAGTGAGGGATTTACGTGCTCGTATGGTTCTTCTCATCAAAGTTTCCATCGTGTCCAGATTAAGGTTGTCAAATATACCATGGAGGAAGATATTTTCAACCTTTATTTATTCGTTTTATTTACCAGAATTTGTATACCAAAATAATGTGAAATAATCTCCATTGCGCTTGACTCCGGACGTGCGTTGCACGAGTACAACACACACAGGAACATGTGCCCATACGATGATTTCGGCTGTGCATAACCAATGGGAATAACTGCGCTCCAGCTATAACAAGATTCCGGTTATAATGAGGGAATTGCGAAAGTCCAGCGCTCGTCATAACAGGAGTCGACTGTATACACTGCAAGTACAGTGTCCTGGGCCTCAAATGTTTCCTTTTTTCCATGAGGGGGAATGTAAAGCGCATACTGCTGTATAACTTCGCCATCGAAAAGTGGCCATCAAAGGGCTCCTGACCTGCTCCTGTGCCATGGAGGAGAGAGGCGGATGATCTTGCAGGATGGTAGCCACGGCAAAGTGGGTGGAGGACAGCTCCCAGGTGACCGACTCCCACAGGGCCGGGTTCCTCTTGGACTGGCCCAGTCGACTCAGGGCCTTCTGGTAGTAGTCGGTGGCCTGTAGAGGGCAACAGATTAGAGGACAATCGCATCATCTAATACCATAGACATATGAAACCTATACAGACAGACAGCATCTAGTTGAAACAACGTCGGGATAATGTAAGGCCATGTGCGACCAGACTCTCCCACGAAGGTGAATGAAATGACACAAGTAAGGAAGCAGACATCCCCAAATCCTGCAGAATCCTGTTTACCTTTTGCAGGATTCTGCAGGATTCAGGGCACATGAGAGTTGACACATTGCAGGATTCTGCAGGATACAGGCTACTAGTATCAAAGTGCTGAAGAAGGATTTTGCAGGATTGAGGGCACATGAGAGTTGACACACTGTAGGTTTTTTCTGCCCATACTGTTTTAAAAAAGATGGCAACCTCCTCGGCATTTCAGTATGGTGCCCGCTATAGATAAGGTCCCCTTAGCGTCAAAACATTTTGCCTTTGGCAAAGGTCGAGCTAGGATCACAAGCTGGCCCCTGAACATTTCTGACAGTTTGGTATTCAATGAAAGCACAAAACAAAAACAAAGCAGACATGTTGATACAAAGTCCTGATAGTCTGGCATCCTGTCTCCCCCTGTGAATTGTAGTACCTTGTTGTAGTAATAGCGCTCTTGCTGGCTCATCTCGCTGCCGGGGCCAGGCTCGACCTCGCCGCAGCTGAAGGCGCACAGGCGCATCAGCTTCCCGAGGTTGCAGAGAAGCAGGGCCACGTTGGCCGCATCCTTGACCTTCTCGAATAGGTCGATGCCCGACTCAAAGCAGCTGAGACTCTTGCGCCAGACTTCTTGCTCCTTGGAGAGCCCGGCTGTGGACAGAAGAGCAGAACATAGCACGAGATCTAAATCTACCAGGCTTGGACGCCATACTTGACCTTACTTGGACGCCATATTATGTATTAACTCTTAAATTGACCCACATCCATTAGCTGAATACAATTGGTAGACAGGGTTATCACACACCAACCCTTTGTCTACCCACATTAGTGTACAAATACAATTGGTAGACAGGGTCATCACACACCAACCCTTTGTCTACCCACATTAGTGTACAAATACAACTGGAGTTTTACTGCTATTGTCTGCAATGTGAACTGTTCTTGTTTACTGTGTTTATTGTTAACCATCCTATTCATTGCACCACGTATTTTTTAATCCACTAAATGACCCCTTATTGTATATGCTTACTATTTCTATTGTAATATCTTGTATTGTAATGTTTATTTCTTAGTACTCAATAGTTTTACTGTAATATCTTGTATTTTAATGACAATGTTTTACAATGTTTACCGTTTCCAAATTTTTATGTTAAGCGCATGGGAGCATTAACCACCCAAATGGCTTTGGCGCTATATAAATGTGCAATATTATTATTATCAGTATTATTATTATTGGTAGACAGGGTCATCACACACCAACCCTTTGTCTACCCACATCCGGTAGCTGAATACAATTGGTAGACAGGGTCATCACACACCAACCGTTTGTCTAGCACTGACTGAATACAATTGGTAGACAGGGTCATCACATACCGATCCTTTGTCTACCCATATCAGATGACTGAATACAATCGGTAGACAGCGTCATCCCACCCAAACCCTTTATCTACCAAAATCTGGAAGAAAAGGTTCGAGTGGGAACACGATTATAGCCTAAAAGCTGGGTTTGGGGGAAAAGGTCCCAAATCGAAGGGCAGTCAGATAATGAGGGAATTCTGCCAAGCCAAATTTTTTGTTGATGTTCCTCCACCTTTCTGGTTCCTGAGCGCCAAGGCCCGGTTCATGTAGAGCACGCCCAGCTCGTTGCGAGCGTTGCCCTGCTTCCTGGTCAGCGCAATCACGTAGTCGTCCATGTGACCTCCCGCGTTGCTCAGTGCCAGCGTGTAGCACAGGATGCCAGTCTGCAGGTTGTGCTCCGTGTCGTCCCGGAAATCGACGGCCCACTCATACTCAGCTGTCGGAAATAATAACAAGACAAGCGATAAAATCAACAGATTGAAAACTTAAGGTGATATACAAAAATGTTGCAAACTGCTTACTGACTAAAATTACCAAAATGTAAATCTAAAAATTTAGTGGGCCTGACGTTTCGATCCTAGCAGGACCTTTCTCAAAGGCAGATTGAAAACTTGGTAAAGAAAACTGTGACTGGACCGGGACGTGAACCCGAGAACTGTGAATTAATGTACCAGTGCTCTTCCACCTGAGCTATCCGGCCCTTATGGCCTAGAAATATACAGCAGCTACACGGGCAAATTGTCTCCAATAGATATCCACATCCAAACAATGATAGTTGAATATTTTATAGGCACCATCTAAGGGATGGATAGTGCAGGTGGTTGAGCACTGGCTATACTCGACAAAAGGCTTACACTGTTAATGTTATGTTACACTGTTAATGTTATGGAGTGAGCTTTATTTGGTATCAATCACAGTGTGCAATGTGTGACCAAAAGAACTGTGCACATAGTCTATGGAAGAAGAAGAAGAAGAAAAAAAAAAAAAAAAAAATTGAAACAAAAATGTGAACTCTCCTACATCATGGCCAAGACCTACCATTTGTGCAGTCATGCTGCTTGATGGCTTTAAGAATCCAGCGGTCTTCGTCCGTAGTCAGTTTGGATTTCTTGGGCTGCTTGGTGTAGGTGGCTAGGTCGTGGGTCATCAGGATCAGACAGTCACCGCACACCGTCAATTGGTCACTGAGAAGGTCCTGGTCATTAGCTTCCTCGGGTTGAAGGGACAGGCAAGCACCTTGAAGCAACACAGAGGATATGTATGGTTAGGGAGGATCACTCTATTCTTGCATCATCCTCATCATCATCATCATCCTCTTTAATCTTAACATTGTCATCCTCATCCTACAAATCCTCCCTATTCTCTGGATCACTATCTTCATCCCAATCCTCTCACCTCCTTCCATGCCTCAATCTAATATCACCCTTTACAGACTTATCTCCCATCCCATCCCTTCCCAGTCCCTAGCCTCTTTCCCTACCTCCATTCCCGTCTCTCACCTCATCCCCATCCCTTCTCTATCCGATCCCCTCCCCCTTCTTCATCCCCATCTCCCTCCTCATCACTGTCCACATCCCAATCCACCTCCCCTATCCCGCCTCCCCATCTCCGTCTCTATCCCAACCCCGTGCCCTTTCCTCTTTAAATTCCAATCCCAATCCCCCAATTCCATTCCCATCCCAACTTTCATCATCACCACCTTCGGCAACCAAATGAGAGAGACCATGCATCACATATGAAATCATAATATATTGGTATGTACGGGACTGAATAAGCCCCCTTGTTTGTACTTACTGCGACAGAGAAGAGACATCCTGGCCAGATGCAGAGCCCGGCTGTACCTCTCCGAGTCTCGGGCCGCCTTGGCTAGGACCAGGTAGGTCTCCCAGGCCTTCCTCAGCAGCAGGATGCTCAGCTTGTGCTGCCAGCTGCCCTGGTGCCAGCCACCGGCCACAACTGGCGGGAAACTGGCCTGTGGGTTGCCTGATAAACTGGCCGGTAGAGTGGCCGGTAGCATGGTGGGCAGACTGACTGGTGAGTTGGCCGGAAGAGTGGCTGGTAGACTGGCCGAATGATTGACTGGTAGATTGGATGGTAGTCTGGCTGGTAGACTGGCTGGTAGTCTGACAGGTAGGCTGGCTGCCTGATTGGATGGAAGACTGGCTGGTAGACTGGCTGGTTGATTGGCTGGCAGACTGGCCAGCAGACTTCCTGGTAAACTGACCGGTGTGTTGCCTTGTAAACTGGCTGGTAGATTGGCAGTTAGACTGGCTGGTTGACTGGTGGGTAAACTTGCTGGTAGACTGGCCGGTGGGTTGGCAGGTAGACTAGATGCCACCAAGGAACCATCCACAACACTCTCAGCTGGAGCTAGAGAGAGCGTCTCCGCAGAGCTGTGGCTGGCATCCGGGAGGAGTTCCAACAACTCTCCGTCCTCCGCTGGGCCGCCCAGCCCCCTGGAGTCTGAAGACACATCAGCGGGCCTCATCCCCAATGGACAGCTCCCCCTGGAGACTGGCATCAGGTAGTCCAGAGGCTCTCCAGCAGCCTGGTCATCAGCACACTGCTTCAGGTTGGACAAAGTCCCTTTGCTGAGGACTCTGGGGACCTTGCTGTTATCCGCAGACTGTCTGGCATGCTCTGCAGAGACTGACTGGTCCTTCTCTTCATCCAAGGTCTTGACTAACGTCTCTCGGTCCTGTAGCTCTCTTGGTGAGTGGTTTCCCTCCTCCTCCTCCTCCTGGCTCTCCGGGTTCTGGCTACCCTGGATCGGGTAGCAGAGGGGCTTGGCACGAGTCGGTGAGGACTGGGGGCTTGGCAGCCGGGCAGCCGGCTCCTTGGTCGCCTTGCTGGATTCTGTGCACTCCATGATGCTCTTCAATCCCTGTACAGCAGAGGTTGGCACAGAATGGGATTGAGAACGTGGCATAGCAGATGTGCACGGAATAAAAGAAAGGATATTGTACAACATTTGCCGTAAAAGATGGCACGAGTGCTGAAGCACAGAGTGGGATAGACAATGCATTGATCACTGAATATGGCAAAAAATGATATTGGATAAAGTTCAGAATATGGTTAAGACTTGGTCATACTGTATAACACAGAAATGGTATATTATGATACAGAATATGACAGAATATGGTATAGAAATATGGTTCAGAATATGGTATAAAAATATGGTCCAGAATATGGCAAAGAATACTGTATACAATAGGCTATACAAGATGCTGTTGCAAATGTACAAAATATGGTTCAGAATATGGCAAAGAATATTGCACAGAATAGGATACACTACGGCACTGAATAAAGCAAAGGCTATGGAAGATGCCTTTCGCAAGTTTTACTCCTCTGACAGAAACCACAAAATTGGCGAAATTCAAAAATTTCCCTGAAGACTTGAAATTGAGAGCTGATTTTGTTAGGGCATGGAAAATGTTACCTTGACGACATAGAGCAGCGCCACCTTGGCCTTTTCTTCCTTGGAGCTGCAGATGGTGGTGGCGGAGGACGAGGAGCGGCGACGCCGGCGCGGGCGCGGTCGGTCCTTGAACCCCGCCCCTCGCTTGCCGCCGCTGCCTCCGCCACTGGGCAGCATCAGGCTCTGGGTGCCAAGGGTGGGCACGCTCAGGGCCTCCTCCTCCTCAAAGATCAGCTCCTCCTCCTCCTCCTCCCCCGAGGATGAGGTGCAGACGGGCCGGCGGGAGGGCTCTGCGGGCGGGGGACGGGAGTGGCCCTTGGGCGGGGTGTGGGCGTGGCCCTTGGGCGGGGTGTGGGCGTGGCCCTTTGGCGGGGTGTGGGCGTGGCCCTTGGGCGGGGTGTGGGCGTGGCCCTTGGGTGGGGTGTGGGCGTGGCCCTTGGGCGGGGTGTGGGCGTGGCCCTTGGGTGGGGTGTGGGCGTGGCCCTTGGGCGGGGCGGGCGGCGGATCGGTGAGGTCCTCCTCCGTGATGAAGACGTGGGAGAGGAGATGACTGGCCGAGGCTGCCACCTGATTGGAGACGAAGCAAAGTAGTCAGGGCCATGACGAGCAGCGAAGACCTGCCATAAGCTCAAGCTGCTGAGCAGGTAGCTGAGCTGCCGTACAAAGCAGAGAGCCTGGCAAGCCCTGCATGTGGGTTGGCTGAGCGTTTTTTTCTTACTGACAATCCAGCTGCACTTAACCTCTTGTTAACCGAGCCCAAATTTCATACAGCTGCTTTATCACAAGAAAATAAGCTAAACCGGGCAATTCTTCCCCGATTTCAACAAAGATTGCAAACTGTATCTCATGTGAGACTTATTGCACTTGCATTTGATTATCGGGCACTATTTGCATCGCTGCTTAATGTTGAGGGCGACTGATGGAATCAGTCGCGATTCTGGCAAGCCAGCAGACGGTTGTCCCTGCGGCAGTCTCCGCGAAGAGAGACGGCGATTTCCGTGCTTGAGGGCCACTCGACGCGCCCCCTCCCCTCCCCACCTTCCCCGGTGGAATCAGGCGGACCCCCGCCAAGGTGTATATCCGAAGTTGAAGGTTTGGAGCTTCATCAGGTAGGGCTGTATATTTTCGGGAATTTTGTCGGAGGGCAGTTTCGGACGGGCCCGGCCTAGGTCATTGAATAGGCAGTGGATGCCGTCTTTGTTCCGCATGCGTCCGGGCACGCATGACCAGATCTAATACAAGCGAAAACATTTGGCTGGAACTCTACTCTACTAAGCAAGGCTCTTCATGCTTGAGCAAACCTTGGTGCTTGGAGGGCTCAATGAAATTGGTGCCCGGTCTGGCACTCAAGATAGAAGCAGCTCACTGCGGAGGAGCTCCACAGAAGCACCCCTCCAAGATGCAAGAGAAAGGAAGAGAAAGGGAGAGAGAAACAGACAGGACTGGCCTTTACCTCTGGGTGGCGATCCTCGCTCCCTTCCAGCAACTGCAGGCAGTTCTTCAGCAGCTTGTGGATGGTTGCCTTTTCCCTGCGGTACATCAGAGAGTCCGATTTAGCACACCCTCACTCAGGCACACTCTTCAGCTTAAGGGACCTTCAATGAAGGTTTGCACTGCTGGACGTTATAAGCACTGAGTGTTCAGTGCTTTGACCGCAGCAACTTATAGAGCTCAACACCTTTCCAACCCTACCTAATTTGTCTTAATTAATAATAATAATAATAACACTGGGCAGGGCTCGAATTTCAGAAACAAAATGTACTTGACAACAGGTCTAGTAACTGAAGACTCTTACTGGACCTGAACTATTTTTACAAGACCTGTGCCATAAATAAGAAAAAAAAAACATTCTGCAAGCAAGTGAAAGGAATAATGGTCATATGAAAATGCTGTTTACTTGTACAAAGTCAAAGTTATATATTTGAGTGCCATTTTTTTCATGGTGCAATAAAAAAAAAATACTAGACAGCCGGTCCAGTGCAGTCACACTTGGCACTAGACCGACGCTGAAATGACTAGACTCGGTCCACGGTCTAGTGGATGTTTCGAGCCCTGCTGGGGATTTTTTTGGAGGTACGAACTGAATTCAGTTGCTCTAACAGAATGGGAGAGGGTGAATGGAATTCATTCATTCATTCATTCATTTATTTTTCACAGTAGTGAATCACTCTAAGCTTATACATTTCTGTTTATAAAATACAGAATATACTGTGAAGGCACCCACGAAGAAGCAGAGCTTATAAGTGTGGGCCCTTGTACAAATATAGGGATACTTAATATAGGAATGGATCGGTCATTCTCACTTGTTGTCGGGTCTATTCATGGAGAGGTTCCTGGCCACTCTGTAGAGGAGCATAGCCACCGGGGAGATGAAGGGGTTCTGCCAGGGTCTGTTTGGGTACTCGTTGCACAGGCTGGTCAGATCATACAGCTTCACCACGTCTTCGTCTTGGCCTGCCCAGAAACAGATCAGATTTTTAGGTTTAACACGATGTTTGCATCGAGGAGGATGTAATTCAATGAGGGTTTGCCCTGCTCGACGTGATGAGCACTGAGTGCTCAGTGCTTTGCCCTGCTTGACATTATAAAAACTGAGCGCTCAGTGCTTTGCCCGATACCTGATGAACAAAAAATGTTGAGCAGGACAAACCCTCATTTAATTTACAATGAGACTGTACAAATCACAAGCTGGCTGCTTCAGCCTAGATCGACAGATTTGTGTGGCAAAATAGTACAGAAATGACTGTAATTTCACCAGGGATTACCAAACTTGCAATGCAATTAGCACTGTACGCTCAGTGCTTTGCCTGATTGCCTGCTGACAAAAATAGCATCAAAGCCTAGCGGCTTAAGTTTGAAAAGTTGGAAGGCCTGAAAAATCGACCACTGAGCAACATCCTGCTAGGAACTACATGTAGGAACTGCTCCGATATTAGGGACCATTTGCAAAGGTCCAACTTGGAACGAAAAATTAGGCCCTAAAACTTGACAAATAGGCACTTTGAAACGTTGAAACTGGTTGATACGACTTTTCACCGACTGCAAAGTCAACAGGTGCAGGGACGATGCAATTCGTGTGTATCTTGCTGGAGCGTACTGCCCAGTATCACCACTGTGCAGTGGATGACATGGAGTTGAACGGATCTTATACAGCACGCACACTTTGCTGACACTGCAACAATGTCCAAGTTCACACAGAGCCTTGCCGTTGACAGAGTTGGCACCACCAGTGACAACATGCACGGAGTGCCTGGCTTGTTGCCGCACTATGCCACAGCGTGGTTAACAGAGAGAAAACCGCTTGGCCAGAGTGAGGCCATCCGCAGCATTCTTTAATCTGGTGAGGAGTTGGTTCATGGAGGATTTGGGAGGATTGAGGCAGTGGGCACCACTCATTTCATGTAGTGTACAAAATCTTGGAAGATTTTGGAGGATTGAGGCTGAATGAGTTTTGTATTTTACAACTTGGAGGATTTGGGAGGATTGAGGCAGTGGGCACCACTTATTTCATGTAGTGTACAAAATCTTGGAAGATTTTGGAGGATTGAGGCTGAATGAGTTTTGTATTTTACAAGTTGGAGGATTGTGGAGGATTGAGGCAGTGGGCACATCATGTAGTGTAAAAAATATTGGAAGATTTTGGAGGATTGAGGCTGAATGAGTTTTGTATTTTACAAGTTGGAGGATTTGGGAGGATTGAGGCAGTGGGCACCACTTATTTCACGTAGTGTACAAAATATTGGAAGATTCTGGAGGATTGAGGCTGAATGATTTTTGTATTTTACAAGTTGGAGGATTTGGGAGGATTGCGGCAGTGGGCACCACTCATTTCATGTAGTGTACAAAATATTGGAAGATTTGGAAGATTGAGGCTGAATGCAATTTTTTATGTCATAAGTTGGAGGATTTTGGAAGATTTGGGATGGTCCACAGCAATAGGGCCTAGGGTGTTAGGGTTAATAGTTGCGTTACCTCTGAACAGCCAGTAAGTGTGTCCCTCCTTAGTGCAGTGGCTCTTCAGGAAGGAGAGGATGTTCTGAGCGATGTTGTTGACCACCTAGGAGCAAGCAAAAGATTTTTTTTTTCAATCCACTGATTCCGGAGCAGACATTCTGACTGGAACTGGATTTGAACCTAAGCCTCCAGTTCTATGTGCCCCAGTCTGTACTTAGAGAATTCCTTGTATCAACATGGAACAGAGCAAAAATGTGACCCGGCACAGCGACATGAGAAATATCCCACCAAAACACTTTTCAAGTAAACTACGCCTAAAGTCAAAGAATCTTCTCAATTCAATTCAAAATCAGTTTTTTTATTTTTTTTTTATTTTCAGAAAGTTAATGTATTTGAGAGAAATTTTGATATCATTTGAAAGTTAATGGTACACTCTTTTACATCATTAGAAAATCTCAAAATCTCAAAAGTGGGGGTTATTCCTCATTATGATGTGCCGGGTCACAAATTCAGTTTATTATGATGCCTGATAACGAATAAATGACGGAGCCGAAATTTACGGACAAGAGGATACACTGTGTAATGTACTGAAGATTGGATGTACCCATTTTGATTGGCCCCCAGGTGATTAAGCAAGGAAAGAGAGGTTGGTGGTAGTGGGAGAGGGAGTGGTTTTTGGGGGGGCTTTGTATACCTGTGGCGCAAACTTGGCGTTCTCCAGGTTGGGTATCTCCTCAGTCTTCAGGAGCTCATACTTCTGGACGATGCCGTTCAGGTGGTAGCACATGGCCAGCTCAGGGACGTTGGACATGAGGTTGTCCAGCCAGTAGTCCAGGCCGGTCAGCACGTTGATGGGGCTACTCATGTCCCTGCAAGAGGACCAAACGACAACCAAAACCACTAAAAACAAAAATCGCAAAAAGTTAGAAACCTTGAAATGACTCCAAAAGCACGGCAAGATCTAAAAGTGATGAGAATGCTTGGAATGCCCCTGAAGACCTTAGAGTAAGGGGAGTTCTTGAAGACCCCCAGAGTGAGAGTAAAGAGGTGAAGGTCCTGGTAGGCCATGAAAGGGTCATAGTTGAAGAGTCGGGTCACTCACTTGAGCCTCAAGCTGACAGCTGGGTGGGTGCCCTCACCAAAGATGGGCAGGTCAGTGCCGATCAGCATGCGGATGTCTTCAAACTGCCACAGGGCCTGCCTGGCAAACTCACTGGCCTCGGTCTGCATTGATCAATGGAGACAGCAAGATCAGCAACAACAACAGCAACAACACCAGCACCAGGAACAGCCACAGTAATGGCAACAGCAACAGCAACAGCAACAACAACAACAGCAGCAGCACCAGCCACAGCAATGGCAACAGCAATAGCAACAACAACAGCAAGAGCAACAACAACAGCAACAGCAACAACAATAGCAACAACACTAGACCCAGCACCAGCAACAAGCAACAGCAACAGCAAGAGCAACAGCAATGGCAACAGCAATAGCAACAACAGCAAGAGCAACAACAACAGCAACAGCAACAACAATAGCAACAACACTAGACCCAGCACCAGCAACAAGCAACAGCAACAGCAACAGCAACAGCAACAGCAACAGCAACAGCAACAGCAACAGCAATGGCAACAGAAACAGCAACAGCAACAGCAACAGTAATAGCAACAACACCAGCAACAGCAACAGCAACATCAACTGCAACAGCACCAGCAACAGCAACAGCAACTACAACAGCAACTACAACAGCAACAGCAACAGCAACTGCAACAGCAACTACAACAGCAACAGCAACAACAACCATGTGTCCATGAGTGCAATCACTGCACTTCACCAAGTCAGCTACTGTGTTGCAGCGCCGCTGTTATTCCTCACAATTTTAGAGGGGCCCGACGTCTCGATCCAAGCGGGACCTTTCTCAAATTCAGAATTTGGTCCTGAATGGTCCTGCTAGGATCGAAATGTCGGTGCCTCCAAACTGTTGAAATTTGCAGTTTGGGTCAATCTAAGTCGGCTCGGCATGAAGTGGTCAAAAGGTCAGCAAAAAAGGGGTCAGAGGTCAAAACCCGCTCACACTCCAATCAGAGGTCCACAGGAAGGAATGACGCCAGTTGCAACTGCTTTGATATCAGAGCGACTGAATATGAAGGAGAACTGACTTCTTTCACTGACTAGCTACCTACCTCGGGCTCAGCTGTGACTGTGAATGGGTGCACTGAATGGGCTGTTGTGTGCAAGCTAAATGAGGTTATTGTATGCACAGCTGTGACTGTGAATGGTTGCACTGAATGAGCTGTTGTGCATGAGCTGAATAGGGTCATTGTATCCACAGCTGTGATTCTGAAAGGGTGCACTAAACTTACTTCTGTCACTGACTAGCTACACAGCAGAGCACGTGGCAGTTGGCCGTACCTTTGGCAGTAGGTCCGGGATCTGCACCAGCGCCGACTGACTCGGGGGCAGATGTGGCTCTTCCAGGTCGTAGGTCGGCGGGGGCTCCGACTCTTCCGGCCGGTTTCCCATGCTGAAGTGAGGAGAGGGAGGTACAACAATCAAACAGAGTGTTGCCAGTCGTGGTTATCGCAGTCGAGGATAACTATTCTAAAAAATTACTTGCTGAGATTGGTTCTAGGAGACTTGTGACTTCTGATCAATCATAGACCCAAGGGCCATGCACGACAAATGCTTTACAATGAAATACATTTTTGTAATTCAAAGAGGTTTTGCCCTTACTCGACGTGGTAAACACTGAATGTTCAGTGCTTTGCCCGGTGCCTGATAAAAATATTTCAGGCAGCTCGGGCGGGATTCGAACCCGCGACTCCCGAATTCTAGTATGGACGTCTTAACCACTGGACCACCGAGCTGGTCGAGGTCGTGTGGTGGATTCGAATAATGTATAGCGGCGGGTACCACGTTGCATCATAGATATAACATGATGTTTGCATCGAGGAGAATGTAATTCAAAGAGGTTTTGCCCTTACTCGGCGTCCGTACTAGAATGCGGGAGTCGCAGGTTCGAATCCCGCCCGAGCTGCCTGAAATATTTTTAATCAGGCACCGGGCAAAGCACTGAGCATTCAGTGTTTACCACGTCGACTAAGGGCAAAACCTCTTTGAATTACATTCGCCTTGATGCAAACATCATGTTATATATATAATACAATTTGGACCGGACATCCATGGAGGTTGAATTACGATGGACCATAAAGCTCTGTAATGAAAATCAGTCTAGAATTGCCGGAGTTGAAGAGATTCAAGTTTTTTTCTCCCACAGCTGGATAGACATCTCACCTGTAGTACAGAAATTTGGAGAGTAGATTCCAGTTCTGGAGAAGTTCGTTGGTTTTTCGCTTCATGGTCAGACTCTTTCCTTCCGACAAGACTGCCTCAATTAAAAATCTCTTCATCCATTCTTTCTCTCGCTAAGAAAGAAAAAAGAACACCAAAACAGATTTTTTTTAAATCCCTGAAATAAGCTTATCCGGGTTACTGAATGGCCCATTGTGTTCAAGCTGAATAGGGTCACTGCATCAAAAGCTGTGACTGTGAATGGTTTAACTGAATGGTCTATTGTGTACAAGCTGAATAGGGTCATTGTACCCACAACTGTGACTGTGAATGGGTGCACTGAATGTGCTGCTGTGTACAAGCTGAATAGGGCCAGTGTATCCACAGCTGTGAATCTGACTGGGCACATTAAATGGCCAATTGACTGTGAATGGGCGCACTGAATGGCCCAGTATGGACAAGCTGAATAGGGTCATTGTATCCACAGCTGTGACTGTGAATGGGTGCACTGAATGGCCCACTGTGCATGAGCTGAATAAACTCATTGTATCCACACCTGTGATTCTGAGAGGTTGCACGGAATGGCCCATTGTGAACTTGCTGAAAGTGTCTGAAGACAATAGTTCTTCGATCGGTGTTTGAGTCCAGTCCACGTGGGTTTTGTACGTCGCTTTTATGTGCACAGTGAGTTGTCCGTCCATCATCAGCCTGACAGTAGATGACTGAGCAATGCTCAGAGCAAGCAACGGCAGGAGGATGGTTGGGCCTGGCTCACCTCGGAGGCACTGCGCAGATGCTTGAAGAGATCCAACTCATCTAGGAGAAGTGTCTTGCCCACACAGTGCACGGCCATGCTGACCTGGGTCTTGCTGAAAGGAATCTTCAGCAGCTTCTTGATGTTCTGTTCCATCCAGGCCATCAGTAAAAAATGATAGTACATTCAGACAAGAAAACAAGTTTGTAAGTGAAGAGATATGAATTCAGACAAGACTGACCTAACTGACCCCAAATCGCAAATCTTTAAAGTTAGGACCGCCTGACATTTACAACCCAGCAGGGTGTTTCTCAAAGACAGAAAGTTCTTCCATAGATATATGATTCCTTGATCAAAGAAAATGTAATCTAATGAGAATTTGGCCTATTTGATTTACTGTATCATTGGTATCATAATATTATGCTCAGTGCTTTGTCCAATTTCCAGAGTCTCCTGTATCAATTGGAGCAGGCAATTAAGCAAAGCGTTGAGCACATTTATACCGAACGTCGAGTCAGGCACATCCCCATTCCCCACTGAACCCATAATGAACCAATTTCCTCCAAAGTGGTCAATCTAGAGGGCCTGACATTTTTATCCTTTCAGGACTGGCAAAGACAGTTGACTATTTGGGAAGGCCGCAATCTAAGGACTGCTCAGGAGGTAAGAGCGCGGGTACATTAATCCAGAGGTCCCCCGTCCAGTCAAATTTTCTTCGGTGCCAATTTTTTTAATCTCCAGAATTTGGGTAGATTTAAGGGCCGTGGTGAGGCTGCACTGAGATCTTACCTCGGCTGCTGATATGACATCCACCTCGCCAACTGTATCTGGTAGGGTCTCAGCCATTGCAAAGCTGCACGCAGTGGATGGAATGAACACCAACGGGATTAGCAAAGCCGATAACTTCAGTAAGTGGAAAGCTTGCAATGACATCATGCACTGTAAGTCAGCTCTTTCGCATCAGCTGACTGTATGTAAATTGCAGACATGGTCATCGTACATAGACCCTTTGTCTACCCAGATAAGGGTCTACCCAGCTGTGGACAGAAGAGCAGAACATGGCACGAGATCTAAATCTACCAGGCTTGGACTCCATACTTGACCTTACTTGGATGCCATATTGTGTATTAACTCTTAAATTGACCCACATCCGGTAGCCGAATACAATTGGTAGACAGGGTTATCACACACCAACCCTTTGTCTACCCACATTAGTGTACAAATACAATTCGTAGACAGGGTTATCACACACCAACCCTTTGTCTACCCACATTAGTGTACAAATACAATTGGTAGACATTCACACACCAACCCTTTGGGTACCCACATCTGGGAAATGAAAACAAATGGCAAGTGGTTGGAATATGACATTTATAAGTCAATGGCCCCCTCCCTGGTACAGTGGCTCCTACACAGCTCCGGTCCAAAAACAATCCAAACTGATACGGCTCGCCACTGGCATCCACTCACCACAACTCGGGGACCCTTGAGCATCTTTGTGAGTTGTCTCACCTTGAAAACTGGGTGCACTCTCCCGTCACCCACGTCTTGGAGAGCTGGGCGTCATTGCGCAGCCAGTTGTCCGGCGGCTCGTGCAGGTCGGTGTAGCGGTCAAGCCTGGAGAGCCGATAGACGGGGAGCTTCCTGGCCGATTTGACCATCGCCGTCGACTTGACCTCCACCTCCCCTGACTGTTGAGGTGGTTCCTGCATCATGACGAAAGAAAAAAAAAATCGTTTTTTTTCTTGGGCACTTAGAGACCGAGTCGAACCGGGATTGGATGTTCTCCAGTCCATCGTCACCTGCTTCTTCAGGGACCCCAGGTAAGCTTGTGCCGGTCCCTCACAAAATGCTTCGTCTCGTACATTTGACGCGGACACAGATGATCAGTTTGATCTGTCGCACTTACTCACTCTAAGTTCTAAAGTGCTAAATAACACCAGTGATCGACTTTGCATCAAAGCTATCGTAACTTACAATCAATTGCAAGAAGATGAGCAATGCACAGAAACCATACTGCCTGTTGTTCTTCCGCTGGGTTAACTAACTTAACTTATGCATCATAACTTGAGTTGTGTTTCATCGTAAGGCTTTGTTAAATCCACCGCTGGGCAACCAATCAACCCAGACAAAGGCAACTAACTTTCAGTGCCCATGACCACCGCACACAGTTTTCAAAATAATGAGCCATTTGCAAAAATCGCTAAACAGTTATTAGGAACAACAAATTCCTGTGGAACAAATCAATAAGAGTAAACCATGTATATGATGTAGGTATATACAGGTAATACAAGTTACAAGAGAGTCCAACATGACACAATCAGCAATCTGTGTGGCTTTTGTTATGTCTGTGGACTCCTGTGTGTGATAAGAGTCCACAGAATCCTGTGTTTAGGGTCAGGATTCGTTAGAACAAGGATTGGTTGTTTGTAAGTCTACATCATTACATGTTAATTACAATATAATCCTTACCTATTTCTTTGGTTTGTATGGTTCAGCAGCATGAATGAAAGCTTTAGAGCTGAAATAATGCAATTCTTATGGAAGTTGGGAGGTACAGACTACACAGAAGGAATTCTTATTCTTAAGACTCTTGCTCTTATTATATTATTAGTATTAGACTTAACCTGGCTGTAAAAAGTAATATCATTCAGTCTATTTCAGAACACTGAACAAAAAGAAATAATTTCTACGATGCAGGGATTGATGTACATGTAGTAACTTTGACCTTACGGGTTGCTCTTTAAACTTGGAGAGTTGTAAGGTCCAAGTTACACTGACTGGGGAACCGGATTGAGCATGTTAAAAAAGGGCCTGTTTAAGTAAAAGTTTCTCTGAATGCTAGTTTCCAACTCGCCAACCATTCGTTCATAAAATTTAGTTCTTACCCATATTTCCTCTCTTTCATCTTTTACTTCGTATTTTCCTTCCCCATCAGACATCGCGCTTTAAACTGTTGAGGTCAGTCCATATTCCAAACCTTAACTGCTTTAGGGTTCCGAAAAATATCACTTTACAGATGAATGTTGCCGTCCCCAAATGGTGGTTGAACAGCTTTGCAGCTGACCGAGTGCATGAACTCTTTAAGGACTCGTCTATTTACCTCATGGGGGAATAAAAAAAAATGGTCGAGAATTTTGAGACAAAAAAATGAAAGGATAACAAATTGTTCAAGAATTCATCATCGGTTTCAATAGATCAATTTAACCGATAAAGTGGATTTCAAAAGTATTCAACACTCATCAATTCATCCATTCATTTTGATTTACTAAATTACATTTTTACCCTTGGCGGATTTTTGAAGTGTTCCATACAATACAAGATGGCGGCGTCCATGGTGCATCGAACATTTCGTAGAGTTCTCCAATGGAAGGTTTTCAGCACATGTCAAGTCTTCTTTCTGTGTTTCTGTCTTCTGTCACTGTCAGCAGTTCGACAGATACACGGTAACGCTCGCACCCGTTTTCTTCAATTGTCTTTCGTGATCTTACTTAGTCTTGAACCTTTTTTCCCCTCATCGATGCCTCTACCTCCATGGTCATACTCATATTCATAAGTCATAGTCATACTACTTATACTATTATTACTACTATTTAATTTATTTGTCATAGTCCGAGCATGGTCCGAGTCCTTATTCCTCCATGGTCCGAGTAACTTGGACCCGAAAATATTGTCACCCTTTTTTTTTATTGAATTTTGAAATTTGGAGGGACAGGTGAATGTCACCCGTCCCTCCAAATTTCAAAATTCGATAAAAAAGGGGTGACTTGTCGGGTCCAAGTTACTCGGACTAACGTCATACGTGATCACTACACTAGTCCGAGTAGCTTGGACCCTTAGTAAGGCTTACAATCGCCCTTTTTTTTTAGATTAAAAAGGGCGATTGTAAGACTAGTAAGAGTCCAAGTTACTCGGACTACGTGATCACCTGGCTTTTCTTCCAAAGACCCCATCTCAAAATCATTTAGTTTAAGACACATACTACACATACTACATTCATGCTACATTACATAGGCCTACCTTTTTGCAATTGATCTATGTTATAATATATATCTTTTTGTTTATTAATGTTATGTATTTGTTATTTATTTATTTAGTTCTATTTATCTTTTGTTTTCATATGTATTATTTAATACAAAATAATAGTCGTTATTATTATAATGAAATCTCTTTCTTTTTAAAGATTTATTACTTTTATTTCTGTTATTGGTATATTTGGGGTATTTGTAATTTACTTATGCAATACAGTACTCAGTAGTTCTTTTTCTATGTATATATTTATTTTATTTGTTTTTTCGTTTTCTGTCATCCAATTAGTAGGAGAGCCCCCTGACAGGAACTAGTTTCTTTTTTGGGGGGGGGGGTGGGGGATCCTGTGGGAGTTAATTGGATGTTGTTTCTGTTATTGTTGCTGGGGCCTGGGGTGTTTGTTTGTTTGTTTGTTTTGTTGATTTATTTCTGTTTTCCACTTTATTCTTACTTGAGTGGGCTGTGATGTGAATGCTGTACATGTATCCCGAAAAATTAAATTAACATAAGAAATAAATATTGTTATTGACTAGCTATATCATATGGTAACTGGCAGCCAGTTTTACTCCCTTTTGTGCTTTTCAAAATGTTTGTTAATGTTACTTGTTAATGTTACTGTTACAGTGTTAGTGTTAGTAAGCCAGGCTACGATTACGGTTACCGTAGCTAGCTATTGTACATTTGTAGTATTGTCTAGTGACCAGAGTCTAGGCTTCTAGGAAAATATTTATATCAATTAATATAATAAAAATCATTACTCTTCTAAACTACCGATATCAATTGTTTTCTTTTCTTGATAATGTTTTTTTTCTTCAAATATGTTGTTTTCAAGTTTTAAGAAAATAATGTGAAGTACATGTATATGCTCAATCATATGACACCAGCACACATTGTAGGCAGTGCAAACCTCTTGCACGAAACTTTGAAAGTTTGACAGTTTTATACTTATTATTTTAGAACTGAAATATGGCAATTGTTTTCCTTTCTTTAAAAAACCTCTCCTTAAATGTTTATTTCCAGGGTACGGTGTGAATGAGAATCTCTTTTTCAGCATTATCAGCCCAGAAGACCTTGCTTTTGTTTACAGAATCAGACCAGCCAAAGACTTTGGAACAACGTTTGTGAGTAAAGGTTCAATTTGACAAGATGGTCACAGACCTGGGGTGCCAAAATGTGCTTTAATGAATGATTCAGAGGTTCACCTTGCCACACCAAACTTCACGTTGGTTTCATGCTAAGTAATGAAAAGTGGAATAAAAATACAAGTCAGAAGCAAATGATATCCCATCCCAGTGAAGTTTTTAAATCCTGTTTAAAACAAAAAAATCTATCCTAAATGTTAACAAAAACTTAAATACTTAATATTGAATTTCAGTAGTACCGTGTACTATGGTTTGAAATTCCTGAATGAGGCTTAACCCCAAACTTTTGCTCTGTAACGGCCATGTCTTCCTTCATAGATATAATTTGATCTTTGCGTTGCACCAACCCAAAATAAACTTTTTTATGATCTAGCATTGAATGCTGTACTGTCCACGATATAGATTTCAAAATCACTACACAACCTCATTCAGCTCAATGGTCAAGTGGTTAAGACGTCTTTCAGCAGGCAATGAAGCAAAGCACTAGTAATTGTATGTAGAGAAGGGTAAGCCCTCATCATATCGTGTCTTCCTTGTCCGTGCAGGTTCAGCACTTTCACAGAATTTGCCTGGTGCCCACAAACCCGGAGGATGGGTGCGGCCAGCTGCTCAATGCGGAAATTGTCCGAGGAGAGGTCGCTCTGATCAAGAGAGGGTCGGTGGATATTTCTACGAATCTTGATTATGGCACGGCATTTGAGAACAACCATTTTGCCGACGTTTCTGCCTTAGAGTAGAGAGCTGCCAGGAACGAAACATTCCAGGCCCCTTTGCCGATTTTAGATCCCTTAGGAGGATCAGTTGATTTTCTAATTTTTCACTTCATTCTGTGGCATTTGGGACAGTTTTAGTTATGCTCTCCATGGCTCAAACCAAGAGGCTATTCGAGACAAGGGTGTCAGGCCAGGATCTCACAAAGGCCTGAGCCTGAATAACGACGGTCCAGCTTGCTGAAACAAGATGTGATGTCCTGCAATCTTACTGTGCAGACTTTGCCTGGGCCAGTGAAGTTGAACCCAGAATGGAATTCATCAAAGCTGGAAGTCCCAGGTTGGGTTGGGATACCGAAAAACCCAACAGGGAATTCTATTGACACTTTGTCTGAATTCATTGGCTTCGGCCGGAAATTATGCACAAGTCTATGGGCATTGGCTGCAGCTGAGAACTAGCGCCGTAGGTCCGTAGATCCGTACGAAATCTGAAGCCGTTGGCTGTGAGTTGGCCTTGCTCAGAGCCACACAGGTAGAAGCCAATGACTTTACTTACAGCCTCAATCTGGTGTTGTTGTTTTTTTATTTAATCACCCTGTCCCTTTGAAATCATCTACTGTAGAGACTGCTCCTTCGTGTCAAAGGCCATCAGTGCGGAGATGGCGGGAGCTGCGGCCGTCATCATTTACGACAACGACGAGAGGAACGATCAGGCTGTCATTGACATGGTGGACGACAACACGGACAGGAGCACCTCCATTCCTGTGGCCTTCCTCCTGGGAAGAGACGGGTAAGTCCCCCGAAGAAAAAAAAGAATAGAAAATTAATCCCTGCTCCTGCCGAACCAGATTCCAACCTTTTTTTTATTCAAAGTCCTTCCTCCATAATGTCAGTCATTTGCACACCAAGCTGTAAAATGCAGTCCCGACCTTGATTCTCTGAATTGAATGAGAAAACAAACCTCCCAAAAAATCAGGGACACATCAGCCCTGAGATTTTCAGGTTTTCGTATGACGGGGTGGAGGAAACTCGGGCCCCAATCCAGGATTTTGTCAAGGGCCTAAAATGCTGCTTCCGCTGCTGAGATGGATGGCATTAGCTGATTCTGTTTCTTGGTTGACAGCTACATGATCAAGAACATGCTGCACCAGTACGGCCTGCCCAGTGCCGTCATCTCCATCCCGGTCAACATCACAGGGGTCTCGCTGGGGCGAGTCAAGCGATCACCGTGGTCACTCTGGTAGGCTGAGGCCCCCAACCCTTCTCCCTTCTCCCTACCACAGGACAACCCCAACCCCCTTTCCCCTCGCCTGATGACATCGCACTCTGATGACATCACAGTGATGTCATTTATCCCCCTTACCTTGCAGTAAGAGACAACAGAGGAGATTCTCTTAATAATGAGAGAGGTTGATGGTGATATCTTGTTGACTTGTATCGTATGGATTTTCCTTAAGGATTTTCCTTACAGTTCTCCAAGAAAACCCCGTAAGATATTAAAGTACAGTATCAAGTCACCTTGTAGAGCTCAAAATTACCCAAGCGACAGTTAACATGAACCTGGAAAGTTGGAATTGTCTCAAATATTCCTAATGTCATGCAATCAGCAAATAACATTTTTCACAAAAACGTTTGATTTACGCGATCCAGTGTATTATTTTTATAATGCAAGACCAAAGTAAATTTCATTGGAACCTCTTAATGGTTTCAACTTTAAAATGAGCCCTGTCCCTTTTCTAAGATATATTCAGCCTGCAGTCCGACTGAGTCAGCATAAAAAGCACGATATCTGCTATGTGCAAGTACTGACAGACAATGCCTTGTTTTGTCTGACCAGGCAGTCGGGCACAGCGCAGTGTTCAGTACACTACACGTTAGGTTTGGCAAAACCTCCTTGAATCAGCTTTGAAATCATACGCTTTTCATACACTTTTCTTTAAATTTCAGTCTGTATGAAGAAGCCTCTGAATTGGTTTATAATTGTATACACAAATTTTCTTTCTTCCAAAGTTTTTTTTTGCCAGTTTTTCAACGTTCAATGTTCAAAAGTTCCTAGTTAGTTTTTCCTTTATTTGTTGGACTTGAATTGAATTTTCTTTTTATTTGGCCTCATGTTAGGTTGTGAATACTGAGCTCTATAAATCTCAATATTAAAATAACTCTTTATTTTGGTGTGGGTTTTCAGTTTTCAACTGGAAGATTTCTTTTCTTCTATTTTTGACCTTTCTAGATTTTTGTTTCTCTTTTCCACTGCTTGAAGTCTAGAAAAACGATTTTAGCTATTTATTTTTGGAAGAAGAAATATGAATATGCCATTTAGAGAGAGTCCATTCTCTTTTTTGCCAAAGAATTATGAAATCTTGGCAAGAGTGGAGATGCTTTGAAAACATTTTTTAATCATTTGTTTAATTGTTTGATTTGGTTCAAACTCTGAAAGTTGGGAAATGGTCACAGTTTACAACTCATTAGACTCAGACCAAAATTGAAATATTAAAAACCGATGCGTAGTACAGCAATTATTCAGTAAATATGCATTGTACATTTTTGTTATGATAATTATTGCCTTCCTCCTTAAAAAAATTATCATCTTTCAAATTAACTCAATAAAATCAGGTTGATCTTGTGAGAAAAGACTTTTACAAAGGTTTTTATGTAAACAATACTCAATAGCAGCTCATAGGAAAAAGATTTTATAATGGACTGGGCGTATGCAGTGAAATATCAATACATTTTGCTATATATAGTTATAATTGTATAAACAAATTTTCTTTCTTCAGAAGTTTTTTGGCCAGTTTTTCAACGTTCAATGTTCAAAAGTTCCTAGTAATTTTTTTCCCTTTATTTTTTTAACTTAAATTGATTTTTTTTGGGGGGGGCTTGTGTTAGGTTGTGAATACAGAGCTCTATATATCTCAATATTAAAATAACTCTTTATTTTGGTGTGGGTTTTCAGTTTTCAACTGGAAGATTTCTTTTCTTCTATTTTTGACCTTTCTGGTTTTTTGTTTCTCTTTTCCACTGCTTGAAGTCTAGAAAAACGATTTTAGCTATTTATTTTTGGAAGAAGAAATAATTATGAATATGCCGAGTAGAGAGAGTCCACTCTCTTTTTTGCCAAAGAATTATGAAATCTTGGCAAGTGTGGAGATGCTTTAAAATCATTTTCAATCATTTGTTTAATTGTTTGATTTGGTTCAAACTGAAAGTGGGGAAATGGTAACAGTTTACAACTCACTCATTACGCTCAGACCAAAATTGAAATATGAAAAACCGATGCGTATTACAGCAATTTGTTTGATAATTATTCAGTAAACAAGCATTGTGCATTTTTGTTATGATAATTATTGCCTTCCTCCGTAAAAAAATATCATCTTTCAAATTAGTAAACTCAATAAAATCAGGTTGATCTTGTGAGAAAAGACTTTTACAAAGGTTTTTATGTAAACAATAGCAGCTCATAGGAAAAAGATTTTATAATGGACTGGGCGTATTCAGTGAAATATCAATAAATTTTGCTATACCTTTGACAAATAAAAATATGATTTTTACACGATTCCTTTTGATGTCTTGTCCTGGCAGAATGTTTTTTTATGAGATATTGGTGCGATGGTAAGCTGTTTACTGGAGAAGTCGATTATTAGAGATCTTTACTTTTAGTGCGCAACTCACTCCTGGACGCAAAAGACGCAGTTGGCTGACCTGTGTTTATCGCGCGGTGGCGCCCTCGACTTTATTTGTTTTCGTGCCTTAGTAATGGCCGCTTAGGCTCGGGCTCAGGCTTCGGTCACGTTTATCTTACCCGTTATTATATCACCATGATATCACAAGCATCTAGAAACAAGCGTCTGGCTCCAGCCTTGGAACAATCACTCTGTACGTATCAAGCCAACAAACCTTCGGAAACAAACCACAACCTGGATTTTCAGGTTTTGTCAGTACGGAGACGAAGCCTGAGCCCGCGAGCCTAGCTAAGCCTTCATTTCGTAAACGGCCTAGTAAAAGTATGACTGGAGGCACTGCATGGCTTGTCAAACTAGAGAAACAAAAACATGGGTCGAATGATCTTGGCACCAGTCTTTGGGTCTCGGTGTTTGCGACAGTTTTTTTAATCAGAGTAATGTACGTACAGTAAAATGCAACTATTATTGCAAACCACTACTGACTAAATTAAACAACCAAACTGCAAATTTGTGCAAAGATAAAAAAAATAAAAAAGGACCTTTCTCAAAGCACAGAGCAATTCGAGGAAGAGTGTCTGATCGAAACCTTTTGATAAGTACTTATAATTCCAAAGAATAAGCATCAATTCGACTTGGTTCCATTCGACACTCATGCGCGTTGCTCAATGGGTTACTGCATTGTGCAGCATGCAAACCATTCAGTATCACCGGTTCCTATACAATCCAGCTGGAACGATCAGATCTGTACCATAGCAACGCACACTCCAAACTGAACACCGACTCGAATAAAATAGACCACGGATCGAGCTATAGCTCCATGAATAGACCCAGCCTGGATAGCTATAGGTTATTGTCACCGGTGCGATAAAAAAAAAAACCCGCGATAAAATTATGAGGCCGGGGCGATCACAACGATATGCACAGTCAACGCCAACCAATTGCAGCGCGCGACATCTATACAAAATCTTGGGTCAACCATGGAGGAATTTTTTTCCACGGGTCAACACTCGAGAACACTCTGGATATACTAAATTCTATACTGCCACTACGTACTGGCATGGAGGTAATACTTTTGCCTAGTGTTGGTAAATCAAACGCGGCCTACGTCGTGGTATCTACTTAACCTTTGTCTTCCTCCGGGAAAAAAAACCTATAAACTCACATCAAACGATTAGTTTTCAGCCACCATTAGTAAAAACATAAATCCAAGCGAAAGAAAAAAGAAAAAAAAACACTCAAAAGTAAACTTGTGTCAAGTTGTCAAGTGAACACTTCGTTGACGGTATTTGTGTAGATAACTACAAAATGCAGGTTAGGCAAATTGAATCTAATTTCCAGGTGCAGTGTTTTGTCTGTGGTCAGATCGGCTCCCCTCTCAAGTGTTTTGACAACAAACCCTCAACAATCTGGTTCAATGGTCTGAATTACCTTTTCGTTATCAGGGTGCGAAATGTTCGATGGGGCGCGGTGAGCGCGGGGTGGTGAGGTTAGGGGGGGGGCGACGTGGCTGTGGCTGGTGCAGAGGTAGTTGACCCAGGGGTCAGGACTAATGAATTCACGGCGTGGGTTCCGTAAAGAGCGAGCGATCGTTTCGAAAGAGAGACAAATAAGAATTGACGGAGGGGGTAAGTTTCAACTCAGTGGAGGTAAACAGCAACATTCAGCGGTGAAATTGCCATCTACGGGTCCGGTTTATTGCCTTCAACCTCGGTACGCAGCCGAACAGTAGTGAGCAAGCCTCGCACCTCTTTGAAGATCCGACAACGAACCTACCTCTGCCTCACAATGGAACCGTCCAATAGGCCTCGACCTCCAGATGCTTATCGCATGCCGTTCGAAAACAAGACGCGGTCAAACTTTGCCCAGCGGGTCTGTTTTTCTCAGCCCCCAAATAAACATGGTCCAAAAGACTGCCATTGGGGTCTGATGATAATGCAATCGAAGTTTTACGCGCTCTTGTATTTATGGAGGTAGGTTTATTTGTTCAAATCACGTCCACGCTCGCTTACAGCCGCAACCGTCGATGAGGGGGAAAAGGGGTGGTGACAAGTGATTTCTTTTGACCATGGAGATGTGGAGATGTTTAGATAACTGGGAATTTTCAACGTTTTTGTGAGTTTTATAACATCGAGTTTCGCTGCTGTACGTTGTGTAAGGTGGAGGATCGTGACGGTCGACCTGCGGTCCAGGTTCCGAGGGGGAGATCAGGGACTCATGTTCCCCCTGAAGACAGCGGGCAGCCTGAGGAGCCTCCTGGCGCAGAACACGTTCGACGAGGTGCAGTATCTCCGCCAGACCCGTGCCATCCAGCGCGAGCGCCGCGCGGCGGCCGTCACCCTGGGCTGCAGACGGCGTCGCTTCCTCCAGAGGCGCGGTGAGCTCGCGGCCGCCCGTCGCGGGTCGTCCGAGGCAGCAAAGATGATGCAGTCGGAGACGGAGCGGACGCCGACGGCGCGAACTGGGAGACCGGCAGTCGCGGCGGACCTGGAGCGGGTCGGGCACCGGACCCTGTCCGCCGTGGCCGAGAGACCGAGAGACGAGGAGGACGAGAGGGAGGACTCCCACGTACAGGCCGATCTTGGCGAGCCACGTCGAAGCAGTCACCGCGATCCGAGGCGTGCAGAGGCAAGGTGCCCGGGAAAGGCGCCCGAACCACCACCAGGTACCGGTACCGGAAAGGCGAGAGCCAAGCACCCGGGCCATTCGGGGAAGAGGCACCGTCACTACGCGGTGGTGACGACCATGACGCCCACGGTGTCCGACTCCACCCGGCCCGGCGCTCATCATCAATCCAGCAGACGACTGGACAAGAATCACCCCGCCACTCACGAGCCACGGCCCATAAGACGCGGTTCTACACCACGCTCTGCGCTGGGACGCTCCACCGGGACGGACGGCCACTCGGACAAGGTGACCAAAGCGACCGTGAAACGCGGCCAAGAGGAGAGAGGCACCACCGTGACGGACGCCCGCAGTCGCCGAAGCAGTAAGTCTGCCAAGCGGCCTGCCTCCGTCCAACGCCTGGACGGTGCCGACCCCGCCACGAGAGCCCGATCGCCTTCTCGATCGACGACTGCCACAACGACGCTCCTGTCCGAGTCGTCGACGTGTCTGACAAAGCGATTGCGCGGCATGACGGTGGGACCCACGGAGCATCTGGATTCGTCCCGTCTCCGTCAGGTTTACGACGTTCAAATCGGGCGGCGACATCAGGACTCATCAGCGGTGACGACGACAACGACAGAGGGGGAGACGGCCCGCCTGGCGAGCACCCAGCGTCGGATTCGGGAGTTCCTGGAGCGGGCCAGCTCCGTGTCCACCTACAGCAGCGATGACGCCTCCGAGATGGCCTCCGTCTCCGGCGGCGGCGAGATCCTGGCCGCCGGCTCGGCCGCGGCCGCCATGCGGCGCTGTCTGGACCGACGCCACAGCGTCCGCAATCGCGTCTACGCCCTGGAGCCGTCGCCCAGGCTCCGCAAGCGAAGCCTGAGCGGCGGGGACGCCGCGGCCGGGCCCGAGCAGGGCGAGGCTCAGACCGGGCAGCTGACGGCCGAGGGCGACCAGCCCAGGCCGGACAAGCTCCGCCTGCCGCCCCTCTCCCTGCCGCCCCTGCACGCCAACGTGCCCGCCAAACTGTTGCCCGGCGGCCACGGTGGGACCGACCAGCGGAGCCACCACCACCACCACAACCACCACCACAGCCACCACCATCACCACAAGCACGCCGAGCACAGACGGGAGGCCGGTCGTTTTCTGACGGCCGAGGAGTGGGAGGACTTGAAGCACTGTCGATACCTGAGGCACAAGTCCATTCCGTAGGGCACAATAGCGCATCGGTCCGAGATCCCATACTTTACTTGATAGTGATACGACTCATTGCCCCCCAAAAAAATCGCTCAACTTTTGGTTGAGATTTTAAGGATTTCATGGTGAGAGTATAGCAGAATGAATGATAGGTTTGCTTTGCGGTAAAACCATGGAATGTATGTGTGGTTCTGAAAAGAACCGGAGGAACTCGACGTTTCGAACAGTATGCTCTGTTCGTTCTTTACTTTTCAGGAGACTGGACTTTGGGTTCGTATTGGAGAACCGGTTCTGGTTGTATTTCCTCGAGAAAGACCTTCGATCGAATAGACACACAATATTACACCGAGTTTCAATACATTCTGTGATATCTGTCTATAATCAGGTGACTCTACAATTGGTGAATTTTTCAATCACAGAGACCGGACTTGACATTAATTTTTGAATGTTCAAAAAAATATGAGTAGTCTTATTTGAATTCGCTAAAATAAAAGAGGGCAGTCTAGTCGGCAGCTGAAAATTATGGAAACAGTTTCCATCTTATCTTAGAAATTAACTTTTCAAACTCACTTTGAAAAAAATTGCAATGACTGAGCTAGAAAGAATGGATTAACCTTTTCGATTAAATGTCAGAAAAATAATGGCATACTTGTACATGGAATATTGGTGTATGTTTGCGAACTGAACTAATTTTATTCTATAAAGCATCTTAGATGAACCCCAGGCTTGTTGATTCACGATATAGTAAATACTTATGTAAACCTGAATTCAGTTTCGTCCTGATGAGAAAGTTATATTATGCAATCACAATTATTGTAGTAGAATAATAATCCCCTTGTACAGCTAAACGGATAGCTTGACTTGTAAAGTTTGTTAGTATAGTTCGTGTTCTACTTTCAGTTTCACCAGCCGATAGAAGATTAGGTAAGAAACTACATGCCGAAGTAACGTACTTCATAGCATTGTTAACCCTTGACCTCTAACTAGTAAGCGTATCCTAGAGGCTAGGTTTCTAACGGTGTAAGGTCGCCGGTGTCGGCGAGAGGTATCGCAGCCAGACTAATGAAGCTCAATTTGGGGAAACAAACCTACACGATTCAATGGAACCAACGTACATGAGTAATGTGCTCAAGATCGTGGCAAGTAGTGACCCACCCCGTGTCGTGGTCACTCATTATGTGACCCCACTGGTTGTTTCCCCGAACCGAGCTTCATTAGTCTGACGCTCTATGGTCTGACTGCATCATACAGCAGAGCACTATTATCAGCTATCACCGTTACCACCATTGGTTCGTATAATAATTCACAGTATGTGGCCACTAAAATCCACATAAACTGGATGACCGTTTGCTTTGTTCAATGCACGTTGCACAAGCGACTGAAGGTCAGTATGGTCGCCGTGTTTGCACTCGCACTCGGCCGCTGTGCACTGTACTGTATTATTTTGAACGAGGACACTGGCAGACCCTGGGAACAAGGTAGACTATTGTACTGCGAGTACTAAGATGGCGGGCGGTGGTTTCACTCTTTCCAATTAGGGTTAGGCCTATCCCCAGTATCCAAGATATGATTGCTCATAAAAACGAGTATATTCTCCAAATCCGAAGCCAAAATCCTCTGTTTATGTGTAACAACCCAACAGATGTAACAAACAAATGAAACAAGGGCTGGAAGTGAGAATTTAAAAGACCCATTGTTTTTCATAGTCTCCTTTATAAGTAAATGATTAAACAGTCTTCTATCAACGCTTGACTTCACGGTTACATTGATTTATACGTTTTACTTTCACCAGCCGACAGAGGATTAGGTATGCACCACATGCTGAACGTATTTCATCGAATTGTTAGCCCTTGACCTCTAACTGGTAAGTGTACCCTAGTAGAGGCTAGGTCACAAACGGTGTAAGGTCTCCTGTATCAGCGAGAGATATTGCAGTCATACCAATGAAGCTCAGTTCGGGGAAAGTTGGGCCGTGTCCGAAACGGGCTTCCAGAGCTATACAGCTAGGGCTTTTTTCCCCCACAAGGCCCCGCCTCCCAATTTACTACCAATGGAGATAAGTCGGGCGCTTAGCAACGCCAACGCTTCGTTTCGTCCAATCGGATCCCAGATCATTGCATTATTTTCTTCGGGAGGTTTGAACATGGAGCTCTAAAAAATAGCTCCATGGTTTGATGGAACCTCGTTTGTCCTGCCAGGTGTAGCAACCACGCACGTATCAATTTTAAAAGCAGCGAGCGTCCGAGAATGACTCCATCTCACCCCAGCGTGATATCCCTGCCGAATGTCAAGGCACCGAGCTGAGAAATCATCAAGTTCGTGTGAGACTTGGCAGCAGCGCTCAATAACAATTGTGTTCGTCACCCGCGGTGCAGTTTAACCAATGGGGTATAATACCTCCTTGGTTTAACATTGTCCAACGTTATCCCAACAGCGCCAGTTTATTGAAATGCGGGTCTCCGCCCAATGGAGGAATATTCGTCCATGATACAACATTGGGAAGATCGGAAAACATCAATGTCCACCGATTTCCTTCTAATTTGCACAGTTTGTAGATGATCGTGATAGAATCCTCATGTTGAAATCTTACGGTCTGGGGTGCTGTACCTCCCTAGAAATTTTCACTCAAACATCGACAAATAGTTTTTATCTCGCGAGATAAAAACTCAATTTTTAGTACGATTCGTTAAGAAATGTGACCCGGCACAGCATAATGAGGAATAACCCCCACTTTTGAGATTTTGAGATTTTCTAATGATGTGAAAGCGTATACCATTAGCTTTCAAAATGATATCAACATTATTTCCGTGTGAACTTTGTTGTAAATAGTACAAGGGGACTTCGCTCGTTCATTTGGCACCAGACACAATATAGCAGCGCCATTCTAACTCCTCGAAAGCCGGCCATTCAAAAAGGCAGGAACTTTACATTTTCATGAAAACAGTAAACAAACACTCCCCCAAATCCTCGTTTTTTCAACATTTAGAGACGGATTTCGGAAAAATCCTTTGTTCAAAATATCCTCCAATACATTAACTTTCCGAAAATACACAAAAAAAGTGTTTTTTATCAAATTGAGAAGATACTTTGACTTCAGACGTTGTTTACTCGAATAGTGTTTTAGTGGGATATTCCTCATGTCGCTGTGCCGGGTCACAAATGCTGCCCCAACAGACAAGCCAACGACAGTTTCGAATAACATTGTAAACCCTACCTTTACCGATTAATATTGCATTGGGCCTTTAACATGGGTGTCAGAACAATATAAGTGCCACTAATTTCCCGCGAGATTCGACCAAGCATTGAGCGAATCTTTTGAACTCGGCCGAAGTCAATAACCGAGTACCTTCTGTAACGCGCAACCCCCACTGGCGAAGTTCTCGGATGTCACCAGGAACGATGTGAATGCAGTAAAGTTCGGGTCGGATTATCGGTCAGCGCCATTCGATATGAAAATAACAATGACTCTACGGAGTACTTGAAAGGACACACCCGGGCCTTAAATGTAAAAATAAATCTCCCCGTGCAATAATTATGCACCTCGTGTTCTCATTCGGAACTTTTTCGTCTTCCGTAGACATTCCTTTGGCTACGCCACAGTTTATCCAGTGTGTATTTACAACGAGCAAATCGGTCATAAACATGCAACAGGCTGACTGAAAGATTCATGAACGTTTTAGATACAACATCAAAAGGGTTTTACTGGAACCATAACAGGCAGCTAACATCCAATCACTTTGATTTTAGCCCAAGGGAATTACAAAATGGAAGCCGACTCTCTGGAATTCTTTCCGTGACGATTGAAATTTGGTGGAAATCGGGCCCTCCCCCATTTGAAAGAGCGGTTGTAAATGTTTCGAATGCAGTTGAATGTACACGTGTGTCAAAGCCAAACGAAGTCGACAGAGGAATTTGAACCCATGACCAGACGATCGACGCCACTTGAAAGTACTGTAAGTGGTTTCACCTCGGTCGGGTGTATTTATTTATTTTATACAGTACACGTAGCATGCTTCGAATGACAGAGTGACAAAAAACAGACTCGCAGTTGAGCCTTCGTAATTCCGGTGGTCCAAAGAGGGCGCTCTTTCGGTCCAAACCATTGATCTCCATTATTATGGAGATCAATGGTCCAAACTCGACTACCAGTAACAGCGCACGCGCGGCAAGTTTGCATTGGATGTAAATTGTAAGCGCTGTTCAAAAACGTCAATTTGAAATCGTAAATTGGCCATAATTTTGGCGAGACCAATGCCGACTGCCGTCGCGTATGCCCGAGCCAATTGGTCACGCCCGTCGGTTGACAGGAAAACACAGGAACGGTAAAACGTTCACAAAGTACGAATCATTTTGTTCAAACTCGATTGGCCGTCAAGATGAACGTAGTGGCTGTTGTTACGGCAGTCGTCCGTGTGGTTCCCTGACTTGATTGTATTTCGTCAGCATTGCAGGCTGGTTGAACCAGTCTATTAGCTGATAGTCTGGTTCCAAGAGCTAAACATCCTGACAAATAATGTGAAGTCAGGGAACCACACGGACGACTGCCGTAACAACAGGCCACTGCGCAAGATGAACCTCAAGATTTTGCCATAAGAATTATGATATAGGGCCGCCCTACACTGATTCCAAACTCACCTATTACTGCTCACATTGATGGCCTTATTGAAGAACGCCGGCACAATCTTGCGGAGAGCAGGCTGGTTAAGAATTTGAAAGGAAATTCTACGGCCAAACGACACCGCGAGTACACCAAGTTTCAACGCTCAATGACGTAATCGGGTCATGCCGAAGTTGCTGATTGGACCCTGATTGGATAAGAAAATAGTGACGTTTTCTCTTCCAAATCCCTTTGGGGTTGAACGTGGTAATATGTGACTCCTATTGGTTACTTCAGTGACAACTCTTTTCACAAATGGGAAAACAAAAAATAACAAACAGAATACACAAATCGGTAATTATCTAAAAAAAAAAAAAAAAAAAAAAAAAATTGAGAAAGGTCCTGCTAGTATCGAAACGTCAGGCCCACTAAATTTTGAGATTTGCATTTTGGTAATTTTAGTCAGTAAGCAGTTTGCAAAATGTTTGTATATCAATTAAAAAAATAAATAAATGAATTTATTTTTCATATAATACCGATTCATTTTATCAGTTTGCTATTTTTCATTCGTGAATGAATAAATTAATGACCAAAATAAAACAAACATCCCAGTTAATAAAAAGTAAAACAAGTAAAAAATTAAAAAAATATTTCACAAATCAAAGAACAAAGAAAGTAGATTAAACAAGGACTGAAACTGTGATACAAAATATACAGAAATGGAAATGATTCCTTTTATTTTTTCTGGCATTTTAAGAAAAAAAATACTCACTATCTGCCTCCTTAACAAAAATTCCAATGCCATGTTTTTGACTTTTGTTACCAAATCATCTAATAGACTGATTGCGCCCAAAAGGTCACGTGACCTACAGTGTGTATCAAACAATGAAAAAACATGGCTGCCTCCATATCAAGGTGCCACTGTTGTGAATGTGGAACTTGTTTGTTCGATTGAGGCTTTTCTTTCTTGAAATCTAAGAAGAACATTCCAGAGTTTGAACCCGAGATCTTACCGGATTACCCACTATAAGTCATGTGATGACATCGCGCAATAGGTCTGTTAAATTCAATCAATGTTTTTTTTTGGTAAAAACATAATATGCTGAGAAATACAGAACATGGAGATTGAAAGGTTTCATTGTGTGATACCCGTCATTGTTTACACTTTAAATATGACAGGACCGTAAAACATGGATTGGAAAAGATTTCAACCTAAGAAGATGTTGAGAATTACAGAACCTTGTTTCTGGCTACTGTTCTGTATAAGCCTCTGGCCACGCTACTGTCTTTGGGGCCTTGAAAGTTTTGAAGGTCGTTGGCTACCGGCTACCAAATGTCTTGGGCCATTATGTCTGGCCACTAAACTGTCTTACTACCTGTAGGTCTACACAATATCACAGGCCACTAAAGTCTGCATGGCCCACTAGCCACTAAACTGTTTTTGGTCTTACAGGTTTACACATGACCATGGGTCTTGCATCCACAATGTCTACACAGGCCACAGTCTTTGGGGTATGTAAATCTGTGCAGCCCAGCGGCCAGTAAACTCTCAAGGTTCTGTGCCTTTAGGGCCTTTCATTAGCCCATGCCACTTTCCAGTTAACGGCCTATGGCCTTTAGAAGCCTGCACCACCATATTGGTCAATTTAGTAGCCTTTAGCTGCCCTGGCCCAAATGCCTCCTGCCACTGGCCATTTGATGGCCCTACGCTTTGATAGAAAGGACAATACCGTAGCCTTGTGATATTCTGTCTCAGCTCTACGCTGGACCCCAGGGGAGACGAAACTGTGGGTGGCCACAGAAACATAGCGGAGGTCAGTGGAAAAAAGAGCTACAGCCGATTTCAAGAAAAATTACGCAGGTTACGAAACATACAAATGTTGCGTAAGTCTTGCACCTCTATGACTCTTCAGCAATATTCGCCAAAGGCAGCAAAATGTTCCGTAAGTTACACAACAAAATGTTGCGTACATTTAAAGTTTTGCGAAATCAGCTCCTGAAGAGCTAACAGATTTGGACAAAACAGCGACCCCCTCCCCCCCTCCTCCCCCCCCACCCCGAAAAGCAGCAGACGGAGTCAGACAGAGACAAGAGTTGCCTGAAGAGTCAGGCGGCTCAGAAGAGGATTGAGAGCGAGTGACATTCTGTCTAAGACACGATCTCGTAGCCCAGTGGATCCAGGTTCTGGTCGAGAAGCTGCAGGGAGGACTCGCTCTGCTTTGACAAAAACTGACGGAGCTCCTGCCTGCTGAAAACCTGGAAAGGAGGAAATCACGGGATAGAAACTCACTCCCATTTCACTACATCACCAAAATTATATTTACGTATCCTTTACTTGAATATCACTTCCACTCAATAATAAACTCACACCGCACAGAGCTATCACGATTCTGTTTTTAATTTGATTCAGTGTCACTCGCTCAGTTAAAGGCACGATTCTGTCTGGCTGGGGACAGATTCTGGGGGGACCTTGGGTGGCAGAAGGGAGTGAGAAAAGGGGAGAAATGCGGGAGGGTGGGAGAAGTGAGGGCAGGAGGGATGGAGGGATACAGGGGAGGGACAAGGGAGGGAGGATAGGGGTGAGGGCAGGAGGGGAGAGAGAGATTTAAAGAGAGGGAGAAGGGAGGGAAGCAAGGAGGGTGGCCAGAAGAGAGAGAGGGAGAAGGCAGGGAGGAAAGGGAGGCAGAGGGAGGGATGTAGGGAGGATAGGGGTGAGGGGAGAGGGAGAATTAAAGAGAGGGGTAAGGGAGGGAGGAAAGGGAGGCAGAGGGAGGGATGTAGGGAGGATAGCGGTGAGGGGAGAGGGAGAATGGAGGGAAGCAAGGAGGGTGGTCAGAAGAGAGAGAGATGGAGAAGGCAGGGAGGAAAGGGAGGCAGAGGGAGGGATGTAGGGAGGGTAGGGGTGAGGGGAGAGGGAGATTTAAAGAGAGGGAGAAGGGAGGGAAGAAAGGACGGCGGCTGGGAAATAGGGAGGGAGGAGGAAGGTAGGAAAGGGAGGGAGAGGGAGGGATGTAGGGAGGATAGGGGTGAGGGGAGAGGGAGAATGGAGGGAAGCAAGGAGGGTGGTCAGAAGAGAGAGAGATGGAGAAGGCAGGGAGGAAAGGGAGGGAGAGGGAGGGATGTAGGGAGGATAGGGGTGAGGGGAGAGGGAGATTTAAAGAGAGGGAGAAGGGAGGGAAGAAAGGACGGCGGCTGGGAAATAGGGAGGGAGGAGGAAGGTAGGAAAGGGAGGGAGAGGGAGGGATGTAGGGAGGATAGGGGTGAGGGGAGAGGGAGAATTAAAGAGAGGGGTAAGGGAGGGAGGAAAGGGAGGCAGAGGGAGGGATGTAGGGAGGATAGCGGTGAGGGGAGAGGGAGAATGGAGGGAAGCAAGGAGGGTGGTCAGAAGAGAGAGAGATGGAGAAGGCAGGGAGGAAAGGGAGGCAGAGGGAGGGATGTAGGGAGGGTAGGGGTGAGGGGAGAGGGAGATTTAAAGAGAGGGAGAAGGGAGGGAAGAAAGGACGGCGGCTGGGAAAAAGGGAGGGAGGAGGAAGGTAGGAAAGGGAGGGAGAGGGAGGGATGTAGGGAGGATAGGGGTGAGGGGAGAGGGAGAATTAAAGAGAGGGGTAAGGGAGGGAGGAAAGGGAGGGAGAGGGAAGGATGTAGGGAGGATAGAGGTGAGGGGAGAGGGAGAATGGAGGGAAGCAAGGAGGGTGGTCAGAAGAGAGAGAGAGGGAGAAGGCAGGGAGGAAAGGGAGGCAGAGGGAGGGATGTAGGGAGGGTAGGGGTGAGGGGAGAGGGAGATTTAAAGAGCCAGAAGGGAGGGAAGAAAGGACGGCGGCTGGGAAATAGGGAGGGAGGAGGAAGGTAGGAAAGGGAGGGAGAGGGAGGGATGTAGGGAGGATAGGGGTGAGGGGAGAGGGAGAATTAAAGAGAGGGGTAAGGGAGGGAGGAAAGGGAGGGAGAGGGAAGGATGTAGGGAGGATAGAGGTGAGGGGAGAGGGAGAATGGAGGGAAGCAAGGAGGGTGGTCAGAAGAGAGAGAGAGGGAGAAGGCAGGGATGAAAGGGAGGGAGAGGGAGGGATGTAGGGAGGATAGGGGTGAGGGGAGAGGGAGATTTAAAGAGAGGGAGAAGGGAGGGAAGAAAGGACGGCGGCTGGGAAATAGGGAGGGAGGAGGAAGGTAGGAAAGGGAGGGAGAGGGAGGGATGTAGGGAAGATAGGGGTGAGGGGAGAGGGAGAATTAAAGAGAGGGGTAAGGGAGGGAAGAAAGGACGGCGGCCGGGAAAGAGGGAGGGAGGAGGAAGGTAGTAAAGGGAGGGAGAGGGAAGGATGTAGGGAGGATAGCGGTGAGGGGAGAGGGAGATTTAAAGAGAGGGAGAAGGGAGAGAAGCAAGGAGGGCGACCGGGTTAGAGAGAGGGAGGAGGAAGGCAGGAAAGGGATGGAGAGGGAGTGATGGAGGGTGTAATGGATGGAGGGCGAGAGGGAAGGTGAGAGGGAGGGAGGGAAGGAGGGTGGGTGAGAGGGAGGGAGGGAGAGAGGGCAGTGTGGGGTGGTTACCTTATAGAGTTGGTAGTCTTCGGAAGCAATGACATCAGCCAGTGCCAAACACTCCTTGTACTGCTGAGTGGTGTGGAGCACGTTGTGAAGGAGGAAGCAGAGCATGGGAAGGCACAGCTCCCTGAGTCCCCTCAGCTGATCCTGTCTTCCCTCGTCCTCCGCACCATCCTGAAAAGTGGACAGACAGGTCAGAAAGATGAATCAACAGACAGGCAAACGTAAGAGCAGACAAACAGAGCAACAAAACAGTCTTTTCCTGAAAATGACCGAAGGCCAATCAATTGTGCGACTGTGAGTGAGTGCTTACGCGACTGAGATGCGATTGCAAAATTCACGGCAGGGGTGCAGGCGCCCTTCAGTTTTTAGGGTTTTAACAGATAAAATTGAGCAGTTTGAAATACCAGTTTCACATTAGGAAATAAAAATAAAAAAAAAAAACAAAAAAAAAAAATCACGCCATTTCCGGAAACCCGGAAATTTCCGGCAGTCTTACATCCCTGAACAAAACATCACAGAAACCAACAGACAAATATGGAAAGACAGACAGATCAGACCAATTGACAGACAACCAGACAAAAGACTAAAGCTAAGGCTGAGGTGGAGGCTGTGTGGCTGGACTAATAATACAAAAGTAAAAAAAAATACTCACCGATCTGAGGTCAACCATCCAGCCAACCGGGGCAAAGAGAAGCACGTTGTATATGAATTCCTTCACCCCAACACTCTGACTGTCCAAAGACTGTCGCCAACGGTCCAGCTCCAACTAGGAAATGAGAGGAACATTTAGAACCATGTCAGAATAATCAAACTACCAAAGCAAAACCTTAAAATTTAGTGGGCCTGACGTTTCGATCCTAGCAGGACCTTTCTCAAAGGCAGAGAAAGGTCCTGCTAGGATCGAAACGTCAGGCCCACTAAATTTTAAGATTTGCATTTTGGTAATTTTAGTCAGTAAGCAGTTTGCAACATTTTTGTATATCACTTTAAAGCAAAACCTTGAGTAATATGGAAAAAAAATTGCAAATTGTATTACATGTACCAGCGCTGACTAAAAGTACCAAAAATGCAAAACTCATCAATCTAATTGGCCTGATGTTTTGATGAGATCAAAACATCGTGCTCTAATTAAATTTATGACAAATAAAAACCTGTTTGAATGAATTGGCTACGGCAAGGAATCACACAAGTCTATGAAATCTGCAACCAAGGAATTTGTACATGGCCACAAACTGTCAAGAGAGGGCAGCATACAATTTTTCTGTTAGACAAAAACTGGCATTGAGTCTTGGGAAAGGGAATGGGTTAGGGTGAAGGGGGAGTGGTGTCTGTCTGGCTTGTACCTCAAACTCTTTCTGCTCGTGCTCAAAGCGGACCATCTCATGAAAGTTGCCATTCTCCACCGCGGTGGGCTCCAGAGGGCGCTTGTTATGGTAATGCTCAAACCAATCGTTGAAAGAATCCAGTGCATCCTGAGGAAACAACACAAAGAAAATGGCATTAGATACAAACTGAGAACAAAAGATTCACCACATCCTAGCAGGACCTTTTGGATCACAGGACCTTTGGATTCTAGCAGGACCAATGGATCCTAGCAGGACCTTAAGATCCTAGCAGGACCTAAGGGGCCTTGCACAACCTGTGGATCCTAGCAGGACCTATGAATCACAGCAGGACCTAAGGGGCCTAGAACAACATGTGGATCCTAGCACGACCTATGGATCCTAGCAGGACTTCTGGATCCTTACAGTACCTTTGGATCCTTGCAGGACCTAAGGGGCCTATCACAACATGTGGATCCTAGCACGATCTATGGTTCCTAGCGGGACTTCTGGATCCTTACAGTACCTTTGGATCCTTGCAGGACCTGTAGATTCTAGTAGACCCTTTGGGTCATACCTGCACCTATAAATCCTTGCAGGATCTTTGTCAAAGGCTTTCTGTACCAGAAAGCCCGATGTTCCAATGCTCCAAGGTAGATTCTCCACCTTCAGAACTTTTCTAGAAAAGTCAAGAATTTGCGTCAAACTCCAGGCCTCAGCCAGTCAGCCTCTGTAAGAAGAGAGTGCTGCTGGGATCCAAAACTCCTTTCGGCCCTCTTCACAACAACCACAGTGGCTCACCAGGTACGCCTTGATGCAGAGGTATTCCCGGATGGCGTTGTCATCCTCGGCGGGCAGGTTCTCCCGTCCAGCCTGGGCCCGCCAATTCCTGAAGATGAGGTCGATGGAGTCCACGGGGATCTTGCGGAACACCTCCTTGGCCGCGTCGTGCTTCTTGGTGGCTGAGGGAAGTAGGTGAATGTACAAATGGCATGACAACATCAACAGGGACAGGGAGGGAGGATGTGTTTTTGAAGAAAGGTCATTCAATGAGGGCTTGCCCTACTCGGCGTATCAGTAACACCGTTTACTCAGTACTTTGCCCAATTGCCTGCTTGACAAAAAGGCAGCTTGGACGGGATTCTAGTGGATCTTTTGTTGGCAACCAGGGCCTAATTTCATAGAGCCGCTTAAGGATGAAAATTGGCTAAGTGTGAAACAAGTCTTCCCTGTGTAGACAGGACTACAAAGCACATTACGATGTAATGTCAAATGGTTCCGAATTGTATTCCACTGTTCTTCACTCAGCATCAAGGGAAAGTGAGGTTTGGGTAGGCAAAGTGATCTTGTGAATCATGACATTTTGTGCTTCAGCAAATATGGGTGCTTAAGCGGCTCCATGAGAAGGAGAACAGTCAGAAAGGATAGCAAGGGATAGACAGGAATGGAGGACTCCAACTGCAGCCTTGTGTCGTCCCAGTGGGGATGAAGAGGACTGTACTAACTGGGTCCTGACTTACCCAGGAAGGTCCTGATGATAGCGTTGCTCTGCTTCAGGGCCTCAGCTCGCTGGGACGGGTCAAACACCAGCCAGTCAGTGGCTTCAATCTTCCGACGATCCTCCTGCAGTTGCAATGCAGAAAACAACGCCCCGACTCAAAAACACAGCTCCTTTGCTGTAATAATGTTCAGCCTAAAGAATGTCCTGATGCGGTGTGGGTTTGCATTGCGAACACTATACATGCTATGTATTCTCCCCCAAAAAAAACTGCCTGCCTCGTTAAAGAGATAACACAACATTGGTCAAAGAATAGCATCCATACGTTGTATGATCCAACATATGCATGAAATAGCACACCTGTGAAAATTTTTGCCCAATCCGCCAACCGAGTCTCGAGAAAATAGTGGAAAAAACCCGCTTCATTTGTTTTGCGAAAATGCAGCATTCAACAAATTGTTCTGCAAAAAACTTTTAGATCTTGGTGAGACGCTAATGATTTCTTTTATTCTTTTTAGTCCAAAAATAAAACATTTTAGGCAGAAATATTTCAGTGCAACGTTTCTACTATAACCATCTTCAAACTGTATAAGTTCCATGTAAATCTGTGAACATTTCCGTTTTTCAATCTTACAAAGGCTTTTAAAGAGACCGCAGGCAGCTCAGCCAGGAGTGAGCCTGTTACAAGAGAACAGCGGGAAGGTCTTACCAGCGACGTGGCAGCGTCAAGCGAGGAGGAAGGCTGCGTGTGCACCTGGAACTCGCTCTCGTCGCGCATCCTGATGTTCTCAACCACCGTCTTAGTGATCTGAGCCACGTCCAGCCCTGGCATACATTAAAAAACAATTAGACAACAAAAATTGTAAGCCATTTTGAAAAAAATGCCAAAGCAAACTTTGACAGGGCAAGCACTGGAACCAACAGGTATTGCAGACTGGTTCTCTTACCATCTGAGCTATCCAGCCCTTAGATGGTGTCCTTCCCTAATAGTCAACTAGTCTTTGGCACACCAGTGCTCTTACCATCCGAGCTATCCAGCCCTTAGATGGTGTCCTTCCCAAATAGCCAACTAGTCATACTGTGTGCCAACACCATCCCTCCGTATAATTCCAGTAGATGATCAATGCCCTAGATAACAGGCCAAAGTGTCCAGTCTCTTTTCTCAATGGGGAAAACAGAAAAAGAAAGCGATGAATTACTGTGAAGTGGTGCGCCCAAAAAGACCAATCATGGAGTAATGCCCTAGATAACAGGCCAATGTGTCCAGTCTCTATTCTCAATGGGGAAAACAGAAAAAGAAAACGATGAATAACTGTGAAGTGGTGCGCCCAAAAAGACCAATCATGGAGCAATGCCCTAGATAACAGGCCAAAGTGTCCAGTCTCTTTTCTCAATGTGGGAAAAAGAAAAAGAAAGCGATGAATAACTGTGAAGTGGTGCGCCCAAAAAGACCAATCATGGAGTAATGCCCTAGATAACAGGCCAATGTGTCCAGTCTCTATTCTCAATGGGGGGAAAAAGAAAAAGAAAGCGATGAATAACTGTGAAGTGGTGCGCCCAAAAAGACCGATCATGTCATGCAAGCCGAGACCGAGACAGAAGGTCCAGGGAGAAATCCTTTTGTCATTGTCACTCAAGTCCGAGTCCCAAGGCGTACGAGTCGCTGACCTACCAGCTTCCTCAGCAAGATGCAGACAGTGCTGCCTTTCCTCCCTGTCGTGAATTCCTGCACAAAAAAGGCGAGAAAAAGAGAAGGCAGCCGCCATTAAAAAAAAGAGCAAACCACTGCATGCCTGCCAACTGACGTCAGTTGAGATTAGATCCCTTTAGATTCAAAGCTCTCCGTATCAGTTCTCTTTGAAGCAAGAACCATTCTCCCATTTCCTCACTCAGGGTAGGCGACAAAGAGAAAAGAGTGCTTACAGAAAAGATGGTTTGGGATAAACCTGGCTGTAACTGGGAAAATAATAGGGGAGAAGGAGCACAGGGAAGAGAAGGGCGACTCAGATGCCCAGCCTGAAAGACCAGTGACAAGCAAGAGGGGTAGACACATCAGGAGGTGGAGCTGCTAGAGAATACAAGGCACAGAACATTGTGGTATGACATGATTGCCGACATCAAGAGATATGGTATCTTGACAGGGAAACAGAGAGGGAGAGAGAGAGAGAGAGGGAAAAAGAGAGAGGGAGAGAGAGAGAGGGGAAAAAAGAGAGCCGGAAAGAGGCAGAGGGAGAGAGAGAGGGAGACAGAGATGGAGGGAGCGAGAGGGAGAGAGAGAGAGAGAGAGAGAGAGAGAGAGAGAGAGGGGGGAGAGGGAGAGAGAGCGAGAGAGAGAGAGCGAGGGAGTGAGCGAGGGAGAGAGCGGGGGAGAGAGTATAGGAGAGAGTGAGAGCATGCAAGAGAGAGAGAGAGAAAGAGAGAGCAAAAAAAAAGAGCAAGAAAGAGTGAGAGAGAGCGACAGAGATCAAGAGAGAGAATCAGAGCATACCTTCCAGGAATCTGGCGTACCAGGACACCTGCATGCTGTAAGGCAGCTGGGCCGTGTAGGCTGCCACAAGCTTGGTGTGCTTCTCCTCAATCAGATCCTGCTCAGGCAAACAAACGCAAAAAGATTCACAGAGGGGTTAATGACTGTACAAAGACTTGCAGGGTCTTGCTTAACCTTGAACCTAAATGTTGCCATTCAATTTATCAAAATGTACAAGACAAATTTATCAAAAAAGGGGAAATACTATTTTATGAAATGTTACTCAATGGTCAATTATATATTCTTGTAATCGGTACATGCTTGGTTACACTATATGGAATAACAGTATTGAAATGATTGACGTTTCGATCCTAGCAGGACCTTTCTCAAAGGCAGAGAGCCTTTGAGAAAGGTCTTGCTAGGATAGAAACGTCAGGCCCACTAAATTTTAAGATTAGCATTTTGGTAATCTTAGTCAGTAAGCAGTTTGCATTTTTGTAAATATCACAGTATTGAAATGAATGTAAATGTAAAATGTAAATTGTTCGTAGGCTATGATGTGTTTGATGAAATTGACCACAGAACTTAACCCTCAAAGAGCCAGGGGGGGCGAATTCTTAGGCACATTTTGACACCAATTTTATTAAAATTGGAGTGACGTTCTCTGACAATGAACATTTTTCTGGGCCGTGGAATAGTTTGACGGAAATCTCCATTGACTTGCATAGCATCCAAGGTGCATAGATTATTTCTTTTCAGGAATTCTTTGGCACAATTAGCTCATAAATATTGCTGTTATGCAATTATTGGTTCTTCGTGTTTCATTATCATTGCAAAATTTATGCAAATTTGGGAAATTCAATAAAAAAACATAGGAAATTCAATATAAAAAACATAGGAAATTCAATAAAAAAAACATAGGAAATTCAATAAAAAAAAAACAATGAAAACATGAAAAAAAGCCCCAAAAAAGAATCATGAAGAATTAATGAGCTATAATTAGACAGGGTTCGACATTAGCGGTTGCCCGCTTGCCCGGGGCAAGTAAAATTTCACGTCGGGCAAGTAAAATGTTCAGATGTTAAAATTTACTTGCCCGATCGGGCAAGTAAAATTTTGATAGTTACATAATTGAAATAATCAAAGTCCTTGCCCAAAACGAGCCAATTATATGTAGATATTGTTCGCATTGTTACGATTATAATTCCGAAAAAGCAAAGCTTTTTGCGTCTGCTGATATTCGAGCGCACGCGATCGGCGATCACAGATTGTATCCCGCACCGCTACAGTGTACTGTATAGCGGCCGTGCGCACGATGTACATGTACATGTACATGTACTGTACATGTACTGCACACTGCTTTGGTCCAGTTTGCTGGTAAACATTTGCCCATCCGTTCATGCATAGGAATAGGATCGCCGGGTACCATTGAGGATAGAGAAAGCATGCCGCACGTGCATTGTAAACAGTGACTTTCCAGTCTTCGCACCACGATCCTGTTCCCGATTTTGTATTCCGAGACTTGAACAAAGATTTGAATTGAATCTTGGGGGTTTTTTCACGGACAGGGAAATAGATTAACGATTGAATATGGTAGGGTACATTATTTTTTTGGTAATGCCCAAACACGCAGGGTGGACCAGTACAAGTTGTTGAGTACTTTTTTTTTCGTGTCCGATCTTCCTTCCTCAACGGTCTGTTTTGGTTGAAAGTAACGGGATACATGTAGGCTTTCCGCGCGGACCGAGTTGACATGAAACCCCCAGCCTTTACGGTCGTACTGTGAAATCCATATAAATTTGAAAATTACTTAGACGAAATAATTATGGAAAATGTGCTACTGAAGTAACTTATCCTCCTCGCAAAAATTGTACAGGGTGGTCACTGGTGTACATGTACAGTAGATGAGAATCTTTTTCAGTGTCGGCCTAAAGTTACGATGCTCCGTGGTTTGACCGTGTTGTTGTCAGTGACGTCGGCCGTGGCACACGGCCAGAAAACTGCTGCTGCACGCCGAATCATGTCGGTTATTTTCCCTCCGTACTCCATACTTCTACGAAGTAATTTCTTTATCTTACACAATTTTTCAAACAAAAAATAGCCTTATTTCTTCTAATCAAATAACATCCCCCAAATTTTATTTCCTTTTGTATTAATTAATTTAATGGCCTTAATCACCAATATCGTGGGAACCGACAATTGAACGTTATATTTTTTGGGAGTGCTGCTCCTCATTTTAATTTTCGGTACGAAGAGGAATATCTTCACAAGAAAACCGTGAATGAATGGTTACAACTTAAACTTATTATTACAGTTATTTTGAATTTCCTGATTGATCACTTATGCACAGCAACTGTGGCTGTGCAATTCTATATTACTTTTAGTTTTACTTTTAGTAGGCCTACTTCATTTTTGGTTTTAGAATTACTTCACCGTAGGGTTACCGTTTGTCACTTCCCCTTGCACAGTAGAATCACTTTGCTTGATCAAGGGCCTTAATCACCAATGCCGTGGAACCGACATTATAATTTTTTTGGTGCTGTTCCACATTTTCATTTTCGGTACAATCTCCACAAGAAAACCGTGAATGAATGGTTACACTTATCAACAGATACTGTATTTTCAATTTGCCACACGTTGTTTACTGCGAAGCGCAGTGGACTTCGAGCCAAAAGCCCCATACTTTTTCCAAGATCCTGGGGAGAACTCTGATAATGATTATGGGTTTTGAAAATTTAGAATTATAATAAATCACATCTTTTAGCAAACTCATAATGTTATTGAAAGGCTTAAGTGATTTAAGATTAAATTGATAACTTCAATTTTTTAATGTTTTCTTT